>WNWU01000003.1:39061383-39217446 GCA_012654045.1 Ptyas mucosa | reverse complement strand
ATCTATCTATCTATCTATCTATCTATCTATCTATCTATCTATCTATCATATTTCTATGCCGCCCACTCTTCGAGGACTCTGGGCGGCTTACACCAAAGACAGTATACTAAATAGCATATTGCCCCCAACAATCTGGGTCCTCATTTTACTCACCTTGGAAGGATGGAAGGCTGAGTCAACCTTGAGCTGGTGAGATTTGATCCGCTGATCTGCTGAACTAGCAGTCAGCTGAAGTAGCTGCAATACTGCACTCTAACCACTGCGCCACCTTGGCTCTGAGAGAGTTGCTGAGAGAGAGAGTTGCTGAGAGAGAAGGAGAGAAAGAAAGAGAGAGAGAGAGAGGGAGGGAGACAGAGACAGAGACACAGAGACAGACAGACATTGTATTGCTAACTAGGGTATACAAAACCTTTGCCAGACCAATTCTTGAATACTGCTCATCCGCCTGGAATCCACACTGTATATTGGACATTAACATGATTGAGCGGGTCCAGAGGTATTTCACGAGAAGAGTACTCCACTCCTCTGCTCACAATAGAATCCCTTATGCCATCAGACTTGAAATTCTGGGCTTACACAATCTGGAACTGTGCTGCCTGCGGTCCGATCTAAGCATAGTACACAAAATTGTCTGTTACAATGTCTTACCTGTCAACGACTTATTCAGCTTCAACCACAATAATACACGGGCAAACAATCAATACAAACTCAAGGTAAACCGGTCCAAACTCCACTGCAGGAAATATGATTTCAGCAATAGAGTGGTCAATGCCTGGAATGCTCTACCCGACTCTGTTGTTATAGCCTCAAACCCTCACAGCTTCAACCTCAAACTGTCTACCGTGGACCTCACCCCATTCCCAAGAGGTCCGTGCATAAGCACACCAGCGTGCCTCACTGTCCCCATTTATCTGTACTTACCTTTGTTTATATTTATACCTATACCTGCTATCTTGTACATGTTTCACAAACATAAATAAGATAGATAGATAGATAGATAGATAGATAGATAGATAGATAGATAGATACCTTAACCCTAAATATTTTCATTGTGCTCTCCTATGTTCTCTAGGAGCTGAGGTCCAAAACAGAGCATCTAATTTACAGAAAATCTCAGAAATCGAAGCATATTAACCTAACAAGTATGCTCTGCAATATCATATATTGATGGTCTTACGTTTAGATACTTAACGTCAAGTAAGGCATTGAAGTTTTTATATAGTTATAAACCAGACTTCTGGAGAACCAGAGCATCTACTGAGGATCTCTTTTTTTCCTAACTAGAAAGCCAAACTGCTGCATTTCATCTACTGGCCTAATCTAATAACAATTCAAGTATGGGAGCTACATTGGTACAACAGACAACATGCCAACACATAGGCTTATGACAATGTTTGTTGCCTTATCTCAAAGTGCTACTTATTTCTATGATTTCCAAGTGTTCAATAGGTGATAACAACTTTTTAAGGAGACAGAAGCTAAGCAAAGTTAGGCCTTAATTCTTGGATGCAAGATTTCCTTGGAAATCCAGCAATGGAGGCTAAACTGGAAATCAAAAGATGTACTGGAAGAAGGCAGTGGTAAACTACTTTTGCATTATAGGTAAGACTTCAGGGAGGCTATACCTTTGCAACTAACAGCTGATTAGCTAAAGAGTTGGGTTTGTAAAGGCATTCATGAAAGATCAAGTTATTTTAAACCAAAAAGATATAGATTTTTCACAATCAGTTATTTCAATCAGCAATGAAAAGCAGCATGGAGACAGAGATAATAAGCCACTGTATCTCAAAAAATCAGTAATTTATTAACAAGGAATTCTATGTACACAGCTATTAAAGTGAGTATTTCTTAATAGCCTAAAGAAATTAAGTTTTCATTTTTACTTCCAAATACTAGTGTACAGTAGTAAAATGCACAAATATCCAGCAAGTGGCACCAAATACCCACAACATTAAACCTGTGCAGCAAATATACATACAATACAGTATCTGTTAATGTATTGTTTAATAGCATTTCAGGGGATTTTTTAATTAAGTTAAGCAGGTCAGAGATTGAATGGAAAAATGATGATAGTTTAGAATGCTAAAGACAAACTTGTTGTATGATTGAAATAGAAAGTATAAATGACTTCATAATTACAGCATAATCTTTTAAGGATATGGATTATTTCAGTAAATGTACATTTAAAATAAAATGAAGCTAATTTAATTCTATTTATTCAAAACAAATTCGCAGTGGTATAATTAGGATTCTAAGGTTGGGGGAAGGCAGCAGGTCAATGTTGCAGAAAGTATTGATAGGAAGAATATACTATAAGTAAATACATTGACTGGTTCGTTTCTAGGATGATACAGACCCATCATTCTGTTCTTCCAAAAGTTAACATTTAACTCATTCTGATTATAGAATAAATGTTTTTCAAGCTCAATTATCCAGATAAAGATTCTGATATATCTCTGGTGAGGATAATTCAATCATTTCTACAAGATAGATTGCTGCCATAGGAATCCAGAAGATGGCACTAGAGAAAACTCTTAAGAAATGGTAATACTGTAGAATAAAAATTGCTGTAGTGCACAGATCAACTCATTCTGCAAAACTGATGGTTCAAACCTACCAACCATATGCTTTATTTTAAAATTTTTATTTACTTATTTATGAAATTTGTATGCTGCCCATCTCACTGACAAGGCAACTTTTACAAATAAATCAGATTTCTTGCTTGAAATAAACCTTTTGGAGCTGCTTTGATAATTATTCATACATATTTTAAATCTTCATATCTAACATAACACTATTTGCATAGGATATGAAAATTGAGAGCTCCCACTTAATTATTTTGCATTACAGAAGAATGAAAATGCCAGAATACCCCATTATTGCTAGCAAGGATTTCAAGTATATGCAGTCTCTTCTATCAAGACTAAAGAAGAATTCCTTTACAGAGCATGATTATTGTATAAATGGGGTACCCTCACACTGGATCAGACTATCTCACAGTGTGGAGTTTCAAAAAGACACTAGTATTCCCTTGGCCAATGATTGGAAACATATTATTTGACATTCTTTTTCAAGCTTCAGTGGCAAGAAAGGCAGAGGCTATAATTGTTTCTGTTCAGTTTTGATTTAGAGTAATATGTAAACCTAACCACTGTGGCTCGGCTGTTTTTAAAAAAATAACCACCACCACAAATTGCTTTAGAATTAGAGATGCATAAATCGGAACACTTTAACTTTGTCAAGCAACTGTTGAAAGGACTATCTTAAGATGATGTATAAACCCAGCAATTATGTTTACACATTGCACTGCTGTATCTTAACCATGACTGCTTAAATAGGCCACGTTTAGCTTCTTTACACAACAGAATAAGCCAAAACTAAGCAATCCATATCATGTTTAACGTACTGTAGAATGTAGTTTCCAAGTATGTTGGCCTCTGAGCTGGGATTATATGGTATTGGTTCCAATTGATGTAATGATCTTCAAGTAAATAAAGAAAAAAACCCCAATGGATAACCCTAACCTTGAAAAATACTATGTTGTTGAAATACTTTAAAAGATGATACAACTGATATATTTTATATAAGAATAAATTTTGGATATGTAGTGATATTGTGAAGAGAGGAGAGGATACTAGGGATGCACACCGACCGATGTACTGTCTGTACTTGAGTGAATGAATGATGACTGCATGTTTTATTTTTATTTTTTTGTGTTTTAAAATAAAAAATGATTTTAAAAAAAGAAAGAAAAATACTATGTTGTTATTTATTTAATAATAAAAATATATTAAATGTATAAGCTGCCTAATTCCAACAACTCTTGTACAGATTTATTTAATTTAGATAGATGTTTCCCATTTGTTCTATTTTGATCTTACCAAATATATATGTGGAGTTTTCACACACACACACACACACGGGGGGGGAGGGGAGAGGGGGAGAGAGAGAGATGTTTCTGTGTGTAAATATTTACCTCTCAGTCATAACTGACTCTAGGACACAGTGCTCATCTCCATTTCTTGGCGAGGGAGTCAGCATTGTCTAAAAGACATTTGCTGTGGTCATGTGGCCAGCACGACTATATGCCAAAGGTGTATGTAACACTATTGCCTTCCCACCAAAGTGGTACCTTTTAATCTATTTGCATTTACATATTTTTGAATTGCTAGGTGGGCAGGAGCTGGGGCAAGTAATGGGAGCTCACCCCTTTGCATAGCACTTGGGTCTCGAACCTGGGCTGTTAGCTCTCCAGCTGACAAGCTCAGCATCTTTAACAGCTGAGCCATCATGCCCCAAAGATATATAAGCACACACAAACACACACACAAAACCACCACTTCCATAGATCTAGACTCCTTGTGGGAATTAGCAAAGGCTCAATCCATCACACTGCATGCATGCATATGCTTCATTACAACATATCTAGTTTACAGCCTAAAGAGATTGACTTGGAATATTCCACTTCCAAATCATTGCTCAAGATGACTGAAAACATGTTCTTAGCAGTGTTGTAAAGCTGCACTTTTAAGCACATCCAAAACATGAACCCTTGGTGAGACATGGGTTGAACATTTTAAGATGAGTACAACTACAGCTTTATTTCTGGTCTAGGAGAATATAAGAGCAGCAGGGGAAGAGTACAGCTCTGAATAACATTTAATTATTGCTGCAGAGTAAAGAGTTTTATTCTCCTTATCTCACTGAATATCAGAATTTTTCTGGCCAAGAAATACATTGGATTAGAGCCGATAATATTATTTCCAATCCAATAGAACCTAGAAAAGAAATTATATAAAGGGGATCTGGATTCTGTCTTTCAGCAGGATAGCTCCTAGAAAATTGAACAGAGCCGGAACCAATTAGGTGTGGCAACTAAGCCAAAGAAATGTTTGAAAAGTTTGTGTTTGAAAATGAGCCAGCTCCAGCATAGCAGTGCAAAGAAAAACATTCCTTTTCACTGTCCTCTCCCTTTTCCTTTTTTATTTAAAGGATCAAGTTATGGTGTGTATCCTTTATTACTCTAATTATACATTTTATTATGATTATGCTCACTGACTGTTTGCTATTGTTAATCCCTGTGGTTAATACCAGGCCATGAAGCAGAAAACAATACACTAATAAAGGAACTACCCAGGAGAAAACCACACCCCTATCAACACTGGCAGGACACACAACTGATAGCAACAGGAAACAAAGCTCGCACTCACTAGCACTTATGATGTTGCCTATTGTAGTCAGGTCATGAAATGTCTGCAAGCCAACAACTAAACTCGGAGAGTACCAAGGACATTTTATTATTCATCAATATAAAACCACACAAACCGAGTTTGTGTTGCTGAGAAACCTCTGGTTCCCTTGTAGACAGAGGTAAAGGCAGAGCTGTTTCTAGCAGGGTCCATTTTCACCTGAGGCCCTCTGCAGCAAACCTAAGACATATCCAGAAGAGCAGCAGTTTGGAACAGACACAGGAGCTTCACTCAATTCATGTCATCAAGAATTGGGACACATAAAACATGGCAGGTTGCAAATAAATAAATATCTCTCTGGAGGCCAGGGATTCTCTAAAGTAGATCTGGGGTTAGAAGGCAGGAGAGTAGAGGAGAGAGTAACAGAAGTCTGATCACACAATGTAGGATTTTGCTTACTATTCCTATTAGATAAATTTCCTACAAACATTGAATCAAACTGTCTTATGCCACACAAGCTGCTAAGAGACTCTGAATCATACTACAGCATTGTGCTGAAACCAACAGGAATATTTCAGGTCTAAATCTGAATGAAATATCTGGTTTCTTTGCAACTTGCCCTTTAAATTAAAAGGCAATGCAATTGCAGAGGGATGTGGAAGTGGCTATGGCAACAATTCTCCTGAGCTATCAAATTAGACACGGAAGAGAATGAACACCAGCCATATATGCGGGATTTTTCTGCCCAGCCTTATTTCTAAGTACCGTGGATTAAATATTTATTGTACTTTAAGCAGGGAAATAAATGGAATCTGATGTTCTTGTACATTATGCATCATAATTTTATGGGCAACTTTTTGATGTGAAAAGAATAAGTAGATAGACTTATCTAGAGATTAAGAACATCATTTCCTGACCTTATTTTTTTAACCTCTTACGATTAGCTTCTTCTCTCAGGGGCCCATCTAACAACACAAACTTGATTTAACTGACTTAACCCTATATTTCAACTTAAGCAGAATTATTTAAAAAGCCGAAAAAGAAATAGTGACAAGAGAAAATTAAGAGAAGTAAATAAAAATAAATAATGTAAATGCTTCTTCCCCTTCTGTTTATGCAAACTATCCTTGTTTCCACAGATATCAATTCATATATTGTCTTTTAAACTTCTCCAATCCTTCAGACTCTCATCAACCCCATCCAATGACAATTAATCATTTCCCACACAATCCACTCTTTTTTCATCTATTCATTTCGCAATTTAGCCTTCATTCATTCTTTATACATGGAGAGATTATTCAACGTATTCTTCAATCTATTCTTTAGAGATATCCCATATTTTTTCTAGTTTTCTAGCAGGGTGGATTTGATTTAAATCAAGTCGATTTAAATCACAATTTAAATCACTAGTAAAAAGGCTTGATTTAAATCTATTTAAATCATAATTTTTAAAGAGCAACTGTCATCTCTATCCCGCACTGGCTCCTCCGACCCACTGTTGACTCACCAACAGTCCCAATATTGCAGAATATACAGCCTCATGCTACATTACTAAGCTCCATTTTATGCTGAATAAACTAAATTATTAAAGTATCTTAAACAGAAAACTATCTTTAGATAGATTTTTACTCCCAAAGCATTTTATTAAAACAAATTTGATAAAAATAAAAAAAATACGATTTAAATTTTAAAAGTCCAACTTTTTTGATTTTTTTTAAAAAAAGCATTGATTTTTATCCACCCTGTTTTCTAGTCCAGAGAGGCAAAGAGGTAATCTAACTCTAGTTACTCAAGGGTCATTGTCACTTAAGGGAACACTGAATGGATTGTATCAGTGAAACTGTGGGAATGTGTATGCTAGTGTCTGAACTACAGACTACAATTACAAGAAGTATAGTGTACTGGATGACCAAAGGTCATCCAATGAGCTTCATGGTCAAATGGTGACTTGAATCTGGATCTCCTCAGTCCAAGTTAAATACCTAACCGTTAACCATTGCTATAGATAGCTTAGTTAAAGAGACATGCAACAGATCAGGAAGTCAGATTATCTATGCTTGCTCAGAACATTTTTAGCTAAATAGGACATAGAAATACAAAGTGCAACTTCGTCTTGGAAAATCAAGGACCTGTAGTCCGATGATCAGTACTGGTAGAAGTAGAGATAAATACATCATTATAATCATTCATCCTAAGATAACTAGAGCAATGATAGCTAATGCTATCAGTATGACTAAAAATGCAGAATGTAGAATCAACTTCTGATTTCAAGGCAGTGTAGAAGATATTACATTAAATCCAAAGGATTAGGGACCCTTCTAGCTCTACCTCACTCCTTCTACTTGACTCTTCTAGCTAATGAGAGAACTGAAGAGCTTCTTCTTAAGTTCTTGCTCTGTTACTTTCCCCCCAAAAAAATCATGTCTATGTCTTCATAATGTGCCTATTATTTTGTCCCAGATCATACATGAGGCAGCTAAAAGTAGTCCTACTCCCAGTAAAACAGCAGATAGGGAGATCAACTCACCAATGCCGATAAGCCAGCTTCCCGCCCCCCCCCAACAAGTGAGGGAAGGAGAATGTGATTATGCAGCAGAAAATCAACTAAGTGGACCAGAGCCCTGCTCCTGTGAAGCAGTGAAGCAGGAGAATCTTCCTGATTTATCTTGTCTGATTTATAAGGCAACCTCTACCCCCCTATGGAACATTGATAGTTTCCTATTACCATGCATCAGCCAAAAGCACAGCACCTGATTTGTGGGGTGGGGAAGCTGTCCAGTACATCATTGTTGTTGTTGGAGCTGTTAGCAACATTGTGTTATAAACACAGCCTCACTGCTTCTATTTGGCTTTTCTAGCTAATGACAGTACTTAGAACTTCTTCAAAAAACCCAAAACCATCAATGACTTGAAATTAGAGTTTGAAGCTGGATTCCCGTTTCTGGCTGGTTTGCTACAATAATGAAAATACAGGACCAGATCTGAGGTCACATATCATATTAAACCATTAGGCGACTTATTTCTTTAGCATGAAGTGTGAACCAGTGGCGGGTTGCTACCAGTTCGCCCCAGATCAGGTGAACTGGTAGCGGCAGAGGCGGGAGGCTCTGCTCACCCAGCTGGGCATCTCTGTGCATGCGCAGAAGCATCACACACACATGTGTGTGCATGCCCACAAGCAAACTGGTAGTGAACGAAATAGAAACCCACTACTGGTGTGAACCTAGCAACTGTGATTTATAGATCATGGTTTATTGCTTCAGATTTAATTAAATTGTTGTTTTACATTATGTATGTCTCTGCATAACTACAGAGAAATTCTCATTAAGCTCAGTGGAATTTACTGTTAAATAAAAATACACAGTTGCATTTGAGTTTCTGTTGGCATAAAAGAAATGTACTTATATACATGTACTTTTGGGTCTTGCTGATTTTATTTTATTGCTGCAACTTCATGCTTGGATGAAAGCGCAAAGAGCTACTATAGAAAGTGTCAGGGGAAGGGAGTGGGAATGATGAAACCATCCATGCATCAAAAAAGAACTTCTATTTATAGAAACAGATTTTTGGATCCAAGCTTTTAAAACCTTCTAGAAGTGTTTAAATCCAGAAAATGTAGGACAAACTACTAAGATATATAAGGGAAAAACTTGAACCCTTCAGATCTTTACTTTTAAATATTCTAGCTAAACCTTCAGAATCTGTCCTAAATTTGACCACAAAGCAAAACAAATTAATTTTTTTAATACATTTGTATACATTTGCATTTCTTCAGATGAAATTCAAGGCTGTTTCTTCGCTTGTCATTAACAGAGAGAATAAAAACAAAAAGATCAAATCACAAACAAACATGAAAGAGTGAATAAGTTGAGAAGGAGCCTGAGTGGCGTAGCAGGCTAATGCCTTCTACTAAGGCAGCATTTAACATCCAGCTGCCTGCAATTACTGCGAGTTCTAATCTCACCAGCTCAAGATTGACTCAGCCTTCCATCCTTTCTAAGGTGGGTAAAATGAGGAGCCAGATTGTGGGGGCAATAGCTGACTTTGTATAAAATATACAAAAGTATGAAGGCTATTGCTTAACGCATTGTAAGCCGCCCTGAGTCTCCGGAGAAGGGCGGCATATAAATAAAATAAAATAAAAAAAGTTATATTAGATGGTATTGATTTGCATACCATCAAGTTTAAAGACAATGAAATTATAAAACGTACTGTATTTTGATGTGAGGGAAGGAAAGATGGCTCACAAAGACAGCAAGACGAGAATCAGTGAACAGGTTAGTGTTTAGAATTTAGATGTTCACTCTCTCAATCCAACTCACCTCACAGAATTGTTTGAGGAAAATAGGAGGAGGAAGGACTACTATATTAGGTATGTTTGCCACCTTGAGTTATTCATAAAAATAATAAAGCTTGGATACAAATAAATAAAAAGAGGGAAAGAGACCTGCTTTCTGGGTGTGTCTATTTGTAATGGAGAAAGAAGCTGTGTATCACCTTTAAACAGCTCAAGACCCCAATTAACATTAGGCAGGACCCTGCAAGTGGGATAGGATTAAATCATGCAGATAGGTGGTTTGATTTTTGTTTTTCATAGGACCTGATTTGTTTTAGATCTTATATGTTTACCATTTTTTCCATCTTAAAAAGTTTTTAGAATGATACTGCTTGCTGATTTTCATTGGATGGATACTGGGGCTGCAAAAAACAGGTTTGGGAGCCAAATAAGGCCTCAGACTGGCTAGAGCTGAATCACTCTAAATTCCACTGTTATCAAGCCCTGGAGGTAGAGCAGACTTAACACAGATCCAGAGTTTGCAGTCTAAACCTCCTTGGAGAAATGGATTATGGAATGTAATACTGTAAAGAGTTAGACTGGATGTAAACAGTTCTACTTACAATTCAGTGTAACTAAAAACAGTGGAACAATCACTCTGGGCAAGTCTTTTTATGCATGCATTACAAACATATACAAATGTACGCTGAAAATATCATTTTCCCCACACTTTGGATTCATTTTGGTCCCTTCCAATCCATCTTGACAGCTGTCTGGACAAGTCTCTAGAGTTTTGGGCTCCTACTATATGGTTGGAAATATCCAGCAGGTACTTTCTAAACTAAAGCAGTGATGGCCAGATTCAGTTTATGCTGGAACTCTTCTTAGCTCCAATCTTAGATAAGTGGGAAGCAACGTTCTGCACTGAAAAGTGGTTGCACACGTTCATTTTTTCCATGCACCTTTTACTTCTAGTATTGTTGATAGGGGCGGAGTCCTTGCACCCGCCGCCTTTCGACACTTTCAATTGCTCCTGCTAGGGGAAGCCCTGTTAGAAGCCAGGCCTTCTTAAAGCGGATGTCAACAATGCCCGCGGCCTATTTTTTCCCCCTTCGACTCTAACCTGGGCTCTCCCGCTTCCTCACCTGCCGCTGCGCACCTTCCCGCCGTGGGCTCAGGCGGGGCTAGTAGGCGGCTCTTCCGCCTCCCTGGCTGACGTGGACGCCAACGGGAATCCGCCCTATAATAGGCGCGGGCGGTTCGCGCGCGGCGAAGCAAAAGGCGAGAGCGGCGCGGCGCTGTGGGGCGTGTTGGCGGGCGTCTCCCAGGGTGGGAGGTTGCAGTTGGTGCCTCGACGTCGTCGCCGCTCTCCGTTCTGGGCGCCACCGGAGGGAGGAAGAGTCCGCGAGAGGCCGACGGGGGGATGGCCGCGGAGACGAACGCCGGCAGCCAGCAAGGTAAGGGGAGCGGGGTATTTTTTTTCTTCTTCTTCTTTCCCTGATGGCCGTTCCTTTCCGTTCAAACCCTCCTGCCCTTGTCTTTGGGCTCCCGCGGAGGGTCTTTCGTGGGAAAGCAACCGTGCGCCTTGGAAAGGTTTGGGTAGCCACTCCGCGTTACACTTGGGGAAGGGTTTGCCTCGGCGGGAGGAAGCGCAGCTCACACCATGCAGCTCGGAAAGCCGCCGCCTGTTCTCTCCCCCCCCACCACTCTGCGACCCCGAACAGCGTTTCCGAGCGAGAGGCGTGGCGCGTGTTAGGTGCCTCTTTCACCCGAGGCCCTTTGGGTGGTCCGCCCTTAAAGCGAAGCCGTTGTGACTGAAGCCCGAGGAACAGCTCGGCACAAGGCAGCAGTTCGCCACTGCGAGTTTTGGCGAGCAGCCAGAGTGACCAGCGGCGGTGTGTTTGCTTTGCGAGCTCTCCGTGCCTTGGTTCGCTCCCGCACCTCCTCTTCCTCTTGCAGTGGCGCTTGTTGCATCCAGGAAGTGGGAACTGCCCGGTTTTTTTACGAGGTGCTACCACAGAACGTGGACTTACGGGTCTTGACTAGGCGGGGAGCGATTTCCAAAACTTAGGAGACGCTTCCCTCAAAAAAGAAAAAAGAAACCCACCCGAATTTAGAAATTGCTTCTTGCAAAGCTTTAGGCTCCAGCGGCAGAACAGGAACAGCTGTCTTCCTTCTTACCACAGGGTGAGGACATTGCCAGAGGTGTGGCTACAGCCCTACAAACGGCCAGGGAAGGACAATAGACCTTTCCTCCTATTTATTATCAGGGTATCTTTTCTGAGGCTTCCTCAGCTTTTGGTACATATGGTAATAGCACTGAAGCCTTCCGTTGTTGTACAACATTTCTTCCACCCTTTCTGTCTGGTGTTACATATACAGTATTGCTTTCCGGAAGGGCAAAGATAGGTAAAACCTACTCTGATCCTGTGGGTTGGTCTTAATCATTGCTTCTGCCAAATTTCAGATTGCAGCAGACGTGAATCTCTTGGTGATGGGCCCAAAGACCAGCATGAACAATTTGCAAGAAGCTGAGATTGCTATTGCTTCTGTCCCTTTCTCTCATCTGAACTGATCTTGGAAAACTTGCCAGTCAGCTGATTAACAAGCTTGACTTAGACTGAATTTGGATGGGGAAACCCACAGTCCTTTTTCTCCCAAAGAGTGTGCTTCTTCCTGTATGAATGAAAAACTAATAAAATTAGGCAACTGGACTTCTTGCTACTAAAGCAGCTCCAAGAGCAGTTTACTAGATGAAAATAAACATTAATGCTTTTACTTTGTAGGATTTTTTTAAGAGGAAGAGAGAATCCAAGAATACTTAGAACCAGGACACTATATGAGTTGCTTCTTCCACCTGACACATTATTAGGTGTATGGGTGTGCATTTCTGCATATACAGTGAACCTTTAATTTAACTTTTAGTATTAACCAAAACATATTTTGGTATTAATCAAATACATCTTTTAGTATTAATCAAAACATATTTGGAAAACAAATTCTTAAGGACCACACATTAAATTCATTGTCATGATTTAGTGAATTCTGTACAATACTCCCAATATACCCTCCACAAGATTATGGAAATTGTAAGGTAGCATATCTGAAAAACAACAATAATATGTAAATGTTACATTCAGATCTAGTGGTTGCTGTGGCTTTTGATTGGCATATAAAGTTACCAAGTGAGATAGGCAGCCATATAAATCTTGTAAGTAAATAAAGTGTCTTACGTTTTTCATATATAGTGCAGAAAACGGATAAAGGTTCACTTTGTATGGATAAGACAGACTGCCATGCTCACTTTCTCTGTGTGGAGAAATTGAAACTAAAGAAGGATTATCCATCATTTAATACCAGTATTCTATAGAATCATTTCTATTTCAGAGTCTCGGAAGCTCTGTATGAAAGTGCTGCTGAAAATGCAGCTGAATTGCTAGGTCCTTGGCCTCTGAAAGGAAATAATGGTTTATTGTTTAAGACTTGGAATAGCCTACAGTTTGCATGATGAACTAACTGCACATATTGGATTTGCACAGTATGCTAACCTCAAATGTGGTTGCTTACTTTATGGCTCTGTGTGTTGTGCAAATTGATAGTGGTTGGTTATTAATGTTAATACATGGACTTTTTAAACAGCATGTGTGGTAGCTGTTTTAATAACTAATTTATTGTTAGATTTCTATATGCCTTCAAGTCAATTTTTTACTCTGGCAACTCTGGATTAGTCCCTGTGATTTTCTTGGCAAAGATTTTTAGTAGTGGTTTGCCATTGTTCCTTCCTTGGTGCTGAGAGTAACCCAATACTATGGGGGTTAGAACACATCGTCTCCTGATTTCTGAATTGATGTGCTCTATCTGGAAGTTGCATTGTGGCAACTGGACTTCTCTTTTAGAAAAGAACTTTCAAACAACTCTATCTGGATAACTGAGAATCTTCAACATGTTGGTGTGCTCTATTTCTTCTCTCCCCCCCTAATTTATATATATTAATGGGTGAAATGCTAAAACGGATGAAATTTTCTTACGTATACTTTACACAGGTAGTCCTTCACTAATGACTGGTGGCTTACTGACAATTTGAATTTATAACCATTTGAATTTACGATGGACCCCTCCTTGCACGCCCGAAAGTACTTACGACCTGGTCCTGATGGCCTCCCCCCATGGTAAAATTACTGCATTTCAGGTACTTGATATCCACCTCGCATTTATCGCCATTTGCAGCAATATGTAGTCACATGACCACGATTTACAATGTTTTTGTCAAAAACCAGAGTTTACTAGTTTTTGGCACACCTCATAGCAAGCAGTAGGTTCTTATAGTCACTTAATGATCATGGTGATTTGCTAAATGACCACTGCCAAAAAAGTCATAAAATTGGTTGATTATGTGATGACTCACTTTATGACTATCATGACTTAGGATCATAATGGGCAGGTTCCATTATGGTCATAAGTTGAGGACCATCTGTATAGCATCTCAGATCTGTAGCTTGAAGAAATTGGTTTGGTTTAATGAGATAGTTATAAATATTGATTGGCAAACCTTTTATGTTTTGTTGCCAAGAAAACGGCACAAGCCAACTTGGAATTTTTACTTTAGTAATAATTTATCTGATCTGCAATTTCTCATAATAATATGTACTGTACGAATAACTTTAAGGCTATTATTAACAGAATCCTCAACATAAAATGCTTTCTCAAGTCTTCGTCTTCTATGTTGTTTTAATACCATATTTACCTCAAAGAAAATTGACCCTACATTAATGATGACACAGAGGAAGAGTAGACTGGAAGAGAAAAAGAAACATAGAAAAAAGTCTTGCGTAAATTACACAGTGGGGCTGAATAGTAACTACTGTGCTCAAGATTGAGTCATTTCAATATTTGTGAAATCTACAAGAACCAGCTTTTTAAAATTAAATTACCCTTTTCAGTACTTTTCATGCAAAGAGGAAAGCAGTTCCTTCCATTCCTTTTTCGTCTAAAATAATAAGTGTGTTTTTAATGTTTGCTTTTTTACTTTCTTTGTTATTAAGCCTATTAAATGTTTTAACTAGTTTTAAATGGTGAACACACAATTTAAACTAGTTTCTTAATCCTAATGATCATTCTTTACAACAATGTTATCAAGAAGATTGGTTAGAATGCAGTATTGCAGGCTATTTCTGCTGACTGCCAGCTGCCAGCAGTTCAACAGTTCAAGCCTCACCGGCTCAAGGTTGACTCAGCCTTCCATGCTTCCAAGGTCAGTTAAATTTGATTGTTGGCAATATGCTGACTCTGTAAACTGCTTAGATAGATGACTATAAAGCATTGTGAAGCGGTATATAAGTGTAAGTGCTATTGCTATAAGTGGGAAGCTTTCTAGGGAATATTTGAACAAGTTTTGCTAGGCAAATGAACACTTAGAGTTTATGTGCATTTTTTAAGGAACAAACTTCGGCAATATATGAGGCAAGTCACATTTCATTAGCTTGCTTAACAGTCCAGATTAAAACTTCCTGTTACATTTGTACAGCTAAGAATGATTATTGTATAGCATTTCCCACTTATACTGGCACTGAATTTTTGTTTGCTTATGGATGGACCAGAAGTAAGCAAAGAAGTAGCTTCCATAAAATTTTGGACTGTAACTTGAGATGTTTATTAACCATGCTTGTGGGGCTAATAGCCAAAGTCCAAGAATAGGTGAATGGCACAGAAGAGTTGCATTGCCTCATTTGCGAAATTATATGGACATCCTATATGGACATAGCATTTTGAGTAAACAAGAAATGTCTAACACTAAGGTCTATCATTTTACCAAACATACCCTCCAGATTTGTTGGTACGATTAATAGAAATTATAGCCAGCCTAGATGGATTTGGTCTTAATACACCTGAAGGAGAAGGGCTGAATTGGTTCTGGCCATGGTTTCTTGGAGGTTTGACTTTTTACACTCTTTTTAAGGATTCTAAGATAATGGATAGAACTATGTTTTATTTCTGATATCTGTTTTGCAGTGGATAATGATTTGAAAGAATATACTTATACAGGTAGTCCGCAACTTACAACACTTTGTTTAGTGCCTGTTCGAAGTTACAACAACACTGAAAAAGTGATTTATGATCATTTTTCATACTTGCAACCTTTGCAGCATTCTCCATGATTATTGTGATCAAAATTCAGATGCTTGACAACTGTCATGTATTTATGACGGCTACAATGTCCTGGTGTTATGTGATCACTTTTTGCGACCTTCTAACAAGTAAAGTCAATGGAGAAGCCAGATTCACTTAAAAACTGTGTTACCAAACAACTGTAGTGATTCACTTAACAACTGTGGCAAGAAAGGTTGTAAAATGGGGCAAAATTCACTTAATATCTCACTTAGCAACAATTGATTTTGGGCTCAGTTGTGGTTGTAAATCAAGGACTACTTGTATTATGATGTAAATATGTACTCTAAAATAATTGACAGAAAGGAGTTCCATTCTTTTTCCATCCCAAGCAAAGATTTACATATGGAGGAGCTCTTTGTCTGGCAAAACAGTAAATAGGCCCCAGTAAATAACTACTTTTTATTAAAGCATATTCCAAAGTGTTATGAGTACCAGTGCATAGTGGCTTAGTTCAGTGTATAAGGTTAAAACATAACATTATTTGCTTGCTTGCTTGAGGAATAATTGGGTTTTATTTAGAGTGTTATATGAGTCTTGCCGCAGCAGGCTAGTCACTACATTCACCTGGAGTTATAATGTATCAATATTTAGCCTGTCTTGGTTTATTTAAAAAATTGGCATTGTCAACTTTGGTTAATATTTTAGCTGGGATATATAAGAAAAGCCAAGATCAAAACAGGCCTCAAAGAAGTTGTGGCAAACTACCTCTGTATTGATAAATTAAAGTTATATTGTTGATAAATTAAACAAGATTTGGCTGGATTAAATAGCAAGTCTGTATCTATACATTTGTTGTCAGTTGACCAAAATGGTTAATTACCTCAGACTATGATTTAATATTAATTTCTGCAGTGAGCAAATCAGTGCGATTTAATAAAAATGAACAAATGGGTTGGACTGAAAAATCTTTTCTAATATTTCATTTTCTTTAGTATACATAAATGAAAAAATAATAGAAAAAGGCAAAATACAAAAACATCATGACATACATAGAAAACAGATTTTAAATGGAGCCAGACTAGAAATCAGAACTCTGAATTCTAGTCCTATCTTGGACTATGAGTCTCTCTCAGCCGAACTTGTCTCACAGGGTTGTTGTGGGAAAAATAGGAATGTCTATAGAAAACCAGTTCAGAAGCTGACAGAGAAGAAACTTTACTGGTCCAAGACTGTAAATCTGGGTTGGCAATGTTTTTTTACTGTTTATATATGTAATTTGCTGTGCTCCATAGTTTCAAGATAAAGTAGAATCATTTGACATACTTAAACTATGCTACTCTTCCCAGAATTCTTACAAAACTTACACACGTTAAACCAAACAGGAAAATAGTAGCAGTCCCATATATTCATATACTTCTGGTATAATGAAGTTGCTCCCAAACCATTGTAAACATTTTCAGAGTGTTTAAGCAAAAATCTTTTCTGAATTAATCCTAAAATCATAAGGATCCTAAATATTCTTTAAAAACCTTAATCTATTTCTTAATGTGGGGTATTCCAGCACTTTATTGCAAACTTCTTATACTGTAAAAATACTGTAGTTTTGGAATCATCCTGCATGCGTTTTCATGCTGAAAATTTAGATGCAGCCACATTGTGAAATCAGAAAATGTGTCTATTGTCTAAAATAGCACAATGGCAGTATCCTTAATACAGATTCCTCTTGCAAAAACTCAGATGTGCAATAACTCAAAAGCCTGATTGATAGTTAGATGATTCAAAGTATTAATTAAGCTGGCACATGCATTTTCTAGAAAAACACCTGCAATTTTCAGGCTGGGTTTGTCTCAGAGGTTGTGCTTATAATCAGAATAAGAATCCAGATATATTTCTGGCTCAAGACTTTTGCAGTATTATCCGTTTCAGTGTGGGTTAGGACTGGGGCACAACACTGAAGTAGCATTGGTCATGCTTGTGACCTTTGGAAAACTCAGAATGGAGGTGGTGCAATTGTTCTAGCCCTCCTGGACCTCTCATTGGCTTTTGATACCATCTACTAAGGTATGTTTCTTATCTGGCTTCAAGAGTTGTGAGTGGAGGGCACTGTGTTACAGTGGTTCTCTTCCTTCCTCCATGGCCAGTTTCAGTATTGAGAGAGAAGAGATGAACCGTAGGCCTTGCAGTGTGGGATGCCAACATGGGATGTTGTATAATCAGTATGCTTAATGATATATGTTTGGAGGTTGTAACAGTCTAGATGGGGAGAAACCCTGACAAGACACAGTGGTTAGGTTTTTGGCACCCCCAACTGAATGACATTCCCCTGGACTGAGCTGATGCACAATTTTAGGGTGCTTCTAGGTTCATGGCTCCTTCTCAAGGAGTAGGTGACAGCTATGAATAGGGGGCCTTTGCATAGACTTGTTTTATACATCAATTGCGCCTTTCCCTGGACTGGGAGACTTGTTCATGTCAACTCATAATATTAGAAATATTTTGTGTTCTGACTATTGCCCCCTGAAATCACATGATTGCATTTTAGGCACTTGATAACTGACCTACAGCATGCCATGGTCATGTGACTGATTTATGACTTATTTTGCTGAAAACTGACATTTACTTCCAGTTTTTGGCAAAAATAAAATTTCCATTTGCAGACAATGGATTACCTTAATGACTGTCACATTCTGCTTAATGATTGTTGTATTCACCTAATGACTGCTGCAATAAAGGTCATAAAATTAGGTGAGGTCATGTGGTGACCCGTTTAATGCTTGGTCCCACTTTCAACCATAATTCTGATCTCAGTTGTCATTGTGAACACTACCTGTGATGTGTTCTGGGATCCTAAATATCTTGAAGAATGTAAGATCAAAGTTTCAAGTATCTTTTTAAAAAAATATATCAAATTAGGGAACAGAAGAAAAAAATATTATTAAGACCTTGATCATTTATTATTTATTTTCAGTGAAGAACTTTAAAAATTACTATATTGTTTGAAAGTCGTCTTCCCCATGTGTCATGAATTAGAAGCCAGCAATATAAATTTTCCAAAATAAATAAATAAATAAATAAATAAATAAATAAATAAATAAATAAATAAAACCGAACCCTCCTACTGAGTTAAATTAAACAGCATATTTAATATAGCATTCCTATTGTGCATGGATCTTTTAGCCTCCATGATCAAGAAATCCAGAAATTGTTATGTTCTGATAGCTTCAAAATACTAGGGATATAGCCAGTGCCCACAATTCTAATAGATGTGTTCAAACCCAGTCCTCCACACTTGTTGAACTTAATAATTAGGATGAGATTTCAAGTCTAATATATCTTGAGGGCATCACATTGGGCTCTAATCTTTTGGCTCTCTCTCTTCCTAGTAAAAATTAACTCCCTGATTCAGTATATTCACTTTGAGCCAAAATGATGATCTACAGTTGTCATTAAAATTGGAAAAAATTCAGAAAGATTATGTTCATTTTGAAAAATGCCCTAATGAATACTTGCAAGCAGAATTAAATATTTTCTCCGGCTATGCCTACTGTACAACTAAAATTGCACAAATTTTTAAATGAAGACACTTTAGGCAAATCCTACAATACTTTTTAGCATTAATATTTCAGGAATGTTATATTCATCTGGTGTGCACTTTTCTTGTCTCTTTGTGCTAAGTTTTACATTAGTGTGATGGTATGTGGAAATGACTTTCGGAGACAGGGCAATGAGAACAGATAAAAGAAGGCAGCTTAGTCCACAATAGTAATATGGATAAGGCAAACACGTGACTTCCTCTCCATGCCTCTACTCTATTTTCACATATTGAAAACTCTTAAATTCTTCTTTCTGCTATGTATCTACAAGTAGTCCTCAACTTATGACCACAAGTGAATCCAAAATTTCTGTTGTTAAATGAGATATTTGTTAAGGGAGTTTTGCCCCATTTTATGACTTTTCTTGTGATAGTTGTTAAGTGAATCACTGCAGTTAATAAGTTAGTAACCTTAAGTAAGTGAATCTGGCTTCCCCATTGACTTTGCCTGTCAAAAAGTCGCAAAAGGTACATGACCCTGGGACACAGCAAAGGTCATAAATATGAACCAGTTGCCAAACATCTGAATTTTGATCACATGATCATGGAGATGATGCAAAGGTCATAACTATGAAAAATGGTCATAAATCACATCTTTCAGTGCCGTTGTAACTTTGAACAGTCACAAGTGAACTGTTCTAAGTCGAGGACTACCTGTACTTGGTATCATAGCATGTAGCTTCCTGAATACTTTTATAGCTGTCCTTTTGACAAGCTCATATTTCTAGCACACTCTTAATTGACCATCAGTCAATATTTGAAAACGTTTACATCCTTTAACCTTTAACCCATCAAACAACAATATCTGTCTATCTCAGTTTCTTGGGAAGCACTCGATAGGTGGATAAAATGCCAACTCCAGTCTAAACATTTGGCTGACTTATGCGACTGTCCGTAATAACAATGAAGGACATTGTTGCAGGTGAACAAATTGGGAGAAATGTAAAGTGGTTGGGTTATAAAGAGTGAGCATCTGCACTGACAGCTCCTCTCAATTGACTGTCCATTCTGATTTTCTCAAATCTTCATTCCCATGTGATCACCTTTTGCAATCTTCTGACAAGCAAAATTAATAGGGAAACCAGATTCACTTAACAACCATGTTACTAACTTTAACAACTGCAGTGGTAGTTTGGTAAGAAAAGTTGTATAATGGGACAAAACTCACTTAACAACTATCTTACTTAACAACTATCTTGCTTAGCAATGGAAATTGTGAGCCCAATTGGGAGTCTTAAGTCAAGGACTACCTGTAGTCAAAAAAGAAGCTACAGAGTAGCACTTGATAGAGCAGCCATGGAGGTCATAGAAAATACATTCAGATACTGTCAATGTGTCTATAGAGAACCAATTTGGTCTAGTGATTAAGGCGCCAGGCTAGAAACACGACACTGAGTTCTAGTTCTCTCTTAATCCTTTTTGCTACCATCTAGCAGTTGTCTAGAATTTCCTCCTCACGGCTCGGACATTCTGATGTCCGGGTTATATCCTCTTCCATTGGATGTGGCTGAGTGTCAATCATTCTCCCTCCTAGCTGGCTACGCCTACATCCTGGCCTCTCTCCTCAGTCTTTTCACTCAGCCGTTGTGTTAAGGCTTGAGTGTCAGTTCGTGAGTAGAGTGTTTTGTGATTTTACTTGTTTTACTTCTTTTTCTTTTCCTCTTGTGGGCTTTGAGGCGTGGATTTTTGTTTGGCTGGCTTCTGTGACTTTACAAGCGTTTCGGGGCTCCGAACGCTGCGGGGGCGGCTCTCAGCTGCGCTGCGCCTCGCATCCATCCCTGCTTAAAGCCGCCATTACCACGCGCCCTTTCTTTTTTTCCTTTGCTGGGCTCAGCGAGCGGTTTTTGGTCGTTCCGACTCGCTTCATCTGTTTTTAATTTTTTTTCCGATTTCGGAGGCTGCAGGAGTGATTGGGGCTTGGCATTTTATTTTTCCGGCCAGTGCTTCGGGGATCCGAGCGCTGTAGCAGAGGCTTTCAGCCGCACTGCGGTTTGTATTCCTCGTTACCAGATCTCCGCCATTGCCACGTGTTGCCGCGGCTTCGCTGGGCTCAGCGAGTCGTTTGTTATTTGTTTGTGCCGCAGCCCTCCTCAGCTTAATTTCCTGGCATTACAGCCCAGCCGTTGGCGCTTTGTCTCGTCTGGCTGGAGCTGCGTGGATTGGCGCCCAGTAGCCATTGTTATCTGCCCTGGGCTGACCAGCATTGCCAACTTCGAGCCTGGCTGCTTCCAGGGCTTTGGTTCCCTAGGTCGTCAATGGCTCCGCGGGTGCTGGAAGCTGTCCATTAACACCCTGCATCAGCTCCTGTGGGATTCCTGCATCTGTACTGCGATCAGGGAAGTGCCTTTGCAATTTTTTCAATTCATTATAATTACCTTGCTTGATTAAATTACTTGTATATACACCAAAAAAAAAAAAGAGAGAGGGGAGCTGTATATTTCATTGAGAATCAGATTGTTGTTATCTTGAATTAATTACATATTTCTATATTTACAAAAAAAAAAGAAAAGAAAAAAGAAAAAAGGAATTACATTAATTACATTACATTTGATTATTTGATTAACAATTTATTGATATTGTCTGCTAATCCACTTCAATGGCGGAGGCTGAGTTGTCTTCTGATTTGGATCAGCCTCCTTCCCCCCTTCCTGCCCAGGCCTCCAAGCCTTCCAGAGGGAAGAGGGCCAGGGCTCCTAAGGCTCCTAAAGTTCCTTCTGGCCAGGACAAGGACGCCTTAAGGAGGCATAATGCTTTGGAAAAGCAATTCTCCAAGGCCCAGAAACAAGCCTGTGCGGCCATGGATCAGGTATCCCAAGGGGAGGAGATACAGGCCCAGGAGGAGTTTTCCCAAGGGGAGGAGTCTCCTGAGGTAGTTCAGGTGGCATCCCATTCTGTTCCGCAGGTGCAGTTTTTTCCTTCCACCTTGCCTGTGAATTTGTCAGTCAGGTCTCGTTCTCCTAGTGTGACCAGTCAGGCTCCCCATCGAGCTAGGCCTGCCCCTGAGGCAACATTTACGCCCACGGCTGCGGGGCTCCGCAATGAGGAGGGGGGTCTGGCAGGGTTTTTTCCGGATTTTAACGCCATGATGTCTCAGGCGATGATCCGTATTTTCCAGGCTGGGTTGCAACAAACGGGGTGTATGTTACCTCCAGAGTGTGCCACGTCAGCTCATGTTCCCATGCCATCTGCCTCTGTTCACGCCCCCACAGCTGTTTGTGGGTTAGCTGATGAACCTATCCATGACGAGGAATGTTGGGAGGAATTCCCGTTGTCTGATGATGAGGAAGAGGTGCAGGAAGCCCCTGCCTTTCCGGGCCTATTCAAACCATCGTTGTTCAAAGCGCTTCTTCGCAAGGCCAAGATGGCCACCAACATGGACTCTTCTTTGGCTCCGTCTTCGTCTCAGTCTCAACCTTCTCCTAGTGAGGGATTGTTTCGAGTGCATACTCCTGACCACGATTTCATTCCCTTTCCTGAATTGTTTTCTCAAGTAGTGCAGAAGCCGTGGGAACACCCAACTTCCTTGTCTGGACCGAATTCTTTTGACCGCAGATTGTATTGTTCCGCTCCGGAGTTGGACGCTTTTCTTCAGTTACCCTCGGTGGATGATCCAGTAGCGACCTTGACTTCCTCGTTGATTCTCGTGGGAGAAGCTGGGGACGGCCTAAAGTTCGAGGACAAAAGGGCAGAGATGGCGTTCCGCAAGACACACCAGGCGGCTGCCTGGGCTATCAGGGCGTCTACCTCAGCTTCATTCGTTAACCGTGCTTTGTTGGTTTGGCTGCGCCAATTACGGGACAGACTCCCTCCAGAGGATGCTCGCCTGCAACAGGATCTGGCTAAGCTAGTAGCCGCAGCGGAGTACTCAGCCGATGCGTCTCTGGATGCGGCCAGGTTCGCTTCTAGATCTTTGGTTTCAACAGTCGCTTCTAGACGCCTGTTATGGCTACGAAATTGGAAGGCCGATGCCAAATCAAAGTGGCGCCTCACCGCTGCCCCATACAAGGGCTCCGCCTTGTTTGGATCGTCTCTAGATTCTGTTCTAGTCGAGAACAGAGACAAAAAGAAGGTGTTGCCTACCCAGTCTTGGCGCCAGGAGGGTCGTTATTCACCTTATGGACGGCGGTCCTTTCGGCCTGACCAGGGTTCCAGCGGGACTTCCTTTCCTCGTGCGACCTCTCAGTTTTCCTATCGACCTGCATCTGACTGGTCGTCCTTTCGAGGTAGGGGCCGGTCTCAGTCGTCCTTCCGTTGTCCCTTCCGCGGGGCCAGCTCCCGTTTTCCAAGACGAGGAAAGTGACTCACTGGTTTCCCTTCCGGTAGGGGGCAAACTCCAGGCGTTTGCTCATGCCTGGGAATCCACCACTTCCGATGCCTGGATTGTTCGCACAGTTTTCGAGGGCCTTGCACTGGACTTCATCTCCCTTCCCAAGGACTATTATGTTGCTTGCCCGTGGCCCGTACAGCCTGCCAAACGGGCTCTGCTCCACAGGGAGATTCAACATCTTCGTCAAATAGGGGCGGTGGAGGAAGTACCACAGTGCCAGGTGGGGAAAGGTTTTTATTCCACCCTGTTTCTCGTTCCAAAGAATTCCGGCGGCTGCCGGGGAATTCTCAATTTGCGACGCTTGAACCAGCATATCCGATATCGTCGCTTCAAGATGCACTCGCTAAAGTCTCTGCTGGGATGCATCCGCCCGAGGGACCTGATGCAGTCAGTGGACCTGAAAGAGGCGTATCTGCACGTTCCTATCCTCCCAGACCACAGATTCGCCTTCGGGAACAGTCACTTCCAATACCGAGCAATGCCGTTTGGCCTGTCTTCAGCGCCGCGCACATTTACAAAGCTCCTAGCTGCGCTTTCGGCATCGCTCAGGGAGGTTCCAGTGCGTCTTGCATGCTACCTCGACGATATCTTGATCCTGTCGTCGTCCCTAGACCAGGCGACGCGGGACCGGCATCGGGTCATTCAGGCACTACAGCAACATGGCTTCACCCTGAACCTCGAAAAGTCTCATCTGTCTCCAACGAGGCACATCCTGCATCTGGGGGCTTTGATCGATTCGGAGCGTTGTCTAGTGTATCTGTCACCAGACCGACAAATGGACATTCGACGTCTGGTTTCTCAGGTACTGTCTCAGAGAAGGGTCTCGTTGCTCCTTCTGTCCCAATTGCTGGGGAAGTTGATTTCCTGCATCAATGTCGTCCCTTGGGCTCGTCTTCACCTTCACAGGCTGCAATGGTTCCTGCTTCCCTTTCAAAGACAGGGGCGGGCGGAATCGCTCTCCAAAGTGAAGGTCCCCGCCACAGTTCGACTTGCTCTGCGTTGGTGGCTGTCTCCGGCTCTTTCTCAGGGCTCCCTGTTCTCAGACCCGGACCGGGTTGTTCTAACGACGGATGCCAGCCTGCACGGTTGGGGAGCCCACATTCACTCCCAGTTAGCTCAGGGAATTTGGACTGTTCCGGAACGTCACCACAATATAAACTGGTTGGAGTTGAGGGCGGTCAGGTTAGCTCTCTTGCATTTCTCCCGTCAAGTGACCAATCGGCATGTCCTCGTCCTGACCGACAACATGGCCACCAAGGCCCATCTCAACAAGCAGGGAGGAACCCGATCCTGGTCCCTGATGCTGGAAGCGGAGAGGCTGCTGGTGTGGGCAGAGGGCTACGTTCTGTCTCTCAAAGCCGAGCACATTTCCGGCTCGATCAATCAGCAAGCGGATTGGCTCAGCAGGGGCACGTTAGATCAAGCCGAGTGGCAGTTGGACCCTCGTCTTTTTCAGGCTCTGTCTCTCAGGTTCGGATGGCCTCTAGTCGACCTATTTGCCACAGACCGCAACGCGCAGTTGCCCCGGTTCTTCTCCCGCTTCCCTTCCTTGAAGGCGGAAGCTCACGACGCTCTTCGGGCGCAGTGGCCACGGGGGCTCCTGTACGCCTTCCCACCCATCCCGCTCCTTCCCAGGGTGGTCAGGAAGCTGATGTCAGAAGGGGCGGACCTCGTTCTCGTGGCTCCGTACTGGCCGCGACGGGAGTGGTTCGCGGACCTCAGAGCGCTTTCCATCGAGGCTCCATGGCAGATTCCACTGGATCAAGTCGCTCTTTTTCAGGGGGCGGTGTGCCACCCAGATCCAGGTTGGCTCCGGTTGACTGTGTGGCGCTTGAGAGGATAAGGCTGATCAAGGGGCATTTGTCTTCCGAAGTCATTTCTATCATACAAGCTGCTCGGCGTCCGTCAACTGTCCGTATTTATAACGCTTCCTGGAATGCCTTCGCTTGTTGGTGTGTGTCTCATCATGTTGATCCGACTACGGCTTCTGTACCAGAGGTACTACAGTTTTTGCATTCGGGGTTTGCCAAGGGGTTGACTCCTGCGACCTTGCGGCGGCAAGTATCGGCCCTTGCTACGGTTCTCACGGCGGACAATACCCAACCATTATCTCAGGATCCTAGGGTTAAGTCCTTCCTCCTGGGAGCTTCTAACCTTCGACCGGTGAGGATACGTCGTTTTCCTTCGTGGGAACTACCTCTGGTGCTCCAGTCCTTGGCAGACTCTCCATTTGAGCCCTTGGACTCAATTTCTCTACGTTATTTAACCTTTAAGATGGCTTTATTACTGGTCATTACTTCGGCCCGCCGGGTATCAGAGATTGCTGCCCTTTCTGTGCGGAGTGACTTGTGTATCTTTTATCCGGACAGAGTTGTCCTTCATTTGGACCCGGTGTTTATTCCTAAAGTTAATACGCCATTTCATAGGGCCCAGGAGATTGTTTTACCTGATTTTTGCCCTAATCCTCGAAATCCATCTGAGCGACGCTGGCACACGTTGGACGTGCGTAGGGCTTTGCAAGTTTATATCAAACGAACTGCTTCGTTTCGCAAGAGCGAGGCGCTTTTGGTTTCCTTCCTCCCCTCTTCTTTAGGTCAGAAGGTGTCATCGGCTACGGTGGGGAGGTGGCTTAAGGCCTGCATTTCAAAGGCCTATGAGTTGAAGGGTAGATCTGTCCCTGGGAGAATCCTGCCCCATTCAACCCGCAGTGCGGCCACTTTGGCCGCCTGGGCCACGCAGGTGTCGGTGGATGACATTTGCCGTGCTGCCACATGGTCCTCCCTTTCTTCTTTTATTCGTCATTACCGCCTGGACGCTTACGCGGACGCGGCCTTTGGGAGGAGGGTTTTGCAATCTGTAATCTCTCCCCTGGCCCAGGACTAGGCGGTTTCTCTCCCATTTGTCCAGCTTGGGTATGTCCCGGACATCAGAATGTCCGAGCCATGAGGAGGAAATTTGACGTTGTTTACCTGAACGTCCTATTTCTCCTCACGGTGAGGACATTCTGTCCCACCCTTTGCCTTGGCCTGTCCTGGGTTCGGTGGGGTTTGTTTTGTCTCCCTCCATAGCTGCTACTCTGGGTGTTGGTCGTGGAACATCTTCGCCTTGTGGGCGCCGTCTTCGTGAAAAGACTGAGGAGAGAGGCCAGGATGTAGGCGTAGCCAGCTAGGAGGGAGAATGATTGACACTCAGCCACATCCAATGGAAGAGGATATAACCCGGACATCAGAATGTCCTCCCCGTGAGGAGAAATAGGACGTTCAGGTAAACAACGTCAATTTTATTTTATTTATTTTATTTTTTTTATAAAAAGTTTTTTATTAATAATTCAAATTTAAAAACAGTGGACATGGTTTGACATCTCCGGTTTCTAACATTTCTGTCTAATTCCAGTTAATAAGTAATATATTCCTTAATCTATATACAAATTTACATATATCTTACTTCATTACATGTCAAGCATATTACGTAACTAAACAACTATATCCATATCCAATAAACCTATATCTCACTCACAAGTTCAATATACATTGACATATACATTTCTGCAGTTGTCTAGATTGTAGAAGACTAGATTTTATATCCTTATATATAGATTGTAGGAAATAACATCTAATAAAACCAAGATGCCACCGGCAACTAATAACATTTGACTCAATACATAAATTACAATAATTAACTTTAATAATGTTGGAAGGAAAATCCATCCGGTTCAGTTCCAAGCTGTGAGATAGACGCTGGAAACAATATAAAAGCTGATTGGAAAGAAAGTTTATTGAACAGAACCACAAAGACAGTTTGCAGTTCTGGATCAGCTGAACAATTGGTTGAATGAGTGGATGGATCTTTATAGGTTTTTTGTGACTTTGAAGTTTGAATTGTTCTGGGGTTGTGCAATGAAGGGGCTTGTGTTCTGAAAGGGTGTTGGGCAATTCCTATTGTGGCTAATGGCTTTCATCCTGCATTGGATCTGGGGTGAGGGGCTGCTTTCTAATCCTACCATTCTTCCTTTTTTAATATTTCCCCAAATATTTCATTCTTCGGGGGAGGGGGGCTTCTCACAGTAACTTCAAGTAAAGGGAACAAAACCAACTTTTATTAGTTATAAATCTTGAAAAGGATTAATTTTTTTAACTCCCCTCCCCCAAATATGATATTTTTGCTATAACTTCAACAAATAAGACTTGCATAATAGCAGTTTACTAATAGATTTTAGTGATAAAATAGTGTCTCTTTGGACATCTGTCCAAAGAACTGGAACTACAAACTTGAGAAGAAACTATTCTGATTTCCAGTAACAAGGAAGAATTTCTGTATTTAGAAAAAGCCCTTAGAAAAGGTGTTCCGTTGAATGAATATGGGGAAATATTGGATGACAGACAAATAAAACAAATTGATCAAGCATTCAACTGAAAAACAGAACAGGATTTTGAAGCAAGTCCTATTCTTCTGATTTGAGAAATAAGCTAGATTTGTATGCAGAGGTTTATTCATTCATGCTTGCACATATATAGAGCATTCAATAATCCATGACTTTGTTTTAGAATTTAAATGAGGAGAATCTTACATCAGTGCATAGATGCCATTTGCCAGGTCTTGGATGAAGTCTTCAGACTTTGTAGCCAAATTGTAATGTTTAAGATAATACATTATTGAAGCTGAGATAACACATTGGATAGTTTCATCTGAGGCCTTGGTTCTTTTTCATCTCAGTCAATTTATTAAAACTTAGAATGCACAACAGCTTCATATCCAGTTAATGCTAGAAGTTGCAAGGGTGTGAATTAAAAAAGGTGTTTTCCTTATTTTATTCTAAGATAAGGAACAAATATTTTTCAAAGTTTATATGAGATACTAGGAAACAGAATACAGTTCTCTTTTGTATAACTGCTAAATATGCATTCCTACAATGCAAGAAATCGATGTAACTTTTATTTTTTTGCAGGGATAACGGCTGCAAAACTCGGCTTGTATTTTTGGGAGAAAAAAAATCTATTCCATTAATCAAGCATGAAGTCTTACACAGATGGCTGATAGAATAGATTATGTCTAGTAATCCTTTTGTGTCCTAGAAGATTAAGGATATTCTGGTGCAACAGCAGTCAGCTGACACTTTTAAAAAAAACCTAAAAATTCTTGGTATAATCCGGCAAGGGCTAAGGCTTTCCAGGATCATAGGTATTTAATGTCTAAAGACCATTCTGTTGTATTGAGGGGGTGTTAACCACATATTTCTGGTTTTCTGCCCGCATTAGTCCATGCAATAAAGAAGTATTTCTGCAGTGACATATCAATCTGGCAGCCTAAATCTTATGATCAGATCAGTTCCGGACATACTTCAGGGCAAAGGCACAGTGGTGCAAAGCGAATAAGAAAGATGGATGTGTCACTAGGTACAGGAAAGAAGGAGTGCTCATGCATTCTAAGATCTCTGTGATGGACTGGCAAGATATGGATCTCTATGAAGATTACAAATCTCCTTTTGATTTTGACACTGGAGTTAATAAAAACTACCTTTATTTACTGCCCAGAATGACTTTCTCCCCTCCTGAATCTCCTGTACTGAAGAATTCTGGTAACTCTCTTGTGTTTTAATATCTGTAATGTTTTGAAAATGAGTACTATTGTAAGAAGAGATAACAGCTCAGCTTGCTTTTAACATTTAATAAGGTTCTGAAAACAGTCATACTGTAAAAAGATTCTCAATATTTAGAAACAACCTTTTTTGTACTGTAATCTTAGTGCGTACGGGAATATTACTGCTTAGATAGAAACTATTGAAAGCCTAGTTTAGAACATGAATAAATAAAATGGAATCTTGATATTTGATATTGCCATACAACTTCTAAACCTGCCTTGAGTCTCTTAGGGTTGTAGAACAGTTGGTTTCTGATTCATGGGAAATAGAAATGGCTGTATACCCAAAATGTAATTATTGAAAACTAGCATCCCAAATGTATTAGATTTGACTTCTCTTTTAGGGATTAAATAAAACTCATTTTAGATGGTGGATTCAGCTGTTTAGGAAATTCATAACATACTATTTAGATATAAATAACAAGTTGCATCATTATTTTAGATTTTTTGCTAATAAAAGTGTTCAGGCATCATTTATTTTATTTTGCAATTTTTGCCTCTGTATTTGATTAACAAGCAATAGTACTCTTCTAAGTGATTTTGAGGCCTTCTGATTGGTATATAATTTGATTTTCCTATCTGATTACAACAACTTCAAAGTAGCTGGCAGCCTAGAGGTATAATTTGGCTTCAGAGCAGGAAGTCATAGATTTTGATGTTTCCGTAGTTCATGACAAAACTCGCTGTTTGTTTCTCCTGCCCCTAAATCTTTACAATGATGTGAATTGTGCTTTGGATACTTCCAAGTATTATACAATAGGAGCATTTATAAATAGTGTTCAATAAACATTAATTAGCATTAATTTCTAAACCAGGAGCAAACATTCTAATGTTGCCCAGTGGCAGTGCTTAAATTGTCTCAGACAATGTGGTCCATGGTGTAGAATGCTCAGAGCAGTAATTCAGCAACCCTTGGAGCGCCCCACATTTTATATATCCTTATCACTTGTAGGCATCTTAATTTCTAAATGGATTGAGTGAAACTTTTATAAATTTTAAATATTGGAAAATGCTCATTATGAATTTGCTGGAGTTTGCAAATACTGCAATAATGATGTATGTGGCTCAGAGTCGCCTGGCAATGAGATGGGCGGCAAACAAATTTAGTAAATCAATAATAATGATAAAAAGCGTATTCCAGACAACTTGCAGTAAATTAGCATGTCAGGTTTGAGAATATTTTATCTTCTTACTTTTCTTCATGGTGAGAGGAAAAGGGATTTATGATTGCAAAATTCTAAACTTTTTTCAGCTACATATGATAAAGAGTTTGCATGTTATTCATAATAAATAGTACCCCATTATTATTCAGTTGCTGAAAAAAATCTATATACTTTCCATTGCAACTTAAATTTTCCATGTTTGCACTAAGTGAATGATGTCAGATTTAAGTTTTCTGTAATTAATATAACACATAAAGTGTCTTTGAACTCAGTCTTTCTATCCATAAGCAGGATAATTTTTCGAAACCAATACAATATCACAGGAGAAAATTAAGTTTGAAAATGGGATAAATCTAGCCAAAAACAGCAAAGAGCAATATTTTGGTAAAAAAATAATAATGGCCTAATACATCCCATGGAATACCCTGTTGAATTTTGACTTGGAATGTTGTAAAATTATATTCTAATCCACCTCTTTCTGATCACATGACTTTATAGCAAGCACATGTGACCGATCCTTTCTTTCTCAGTGTACACATTCAAAGACACAGCATTTTAGTTTACTAAGAGTAATGTTGCCTCCTATGATCAATGCTGGTAAAGGGACTAGAAAGAATTCCAGAAGTCACTCAGTGTATGCTTTCAGTTTGCTATAGCATCCTCAGAATATTGTCTCAGTTCTGTCTGCTACATAGTGAAAACTGCTTTAAGATTTCATAGGGAACCCTGCACATGCAGATCTCTAACCTATAGCAAAATGACCTGATGTTTTCAATCCCTTGTATGTCATCTTTAGACATTTTGATTAGGTATCCCTATAATGGAATGAACAGTGTGCTATTTTTGTGGTGTTATCTTTATGATCTTTTCATAGCTCCTTTAGGCATGGAAGAACAGATTCTCTGCATCAGTCACCTACTTAATCCGTAGCTAGAAAAACTTTAAATTGCTACTGTTGTAATGTTCTGTATGAATTATGGAGTCTCAGTGTTGTTTTGATCCTCTTCATTAATATTTAAGTATTTTCTTCAATAGTTTCTGATGATTCCAGGAAATTCTTGGATTTCTTGGAAGCATATTTGAGGGCACTGAGAAGGGAGGGGCCTGACGAGAAAAAAAAGACTCGAGTTATAGATCACTTTCTGTAAAAGCGTCTTTTCTCATACCCTGTAATTGTTTCATGTTTGTTTGTTCGTTCATTCATTCAGTGTAACTATACTCTAGGATTCAGTTTGGTCATAAACTCAATCTTACTGCAAATGGATAGCACACTATGCAAGTAACTTCTGACTCTCTTCAAATCACAGGGGCTCTAATAAATTGCCATGGTATTAATTTCTTCAGGTCTGGAAACAAATAGTTTGGTGGTTCACTTCTTCATTGCCATTCCTCTAAAATGAGAGCAGTAGAAAGAAATTTCTGTGACAGGAGTATATTATGGGGAGAGAAGGAGGATGGGCATACTCTTTGCAGTATCTTGTGTCTGGAGATAAGTATGTGCCCATTGTTGACAGTTACTGCAATACGCTATCTCACGAATCTCTCCAAGTTTTGCTTCTTAAGTTCAGTGGCTACTTTTAAGGCCAACGGGGCTAGTTTTTTGAAAGTCTGAAATGAGAAATCTTCGGAGGACATTAAGACTAGAGAGGAAAGCCACATAGTAGAACCAAAATCTAAATATCACAAGTGACTTATATATTTTTTTCTCTTAAACAAAGCAGGTCACTATTAGGAATGTTTTACTAATTTAACTGATCATTATCAAATATGGCTTTCTTCAGTCTTTATTAAACTGTTTTTAAGCTTGGTTTTTCATCAGAAGTAATTCTCCCTGACAGGAATTCATACTTCTGCTGCCCCCCCCCCCCACCTTCTATAAATAAATACATTTACTAGCAGTGGGTGGAGATTATATGCTGTAATGCATTAGGACTTTGCCACCTCATTTGCAGCTCTACAGCACCCCAAGACTGAGTTGTCAAATTTCTATGAAGTGACTCTAAGATCAAAAATAACAGAATGGAAAAGGGACGTTGGCATCCACTCAAAATATGATCACCTTACTGGGGGGAGAGGAGTGACAGTTCCTACAGCCTACTGGCAAATCAGGACATCATAAGTCATAGTTAGACCAATAGGAGAATTGCTTATCCTTGACCTAAAATAAAAGGGTTATGCTTGGAGCTATTGCTGTTGTAATTGCTTTGCAATATAATAATCGGTAATATTCTTAGTTATAAAATAACTGGTTCAGGTTCATTTATAGGATTGGCTTCTGGATATAGGGAGCCCCCAGTGAAGCATCAACTTGTGGTCCAATACTTTGTTTGCAGATCATAATCAAAAATTACAGTGGAGCTAGGAAGTTCTGTCCAGCCATACTTTCAATTTTCACTTTAAATGAGAAGAGGGCATTGACGTCATGTGGATCAGAAAGGGAGGCTAAGTAAAATTGCTTGGCATGGCTTAATGTTACACAGGGCGGGGGAAGGAGCAACCATCAATAGTGTGCTCTAGTCCTCGCAGCTATTTATGATGAAATGTGCTACTTGAAACTAAGTTGTCTGTCTGGGTTTTGATTGGAATTGATTCTTGACTTGGCATTTAAATTACCAAAACAAAACCCCAACAACCTGTTTCTTTGCCCCCTGACTTATAATTTTTATAATTTCCCTAAAATGAGCTTTAGTCAGTTGAACTTCACATTTGATACTTAGCTTTTTTCACATCTTGCAGTACATCCGTCCTTTTTTCATACCTAGCCTGTCCTATTGGCTTCCATTCTACCTCTCTGTGGAACATCTTTGTAGTGTGATGCCAGGTTGACAATTTTGATCTGCTTTTTTAAAGGTCTGCTGAAAAATGAAGCCATTCCTGAAGGAGAAGATGTGGTTGCTGCAATTAATGTAGAAGCTCTCTCTGAAGAAGAACAAGAAGAGCTTAGAAGAGAGCTTGCTAAGGTAAATTTAATTCGGAATGATAACTTTTTGTGCAATCTTTAACAATAATTAGGAACATTTACTTATACACCTATATTTGGCAAAGATAAAATAATTGAATTAACAGATTGTGCAAAGCCCTGTTGTATTTAACTATGATTTAAGAAATCATGGTAATCTGGAAGCCACACTTCTGCTTTCTGTCCTTCTGAAAGGTTTCAAGGATTATGCCTAGAGATGTCATCAGAATGGGAGGATCTAAAATTTAACCCTAATTAACTCTATTGGAGGTTTGGCGCTACAAATACAATTGCCTGCATATTGACTATGAATTTATTATTGATATACCGTATTTTTCAGAGTATAAGACGCACTGGAGTATAATACCTTTTTTGGCAAGGAAAAGAAGAAAAAAATCTGCCTCTGCCTCTGAGCAATTTCGCCTCCTTACAGCAAACAGTCTGCTTTACTTTCATTTTCGTTTTCAGCATAGCTTGATTAGCACAAGGGGGAAAAAAATCTGCTCCAGCAATTTACCTCTTTGCAGCAAGCAGCAGAGCCTGCGCAAAATAGCTGAGAGCAAATCAGCTGAGAGTCGGGAAGCCGATCCAATCAACTTGTGCTAATTAGGATGTGCTGAAACTGAAAGGAACTGTTTTTGGTTTTTTTTGGTTTTTTTTGCTGTTTGCTTGCAAGGAGTAACTGCTGCAAGGCAGAGGCCAAAGGGTGGGGGCCAGTGGGTGGGCGGGGCTACATTTGATGTATAAGATGCACCTAAATTTTCACCCTCTTTTAGGGTGGAAAAAGATGCATCTTATACTCCGAAAAACACGGTAAAGTATGTATTGTCAATGTGCCCTTTTTCTGATGTTGCTGTGAATAAAATAAGCTTGGTTTTTCAAGATGATCTGAATGGTATGGTGTATCCTTTAGTAAAGTCATATATCGGCATGTGGCTCCCTTAGCATCCCTGGCGTGCAGGGGAGCTAAAATGTTTTGAGTTGGAATGAAATGGGAAGCTTAAAGGTACCTATTTCAAGTTTCATAATCAACAGAAATTTACAAATTAACCTGATTTCTCATTTGGTGGAGCAATGAAGCAAATGAATGCCGTAAACCCCTGCTTGGCTCAAGGCACCCATTTCATGTTTTTAAAATAATCTAAGTCATCCACAAACACTTCCCTATGAATTTAAAAAAACCATCTGTCTAATGATGACATCCCAAGCTATACTTCCTACAGACTGCTCTTCTGTAAAAAAACAAAACAAAAAAACCCCTCATACTATTCTGACCTAAGCTTCCCAAGAGCATGAAGCAGACTCCTTGTCCTGACAAAAACCCCTTTTTATTAAGTTACTGTGAATTCCTCTCATTCACATCCAGAAAAGTCTTTCAAGGGAGAATTTAGTCACAGACCTTATCTGGCTTGGAGAGCTGCCCTGCTGACATCTTCAAAACTTGGCAAGAAGTCTCTGAGAGTCAGGAACTAATTATCTCCTGCAAACTCCCCTCCCTTTTTGCTCCTATGGGATGGGCCATTCACTGTCCACCTGTGACTTTACTCCTGAGTCGACCCTTGTTCCTTAGCTGTTCCGTTCTCCTGGCAGCTCTGCACATGCGCCCTCTGGGAACAGGCTCCAGCTGTTCTCCTGTCCCATTGATGTCTGACTCTGAAGGCAGCTGACAACTGTCAGACGGCCCTGGCCCTATCTCTGCCTCCGATGCAGAATACTCATCAGAGCCTTCCCCAGACTCCAGGACTGGCCCATGTTCCTCCCCAATCTCCTTACTGTCTGCCACCAGTTCCGCTGGCTGCTGGCGGGCCACAACACATATAGTAATTAAAGGTCATTTTGGGATTTCTATAAATAGTTATGGGTTACATTAGGGATCATCTCTTGCCTACTTGTGTCTACCCATCCAATCTGGGCCAGCAGGATGGGCATGCTTTGGATCCTATTGGTTAAGAAATGCTCATGGGTGGAGCCTAGAAGATGTGCTTTTTTTGCCATTATGCCGATCATATGGAAAATTCTCCTGCTGGAGATTAGGATGGCCCTAACCCTTCTAGCCTTTTGTGAGGTCCTAAAGACCTGTCTTGGGGCCTCAACCCCTGATTGTGAAAGGACCTACCTCCCTGCTATGTTAAAGTTGTTGATTATAATATTTTCCTCAGCTGCCATGTGTTTTAATTTTTGTTTTTGGGGTGCAGTTACTTTTCACTTGAAACTGTTTTCCACCCCCAGCCACTTGTTGATATAGAAGTTATACAAATTAATTAAACAAATATATAGTGTTGTAGTAGATTCTTAATAAAGTTGAGACTTGATAACACACTTATGCAAGTTTATGATATGTAAAGGTTTTTTTGCTTAAATTTATGAAACATGGTGTAGATACTGCCTGTGAACTAGAATACAGAGGTTGAATACCAGATACTTATTGAACTGACCTAATGTATTTGATTTCATTCTATCTAGTGTGTATGTTGAAATCTGTGGTAAAATATACAATCTTCTGAAAGAAATTCTAGTAATTGTGTGAAATAGAGTATTTTCCATATTAGTAACATTCTTTTCGTTGCTTTGCTTTGTGGATTCTGTTCCCATAGGTAGAAGAAGAAATCCAGACTTTGTCACAGGTGTTAGCTGCCAAAGAGAAGCATCTAGCTGAACTAAAGAGGAAACTAGGCATCACTTCACTGCAGGAACTGAAACAAAATATTTCTAAAGGGTGGCAAGATGTAACTTCAACAAATGCGTATGTTTATCTTGCTATTTGAGAGTGATGTGAAAGTACTTGAGTTTAAGTAGTTGAGTTCTTTGGATATTGTCCAGAAAAACCTATAATTTGAGATCTAAGGAGGCAGGTGTTTTTTTTAATTGGGATTTATTGGAGTGGGAAGTTGAATTCTCTGCATGGATATCTGATTATTGCTTTTTTCTAGTATACAAACATGGTTATTAAATAAGTCATTATAGTCTAATTTAGACAAAATGTTAGACCATAGATCATGCTTTATAATTGTAAAGCCAGGGTTCACACATTACAGGTAGACAAAACCAAACAAAATAACATGATAGTTTAGCAGGATGTGTGAATATAGTTGTTTGCGGGTTTTTCTTCCATTAGGAGAGCTTTCAAATGTTTAATATGTATGTACTATTTATGTCACGGCAATTTTATTAGTTAAAGTAGAACGGCAGATGATTTCGACACAGGTAATATTTAGAATTCTCCTAACGAGTATATCAACATCCTTGCCCAATTTACTACTACTACTACTACTCTACTAAATAAAGACTTCAATTTTTTAAAAATGTTGGTAGCTGAAGGCCAATCATTGTCTAAGATGAAAGAGACCTGACTTTTCTTGTACGTAGTTGCCTTTCAAAAAAATCAAATACAATAACAAACCCTGGCAACAGATCAGTAGTTTTAATTTATCTTAATAGATGAAAGGAAAGCTTAGTTTAGAATTCAATCTAAAGCTGACGTTCAGTTGGAAATTCTAGTTCATTAAAAGGCTTTATTATGCTTTTCATGGGGGGTACATTACATCTTAATTTTAAACATCCTGAAAGGGAAATAGTTGAATATTTACATCCGGAACCTTTTAAGGTTCGGGGGTAGAAAAACCGTGATAACCTAAATTGACTGACTTTCCAATCTAGGTATAAGAAGACATCAGAAACATTGACTCAGGCTGGACAGAAAGCTTCTGCTGCTTTCTCAACAGTGGGTTCTGCCATCACAAAGAAGCTGGAAGATGTGAAGTATGTTTTATTTCTACCCTCAGTTATTTATGTTGTAATGGAATGTAATTGTACCAGATTTTTTTTAAAAAAAAAGACTAATATGGTCTGTGCTGCAGAATCTCTTTAGATTGTAGAAGAATACAAACACTTTCTTTTTCAGCTGTCATTTTGAAATGTTTCAGCAGACTGTCACCAACAGACAGGCAACAGAGCTCTAATGGTGACATCAGTATAATGGCTTCTCTTTGCTTTTCCTGTGTTATTACTTGCAATTAAACTGATTAAGATTTTACTGATGTTGTAATACACTGAAAAGAATTTCAGTTGCCCTATAGATGTGAAGCATAATAAACGAAAACAATGATCGAAGGACAGTAAAAGACCGTAGAGACTTTGTTTTTATTGTGGATATAATGTTGATTCAAATAATTTTGATTTCTATAGATATATAATTTTGATTCTAATTCAAAAACAACACCTAATAGTATTGTTTTTTATTAGAACTTTTTTTGTACATGATTAGTTGAGAATTTTGCAATTTACACTGAGTTAGCAGAGACTCATATTTGCATGAACTCTTCACTTCTACAAGCTTCTCTTAAAGCACAAATTAACAAAAGGAAATAATCTGAAATTTGAATTAGGAGCAGTAGGCAGCCCAGGCTATAAAAATAGGTTTTCTCAGCATTAGCATGTTATGAATGTTATGAACTCCCCTGCGTGGACTTTGAAAACTCCCAATCACCCTCACTTAGAATTAAATTGTTAATATGGTTTTGAATTATTGTACAGTTGATGAATGAGGATTTGCAGAAAAATGCTTCTGCACTGGGATGCAAGATTTTTTTGTGTCCTGGCAAACCGATATTATATAGACTATGCCTCTGAATTCCATTCCATAGCATTAGGCTATATATTTGCAAGTTGAAAGTAGGACAGTTATTTATAAAACTTGAATATAACAGAATATTTAGATAAAGCAAAATTTATATGTCAAATTAAAGCTGGAATCTTCTGGTTGATTTCCTGGCACAAATAAAAAAAAATCACTCTATTTTAATGCAGAGAATAATTTGTTCTGACACTATTTTCTTGAAATCTTCAGATATCTACATATTTACAATACTTTGAAAAAGTATTTATGGTATATAGTATATTCTATACTTTTATATAGAATCATATTTTTAAATGCTGCTTATTATCCTATAGAGTGTAAGCATTTATTCTTTCAAATGAGGTGTCTAAAAGGTTTGGAAAAAGTATGAGTCATTATATAAAGGCACCTGAATCTCTTGTATTCTTTTACAAATTCTATCATTATGGTACTGTCAAAAAATATCTGTTCTCTTCAGGGACATGCTAATCAGTCTTTATAACCGGATTTTCCTTTCTTTTAATGCTGCCATTTAGTATACGCTGTCTACAGCATTCAATTAGTATGCCTGCTATGAGGTAAAGTATGTGTTGTTCGCTAGAGTGCACAAACTTGCTATATGTGAATAGGAGTATCTCTCATTTTGGTTGCTACAGCTACACCAGGATATTAAATATATATAAAATATCAGATTTATATATAAACTGCTTGGCCACTCATCTGTATTTAAAGTAAGAGATACACTGAAAATGTAATCAATAGCAGGGGAAACCTATTTGTAAAGGTACAGCTTTGAACTTAATTCAGAGTAAAATTCTTTTAACTATAGAATTCAGTAAATAAATCTAGAATGAGGGTGATAACCCTTTTAAAAATTTAAAAATCCTCATCGCTAACCAGATTGTGATGAAGAAGAAGGGTACTTACTAAATTTAAAGTATCAGAGATTATATCTTAAATACTATGCAATACTATTTTACTTTGTTTGTAGGTTCCCACTATTTTGTCTGAGATTGCATGCATATTTCTAACTTGGAAATAATTTTTTTCTTTTTTTAATTAGAAATTCTCCAACATTCAAGTCATTTGAAGAAAAAGTGGAAAACTTAAAGGTAAATTTTAACAATAAAATGTGTTGTTAAAAGGAGAAGGAATTGATTACCAAGGAATTGATTTACCGAGATACTGGTAGTTTAACACTTATATTTCTCCCAACAATGGAATGATAAACATTTAGCACTATTGCAACTTCAAGATAGAATAGAGAAGAGCTTCTCTTCTTGAAAGTAGATCAAAGTAGATTCAGCATGAATACTTTTGGAAATATTGTACTGTAGTGGAAAGTGCTTTTATTCCACTTTGTGACTTTTTAGCTTTATTAGTACATAATATGTCAGGATTCTGGAAATTATAAATTCACACATTAAACCAACTAAAACCACGTTGCTAGGAATTCTGGGTGGTGTACTTGTAGCAGATCTGGAGAACGGGAATTTTTTTTTAGAATTGCTTTTGCGTAAAAGATTCTGAATTGACACTCTTAGCAAGCCAAGATGATGGGCTTCCTAGGTGTAAGTGTTTCCATTCAAAGAATTGCACAAATAAAAATAGTGTTCTAACATAAAATGGGGTGTAAATACATTACAATGGAAAAATTGCCTTCTTCAGTATTAGAGGTCTTTTTTTAATCCTCCAGTATTTTGCGACAAATTACTGCAAAGCTGTTGAAATGACATATTTCCCAGAAAAATGCTAAAAGGGTACTTTGGATAGGACGGGGGAGTTTTATAGTTGTATGGAAACCCTTCTTAAGTTGATGTGCTGCCTTAAATTGGCAAATGACTGCTAAATATATAAATGTATAGTCATCTACATGCTGGCTGAAGAATTCTGGGAGTTGATGTTGCAGTAGCTAAAGATGAAAAAGATTGGACTAAAGCATAAATTATTTACAGTATCCATAGATTATCCTCATAAAAGTTTTAAATTGCCCTTTTAGTCTAAGGTTGGAGGAAATAAGCCCGCTGGAGCTGACTTTGGAGATGTCTTGAATTCTGCTGCCAACGCCAGTGCCACAGAAGCTACTCCAAAGCAGACTGAAGAGGAGACTCAATGATTGCCTCACCTTTGTACTGTCCACTGCCAGATGCTGCAAGCAAATGCTGAAGTGCATCACCTCTGCTGTTGAGTCCTCCAGTATGTTCTTCTGTTTAGCACTTAGCTTTCCAAATATTTAATAGTTTCTTGAGGTTCAGAGTATTTTTGAAATAGGAAAATACACTTGCCTTTGTTAATCTGCAGGACAGGAATTTTTATGTATTTTGAGGATTAGGCTTAATTCCGGTCTAGGTAATCACTAAGTCACTGCATTACAAAAAATTAAAAACAGCTGGAACATTATGCACATGTGACATTTACATTATGAGCCATCACCTCATGTATGCTTTCACAGACAAACCTTGAAAGTCTTTGTCTAGCCATTAAGTGGATACTCTTAACTGATTCTCTTTCACTAATATTCTTTGGCCAAATAAATTGGTTTGGGTTTTGCAATGGCTACTGTACCACATTTTTTTTGCCGGTTTCAAAGCTGAAGAAGGGTAGCTTCAAGCATGTCATCTGATTTATTGAAGTTCTCCAGAAAATATTTCTTTTGACAGATCCCAGCCTGGGACACATTTTTTCCTTGGAGGTTACAAGCGGATTTAATTCAGTTTTTGCCTTGTCTATTGAAAGTTGCAGAAGTAAAATGAGCTTATAGGCATGACGCAGATGATAAATGTTAAAAAGCCTAATACAGCACAGTAGTGCTTTCAAATCATTCCATGCTATTAAAAGTGTTATATGTTTATTCCTCTCTCGTGAATTTAAATCATGGGACAGTATATTCCATTCTCCTCTCAATTATAATTGGTTGAAGCTGTGGGCAGTTTGTATACTTATGTACATGGATTCTAGGAATTTGCATCTGTAAGAAAAGGCCTTTAGTGAAATAGGGGCCTATCTAAATTGAAAACCCATGTTGAAGCTTGAGAATATATTTAAATATTGCAATCATAGATCAATTTCATAGATAAAATGTTAATTAAATTTGTTGCTCTAAAAAGATTTGATTTTGCAGAAGCAAAATGTACTCCACCTTTATATGTTTATTTTTTGGCACCTTATAAAATACGTTTTGCATATGTTTTTGCTACTTTTAATCACCAAGCTTAAACTGAACTAGAACACATCCTTAAGATGCACCGTAACTTTGGCTTTGTCTTTATAGCTGCACCAAAAACATTACACATCATATAAGTCAACTTACGCTGTATTTGACAGCTTTCTGTAGCATTTCAGATTTAATCTGAATACTTGATTACGTATACAAATAAAATGCATTGTATTGTCAAACACAAAAGGCTACCTGAATGTTTTCAAACATGGTTCTATATTTCATACAGTTCAGTTGTATGCATATTTACTTTGGATTCAGTTGCATATTAGTTACTTTTAAAATACTTAGCTATAATTCTTAACACACAGTATATTGCTACCAGGATCTGCTTGTAGTCATGATGTCAACTTGTTTTAGAGAGTTAAGTTGGCAGTTTTCTGATTTTTCATATACCAACTCAAAGCTTTTTTTTCTTGCACATGTAGCTTTTAGGTACTTTGTTTTTCTATTGGTTTTTCTCTTGCTTCACCATGTCTCCTAGCTCTATTCCACCATCCTTTCTTCAGCTCCATCAGAACTACCGTAAATTGTGCTGGGTATAAGTCTTTTTAACAGAATCCTTTCTTAACTGTTCCAGTCAGTTTCATATAGTATGATTTTGTTTTTGTTTACAACAATCTTGTTCAGTTGAATTTTTCCCTATTTATATGTACTGAATTCTTGCTGTGCTTTGGAATCATATGCTCTTCCACACACATACAAATTCTGCACTGCAATTGCAGTTAGAACTTTTGTAAAATAAATATTGACTTCCAACTGGTATGTTAGAGCTTAGATAATGTAAAACAAGATGAAAACTGCCACTGTCCTTTCATCTCAGGTGTGGACTATTATAGTGCACTCCTATGTGAGGCTGCTCTTGGAAGACAGCTTGGAAACTGCAGATGGCGGCAGTTTGGACAGTTACAGACACATCTTGATATGCTCATGTAATACCTCTGGTTCAGAAGCTGCATTAGTAACCCGCAGCACAATTCCAGGTGCTAGTTGTTGTCTAGAGTAACTTTCATGGGAAAAGGGCTAGGTACTGGAAGGAGGGCTGATCTCTTTATTCTCCAGATCCCATAGATAAAAAAATATCATCTGATGGAGCTCCTCAATCTTATTTTAAAACGGCCTTTTAAACCCAGTTTTTCTCCTAGGCCTTGGATTAATCAATGGTACTCTTAGTACTGATTAGTCAACAGTACTCTTCATTTGGGGGTATGCCAAGTGTGTAATGCTTCCTTTGATCATTGCTTTTGTCAATAGTTTCTGTAACTTAAAATATATGGCTAAAGATACCCTAAAGAAGGAAAATAGGGTTATAAGATTATAAAGTCTTTTGGGCTTTATGTGTGCATGTGGTCATAACCATAGATGAGTCTCCAAAGCAGCATAATACAATTTTGGATTATAAAGCACAAGTGATAACTGTTTTACAGATACATTTTAATTTTCCTTACAAATGGAGATACATTTTGATGCAGCCTGATCCTGAGACATCATAAGGTACAACATACAAGATATGAGAATAAATGAAAATATATTTATTTTAGAAAATCATTATTCCCCACAGGTGAACAAGCCTTCAGTTATACCAAATAATTAATATAGACAGGTAACACCAAACTTTTGATATTCCAAGAATGGATTTGAAGATAAGTATTACATTTTGTCTTTTTGCCAATTTATTGATGGCTTGAATGGTGTTAGGTAGCATACTAAATCCAGGATCTCCCCTTTGAAAAGTTTATTTAACTTCCAGGGTACTCTAGGTACTAACATTCACTCGTGTGCTACTATAACATGCTTAACCATGTTTAATCAAGGTATACCTTACTCAATTGATTGAATTGCCCAATACACAATACAAGCTGGATTTGTGAACCCACTAGGCCAGTTTGTGGTTCAGTCTGTCAGGAATAAAACAACTATTTTAGATTTTAGAAAACCAAATTCTTGCTATAATTAACTTCCAAGTAAAAACCACAAGGCGGCAGTAGTTGAACAAAAATAAAGACTGAACTTCTTGATAGAACAACAGAGATTATCTTTTTAAACTTTGGTAACTTAGACACAATTGATTTGGTTACTCTGAATTATTAAGCAATAGGATGTTCATACATGTAGAGATATTTTGAGATTTCAGTTTTACAGTATAATTATCAACCATAGCTTAATTCTGGATATTTCTGAGAAAACTTCATGGACATGTTAAAAAGTTGAGTGGAAGACTGACATTTACTATATTTGAGAAATGGAGAAACAGATGGGAGCTGGAAGGCATGGAATTGGGGGGGATCTGAAATTCACTTATAATGCCCTAAGCGGTCCAATGATGATGCAATAAATACCATTGATTTATTAGAACGCTCACTATTGAAGTGGACACTTTTGAAGATTGTGAATTGCCTAGTGATTAAGGCACAGGGGCTAGAAAGCTGGAAAGTGAGTTCATGTTCTGCCTTAACCATGAAAGCCGGCTAGATGACTTTGGCTTAGTAACATTCTCTCAGCCCAACCCGCGTCGGGGATCGCTGTGGGGAGAATATAGGAAGGAAGGTTTGCTGGATATGTTTACAGCCTTGAAGTTATTTGTAAAAACAAAGTATATAAAACAAAACAAGATTTGAGAATTCTCTGTCCCAGCTGGGATTCCCACTCTCCCTCCTAATCCCTGGCTTTTGTGAGAAGGAGAATCAGCTATATCACCCTAGAAAGATTAGCTGAGCTCCCAAGGTATCACGTAACCACACTCGGCGAGAGCATAGAACTACTAGACCCTGAAGAAAGCAGCCGAGCGTCAAAAGCTCCGCACGGCAGCGGAACGAAGGATTCGGGTTCTAGTTCAACCCGAGAGTTTTCCCCCCGTGTGACATTTGGTGAACTTCCGGTCTATTCCAGACACAGCCTAAAAAGCCCCACCTACTCAGAATCTCTAATGTGTTGAGACGGGTTGGAAAATACAGCTTCCGGTGTGGGCGGAGCTTAGCTCGCCGCGTTCGGCTTCGGTCATGGTAGTCGCCGGTCTCTTGGCTGCTGCTGCTCTTGGGCGAACTCTACATCGGGGAGCTGCTTCGGTAGGAAGGCGCGTCTCCTGCGTCAGTCCTGGGGTGACGCTTGGCTGTCGCCGGGAGGCTTCTTCAAAAGAAGGGGAAGTTGGCGGCGATAGCGGAAACAAGGTACGGCTCCGTGCAACCTTTCTTACTCTTCCCCCGGCTTTCTTTTCGCGTGTCCGCTTTCTTCCGGAACTGGAGAAGTGCCGCCTTAATGGGGTCCTTTAACGCTCTCGAGCCTCTCCGCCTAAATCAGAGGTCTCCACACTTGGCCGTTTTAAGACTTGTGGACTTCAACTCCCAGAATTCTCCAGCCAGCTATGCTGGCTGGAGAATTCTGGGGTCCACAAGTCTTAAAGCTGCCAAGTTTGGGGACCCTTGGCCTAAATGCTTTGTCCGAGGACGGCCTGAGGCTGACCCTGAATTAATTCGGTACCTGAAGGCTGTACAGAATAAAGGTGTTCCCTCTTGCCTAGGCTCGAAGACAGCTTTGTAATCTCTCTAATGCTGGGCACCCTTTACAGCACGTCTGTCTTTGTCCCGGCTTTAACTATTGTGATCTTTGTTATCATAAGAACAACCTCCTCTCATTCTTTTATATAAGTTTGCCTTTGTATTTTGTTTCCCTTAGGATCCATCTTCTCCTCCTTGAACAGGGGACTGGATTAGAAGACCTCCAAGGTCCCTTCCAGCTCATTCCTTCTATTCTACACTGCTCAAAAAAATAAAGGGAACACAAGCAGAAGACATCTGAGATCTGAATGAATGAAATAGCTTGATTAAATACTTTGTTCGTTACATACAGTAGTTTTGTGTTCCCTTTAGTTGTTTGAGCAGTGTATAAACTACTGTATGTAAAGAACGAAGTATTTAATAAGGCTATTTCATTCATTCAGATCTCTGATGTCTTCTGCTTGTGTTCCCTTTTTTGAGCAGTATATTTTATCTCTTTACCTCTCTAGCACACGGTCCATCATTCTATCCTTAAACTCAGAAAACAAATGTGTTTTCTTGATTGTCAACGGCAGTGACTTTACAAGGCATATGGCTTGACATGTTGACATATTATTAATCTAGAATAGATGATTCACTTTCCATTTTTACTTCTAAGTCTTTCTTTTGGTTTCCAAATGGCGGAAAGGTAACTCTCAGAGACGTCAGCTTAGTACCCAATTCTGGCCTCCTGGTTTAAGTTTGTGTATTCCTTGTTCCCTTGCAAGGGGGAATAGAAACTTCCCAATTACTAATTCTTAAGCATTTCTTTGTTTACTCAATTGGCCACTTTGGCCTCCTGGCTCTGGAAAGCAGGAGTTTATCCAGATCAAACATAAATTAGGATTGAGGTGTAAATTATCCCTTTGCTGGTGGCTGTAGTTTCAACTGAGATATGTACCATGCTCTTAGATAGCACAAGGAAAAACGGAGAAGATTGATATGGGTTCAGGTCAAATGGCAGGGACATATGTTTGACAAATACCAGATACATTACAGAGGCCTAATAACAGAATATGTTTGTTACAGGAGATACAAATATAAAGACATAATATGTGTGATACAAATACAAAGGCATATATACAGAATCTAGTATACCAGTATATCATATTCTAGTATTTATTATATCCTTATTATTGTTTCCCTTTCAGTATCAATTTTTTCCCACCCTGGCAAAATGATCTGTTATTGTGTCGTAGCTGAGCATATAATTAGTAGTGCATTTTTAGTGTTATTGCCACTTCATTCCATTTGGGTCTCATACCGTAGACATCATGGGTGTCAAACTCACTGCATCATGTTGCCAATATGTGATGTTTTGCAATGTTTTTCCCATTCACGGAGCTGGGGTGGGCATGACCTGCACGTGATGCATCTGGCCCGTGACCCGCCAGTTTGACACCCCGGCCCTAGATAGCATATTGTATAATTTAAAATTGTCTGTGCTGTTCAGCCTAATTTATTCCTAAAATATCCAGTCATATTTGCTTTTTAATGTATTATGATCTACTGCATTATTTCATGCATCTGAGGCTGAATGTTGGCAGTTAAAATAAGCCTGATCATCTTTGGCAGTCCTACAGCATTCAGTGAAGTGAATACTTTTGGCATACTAGATTACAGACTTAGGCCACAGATTTACATTAGTTTGTCTGACTCTTTAAGAACTGTGAAGTTCAGGTTCCAAGACAAGCATTTGAGACTATTTATTTTTACTTGAAAGTAAATTCCACTATATACAGCAGGGCATTCTAAATTTAGAAGGGAATTTTTGTAGTTCCGGGTTGAACGATGGGACTCCTTGGTGCTTTCTAAACTTGATTGTTTTCTTGCGGACATTTCATTACCAAACTAGGTAACTAGGTAAGTCTGATGATATTATCTAATTTGGTAATGAAATGTCCGCAAGAAAACAGCCAAGTTCAGAGGACACCAAGGACCCCACTATTCTAAATTTATTTTTCAAAGTAGAAACCACTCTTACAATTATTTTAAACAATGATTAAAATGCACAGCATAAAACTGTTAATACTATAAAAGAAAGGCCATGTGAAGCCCTGGGGAGAGATTTTGAAAAAGCCCTGTTGTTTCATTGTAGGACTAGGCCAGGGGTCGGCAACCTTAAACACTCAAAGAGCCACAAAGCTCCTAACCGGAAGCCCCCCATTCAATTGTGGAGCCAATGGGAAGTCTGGTTCCCCCACCATAGAGTCTCCTAGCGTGGTGTCCTTTTTCCTCTGCTGAACGGAAATCCAATTCCCCCACCATAGGTCTCCTCCTAGCATGGCGTCCTTCTTCCTCTACCTGTCTTAACCAAAAGCCCTATCAATTGTGGAGCCGACCTGCGACAAGGAGCCGCAGCAGAGGGATGAAAGAGCCACATGCGGCTCCAGAGCCGCGGGTTGCTGACCCCTGGACTAGGCAGATCTTCACTAGAAATGTTTAAAATGCAGAAGTGATATAAAGAACTTTTTAATTTTTTTTAAAGCAGCCTTATATTTTTCTAAGCTTGCGTGCCCACTGTGTAAAATGCCCCTGCCCCCAGATGCTCACACAACAGGCACAAAATTAATATGATATCACATTGTCTAGCGTTTAAGGTGTTCCATAACTGTATTTTACACTGCTTGCTGTTTTTTAACTATTATGAAATGGAACATACTGCCGTTGCATGTTATCTTGATCACATAAGAGAAAGATGCACTATAATAAATAATGATTACAACCAAGTGTGCATGATCCTGAGAGCAGATAGGTTACAGTAATTCACCATCCTTAATCCTGAGACAGGAATAACATTCTTAGCCACTTCAACTTCTGTGCAGAACTCTTTATCTAGGAATAAATAAGTGTAACACTGCCCACATCTCCATCAAGATCAATGGTCTATGAATCAATGTTTCAGATTATTCATATGATTCCTGCTACTGTTTCTTGATACCCTTAATTTCTCTATAAAATAAAAATGTCTCTGTAAAAATTACATTGAATGTTAAAACATCGAATCTGATAATTTCCTAAATTAAAATGACTGCTTTCTCTAGGTGCCTTCCAAGAATGTGGAATCCTTTGCGTCAATGTTGAGGTCCTGTCCTTTAATTCAGATGGGACCTGCCAAAGACAAAATTGTCATAGGAAAAATATTTTACATATTAGAAGATGATCTATACATTGATTTTGGTGGCAAATTTCATTGTGTTTGCAAGCGACCAGCAGATGGCAAGTAAGTATAGTCATACTATAGATATTTAGTATGCACAAATCTAGATAGTATGCGTTATAGTGAACTATTTGTATGATGTTATTGTTGAATAATATCTCTTCTTCAAATTTTCTAAATATTTCATTTTTTAAAAATACTGACTATTTTCCTTACAAAGAGTAATGAGTTTAAGAGATCATGCATGTGCAAAGCTTCAATGGCAAAAAGGATCTTTTATGTCTTTCTGCCTCAAATATGCTGCCTTAAATATGGCAACATTTATACAGAATATCATTTTCCTGATGAGTTGACATCCAGAAGAACGGAACATCAAATTGATATTCAAGATTGCCGCATTTAGTTTTTACATTTTGCTTAACCCAGGCCAAATTTTGCATTTTTAAAGGGAGAGAAAGGTATGAGGCAGGTCTCCAGAAAGAGGCTCGGGAAACAGAAAATAATGGTTGAGAAGATCAAGCGTGAGAGAAGAAGAAAACATATTTGGCAGGGGAAGGGGAGAAAAGGATTCCAGAACTATCTTTAAGGAAGCAAAAGGAAAGAGCAGAAGCTGAGGAGGAAGAGTCCATAAATAAGAGCCATTTATTGGTACCTCGTTCAAGTTGGAACCTAGCAATTTATGGTTTGCCTCCCAAGTGAAAAGACTGCCAAAATTTGATGATATTACTCTTCTCCTTTGACCAAGTTAGGAAAACAGACTTTATTCACTGGAACTCTTATTGAGCTAGCCTACAATAACAGAGTCTTTAAAGCCTCAGGATTTTCCCCCTTTCCCTCCTTCTTATATCTGGCGCTGTGTTCTTAATCTTGGCAACTTGAAGATGTATGAACTTCAGCTCCAACAACCTGGGAATTAAGGGCCACACTTCTTCAAGTTGCCAAGCTCGACAAACACTGCTCCAGAGTGTTAAGGCAGAGCCAGTTTGAAGGTTTTCCCCCCTAATGTTTTAAATGCTGTAATGCTTAAATGCCTTTCCCAGGCTTATATATTTTGTAACTGTTGCTGCATAGTTTCCCCAAGGTCATTTCTTTGGCTCTCCACAATTGCTCTCTCCTAAATCATTCTGCTCTTATTCCTACTGTGAATTGCAGTTATCATAATAGCCTTAGCTCTACTGATAGCTGTGTGGAGAAGATGCAAAGATAAGAGTTTGCCATGTTACTAATACATTTTGGGACAGTTTCTTCTAGTTGAATTGGAATAAGTGGGTCCTTTTTCACAACAACCAATATGGGTGCAAACTTTTACAGCTTCGTAGCTAATATGCAAACAACACAAATTCAAAGAAAAAATAAATTGGGGAAAACATACAGGTTATGAGTTCTTAAATTCTTTCCAACACCTATACCCATAGTGGGCGTAACAAGCATCTACATTTTCTTTTGTGTAATATAGTAATATGTCTATATTTGTGTTTCTTTTCCTCATGTTGCTCTTTGTGGTTTGTTGATATGCATACACTAAGAAGCACATATGCTCTGGGGCCTGGGCCATAGAACCAGGAGGGTGTATTAACAGCCTTTTGAACAGCTGCCCAAATGCTTCTCCATAGGACGGCCCTGGGGGAATATTTTATAAGATGCTTTTGTCTGGAGTTCAGATCTAGATTTTGTCCATTTTCAAACTTGATCTTTCTTTTGCTGGTTGCTCCAGCTTTACCCAATTTGGTCCTGTTCTGTTCAGAGCATTTTCTGAGAGCAATCTGCTATTGAATAGGACGGGCAGAGTTTACACAATTTATTTCCAGTGTTCTATTCAGGTATAAAGAATAAAACTAATTAAAAGGAAAAGACAAGGTGGAAAAGAAATTCCATTTGTGTGAGTTACACTAGATTAAAGTCTTTGAATGGCATTAGACCTATACTTATGTGGACTAACCTAAATGGCACCAGCAACTTGACCTGGACATAACAGCTTGTTTCAAAAGTCATCTCTTTTGGAATGTTATCTTGATAGCTTTTCCTTGAAAACACTTGGCTTTTTAAAAAAAAAAATTCAGTAAAATTGCCGAAGGCCCACCACACTGTATCCAAATTTGTAGTATAACGTTTTCATGATTCCTGAATCTTCTGCTATTTTTTCATGTTATATATTCATTTAAAAGTAGTTATAATTATCAGTAGTGGCCATCTTTAAATGGTCATAATCTAGCTCTGTAAGTTGGGTGTGTGTGCACTATGTGTTTTATTTATTTACCACACCAATCATATGTGTCTGAGTGATGTACAATACAATCATGTAAAAACAATAAACTCAACAAAGGAAATAAATTCAGCCTAGAAAAAAAAAGTAAAAATGCCCATCCACAAGCATTATACAGGGATCACTAGAGAGAAGGTTGCTGCTTCTTCTAGTCTTTGAACTTCACAAGAGGGATTCTCTAATGATAACTACAAGTCAACTTTGGCAAGGCAATACTTCATGTAGCCCAGTATTGTGACATAAAGGGATTTTTAAGAAGTAACTGACACTTTGAATTGGACCTCAGAATTGCAGCAATCTCAAAAGTGGTACTTTTCTGCTATGGAGAAATAGTTTTACTAGTCTGGCTATTGCATTCTGGACACATCTCCAAAGATTGTCTCATGTGTAAAATGCTACATAAGCCAGTAGGGTGATCAGGATGTAAGTTCATGTGAGTGAAGAAATTTAGATTTACTTGTTATATATGTTGTTATTCACTGTCTTATAATAACATATTACCAAATAAATAAAACAAATAAAATATAAAAATTGGTATAAGCTACCTACAGCCACAAAATGAGAATGGGAAAAAATGAATAAGATCCAAAAGCAATACAAGATTAAATAAATGTTAAAGACATTATATTACACAACAATTAGTGTAATATAAACTACAAAAGAATAAGACAAATGTGTCAAGATGAAGCTCCCTCCTGAATTCATTATGTTTCCTAATTTCCTATATATCAAGATATGGGTATTTATGGCTTCTTCATTTGTTTCACTGTGCAACAAGAACAAAGAGGCCATGTGAATACATGTAGTTCATGTTTTCTTACAGTAGCATTCGAACATCAAATGAGGTCAGTATCAAATATGAATCTGAAAAATGTAATTTTCTCTGAAATAGGTATTTCACATAGGTGATACCGCCCTTTCTGTGGAGGGGAAAGACTGGCTAAGGCAGGGGGTAAAACGGAGAATTAGTCTGGAACCCCTATGTGGGCACCAGAGGGCGAAGTCAGACCCCTCTTGAATACAGTTGAACCGTATCTAGTCACACTCAGGTGCAGACTCTCATTCTGAGAAGATTCCTTTGTATAGGCTAGACTAGAGCAATAAAACAGTTAATTGAAATCTTCACCTGTGGGTCTGCTTGTTTGCTCCTGACACTTTCAACTTATAAATGATTACATTTGCTGAAAGAATGCTTTTCTATATTTTCCTTTAAAGCACCTCTCCCCATTTAAAAAGAAAAAGAAACGGCATGGCATCAACTTTGACTTTTGTTAGTTGTGATTTTCAGTGCTGCCGCCACTTAAACTTCTAAGTAGAAACGATCCTTGGCTCCATTTGTTGAGGGCATAGTTTTATTAGAAGTCAAGTGTATTGTTGTAGTGCAGTACACTTTTCTAATATATACCTTTCTCAACAAATGGAGCCAAGGATCATTTCTACTTAGAGGTTTAAGTGGTGGCAGGTCTGACACAGTGACTTTTAGTAATTTTTGTCGACTGATAAAAAATGGTTTATTTTATTTGTTCTTAGTCATAGTCCACTAAAGTCTCAGATCTTTGGTAAGATTGTTCTCCTTGTGCTATTTTCACGGATTACAGAAATGGAAGAAAGAAATAGCAACTATTTATGTTTAGAGAAGGTTAGATTCAAGAAGGTGGCTTTTAAAAAACTGCTTTTACAGGGTTATTCACAGTAACTCTTCGCCCAAACAATGCATGTGGTGCCTCTATGTCTACTGTCAAACACTAGAGTGCATTTTTTACAGACTAGCTATGTGATTGCAGACCGAATCTATGCATTTTTCAGCAAATAGCTCCCAGGATTATTTATAGTAATGTACACTTAGGAAATTATAACTTTTTATCTCTTGTGGACTTCATCTTATTTGTTTAAATGCCTTACAGTGCACTTTTTGTTTGCCACCCACTGTGTTGTTCTGCAGTAGTTATTTTCAGCCTCAAACTGAGGTGCTGCTTTTTGTAGTTCAGTATTTCACAAAGATGGTGTTGCTGAAATGGGTGAAACCATAAATCTCTAAATATTTTTGGACTATTTTTTTTAATAGTGTAGACAGCAGAATTCACACTTGGAGACAAAATACAAGTCATTACAAATCACCTTCCTCAGAATAGACATTATAATTAATCAGTTTTCCTTAAATAGTATAATTACATATGACAGGGGTAGCAAATACATTAAAAAGGCTAAAGACTTTAGCACTGTTTTATTGCACCAGATGTAGATTTAAACATCAAAAAAAATCTATGATGCAGATGTATCATTTATGAGTGTGTTTCTTGCAAGAAATTGCACAACTATGAAATTCTACTCAACTTTTAACCAATTGTTATAAATGGTACATTAACATAAAAAGTAAACTAATTCGATGCTGCAAAGTTAATCATTCTTGAGACTAATAAGTGTTATCAAGATATATAGTCAATTGGAACATTTAAAAAACAAAAATGTGCTTGGGTTTATGAAATCTTAGCCATTTAAGAAAAATAAAAACTATGCAAAAGCTTTATATTCATAGAATAGTGTCAGTTAAAAAGAAACTTTTTCTAGGTTAGGAAAAGCATGCAGAAGATACCTTCTAGAATTATTCACAATTTTTGTTCTGGATCATGTGACTAAGGAAGAAAAAGGGAGTTTAGAATGAAAATGCTGGCAGGACTTCAAGCTACAGCCCAATCATCTCTTTCATAGGATTGTATTGGAAGATTGTTTTTTCCAGGATGGTTTACTCTACAACCTCTTGTTTACCTGTGGCTGAATCTTACCCAATTTCAAACTTGAATCTTTCTTTTGCAGACTTCTGTCCCACCCCCACTCCACCTTTTACCAAATTTGCTTCTTGTTATAGAGGTTTCAGGGAATTACTTTGCTGACATGCAGAGAGAGAGAGTCCTGAGCCCAACTCTACATTATTTCTTTGCAATATTATTTTGGATTAGGAATAAAGATGGCAATTCAGTGAGCTGAAATGGAGCAACATGGGCGAATGAGACATGGTTGGTTAGCAAGTTCAGTTAAGGTAGTTTACATACCAGAGTGTGCTGCAAATCACATGTACACATTTTAAGGTCATACAAAACGTAAAATGCAGGTTCGTATTTGTAAAGTTTTTAGTACTGGTAAGTTGACATCAAAAGCATTTTACACTAAATGTCTTTTTAAAAGTGTGATTGCTGTCCAGAGAGGATAAAATATGATTTTGGAAGTATGTACAGTATATGTCAATAGGGGAGAATTGTGAATGATCCAACTATTGATGGACTATTGATGGACAGGGGATACTCAGCAGTGTCAGATCTGTACCTGTAATTGATATAATAAGCAGGTGGCATAGCTACTAAAGAAGAAAATTGTGCAATGGGAGAGACCAATGTATTTGGAATAGCAGTATTTTTAGATATGACTACTTGTTTTCTTTATTAATTACATACCTATTATGTTTTATAACTCTGGCGCACATTCATTTTGTTCTTGTGCTCAACAAAAACGATTGTAGAGCAGTTTTTCCACTGAACATACTTACTGAAAATTTGTGGGGGTTTTAAGCTGAATGTCCAACATTGGGTCTAAAACCTTTGGTGAACACACAGTAGAGTCCACTTAATCCCATTTCAATATTTTGTTGTGGTGGTTAGGCAAGATTTTTCAATGTAAGCATGTTGTTTTCTTGAAATTGTTAAAGGTGTATTCTATTGTTCTTGGTCAAATTAAAATAGTTTATCCAGCACATAGACCATCTGAATGTCCATAGGACACTCACAAAGAGAGGAGAGGCAGCCACCTAGTCTTCTTTGCTCTAATTTCTACTAATTCAAGTAACTACTTAAGAATGACTTCCTTAAGTGCCACAGCTAATAACTCTCAGATAAATTCTGAGTGTTCCTATTTTTTTTAAAAAAATACCATGCATGCTTGTTTGTTGTTTGTGTACTAAGCTGCCTGTACCTAATTCATTTTTCCCTGTTTTCTACTGACAGTTCTTTAAATGTGTGCTCAGAATTCTGGTACCCTTCTCTTACTTTCAATTCTCAGACATCCCAATGATGCGGTTATTTAGTGATGCACCAGAACTAACAGGAGAAACATTTTCAAAGGAAAAGGAACCTCAAGCTAATATTCTAATAGGCAAAATTGTTCTGAGTAGTACAGCTGGAGCTTCAATATAAGTCCAGAGGTACTGTGGGAGTAATTAAGGTGGGAGAGAGTCAACTGGTGACTTTAGGCTTTTCATTGACCTTGTCATGTGCATATGGATATTCTGTTGGCTGCAGGAAAGAGTGCAGAGCTATTCTTCCTCCTTCATTTCCTAGGCTCTTTAGCCCGCATTGAGCTAGGAACAGTGGCTGAGGACAAAAGCTGTATACACTGTACAAACAGTGCACCAAAGCAGCAGTACACTGAGTCATTCTTCGCTCTGTGTGAGAACTGAGGGGGACTCTATTCACTTCCTTTGTGCTGGTGTCTGTCAACAGCGCTGTTTGAGGCAAGGCCTATTGTGCTGGCCAATGTTTCTTATTGACCCAAGTCTGTGCCTGCAATGTTCCCAGGGTCGAAGTTGCGAGTGTGAGAATGTTTGAAAAGGGGTAATCATAGGGTAAATGCATTTTGCTGCATTGTCATCTGACCTATTAAATCTAAACTGTGGTCTATGTTAATGCAAACAGGTAATTATGTAGTCACAGCTGCAGCTATTGACATCTGGTTACCTCCCAAAGGGGGGAAAATATGTGGTTTTCTCTGCCATGTCTAGGCTCTTAAAGTTTGACTTTAATGATATTAAATTTAAAGAGATGATGGATTAATATGATAGGACAGTCAACAAGGTAGACACTTTTATATATGTAAGAAAGGATAGCAGTGTTCCTGTTACCTTACTCTTGGTTTTTAGTGATTTTTCTTTAATAAAAATTAAGAAATTATTAACTATTATGAGTTGAATTGGGGAATTAAATGTTATAACCTACTTTCCCACCTCTTTTCATATTTTAATACTATTGTGATTTCTGCTCACATAACTGACATACTGCTGTGGCCCACATATGTGTTATACCATCCCTCTATATTAAGTTCCTAGGAGCTGAATACTTAAAGCAATATTATGTGTAGGCTTCAGTCCTTTAAGGAGCAAGTATGCTGGGGTAGTAATAACATTTTTGGCAATAAATTATGTGATTGCTTGCCTTTCAGAGTAACGTAAGGTTGACACCCGTTGCACCAATTGGAAATCCTGCTCTGATACAAAGTAGTATTTCCTGCCTATTCTTAGGAAACAAAGACAACTATTTTAAAAAGCAACACTTTTTCATTAGGGCCTAATAGTGCAGTATAAAGACTTTGAGGATGAAAGAGACTTGCATTTGGAAAACAAGGCTGCAGATGTTTAGGCTTACAAGCACGTTTAATAATGGTCTAAATAATTACAGGCAGAAATTCCATATGATTGTTGGTCAGCTTTCTTTCTTTTTATATCAACCTGATGGACTTTAATAATAAAAAAGATATCAGAAATACATTATTCAATACATCAGATAGATTGAATCATAGAGGTGTAGATGATGAGTCTTCTCCGTACGTGTAAAAATTTGCGTACCGGGTGCTTTCAAGACTTGTCTTTTTGCTAGAGGTCTTGAAAGTAACCTGAGGGATTTAGAATTCCTGTGATAACTACAACTGGTTTAACTTTCTTTGACAGGGATTGCCCAGTCAAACTAATCCACATAGTGGATTCAAAACTGGACTTGAGAATGTCTAGGAACCTTAGCTAATTCAGTAGCATCTCCTTTGAATATTCAACTCTAGCATTGAAGCTCTTTGATTGTTATTAATTGGTTTACTATATTTGTTAACCACTCCATCTAGTGCAGTGATGGTTAACCTTTTCCGGACCGAGTGCCCAAAGCATGCATGTGCGCGTGTGAATACGCGCGTGTGCCCAAACCCCCAAGATGCAATGTGCGTGCAGCCCTGTGCATATGCTCCACCACCTGTGCATGCATGCGCCCCCTATGTGCGCCCTGCCCTCCCACACATGCGCGGCAGAGAACCGACGACCAGCTGGCCGGTGGGAGGCACGCACACATCCGCGGCACAGCTGACCTGGGGCGACGGCTTGTGTGCCCATAGACTGCAGGCCAGATGTGTCACAGGCAGGTCACGCTTATCCCAGCTCCGTGAATGGGAAAAACACCGCAAAACGTCACATGATGGCAATGTGATGCCACAAGTTTAACACCTGTGGGCTAAGAGAATAATTGACCCTAAGTCATCCTTGGGCTTGAGATATGCTTGAGATATACCTTAACAACTGCATTAAACTGGTAAAAACATTTCCAGTAAGGTCAGAATGCTCTAAAGTCAGGACATTTCAACCATAAAATGTTTTTGTATCTTTAGTCTTTTTGATGAGGATGCCATTTAATGGTAGCAGAAGGGCATTTTTCTGCTATAGTGCCTACACTGCGGAATAATCTCCCAGTCAGATTCAGGCATATTTCAAGCACAGGTGATTTTGCTTCCATTTAAAGATTTGCTTATTTGGCAGGCATTTTCTGAGGCACAGGGCTATCAAATTTTCTGCTACTCTGAGAATTGTTTCAGATCCATGGAAAATGTTCTGAACTCTAAATTTGAACTCGAACTTCTATGCTTAGAATTTGTTTCAAAATTCAAAAATCCAACAATCTGGATCCTCATTTTACAGACTTCAGGAGGATGGAAGGCTGAGTCAACTGAGCCAAATCAAATTCCAGGCTCTGGGCAGAGTTAACCTGCTATACTGCATTCTAACCACTGAACCAACACGGCTCATAACATTAGAGATAGACAAATGCCTTATCACTTTTGATGGTAGTTTTAACTGTATATTTTTGTCTACAGAATTTGTGCAATATATAGATAGTCCTTGATTTATGGCCACAATTGAGCCCAAAATTTCTGTTGCTAAGCGAGACTTTTGAGTTTTACCCCATTCTACAACTTTCCTGACATGGTTGTTAAGTGAATCGTTGCAAATGTTAAATTAGTAACGTAGTAGTTAAGTGAATCTGGCTTCCCCATTGACTTTGCCTGTCAGGAGGTCGCAAAAAGTGATCACATGACCCTGGGACAGTGCAACTATCATGAACCAGTTGCCAAGCATCTGAATCTTAGTCATTATTCATGGGGATGCTACAATGGTCATAAATGTGAAAGAATTGTCATAAGTCCCTTTTTTCAATGCTGTGGTAACTTTGAACGGTCACTAAACAAATGTTTATAGGTCAAGGACTACCTGTAAAAATATCTAGGTTGGCATGTCACTACTTGAAACTAAATTATTTTGCTCTGAATAATACGTTGATTTAAGCTTCCTTGAAATGTTTGGAATAACCCTTTGGAATAAATAACTTTCTTGCTTTTGTAGTCTAGAGAATACTAACAGATTTTGGCAGAAAGCTGTCAATCGTAAATTGGGTGGTTCTTAAGACAATAGGAGAAATTTGTAATATTTGTTGTAAGTCTTTTCTGTTGTAGCATCTTTGCTTATACTTACTTACTGTATAAGTACATTCCCCACCAGACTGAGCCCCTTGACACAAGTTTTTGGGGTTGGTTTTGCTGTGATAGTTCAACATAGCTTCATTAAAATCATATATTATTTGGTGATCCATTGCTTTTTGCCATACTTTGGAATCAAGGCAATGTGTTTGAAATGCTCGTTGCTAGGAAACAACCGTAGAAGAGGCTCTATTTATGAGCTCCTGGAAAGTGCTTATGATTGGTCACTGCTGGACACAAAATGCAGAAGTAGAAAGACATTGATCCATAAGACCTTCCATATTTTGTTAGGCCCAACATAAAAACTGTCTACATAAAAACTGCAAGTTACCTAATGAGCAAATTATTATACTCTTATGTACATGAAAAGCAGTGGTGATATGGGTAGAATCTTAATCCAATCTCAAGGATATGAGATCGCTTCTTAAACCAGACTCCTTGATTAAAAAGAAACAAAATAAGTATTTGCCATGAAGAAAGTACCATTCACAAAATGGAGAACTTTGTTAGGAACTGATGAACACAATTTCTCTTGATTTATTTCTGAATCAAAAGAAATACAAATGGAATTATGAGGTACTTGATGACGTCTGCTCCTCGCTATTCACTAGTGTATGCCAGCATGCTGTTAAGCACAAGATGCAATATTGCAGACAGAGCAATATTGAAAACAAAGGAAAAACTAACATAATATGCTTAACCTGTGCAGCTGTTTCTTGATATCTTGCCCTGTGAGAGTATCTTTCTGACAGATTCTCAGGCTCCACTATGAGGTCAGAGCAACCTTAGGGCTATAACTATGTTGTCTATGCTGGCAGCTGCATGATTCAGTCAGTGCAGCCTGATAACCAAATTTATGGTTTCTGATGAAATTGAATATAATTAATTACTTTGTCCACAAGCAGGAAAAGTCTACATATAGCCAAAATTTAGACCTGTTGAAATCTAACAAGATAGAGGACCTAGTGTAATTTTGAAAAAGCAATGTGAGTACCAATTATATGGTGATATCTTCCCTGTAGTCTTATGAATCATTCCCAGATGAGGAAACATAAAAATGGGTGTACAGTGGCCAGGTCTCTGCTAGTGAGAAGCAGATTGAGTTCCTGTTTCAGGAACTTTATCATTGATCCAGATTTTAACCCATGGCAATGTTGTTGCCTCTGTGTCAGAGGCTGAGAAGATGGGTGAAAGCTTTTAAGTGTGGGAACAAGATCCAGTATAGAATGGTCTGTTTGGGAATAAGTTGGTGTATTGAATAATTTGGTTCTGAAAATTGTAATCAGTGCCAGTTGTACCAGGGATGGAGGATTAGAGCTTCCTGTATTGACTCTTCTCAGTGCAGTGTGATGTTAATTCTCAATGGCAAATTATTATTTATGCTTTGTGTTTTTTTCAAAGCTATACAAATCTCAACCTGTGCCTGGTATAGACAATACTGTTTGTCCATGAAAGTTAATTACTGGTAGGAAGTTTACTGTATATTAACATGAACTAGAGCAGGGTTGTCAAACTCGCAGCCCGCGGGCCAGATGTGTCACACGCTGGCCATGCCCACCATGCCTGTTTTAGCGAAGGGGGGGGGGGAATTGTGATACATCACATGACAACGTGAGTTTGACACCCCTGAACTAGAATAACACTATAGATTTAGTTGATTGGATATAGGTGGTTTTAGATTTGAACAGTTTATTATCTCATTCTGTCTTCAGTATTCAGGAAAGATGGCAAATATTGCACAGAAACTCAAAGTATTCTGTTGCCTCTTAAGTGTATTGTGACTAATTGCTTACATATGGGCAAAATGGGGTAATGTTAATTAGGAAATACTTGATTCTTCTACAGAATAATAAATGATGAGGGCATTAAAAAACCCCAGAGTATTTGTATTTTGCATAATTATAAATATTAATTATTGAAAACTCGTAAGGAGACTGTATTTGAAAGTAGGGGTAATAAAAGTTGCCTCTGGGTGACACACAAATCAAATCCATCCATCCAGGGTGTAACTCTAGGGGTTTTTAAAACTAAATACAGTTAAAACCTCTGAAAATTGACCACCCAAGGGACTGAACAAAAGTGGTTAACGTACAGAGGTGGTCAACATACGGAACTGTACTGATATGTACATGTGCCTTATTTTATTGTACAGCTTTTATTAGAGAATGTCATACAGAAACAAACATAGTGAAAACACAGGAAAGTCATTCACACAATACTGTATCATATAATATCAATACATTTACATATGTATTGTTTTCTCATGGCTTGGTCATTCTTTCTGGAAAAAAAAAGATAGAATTTTAGTCTGTTTCTGATTCTTTTTATGAAGGTAAGCAGAGAAAGTACTCTAACCGGTGGCTATACCATTCAGCATACCTGAGCATTTTCCCCCAGCAAATGACTTTAACTGCATTATCAGATAAATGACTGACATCCTCCTCTTTTGGAATATCTGCAATTTTTGTGTTCTCAGTTCTTCTGCCACATCAGTTGCTTCCAGCATTTTTCCACTGGGTTGTACCTCAGTCAATATTGATTGGAAAATTGCTTCTGGTTCAGGGTTAGGGTTAGGACTTTGCTTCTGCAGGCAGACCATAGGTTTGCATTTTAGCAATGACTCACTGCAGAAGCTGGGCTTGGAAGTTCATTTTGAATGTTTTGATTATGCCTTGGTCAAGAGGTTGAAGTTTTGATGTAGTGTTTGGAGGCAAAAATGTCAGTTTTACGATTGTAAGATGATTCATTTGGGGATGGCTAGGATAATTGTCCACTACAAGGAGAATGGACTGTTTCTTCCTCTTCATTTCTCAGTCAATACCTCTTATCCACTCCTCAAATAGGGCATCAGTCATCCATGCAGATTTGTTAGATTTCCAGGTGACAGGAAGGTCTTTGGGTTGCAAGTTCTTGAATGAGTATGGCTTTGCTGATTTACCAATCACCAAAGGTTTTAGCTTTTCTCCGGTTAAGCTAGCACACAGCAGAACTGTGAAATGTCCTTTAGAAAGTTTTCCACTCTTACATTTGTCACTCTTCATAACGAGGCTCTTGTCAGGCATCGCCTTGAAAAAGAGTCCACACTCATCAGCACCGAATCAAAGTAAAAAATATTGTATTCTTCGATATTCTTCTTGAAAGAAATTCATTGCTACCAATTCTTGCCCTTGGTGCAGACTGGACTCAACTCGTCAAGTTATAGAGCAGGGGTGTCACCCTCGCATCGTCTCAGCATCGTCACGTGACAGATCATGATATTTTCCCCCTTTGTTAAACCGGTCGTGGCCAACGTGTGACGAATTTGGCCCGCAGGCCGCGAGTTTGACAGTCCTGTTATAGAGGGTGAATTAATGCTGAATGTCAAGGTCCAGATGGCCAAGATACAACTTACAGAGATGGTCAATATAGAGTGTTGGCTTTCTGTTGTGTACATATAGGATATGTCCGGTCTATGAAAATTAGGTCAACTTAGGGAGATGGTCAATATAGGGAGGTGGTCAACTATGGAGGTTTTACTGTACTTGTTTTACGAACTTACCAACCGTTTATAATTAGAACATACAGTTAATTAAAGTTAAAAAAATACTATTTTGATATTATTGATATGGCTGGTCTAAGGAGTTGCAAACCAATGGTATGAAGTTCTTTTAAAGTAATGCTGTTCCTGTGTCTGCCAAATTTCCTCTATATCCATATGTGATTGCAGAACAGCAGTTCAAGCCATGTATTTATTTAGGTTGACTGTTGGAATCTGAGAATTCATTCATAGATAATAAATGCTTCCAATGGTTAATAGAATGCTAAACATTTTTATGGCTTGCAACTTTTGACGGTTCTGTATGCATGTCACAGTTAACTGTTTTGTGTAATGAGTATTAGACTTATCAAAGTTTAGTGGTACTAAAGTGATACTTCTCCATTTGTTTTGACCATTTGTTTGCTTACTCTTGGTTAAATGAAAAATCTTCTTTCAATATTTGAACTGACCATTTGAACTCCCAATATGTGGACAACCTTGTCTTTTTTGCAACTTCCTGTCAAATTCTCAAGTAACATAAGGTTTGGAATGAAAAAGAAGAGGGATTAGCGAAAAACCTAAAAATACGATGTGTAACATAAAGCCATGCTGTCAGTGGTAATTGGTCAAAGCTTATCACTAAGCCTCTTTAGACTTTGTTACTTCATTCAGCTTTTTCTGAGAAATACAGCAGAGAACTCCAGAGTTTGTCTTCAAAACAGAGAATCTGGAGAGAGGCCAAGAACACAACAGGATATTTAATATACTATTGTATTCATTTTTTTCTAATATGATAATACTGCTCATTGTTCAGATGAGGCTTCAGTGACAGAATGCATTATACTTTTGAGCCTCTTGTAGATTTTAATACAAACTTCCTGGGTAAAGATTATTTTCAAATGTAAGTAATAAAACATGAAAAGGTCTTGGTATCATGAAAAATGCCTTTTGTTATAGAAGAGGAAATTTTTATTTCTTAATGCTTTTTCTCTAGGATCTTCAAAAAGTCCTTTAAAAGATGAATGTTGCAATTAAAGTTTTGGAATAAACACCTAAGAATACTCTATTTTTCACTTTATCAATTTAAATGTTTTTTTTTACTTGGATTACAGTATAAATATCCCTGTTGTCTTATAAATGAATGTTTCTCTTCAGTAGAAGAAAATAATGTTGAATGTTTGTCCTGAAGTTTAAACAATCATGGATCAGTTCCTAGTCTAACTGTTCTTAATAGAAGCAGTAAAATCAAAGTTTAATAAATATCTCATTTAAGTAAAATATACACCGTGTCATTTCATGCTTTACATGAAAAGAATACATTACAGTATAGTGACGGTTGGGCTCTTCCATATCTGATGGCAAAGCTGATAGAAGCTGTTACTTATAGTTTAAATTGACTGCAGTGTATTACCTGAATTTAGCAAATCATTTTTAAACCTAAATATGGTTCATTTAAAATGAGCTTTGTACAAATAGTGGAATATGAAGCAATGGATATGAGAGAGAGGATTTAATCAGTATACAGCTAGTCCTTGACTTACAATCATTCATTTAGCTACCATGTAAAATTACAAATGTTAAATTTAAATAGACGACGCTGAGGCAATGCTGCTGAGAACGGAACTTTATTAACGGCAGAACAAGAACTAATTGACAACGGAACAACTCGCCCCTGACAGCTCTTATATATGAGCTGTCAGGAGGCGTCAACCAATCAGGGGGCCCAGATATTCCCGCTACTTTGGTGGTTAGGCGTCTCCGCCAATCCTCGCCCGCCTGCTACTGCGCAGGCGTGAGGGAGCTGTAACAGCGAGGACTCAACACCCCTTCCTACCCGGATCGCGCATGCATAGTCGGCCAAATATGCCGGGCGTCGTCGGCAGCGCTCAGACCGTCTTAACTCTGGAATGGGCGCGGCCAAGGCGGGATCCGGAACTTTGTTGCAAGGGCTTCCTGCAGACTCGGTGAGGATGGGAGAAGGAACTCCCGGTTCCCTAATAGCCTCTGGGGACCCCGGTAGGGCTTCTGTCACACCCAACTTGGTTGGGGGAAAAGTTGTTGAGTTAGGGGGCTTTGGCAGTGCCAACGGGCCAGCTGCGGAAGGTGGCGAGCTCGGCGTGTCCCTACTGGGTTGAGGGTCAGGAACATCGGCCACTCGTCGCCTCAGTTGGTTGATATGTCGCCGCCACACCCGACCGTCGGCGAGCTGGACTCTATAAGAATAGGGTCCGGTTAATTGTATTATGCGCCCCGGAAGCCACCTCACCAACTGGTCAAAGTTCATTGCGAAGACCAGGTCACCCACAGCAAAGGTTCGTGCACGACCGTGTCCCCCCGTATACGCCTCGTAGGTGTAGCTAGGATGCAGGCGATCCAAGGTGATCCGGAGTCGCCTCCCCATGAGGAGCTCGGCAGGGCTGTGTCTGGTACTGGCCGTGGGGGTTGTGTGCTGTGCCAACAAGTACTGATAGACTCTCTGGTGCCAATTTGAGGGCCCTAAACGGCGCAACACCTCCTTGGCGGACCTCACTGCCCTTTCCGCCAACCCATTCGCCGCCGGATGGGATGGGGCTGTGCGGGCGTGGCGGATGCCCAATTTGGCGAGGAATACTTGGAAGGGTGCGGACGTGAACTGCGGGCCATTGTCAGTAACTATCATGTCAGGTAACCCATGAGTCGCGAACAACCCCTCTAAGACTCGCGTCACGGCCTCCGTGGTAGTGGAGGACATGATGGTCAAGTCCACCCATTTAGAGTAGGCGTCCACCGTAATCAGGAACGTGCGGCCGAAGAAGGGGCCTGCGAGGTCCAGGTGCAACCTAGCCCAAGGGGCCCGTGGCGCCTCCCACTCCTGTACCGGGGCCGAAGGTGGGGCAGGCTGTGACTGTTGGCATTGGTGGCAACGAGCCACCCATCCCTCGATATCCCGGTCAATGCCAGGCCACCAGACATAACTGCGACTCAACGCTTTCATGCGCACGATACCTGGGTGAGCGTCATGGAGGCAGGACAGTACCTGGATTCTAAGGTCGGGGGGTATGACTACTCTACTTCCCCACAGAAGGCAACCATCCTGCACGGACAACTCGAGTTGTCTGCGCAGATACGGCAAAAATTCAGTCCCCGGATGAACAGGCGGCCAGCCCCTGCGCACCCAGTCCAGGACCCGGAGTAGGGTCGGGTCGGCGGCCGATCGGGACCGGACATCAATGGCGGTCACCAAGGGGGACAGCTCATCCACCAAGAGAACAGGGGCTGCCGGGGCCGGGTCTTCGACGGGCAATGGAAGCGGGCAACGGCTAAGGGCATCGGCATGCCCAATTGCCTTTCCTGGCTTATAGCTCAGTTGATACGAATAGGCCGCCAAAAACTCCACCCACCGGGACATGCGTGGCGAAAGGATAGGAGGCGTTGGACGGTCGGCAGCCAATAATCCCAGTAATGGTTTATGGTCGGTGACTAGATAAAAAAACCGACCATAGACATAGTCGTGGAATCGCTTGATTCCCGCGACGGCTGCCAACGCCTCACGATCTATCTGACTATAGTTCCTCTCTGCGGACGATAAGGTACGGGAATAGTAAGCGATTGGGGCTTCTGCCCCGTTGGGCAGTAAGTGGCTTAAGACTGCCCCAACCCCGTATGGGGACGCGTCACAAGTTAGGGAGAGTGGCAGATTGGCATCATATTGCACGAGAACGGCCTCCGACGTGAGGATGTCCTTGACCGCCTGAAAGGAGGCCGCGGCCCTATGATCCCAGTGCCAGGGCCGTTTAGTCTCCAAGAGCCGATGGAGAGGCTCCGCCAGTGACGCTTTATGTGGTAAAAATACCGCATAAAAATTAAGCAGGCCCAGGAAAGCCTGCAACTCGGCCCGATTAGTGGGCACGGGGGCCTTCTTAATAGCCGCCACTTTCTCCGGGGCCGGGCGGATGCCAGCGGAATCAACCAAGAACCCCAGGAATTCCACTTGCGGTACGGCAATCCGACATTTCTCAGCCTTCAGCTTCAGCCCTGCCTGTCTAAAACGGGTGAGGACAGCCCTGAGCTTAGCGATGAGGTCTGCCTGATCTGCAGCCGCAATCAGGACGTCATCGAAGTAAGGTACGACGCCTTCTAAGCCATGGAGCAGCCGCTCCATTAAACTCTGAAAGATGCCAGGGGCCACACTCACCCCGAACTGCAGGCGGGTACATTTAAATGCCCCCCGGTGAGTGACGATGGTCTGGGCCAGGGCGGTGGTCTCGTCCACCGGAAGCTGTTGATACGCTTGGGCGAGATCCAGCTTCGCGAAGACCCTCCCCTGGCCCAGAGAGTGTAGTAAATGCTGCACTACGGGGACAGGGTAATGGTTAGCCTGGAGAGCCCGATTCAGGGTTGCCTTATAGTCTGCGCAGATCCTCAGAGATCCGTCAGACTTAAGGGGAATCACAATAGGGGTCTCCCATTTAGAATGCTCCACCGGTTGCAGGACCCCCTGGGCAATTAACTTGTCCAACTCCTGGTCGACCCTGGCCCGCAGAGCAAGTGGCACCCTTCGAGGCTTTAGCCGGATAGGAGCCACCTGGGGATCCAAATTGAAGGAAATGGGAAGCCCTGTATATTTACCGAGTTGGCCGTCGAACACATCTGCAAACTCGCGGGTTAATTCAGTTGCGAGGTCGGGACAGGTTGCATGGACTCCAGAAACACCCAGGTTCAGAGCAGCGAACCAGTCTAACCCCAGCAAGCTGGGAAGGCTGTCCCTCACGATGATCAATGGCAGGGAACCTGAAAAAGAACCATAGACAACGTGGAAAGACCCGCAGCCCAGGGTGGGGATATACCTCCCCTGATAGTCCCTTAGCTTAATCTGGCACGGCTGCAAGCATTTTCGGGAGAAAGTAGGGAGCAATGCCTTAAGGGTGGACCAGGCAATCAAGGAACGGGAAGAGCCCGTGTCGAGCTCCATGCGGCAGGGCGAGCCGTTCAACCGGACCGTCAGGTGAATCTTGTTAGCAGAACCCGGGGTGGAAGCGTGGCTGATGCCCACAGCATCGACCTCAGCGTCCCGAAACTCATCGACCCGGCTCTCGCGGCGCTGGAACTTCCTGGGCTTCCACCGCTTGGGCGCAGGCTCCCCCGTGTCCTTGGGGAGCGGCAGAACAGCTCTGCAGACCCTGGACAGGTGGCCACGCTTCCCGCATCGGCGACAGACAGCTGTCTTGAAACGGCACGCCGCCCGGTCATGCTGGCCTCCGCAACCCAAACAGCTGGCAGAAGAGGGTTTGCGCCCGGCCGTAACCTGAGGCTTCCGGGTGGTCTTGAGGCGACTCACCCCGCCCTCCGCGTCGGGAAGCTCGTCCTCGTCAGATCCCTCATAATGGACAGATTGAGGCGGAGGAGGCAAGAGCCCCCCCCCAGCCTGGGAGCGCTGAATTTCGGCCGAGGATAGAGCAGACATCTCAGAAGCCCTGGCCTCGTCCATAGCAATTGGGAGAGTCAAGTCAGCGCGGGCCAACAAACGCCGCTGTAGCTTCAAGTCACGCACCCCGCAGACCAGTTGGTCAAGAAGCATGTCATCGAGCTGACGAAATTCGCAGTGGAGAGCAGCGGTGCGCAGGGAAGCCATATACTCATTAACAGACTCCCCTGCCTTCTGCGATCGCTGGTGGAAAGCGTGGCGCCGGGCAATCTTGGAGGGGGTGGGAGAATAATGGTGTTTGAGTTTCTCCAGTAACGTCTCCCAGGGCACAGTAAATACCGGTTGCGGAGCGGCCAGAGCCCTGGCTGTACCGAAGATCTCACGCCCGCAGGAGCTCAAGAAATACCCTCTCTTCCTGGCTGGGGACAGATCAGTCAGGTCGTTCGCTTGTAAAAAGCATTCAAACCGCTCCAAGTAATCTTCCCAGGTTTCAGAGGCCGGCTCAAATGGTGTGAAGGTCGGGAGGGCGGTTGCCATGTCGGAAACACCCGAATCGGCTCTCAGTTACTCAGCGCGTCTCAGCTCGGTGGGTCTTTCGAGCCGTGCCGCCTCGGCTAATCCCACCCCTCGTCGCCAGTTGTTAAATTTAAATAGACGACGCTGAGGCAATGCTGCTGAGAACGGAACTTTATTAACGGCAGAACAAGAACTAATTGACAACGGAACAACTCGCCCCTGACAGCTCTTATATATGAGCTGTCAGGAGGCGTCAACCAATCAGGGGGCCCAGATATTCCCGCTACTTTGGTGGTTAGGCGTCTCCGCCAATCCTCGCCCGCCTGCTACTGCGCAGGCGTGAGGGAGCTGTAACAGCGAGGACTCAACAACAAAGGCACTGAAAAAAGTGACTTATGACAGGTCACCACAGCTGTCGCACAATCCCTACAATCAAGTGATCAAAATTGGCCACTTGTCAACTGGCATGTACAGTATACGTATCCCAGCATCGTGTGATCGACATTTGTGACCTTCCCAGCTGGCTTTCAACAAGCAAAATCAATAGGGGAAGCCAGATTCACTTAATGGTTGTGTGATTCATTTAACAATCATAGTGATTCGCTTAAATCACTGCCAAAAAATGTCAGAAAATCAGGTGTGTCTCACTTAACAACTGTCTTGCTTAGCAATGGAACTTCTGGTCCCAAAAAGTCTGTAGTAACTTGAGGACTATCTGTATTAAACTGCATTGAACCTGGAAGTGAATACTGTACTAAACATTTACAAAGTATGTGAAAGAAAAAACAAGGCAAATGTATCCTTGACGCAAATTATGGGTGTTTAATATCAGAATACAGCCACAAATCTAGGGTTAGGATTAAGATTTGAAAAGCTAAAATATTGGATTATAAATTATTCTCTGCTTGTTTTATTCTAATTACGTCAATAGTTCCAGGTGTTACTTTGTTTTTCAAAAATAAAACTCTAACAGAACTCTGTATCTGTGGCTCAGTGACGTGATATTGAAAGTCTATTTTATAACCTTGCACAGATTTAATGTATTGGAGTAAATCATCACAATGCTGTTTTATTACAATTCTAAAAAGCATCTGATAAGGTTGGCTCAAATAATTTCGATAAATTATCCAAATTCTAAATGAACTTAAATGATTTAAAATATGATTTAAAATACAAGTGGATATGCGTTGGAAAGAACTCTTCCTAAAACTGTGTAAAACCGTACTGAAACTTTGATACAAGAGAAAAAATTGTGCTCAGTTTAATTATTTAACGTGCTATTAAAAATTAAATGAAGTTATAAGAAAAGGAGCCTAGGAGCCAGATGAAAATATTAACAATCATAATTTATTATCAACTGCCTAAATGTTTTGCAATATATAGGTAAGTAAGAAATAAAAGGAGAAAAGCTACAAATGATAAAATGGGGTCTTTATACGGAAAGTTGCGCATTGAATGCTTCAGTGATAAATGTTGATGTCCAGTGTCAATTTGGATACATGAAATGTGGAGTTCTGGTTTATTATACTTTTCACATCACAGTTAGTGCCTATTCTCATGATTAAGTCTAGGTCAAGCATTGCTTCATTTCCAAATCAGGCATCTTCTTCATCAGAGAGCCTGCTTTTAATATTATTTAGGTGCATAGAGGTACAGAAGTAAGAGATTGGATGACTCCAATGTATGAGTGGATAAAATCACTTTTATGTGACTACTTTTTTCCTCTTTTGTTAGAGTGTGAGAAAATAATTCTGTAGCCCAAGGGTATTTCTAGATTGCTCGTACCACTAATACGTGCCTCAAATCTTTTGTGAAGGAGTAAAGCCTCTCTGTTCTTTTTATTGAGAAGTGTGCTAGAATTTCACCTGCCACTTAAATGTAGATAAATGCCTTTGTTTAGAAAAGTTTATTTGAAAAGGTAGTTGAAAGTGAAATGAATTATCTCTTAGGTGTTTGGTGTGTACACAGACGCAATTCGATATTGTGGGAAAGCTGAAAGCAGTTCTGAGATGTCAAATAAAAGAGCGACTGAGATGCAATTAATCTTGCTCGCACTTAGATTTAGCTATTATTGTGTGGTTTGTTGTATATGCTGATAAGCCTAGTTATAGACCTTTCCCCCCTTCTTGCAGTGATAATCTCTAAACATGATAAGAAAATAGTTATATCAAACATTTGAAATGACATAATCTTTTAAATTCATTAAGTGATTTTTTCATAGACTGACCTTTCTTTCAGTGATAGTTTACTATGTGCTCCAGGAAGACACTGAATATTGAAATTTAATCTGCTTTCTGTGAATCATTTTTTAAAATAGTTATAATCTGCTTTTTAAAAAATCAGGAAAAGATTCTGGAGGGTTGAAGAACCTTCCAGAAAACAGGTGCAATAGCATTAGGACCGCAAAGAGGAAGAGAAATTGGCAAACTGTATTGCAAGCAAAGAAGCTTTATTGTATTCCAAATCCCTCTACCAAGTTGTCCATTAGCAAAATAACCAGTTCTTAATTGTATCAAATATTGAAACATAATAATATTGGTAGAATGTGTCAACATTGCACAATAAATCAAATCAGCAGTGTACGCTTCAAATAATTTGAAAACTTCAGTTTTGCTCGATGTATAGGTTTTGATATTTTTTAAGGAGATTGCAAAACCATAATCAGATTACTTACTATTATTATGAATAGTTTATATTAATTATCATTAAAATTTTCACCAATAGAGCTGAATGGATCTTGAGTTTAGATTTCAAAAATCTATATTTAACAATATATAGTAGAGCAAAAATCCTAATTTAACCAGTTGGGGCCTATAGGTGGTGCTGTAATAAATAGAATGCACAATAATACACAAAGAGTTTATGGATAGTGCTACATGCCTGATCTAAATCAAGATATTAATTTATTTTACAAATATATGCCAAATTAATTGTATGACTACGATTGCTCAATAAAAATAATGTTATGCCCTGCTCTGTTTATTGTGATGGCCCCCTATTTTCTAACTACTATATCACATGATTGAGGAATGTCACTCTAGCCTAGCATACGGTAGTATAATTTGTAACTAAGCTCTAAATATGACAAATCTTTCTCAATGACAGTCATACGTAACTGAAGGACGTTATAATGGGAGCTCATTAATCTTTAAATGCATTGGTGCAGTGAAAACACAGTCTTGAAATTAAGGGAAGACCTATACGATTTGGGATAATAATAAAAAACTACTTTTAGATGCTGATGGTTCTATATAAAATTAGCTGAGCATATATAATATTTGGCATATATAATATTTTTCAAATAATAAATCTATAAGAAGACACATTTGTTATGTTTTTAAAGGGACTACACAAAAAACAGTTTTGATTTACTTTCAGTTGCCCAACCAAACATCGTATTTAACAAAATAGTTCAAATATTAAACTGAATTAAAATTTTCTTTTTTGAAATAAGATTCAAGTAATGTAAGCTTAATCTTGTGCAGGCAATCCTAATTTATGACAGGTCACTTAAAAGGTTGACTGCCACAAAAAGTTGTAAAATCAGTAAAATTTACAAATGTCGTAAGTTACAAGCGTAATGGGGATGACTATACTATGGTCATAACTGAAGGACTATCTGCACTGAAAACAACATCCAGGTTTCCTCTCAGATGTTTATAATACATCTTTGCATTTAAACAGTGCATCCCTTTTGTTCACCCTTACTATGTTTAAAAGATAGGTTCTCTTAAATATTTTTTCTTCCATACAGTCACTTTGGTTACTTGAATAGAAAGATATGTTTGCTGAAATCTTAATAGTATGGGCTAAGTTGTTTTGAGCTGAAGGGAAATTAATCATATATATTTAATACACTTGAAATGAAATATATAACACAAGTATTGCATATATCTCAAGACTGAAAAATGTGGCAAAGAACAATCTCATAGTAAAGCCCTAGGCCAGAAAAATCCTGAGCCAAAATAGCTGAAATCAATAAACTTTATTTGAATAATTGTATATTCTTTTCTTTCCAGGACCAGTTTGTCCTCATCTTTCTTTTTTACTCTAAGGAGCTTATTCTGAGCAAGCTTATTTGATGCCATTTATCGGTACAGAATTTATTGTTCTCTTTTTGCTAGAAGACTGTGATCTTTTTGCAAGCAAAGGCAATTTGTAATGAACTGATAATGATAATTTAACAGCCTTAACCAATTGCCCGTGATCTGCAATTTAAAGCTGGCTATTCCTTTTGCATCCTTGACCTCAGGAGTTTATTATTTACTTGAACAATTGCCAGGAGCCCAATAGCGAGATTTCTGAATGAGCCTAGCTAACTTTGGAAGTTCTAATATATATTTCAACTTAATTTCATTACAGCCTGTAGTGGGCAAATAGAAACAAAGATCAACAAATTAAAGAGAAATGCAATCTGTTAAAATGTGGGGTATAAATGATAAATGCCTTTTTCCTGATATTTTCAGCTCTTTCCAAGCAGATTGTGGACCCTCAAATTTTGGATGCAGCTTTCAAAATCTTTCTCAGAACTGGACTGTAAAAACTTCCCTAGTTTTAATGCAATCTATCTATCTATCTTTCTCTTTCTTTCTTTCTTTCTTTCTTTCTTTCTTTCTTTCTTTCTTTCTTTCTCTTTCTCTCTCTCACTTCTTCCTTCCTTCCTTCCTTCCTTCCTTCCTTCCTTCCTTCCTTCCTTCCTTCCTTCCTTCCTCCTCTTCTACTTCTACATAGCTTACAGTATTACAAACTGTACACCGCCATCAGAACATAAAATATTTATATAGTAGTAGTGCTTCAAAAACCCATTCTTTTCACTATTTTTCAAAATAAAGTTGTGGAGCCTGACCTAAGTGACGGGTATAACTCAAAAAGTCAACCTACCCATTTTTCTCCTGAGGTATAGCAGTCATGTGGGTTCCTTTTAGGTGCGTTGTGTAGGGTGTGTAGATTCTAGTTAGAGTTACTGAAGACAACACTATTGAAGTACACCTGAAAAACAGGTGTGTATTTTGTTTGGTTTGCCTTTATAAAATAATCTTTTTGCTAAAGGCTAATAAATATCCAGAAGGGATGCGGTGGTTCGGGGGCTAAGATGCTGAGCTTGTTGATTGAAAGGTCAGCAGTTTAGTGGTTCAAATCCCTAGTGCTTCATAACAGGTCAGCTTCTGTTACTTGTCCCAGCTTGTAAAAAATGCAAGTAGAAAATAGGGACCACCTTTGGTGGGAAGGTAACAGCGTTCTGTGCGCCTTTGGCATTTAATAATGCTGGCCACATGACCACGAAGATGTCTTCAGACAGCGCTGGCTCTTTGGCTTTGAAATGGAGATGAGCACCGCCCCCTAGAGTCAGGAACGACTAGCACATATGTGCGAGGGGAACCTTTACCTTTAATAAATACCCAAATAGTAAAAAAAAAAAAAAAGTATAAACATTCATAAAATACATTATAAAACAGTTCTGTACTTTCTCTTTATAAGTTACAGTATTTAGCATGCATTTATAAATTAGTGCTCAAGTCCTATAAAATCATGATAATCTGTATATTTTGGTTGGCTTTTCCCATTAAACTTCTTTGAATTGTTGGATGTGCCCTCTGTTTTCAAAATATATCTTATCATTAGAATTAGATTGTATACTTTTTTCCATCTTGGTACTTCTACTATTTAGAAATGAGTTTTCTTAATTTCTCTTGCAATTGTTTAACAAAAAAAATTAATCCAGATTAATTCAATGTAAAAATAGCCGTAGAAGTTAAATTTAATACAAACTATTAAATAGATAAATGAATAATATGAAGAAATATATTAGGAGCCATGGTGGCGCAGTGGTTAGAATGCAGTATTGCAAGCTGACTCTACCCACAGTCAGTAATTTGATCCTAACCTGCTCAAGGTTGATTCAGCCTTCCATCCTTCCAAAGTCGATAAAATGAGGACCCAGATTGATGGGAGCAATATGCTGACTCTGTAAACCACTTAGAAGGGGCTGTAAAGCGCTAGGAAGCAGTATATACTATTGCTATTGCTATAAAGAAATATGAATACATGTGGTTGAATGCTAGGTGTTGTAATTTTAAAATACATGTCAGTGAATAGGAAAGGAATGAAGGAATTCTTTCTCATCGGGCTTTTTGATGGACTATTGTGCATGAGAGGACTTTAAAAAGTTGGGCTGCTATGGTTTTGAACACACAGATGTTCCTTTTGGCATTCATACAGTACTAGTCTGTATAGGGATTTTACAGGCATAGAATGTGAGCTTCTTTGTTAAAGACAAAGTGTTGCCTGTGGTGGGAACTGTTACACTGATGGGAATGTAGTATAATGTATTGTTTTAGTTTTATGTCCCTTTTCCCTCCCCCACTCCATTCCTTGTAGACAGTAGATTTGCCTTGTGGGCAGTGAATTGTTTCACCCAAGCCTGGCTAATAACATAACCTTCTAGCACGTAGGAGAGGTACTTCACATGGTAGATAGTCACATGGCTTGTTTCAGGTCTGCATATTAAATGTACATTTTTAAAGCTCAGGACTTAACAACTTGGAAAATGAAATTAAATATGTTCTTGAAAAATACTGTAACATATTTAGGGGGAAATTTTTTTTCCAAAAGAAACAGCTACCACAATACAAATTAAAAAGATTAAACCAACATAACATAATAGCACACATCAGAAAAAGCTAAAGGCAGTCTTAAATAGCAATAGCAATGGCACTTAGATTTATATACCACTTCACAATGCTTTTCAACATTCTCTGAGTGGTTTACAGAGTCAGCATATTGCCCTCAACAATCTGGGGCCTCACTTTACCGACCTTGGAAGGATGGAAGACTGAGCCAATCAGGATTGAACTTCTGGCAGTTGGCAGATTTAGCCTGCACCACCTCACAGCAATGACCATAATGTATCTCTAGGTCAGGGGTGTCAAACTCGATTTCACTGAGGGCTGCATCAGGGTTGTTTTTGACCTCGGGGGGCCAGGGAGGGCATGGTCAGGTCGACGTCACTCATGTCGGGGGCGCTTGTGTCCTGAGCGCTCTGCCAGCAAAAATGGGCTCCTGAGCTCCGTTTTCAGCTGCAATGGACTCCTGCAACTCTCTGCCAATGAAAACCGAGTTTGGGAAGGCCACACACAGCCCTCCCAAGCTCTGTTTTCGCTGGCAGAGGCACCACAGGCCAGTCCTTTGCTGGTTCTAGGGTGGCCCTGCGATCTAAGCACCCCAGGGGTTGGATCCAGCCCCCAGGCTTTTGAGTTTGACCCCCCTGCTCTAGGTGATCTTTTCTGAGAAAGTCATTCTAAAGGAACCTTTCTCTTATAGACACTTGCCAAATCTTGGAGGGGGGTCCAGCTTCTTGGAACTTAATCTTAGTCTCAGACTATAATTGCAGTTTCCATGCAGATAGTTGTGGTCTGTCGGCGGCCTGTGGAGCCAGCAGCAGAGTTGGATAGTGAGGAAGTTGGTGAGGAACATGGGCCAGTCCTGGAGTCTGGGGAAGGCTCAGACGAGGGCTCTGCATCGGAGGCAGAGAAAGGGCCATCTGGGAGGTACGCGCTGCCTCCAGAGCCTCCAGAGTCAGACCTCAGCAAGGCAGAGGAACAGGGGGAGCCTGTTCCCAGTGCGTGCATGTGCAGAGCTGCCAGAAAGTAAGAACAAAAGGGACAACTCGGGAGTAGGAGATGGTTGGCCCCTCCCATAAGACTTAAGAGAGGAGCAATGTCACGTGGGCCTTTGCAGGAAGCAACGTTGTTAATTCTGTTCAGTTTAAAGTCTGAAGCTCTGTTTGATTCTGGACTCCGTGTGGCTTTGCCAATTAGGTCTTTGGCAGTGTGTCAAGGGAGATAAAGGTGGGTGATTATCAGCCTTATCCCAAAGGACTCTTTACAACTATTTGGAACTCATCTGTGAATGAACAGAATTCACAGCTGTTGCAATAAAAGAGTTTTTTGGGACTACTCGTGTTTTACTAACTCAGGAAGCCTAAGTCAGAACACAGATCTAGAGGGGTAATCTGATCTATTAAAAGGGAGTATCTCCTTTAAGTTGATTGTATAATCTCTTTAAAGAGTAAAAGATAGTTGTAAAAAAAGTACTCAGAAAACATAAATGGTTAGGATTAAAAGTGACAATAAATGCATAATTTTGGTGGAAATAATAATGGTTGTAGAAGAGGATGAAAAGTATTAAACAAGGAGCTTCCTGCAGAGTGGATTGATAATGCACATGATGAAGTCATTAGGGAAGTTAAGGAAAAGAATGCTGGAGGGAGTGTTTAAAGATTTTTTGAGAATATCTCTGATAATCTGAAGAGTGGAATTCAAATGAATCCTATAAATAGTAGCCCCTCAAAAGTATGGATGAAAAGGAAGCCATAAATATTATGAAATGTTGAAAATGGTTAAGCCTGCAGGCACAGATGATATAAAAGAAATGTTAAAATGTAGATGTGATTTGCTTATAAAGTGGTTATGCAATTCATTGAATCTGTGCAGAGAGTGATCCATGCATCACTCTCTGCACAGAAAGTGCAGATTTTCCAGCGTTGGAAAATCGCTGTTATATAAAGAGTAATGTAGCAAGAGTGCAAAAACTTCAAGTAAATAAATTGTTAAGCAAGCATGCCCCTGAGGGGTTTTTTTTAGCAGAAAAGTGTTTATAAGGGCACTAAAGGAGATAATGAATAAAATGTATGAATGTAAGAAAGAACACTCATATATCTTGACTGTATCTTCACAAGGTATGATTAAGTGAATGGCTTGGATTATGGAATGTGTTGTGTCAATATGGAAGGTAAAGTTAGTTTTTGAATGCAATAAGAGTGATGAATAAGGGACGTAAAAATGTGTCAGAATATATGGAAAGCTGGGTAAACAGGTCTAGTAGAGCAAGATTGTGTGAACTCCCCTCGTTCCATGTGTTTATGGATAAATGTACAAAATGTATTGTGATCTGTTGCAAGTAATGCACCTTCATCAAAATAGATGAAAACAGATGAATATAAGAGCGTGCTTCTGCCCACTTTGTTGCATGGAAGTGAGGTTGGATACATCAGGAGAAAAGTTAGTTGAGAAATAGAAATGGTTTGTTTAAGAAATGTTCATTTCTCTTAGAAAAGATGGATACAAAATAGGATTTAGGAAGTTCTGCCTTCCTTCAATCATCTATTAATGATTCATTGCTTTCTCCTTGCTATAGAGAAATGCCTTCTTTAGTTCACCTTAATCCTATTTGTTGTGGTTACATTTAGTGTATCTCACAAGCCTCTGCTCAGTCTGAGCTTTATGCTTTTCTACTGTCTTATATCCTTCTTTGTTATGCACTTATTTTCATTTCCCATACACGTCCCTTTTTTCTTCAGCATATTAGAGACCTCTGTATGTATTCACACTGGCTTCCAGATTTTTCCTATTTTTCTTTCTTGTGGGGTTTACAATGAATTAATGTTGGCTGACTACAAAATAAATGTTTTCATGTGATGGATATGTTTCTCGATGTACAATTTTTGATTTGAACATCTCATGCTTCTGTGTAGGTTTATTGGGAATGGTATGGATGTGATTTGCCATTGCTTTTTCCTATGGTTTATTTCAAATTCTTAGTTAAACCTCTATCCATTATGTTCTATCTAAACCTCTATCCAGTATGTGGTGATTTTCCATCTATATAGTTACAAGCCCAGTCTTGCCTTTTAAAAGAGACAAAATTAGCCTCAACTCCCAAAAGTCATTTAGGAATCATAATACATGTTAAAACCCCATTTATAAACCCCCACATATTCTGAAATGTTGAAAATACCACCCTGCTAAATTCATTGTGATCCCTGAAAAATGGTTAATCAAGGAAGGCTTCATGTGGCACTTTGGTTTCCTTGTGGATGTTTTCCTATTTCTTACTTGTGGCACAGCCAGCAACAAATGTCCTTCTTTGAATGTCACCTTCTGTGTTTGATTCTCTGCAAAGTGGAAGCAATGTGAGTCAAAAACAAATTCTTGATTCAAACTGAGGAGACAACAAAAATAAAAATGCTGAAATACCGTTAGGTACTTCCAGTATCTGGAAACTATTCCTGACTTCTCTTGCAAACTGAGCCTTTAAGAGCATGAATATGGCTCTAAACCTGAATGACTAAAGGAAATTGAGCTGTATCTTTCATAGAACTGCTTGTCATCATTATGTTCCCTTGTGTGAGACCTGATTCTGTTGAATTTCAAGTGCAAAGGAAGCTTACGAACAAATCCATTCATTAACTGAAATTTCAGCTTTACAAGAAGCCTTAAAGTGCAGTGAAAGTATTGACTTCTTTTGTCAGTTCTGTATATAACAGCATATTATCCTCCCCCAGCCCCTCCACCCCCACACACTGCGAACCACATCAGTAGGTGGAGTTGGGTGTGTTTTGTTTTGTTTTTTTGCTGCTTCTTTAGAATGGGACATCTATTAACAGGCAAGTCACCAAATAGGCTTATTGAAGTATTAGTTAATTAAAAAGAAAATTATCAAATTAGTCTTGGAAGGGCATCCTAACCACTCAGGTTAATGCTTTATTACATATTAAATATCATAAATACATTGCTAATTTTCAGCAGTTTTTGGATTTAGTAGATGCTATTAAATACTAAGGTGTTACAAATGCTTTTGTGTGGTATGGGGTTTCCGTCATGCCTGACCATTAAAATTGCTCTGTGTAACTGACGAAGCTCAAATCTAACTATATAAAAGCTTGCCTCTAACTGGTTTTTTTCACACAGAAACATTTTGTTTTATTTTATTGAAAATAGACCTGTTCCTAAATTAGGGAAGGGCTGCACATTGTTTTAGTGGCATAACATGCTAGGATACATGAATTCAGCTTTTAACTTTCCCTCTGTGCAGAATATAATTGAATACAGGTAGTCCTCGACTTACAACAGTTCACTTAGTGACTGTTCGAAGTTACGCCACTGAAAAAAGTGACTTATGACCATCCCTAAGGACCATGGGAAACTGTGCTGCTGATAGAATCTGGAATCTCTCTCTCTCTCTCTCTCCCTCTCTATACATATATATACGTGTGTGTGTGTATAAATAATCTAGTTTTATATAGTCCCTTTGGCTATATAATATTGCAGTGTAAAATGTTACCAGAATAAAGTTCTAGAGTAACTTGATCTAATTTGTGAAATGTTGGAAGATAGTTTAATACATTAGGATTCTCATACCTAGCTGAACCCTGAATAGATTGAGCTAAATAATAAATAATGAGGAAGTAATAAATAAAACTGTGGATGGCAGGTGGTTTTAACAGGTGGCTTAACCTGCAGGTTTAGCCATCTGTCAAAACTACTTCTGGGCTTTGGTCTCCCCCCCCCACCCCTTTGTCACAGGTTTAGCTGTCTTAGAAGACCCTGAGATTGTGCGCCCCAAGTCAAGTGCTAACTTGACGAAACAAGTGGGGGAAAGCAGGATTCATTCTGATAGCTCTCTGGCTTTTCATATGCAGCTCTTCAGTATTCCTGTTTCTTGCTTCCTTAAAGATGTGCTCAAAGATTGAAATGTGGTTAGTTACTTTTTTTGTTAAGTAATGACTCCTTCCAAATACTTTACTACTAGTGCCAAATGTAAAAGGGCCTCTGGTAGTTGTGGTCCTGGAAAAAGTGGCGTCTTTCCCACTTGACTCTACTGGTATTATCTGTCTTCATATACAGTAATATGCTGCTGTAATACTGCCATTGGGCAGTAACTATTGTAGCAAATTTGCTTTTTAAAAATGTGGAAGGTCTTTTCTGTTCTTTACTGCATCATCTTTAGTAGATGATGCAGTATGATTGGTGGCTCTGCTCCATTAGGAAAAAATGCATCTCCAGAGGAAGCAAGTGATGGGCTTAAAGACCCTGCTGCAAGAGAGAGGTCTAAGCTTATCTAATCAGCTTTCAATTCACACATCTCCCTTTGCACTTTGCTGTTGGCTGTTCACTATTAGTTCTCCGTTCTCCTGAGGGATCACTTCAGTTGCTGGCTCAAACAGTACAAGCTAATAGCACTGCACCTATAAAGCCCGGAACCTTAACAGTGAAATACTGCACATATAGAACCCAGAATCTTAAAACATTTGGTTTCTATCTGACCACATGTTTGGTGCTGCAGTGAACCAATTATTCTGTTCCTACCCCTACAGGTTGTGTGCAGAGAATTTCCAGTTGGTGGTGGCATTGAGCAAGGATACCCTAGCAGTTTTGAAGGCAACCCTCCTTCACTTGGCAAAAGTCTAGGTGGTGATATAGGAATGAAAATCTCAGGAATAGGACAGCTGGCAAGGCTGCTGCAATTCTATTCTCCGGTGCCCCCTCCTCTTCAGGTTCACCCTGCAGTGCTCACAGCATCACCATTACTGTTGCCTTCTGACAAGAGACTAGGCCACCTGTCCTCCCAGTGTGCTCCAAATTGGCATTGTGCTGCCTCCCTCAACAATAGCTCACTTGCCGAAGCACTGCTCTGCTCCCTTCCTAAAATGTGGAAGAAATGCTGCTGTTCAAACTTGTTCTGAATTTTACTGCCTCCTTTCCTTGGACCAGCTTCCTTGGTCAGGCAAAGGCAAGCCAGTTAGTTAGCACTTTTAGCTTTGTACGCAAGACCGCCCCCTCCCCCATTTGCAACCCCATCAAAGTGACCATCTGTAGTCCCCTAAGAGGGGAAAGAGTTGCAACCTCTGTTTGAGAACCTCTGTCTTGGAAGACAAAATTATAGAAGAGGTCAATAAGCGTGATAGAATACTTTCATATATTTAAAAAAAAATATTACCCCAAATAAATAAGTTTGGGGAATGGCATGTTTAGAGATGTAGAAAATGTCATCTAAGAATTTAAGTAAAAACTTATTTCATGAACTGAGAATGGATATACATGTGGGAAGAGTTTATTTTACCAATTTGAATTGGGACTCCATAATGAAGGTTGGATTTTGTGATTGACAATAACAGCAAATCTAATTTGTTTAGCCACTAATAATTGATTTTCTGACACGTTAATGGCATGTACATTAATTTTAAATCACTTCACATGGTAGGAGTGAAGGAGTATTCCTGTGTGAATGTAAGTTTCAGGGACCCCTGATTATTTGCAAGGATTGTGTTGTTCAGTGTGATACCCCACGAGGATATCTTCATTTCAGTGTGCTTTGTATTTATTGTGTCAATTCTTCTTTCTTGGGATGAGAGCAGTTACTGGAGTGAATTGGCACATGCTAAGGAATGTCTTGGGGCAGGGGTAAATGTCAAGAAACCTGTCCAAAGGAAAAGCTTTTAAATTACCTCTTCATGCAGAAATGCAAAATCAAATTTAATTGCTCTCTTCCTGTCCTGTTCAGACAAGCAGACTCCTTTTGGTACATAGTAAAAAAGAGTCATAATGGTAAGAGCTGGGATTTGTTTAGCTCTAGTAATCAGGGGGAAAAAATAGAAATAAGTATGAAAGAACAAAAAATGCAGCTGGAATGGGAGGTGGGGACTGAACTTTTAACATTCTGGCATAGGCATGTGTGGTATCTGCCAAATCAGGTTTAAAGATGAAATATCACATTCTTTGGTAACTATTCGGGAATTTCTGAGTTCCAAATGGTGATAGTGACCAAACCAAGCATTTTAATACCAGAATAATTTCTATTGTAGATTGCCTCAGCTTTGGTTAAAATTAGAATTTGTCTTTTAATTTGATTGTTTGTGTCATCTTCTCTTTCCCTTTACATTAATTAGACCAGGGGTCCTCAAACTTTTTAAATAGGGGGCCAATTCATGGTCCCACAGACTGTTGGGGGGCCAGACCGGCTGGGTGGGCGTAGCTAGGTGGTCATGTGACTGGGTGGGCATGGCCAATTTAGCAATCCATTAAACAATACACCCAAACTTTAATTTGTTATGCTCCTGGGGGTAGAAAGCAGGCTAGTGAAGGGATGTGGCTGCCTTGGGGTATGTGTGAGGGACTTGTGTTGTGTGTGTGTGTGTGGTTTTTTTTCTCTGTCTCTCTCCCTCCTTCCCTCCCTTTCCCTTTCTTTCTCTCTCTGGAGGCCAGGGAGGCCAAAACTGAGTCCGTTTTTGGCCTCCTGAGGCCTCTGCACGCCCCATTTTTGGCCTCGGCCTCCAGAAGGCAGGTGGGGGCTGGTGGATAGGTCAGGTGATGTGGACAGAACAGCCTCGTGGTCCCGCATGGGCCAGATTAATGACTTCGGTGCCCTGTATCTGGCCTGTGGGTCATAGTTTGAAAACCCCTGAATTAGACAGATAAAAATTGCTGAGAAAATTCCCTTCCATGTGTATTTTGCCCTAGGAAGGGGCTTGGCCATGACTTCAAGAATTTCTCCACTCTCATTCAAGCAAAAGAAGCCATTACAGCTGAATTCATTTCAGTATTGTTGTTATAAGAAGCAATTCTGTGTGAGATACAGATGTTTTCTTTTAACTCTAATCATAGGAAGCAAATAAATCTTAAAATGGAGCATTAGACTACTTCAGTGTGCTCATACTTTTTTACAGATACCTCCATCTACGTTGCCTTTGGTGATGGTTCTGTGAGAGAAATCAATGGCACAGAAAGTATAATCTGTGCAAATAGTTGCTTAAATTTTCTCTTAGGAAGGAAGAATGGTATTTCTGAAAATAACACTACGGCTTCTGCTTAGATACATTATTATAACAGGCAACTCAATGTATATATATATATATATGTATGTATGTATTGATAAAAAATATACTGCACATAACATTTTTTTTCAGCAGTTTATTTCATATGCATCAAAATCTCATTTGCTAGGAAAGTGCTGGAAGTAATGTTCATATTACCGTTTCCCCGAGGGAAAGCTGGATCACTGCCAGAACTTAGCCTGCCAAGGGAAGCATAAGAATTACCATCATTTCTGCTCTGGAAGTATCTGTATTTCTGTTGCCCATTTGCCAGCCCTCTGGCATTATCTAATCCCACAGACTCATCATTACCTGCTGCCTTTATTCTCTCTCCCACTGGCTTCCCTCCCATCTTCCCTAGCTAAAGGAAGGGGGGGGGAGGGGAACAGCAGGGTAAACAAGGTAAGATCAGCATCACCAGGGTCTCCTTACCCTCCACAGGTGTTTGTAAGTGCATAAGAGAGTGACCATTTTGGGCAAGGAAAATGGGCAAGGATGGGGTGCAACAGTATCTCTTAGCAAGCCCTAACAAACTTGCCTGGAGGGGGGCTGAACTTTTCACTGTGAAGGCGGGTTGAATTCCCTTGCCTGGATGTCTGAAAGAAAGATCCACTTTTAGTGCAGTCTTCACCATCCATGGTTTAACTATGACATTCATGGCCAGTGTGGGGCCAAGTGAATACATTGTTATATTCCCCATAGAACTCTCTGCTAGGACTCTTCCTTGCTAGTCCTATGTGAGCGTGCCCCGATGGATGTGTGTGGAGCATCACTTGGCCTGTTTCCTTCCTTTTGCTAAGTTACCTCCCCTGCTCATCCTCAAAGAGATGGTCCCAGACAGGCTACATGGTGGCCCTTTGCAGTAGATGAAGTTGAGCCAGGATCCCTATGTGACTTACGATTGTGCAAGAATTTTACACCAGCCTCTCATCGCTGCCATGTTGTCGAAGGGATCTGAACCTAGGTCAGGTGAAAAGTTCTTTCTTTCTATGTCTGGAGACAGAGGCAAATGTATTGTCTCTGCCGGCAGATTAGATCTGCCTGTTCCTCTCTTCTAACACAGCCAACGGGAGAATGCTGCAGCATACCAGAGGGAGGGAAGGCCCTTCAGTGATTAGAGGCTTCTAGCTGCAGAAGATACATTGCCAATGTTCCTCAGTCTCTCAGGCCTTCAAAGAGAGACAGTACAGACAGAGTCAATTTGGCACTTGGTTTTCTATGGTACATTGTTTTAAGAAGTACCCTGGTTTATAATCTGGGATGAGTTGGCAAATTTACTTCCAGGTGGATTGACATCCATGGTTGAGCATTATGGTATCTAGGCCTCTTGGGGGGGGGGGGGAGATTATCTTAGTTAGAAACTGAGTATGGGTAACAGTTTTCTGCCCTCCATTTTTATCCCAAGTGCCACTGATTGCAAACAAGGGTTAGAAACAGAACAGGGTAGCTGGAATTCTGCTTTTAAGAATTTAAACTACAGAAGTCCAGTGGGACAATTTATGCAAATGAATATGATTCCGATTACCATATTCATCTCCGTAACTGCAATCTGTGGGCTGTTACTTGGTATGAGGATGGGAGAGCTATAAAATTCAATTTTTAGAGCAGTTACCTGAAAAACATATATGTTTGAAATTGTCAATCATGTTTTAAGTGGATGGTTTTAAATCCAGAAAACTCCAGTTCATAACTTTGCCTAAAATTGATTCGTTTGCTTTTAGCATAGCCTGAACCTACCTATTATGGCCTACATTATGTGCAAATCAGGCTGTTGTGGTGTATTCAGCAAACCATGGTTTTTACTCTTCTTAGTATAACTCAGGGGTGTCAAACTTGCAATGTCATGGCAGTGTCACGTGACATATCGTGACTTTTTTCCCTTCGTTAAACTGGGCGTGGCCAGCACGTGATGCATCTGGGCTGTGGGCCGTGAGTTTGACAGCCCTGGTATAACTCATTGTTTCTGACAGCTCTTGAAATAAGGCTAGTTTTATTTTTACATTGTGAGAGGAAAATGGCTTATTGTTTAAAGTAGAATAGAACAGAACAGAACAGAATAGAATTTTTTATAGGCCAAGTGTGATTGGACACACAAGGAATTTGTCTTGGTGCATATGCTCTTAGTGTACATAAAAGAAAAGATACGTTCATCAAGAATCATAAGGTACAACACTTAATGATAGTCATAGGGTACAAATAAGCAATCAGGAAACTATCAATATAAATCGTAAGGTTACAAGCAACAAAATTACAGTCATACAGTCATATGTGGAAGGAGATGAGTGGTGGGAACAATGAGAAGATTAATAGTAGTGAAGACTTAGTAAATAATTTGACACTGTTGAGGGAATTATTTCTTTAGTAGAGTGATGGTATTTATTTTATTTTATTTTATTTTTTTTATTTATTTATTTATTTATTTATTAGTCATATTTCTATGCCACCCACTCTCCGAGGACTCTGGGCGGCTTACACCAAACAATCTGGGTCCTCATTTTACCCACCTCGGAAGAATGGAAGGCTGAGTCAACCTTGAGCCGGTGAGATTTGATCCGCTGACCTGCTGAACTAGCAGTCAGATGAAGTAGCTGCAGTACTGCACTCTAGCCACTGCGCCACCTCAGCTCTTTTGGGGAAAAACTGTTCTTGTGTCTAGTTGTTCTGGTGTGCAGTGCTCTATAGTGTCGTTTTGAGGGTAGGAATTGAAACAGTTTATGTCCAGGATGCAAGGGGTCTGTAAATATTTTCACAGCCCTCTTTTTGACTCGTGCAGTATACAGGTCCTCAATGGAAGGCAGGTTGGTAGCAATTGTTTTTTCCGCAGTTCTAATTATCCTCTGAAGTCTGTGTCTGCCTTGTTGGCTTGCATCTTGTATTGCATCTTGTTGAAGATTGCAAAGGATATATATGATTAATGGAATTTTGCAACATAGACTCACAACAGTCAAGTTTAAAATGCCACCTCAAAATATATAAGTTTATATGTCATTGCACTTTTTTCTTTTTTTACCAGGAAATATGAAAATGGATCCAAAGTCCGCCTGAAACTTATTGACCTTGAACTCTCTTCCAAATTCTTGGGTGCAACAAATGATACACTTTTATTGGAAGCTGATGCTGTGCTTTTGGGACTAATGGAAGGAAAAGAAAGTAAAAATAAATAGTAAATGTTTCTTCTTTTAAAAAAAAATCTCTTGTCGCTAAATACTTATTTGTACAGAATATTCCATTTGAATTAAAATATTGAAATCATTCAATCACCATTATTTTGTGGTTAAAATAAAGTTAAATGTAAAGATAAACTTTTGTAGATTATTTATTATTGGCAATAAAATTTATTCTGTTCTTTCAATTTTACATTCATACTAAAAATGAGAAATTTGGTAGATTTTTCCAGATTTCATTATTGATTGATTGATTGATTGATTCAATTTATATGCCGCCCTTCTCCAGAGACTCAGGGTGGCTTACAATGCGTTAACCAATAGCCTTCATACTTTTGTATATACCTGCTTAGTAGGGCTTTCACACACACCCCAAGCGGTGTTCTTTTTTATACAAAGTCAGCTTATTGCCCCCACAATCTGGGTCCTCATTTTACCTACCTCGAAAGGATGGAAGGCTGAGTCAACCTTGAGCCTGGTGAGATTTGAACTTGCAGTAATTGCAGGCAGCTGGTGTTAGTTAACAGTACTTTAGTCTGCTGCGCCACCAAGGCTCTTACAATTATCTTACAATTTACATCAAATTTTGGCAGGTAAAATATATTGGATGACTATAGTCATCATTTATTGAAATCATGATTTTCCAACTCAAGTGAGAGCAAATTTTAGAGATGAGCAAAATCATGCTGACTTTTTTTTTTGTTTAATCCTACGTCATAATCATTCCTTTTTTAGTTGCTCTTGTTTGGTTTTTTTCTCTCTGTTGGTTGGTTAGCAGATTAGAATATGTAAATCACAAATAAGTCTAATTAAGCTTCAATAAAATATGTTGAGTTATAGTTTCAACTCTAAAATATTGCATGTAAACCATATCCTCCCCCCTTCAATCCCATTTTAGAGATTCTTAAATTTGCTTAATTGGACCTTTATTATAATAAAATTAATTTGTCCAACCCATTCCTCCACATTTCTAACTAGTGATTTCATTGTGGTTAGGATTAGTCAGAAATGAATCACTTTTTAAAATTGTACATTTAAATATCAAACAAAACATCAGAAGAATGTTAATGGCTTTATATTTTAAAAAAATAATAAAATTTGAAACTTGTTTTTAACAGAGGGAGGGGCTTGCTTACTTTTATATAATTCCTTTAATCTTCTTCAAGGATGCTGGCATAATCCATTTATTTTGCTTGTTTAGCCTCTTTTATTCACTTCCAAGACAATGTTTTATTTCGGTCAACATCATTCTGTATTTTTCATGCCTCTTTAACTATTCCTTACTCTGTTTGGAAACCTTTTTCACAACCATTTTTCTCCCTCCCTCCCTGTCTCTCTCTCTCCCTTTCTCTCTCTAGATCATGGTGTCAAACTTGCAATATCACGTTGTCATCATGTGATGTATCATGACTTTTCCCCTTCGCTAAAGGTGAAGGGGTGGGCTTGGCCAATGCGTGACACATCCAGCCCACGGGCCATGAGTTTGACACCCTTGTGATAGATAGATAGATAGATAGATAGATAGATAGATAGATAGATAGATAGATAGATTATTCACTCCCATGGTACTCTAATACTGATCTTATTCTAGTCCAAGCAGCTTTCACATCCTTTTCTTATATCCACTTTCTATTCATTCTGTTGGGAGATTATCTTCAGAATATGTTTTCCTAAGACTTGTTTGTCATCTTCCTTTATTTAACTCCAGTTTCTCTATCTTTCATTCCTTTTTTTCTTGTCCATTTCCTCCCAATCCAGTCTTGACACCACCAAAATAGATTGCTGTCCTCTATCAATGTCTTTTCTAAAATGCAGTGCCTAGAAATTGGACTTAATATTTGAGGTACTTTCTGATCTATACGGAACAGAAAGGAACAAGAATCATCTCGAACTTCATACTGTACTTTTGTTGATGCAGTTTAGGGCTGCATTTGCTTTTTTAGTTTAGTTTATACCTAGGTCCATTTCATATGTTCTGCTGGCCTATATTCTTCTTAGTCGCATACTTACACATTTGAGGCTTCTACCCAAAAACCCAATTTGTATTTCTTCCTCTTAGTATTCATATTTTTAGTTTTCCTAACTTGTCAATATCCTCCTGAACCTTGATATTGTCCCATTTGCTTTCCCTATTATTTTTGTGTCAATCACACATTTAATAATTGCCACCACTGTATGATAGAAGCTCCACAGCTTCTTAAATACGTATTTAAAAAGGGGCAGGGCTATGATCCAATTATTATGCCCACATCTTTACTTTTTATCTTCTCTTGAGAATATCTCTTGTGTTGAAGAAAATATGGCCTAGACTAGAGTTGTGCAGCATGCCACTCAAAAAACAAAACAAAAACCAGAAAGTCCAGTTGCCTCTTGAAAAAGCACCTTTGGGACACAAACATTGACATACACTTGTTGGTTATAGTTGTTCATCAAAGCTCTATATTTCTCTTCAGATGACATCTGCCAGTTCATTCAAACTCTTAAGGATTCCAAGTGCGGAAACATATCCGTATGATTTATGGGGATGCTTGTATACATATTTGAATATAAATGTAAATAAATCAATATGTGTTTATTGTTTATTTTATATATCTCTCTTCTCTGCCTTGTTTCCATGGTAAGAAAACCTAGCCAGGAAAAAAAATATAAGCCTGAGCAGCCCTATCTACTTTTGAGTGGGACGTTTGTGTCTCTCCATCTTGTACCAGACAAAGCAAGCTGCCTGCTTTGGGGCAAAGGAAACAGGAGCTGTGAAAGAGCAACGGCTGCCTGGAATCGCTTTCTGCTGTGCCCTTTGGCCTTTGGTCTGCAGCTTCCCTGCACACGTTGGATCACAGGGGAGCTGAAGTTTCATTTACCGACTGAGCAACTTTGGAAAAAAAAAAAGCCCTGTTCCCAATTAGTGTTGCAAGTTGCCCAGATCAATGGTGGGTTAAACTGAGCTGCCCACTCAAGTGGGGGGCGTAGCGTGCAATGAAAGGAGAGGAAAGAGCTGGTGTGTGTGCGTGCATGTGCATGGGTGGGGGGGGGGATGCGTGCATCTCTTTCAAGAGCACTGGATTCTTTCAAGCGAGCTGCATTCTTGTGTGAAAAACAACTGCCACAATACTTAAGTTGTAACCTTCTCACCCCTGACGGCATGGGAAAGTGTACTCTTCAGCTGTTAGCGGGAAGAGAGGCCGCCGTAGTCATGAGAAATTTGGATAAAAAATGCAGCTTCGAGCTTGCCCTCCTCTTTTGCACATGTCATCTTGCCTATCAAACAGCTTAATTGGAAATTTAGTTGTGCTTTTCATTAAGAGCCTTGAAAATTCAAGGGCCAATAATTTCTCAAGGGCTTTTATTTGGAGGTGGGGGCATTAATGTATTTGTTAGGAACATATTTATAGTAGGATGCAGAAGAATGCAACAGACAAACATAGAAAGCTGGGTGCATTGGCCACTGATTTATTCTTGTTCTGTTTTCAGTTGCAAGGTTTAATTCATTTTCAGTAATTGATTTTTTTTCTACCTTATGTTTCACTTAATGATAATTGAAAATGGATTTAACAACTAATTATTAGAAAAATATCTGTAAAATTATAATATTGTATAAAATAGTAGATATAAAATAGGATTTTTCTTGGAACTTTTTTGCAAATTACTTTTAGAAAATAAAGTATTCACTCTTTTTTCAGGATCTGGGGGCGGGGAGGGGGGGCTGGCTGGCTCACAAAAAAAAAAAGCTTGATGAAATTACTCAAATGTAAAAATGCTGTGACACAACACTGGAGCTTTACTTTTTAATTTCAATCCATTCTATATTGAATATACACGGAAAGGATGAGGGTGAGAGATTAAAGCCACTATCCCAATCATTTCCAAGGGCAAAAGCTTCCAGGAAGGCTTCTGGCTTAGCCTTGCACCTGTTTCCAGCTCATTATTCTTAGGACTTTTTCTAGATCAAGGGTCTACAGCTGTTGCCGGCATGTTGAGCTGTCCTCTCTGCTGCTTCATTGCCCTGTTAGAGAGGGTCATGGAACTTTAAGCCATCATGAAAAGAACTCCTGTGCCACCATCTTGGGATCCTTCTCACATGTGAACCTAACAGCTCACATGGAAGTTATTCTAGATTTTACAAATAGCACAGATGGGTGGGTGGGTGGGTGGGTAGGGAAGATGCCTAAGCAGTACCTATCCCAGGAAGTTGCATTTCTCAGCATTTTAATGTAAAATAGCTGAATTGTGCTCAGGGTACCTCCAGATACAGGATCTGTATACGACCAGTTCCAATTCATTACTTTGAAGTGATAAATCAGTGAACAATAGCCATAATTATAGAACAGCTGTGGAAATACTGATTAGACAAAAGTGGATAACCCTGGCAGTGCTGTAAATCCCATGGCTATGTAATTGTGGTGTGTGTTACATATTGAATTTCCCTGGAAGGGAAATTAGTTCCCCATCCACTCATCCGTCCAAATTTACCTTTAGACAGTTGTTTTAAGATTTGCAGAAAGTGTGTTAATGGGAGTTGAGGTTCTTTTTTTCTATTATTCCTTTGGGGAGAAAATTCCCTTAAATTCAAGTCCATGTTTCTTTTATGTATGTTTATTAGATAATAAGGATATGCAGTGATCCAGGTTTGAAAGGGAAACAACTCAGACTTGTCAGTACTTCCTTTCATGAAATGCATCTTTTGAGGAGACCTTTGACTGCTAGGTACAACGAAAAGAAAATGACCCCTTTTGAAGGGCTTCTTGGAGGGGTAGCATGCAAACCAGATGTGATCCAAATCATTTTTTTTCCTTTTGAATTCAGATTACTCCACAGTCCTAGAAGGCAGTAATTAAGAATCATCCTGGAGTTAAGTTTCATCAGCGCCTAACCTATGCTGTCAATAGTGAAACAGTTATTTATTAGTGATTTGATTAATAAAGAAGTTGTCTCAAAAGCATTTTTGTAAATTCAGAGCTTTTATAGCATAATATACATATTTATGAGAAGTGAATCCTAATGCATTCTGTAATCCATTTCACTGTTACAGAACAAAAACCCACTTCTATTCAGAACTGTCCCACTGTATATGTGTGGGTATGGGGGTGTATATACACACATACACATACAGTGTACTTTGGTACTTGACTATCAAAACTCATTGAATTTGGTACTTGATGCATTTTGACACAAAAATGTCCCGGTACTCATTTGTTTGGTACTTAATTCACTAAGATAGGAAGAAAGGAACGGACAGAAAGTGAGCCATGCCAGGAAGGTCACTAACATAGGAAAAGGGTGACACAGGAAGTCTCATAGAAGGTTGAGAGTTCAATCCTAGGTAGTGGCAGATGTTTCTATTGTGCAAAGAAAAAATATTTGTGAACTCCAGGTATGCATCAGGAGAGGCATCCATCCAGTAAATGCTCAGCTCTATGCAGTCACCCCAACTCTACCCCAAAAAGGGACCACAGGGTCATAAAAGTAATTTTTTTTAGTTTAGTGGAAATACTGCAATCTGCGAGAAATTCTCTGTATGTTTTACATGCTAAAAGTCATTAAATATATATTTAAGATTATATATAAAAGCCAGTATATAAAGTAATAAACTTAGAGATGGCCTTACATTCCAGTTTCAATGTAAATCCTACATTAGTTTTGAATAAACCTCTGATTTAAAATGAACTTCCTTCTATTTTTCCTTCACACATATGTTCTATATTCTGCTAGCAACAGTCCCCACCCCCAATCACAATGAGCTGTGTGTCCAGTGAAAGGATGAATAAACTGGTGACCCAGAAACCCAGCTATCCCTTCCTGTCTTTCCCTAGCAGTATGGCCTTTGCTTTTGAGTTTATAATCCAGAACACATACAAACCATGACTACAATTTAAGGTCCTTGGGGTTCTGATAGAACATATTTCAGCAAGCCTCCCCAACACGGCCTTGTACATAGTATATTTCCAATCCTTCCAGGAAAGAAGCTTATTGTTACAAATCAGTTTGGTATTCTATTTATGAGAGCCCATTTGGTACACCAGTAATGGTTAAAACATCAGGCTTAAAACTGGGGAACTCTGATTTCTAGAATTGCCTTGGACACAAAGCCAATTGGGTTATCTTGTACTAGTTATTCTTTCTCAACTCTAGGAAGCAAGCAGTGGAAAACCACTTCTGACATCTTGCCTAGAAAACTGCAGGGACTTGTCTAGCCAGACACCAGGAGTCAACTCTTACCTGAAGGCATCAAATAATAATTATAGCATTTCTTATAGTTACCATAGAGGAGAATATATAGAATTCAGGGTTGAACTGTGGAACCCATTCAACTAGATAACATCATCGGTGCACTGATGATGTTACCTAGTTGAATAATGAAATGTCTGTAAGCAAATAACCAACCACAGAACACTAAGAACTCCACTTCTTACAGTATTTGTTCTTGTTCAAAGAACAAATACTTGCCAATAGTAAGGAATTAGATGGCTCTCACCAAATGAGAGCACATCATACTTCGTTAAAGTATCAAAGCTCAGTCTTAAAGTGATGCCAAATTTACCACTAGGCACAAGAACAGTTATTTTTTCATTCTTAAATGGGGTTATCTGCAATGCAAGGATCAGTAACATTTGGTGGAGACTGGAAAAGGGGGTGGGGGAGAATCAAAGCTTCCTATACCAAGCATTATTTTGGTAACTAAAATCCTAACTACTTCCTTCCATCTGCAGTGATGCTGGAAAGTATGATAGTCGTAGTCCTAATTCATCTGTAGGGCAGACAATTGAAAGAGACTAAAATAAATAGTTACGTTGCACAAGTCCAAGAAAGGAAACTTGAACAGATATTTCCCTCTGAAATGTGTTCGTTGTCACGGAAGAAACAAGCCTAAAGCAATCCCGTCAGTAACCTATTGGCCTGAATATTATTTGTTCTAGCTAAATTGATGAGTTGCAGGACTCATCTATCTAGCAATAATTTGATGGTGCTGCAATGCAGCCAAGATAAGATGAATAGCTTCCTCTACCTCATTACTCATCATCATTAAGTGCAGATCTACCGTACACATTCTGTGTACATAGATGAACATACCTATCATTATAGGATGCTGTCAGATAGAAGGAAATTTACACATAGGTCTGGGAAGCAGCTCTATTGACCTGCAGGAACTTTGTTGGTGGTTTGATCTGGAATGGCAAAGCTTTAACTTATTCTGCACCCATCTCTCATTTCTGGAGCACTGCTCATTTGCATACTTGTTTCCTTGCTCAAGGACAATCTTCACACTGGGAGGCCAATATCCTGCCATTCCCAAACCCACAGATAAAGAAGAGCATCACATAAGACTGATGCATTGACTAGCAAGCCACATTCACCCTCTTTGGGGATGACTTGCATCTCCACTTGGTTATGCTGAGATAAGGCTCATTGATTCTCACCATCTCGCCTCCTGCCTTGGACTCATGTCCCAGGCAATTAACACAAAAATGACTTAGTTTGCATATGCCTTCTTTAGAGTTGAAATGAACATGGGAAACAGCTTTATTCAGTTTTCCCACCATGATGGTTGATATTCTACCATGATGGACTTAAGCCCTTTGTTCCTGGACTTCTTTGCTTAATTTTTTTTTCCAGAATGAGAAACAACTGTAAAAATAAAAACTGATTGGTACACTTCCTCACACAAACAACAAGGGATAACAAGGAAGTTTGCATAGTGACATACTCTGGACTTTTCATGTAATCTGCATGTTTGTGACACATGATTATGTATTTTCTTCCTCCCCATGCCCCCTTAGGTGAGAAGACAGATCTGGACACTGATTTGAACACCTGCCCACAAAGCCATAATTTTCCACTGAAATTATATAAGCAGATGGGGAGTTGTCTGTACCACTTATAGAAGGTCCAGTGGGCACACCTTAAATTAGCCATGTGGTGAGTCTTTAACCACAGACACACCAATTCTCATCTGAACAGCTGACACAATCCTGAATAATTTATTGCTTGCAAATGGTAAAACTTGTCTTTGACATCTGAACCAGATTCCAACTGCCACTCGATAGTTAGGATAATTGCTAGTTTGTGCTGACAGGAGTAGAACCAGCAATTCTACCAAGAGCAAATAATTAGGAAATTGTGTCCATGTTATCGTTTTTTCCTTCAAAGATATTACTTTTCTCTTTGGTAAAGAAAATGTTTAAAATGAATACAAATAATTAAACCTGAAAGTTTTCAAATGACCCATCCAGTCGGCGCTATAAACACAGGAAAAGGTTTTTGTCAATCTCACAAATGGAATCAGATTTATGATCTAAAATTCTAGTGTGGCAGATAATCAAATAGGACAAAAGATACGTTTGTTGAAGGTTTGTGTATTCCTGCTGCTTCTCTCTGATGTTCAAGAACTAAGAAGTTGCAAAGTCTAACTGGGCATAATGATTTTTCTGTAGTTTCACATAGGAACTAAACATTTGTATTGAGTTTTTTCTTAGCTATTAGGACTTTATTGCCTAATTTTAGCAACATTTCTCCACCTGCTTTCTTCTGGAACATTCTTACTTCCACCTGCTAGCTTGAAACTTCCTAAACATTCAAACAGAAGTTCATTGTAATATTTTAAAGCCAATGGCAGATTAATGAATTTATTGTGTACGTCTATATATTTTGCATGAATAATATATATTCATTAAGCTTTCTATCAGGAAAATGCTTATTATCATTTAAATAGAATTGAATAGGGAGTGAATCATGCTGAGTATTTAATATTTTTGTAGGCTGCAGAAGTACAGATCCAAAGTGGTAGGTTGTTATATACCATTTGTTCTTTTATAATTGTGTGTGTGTGTGTGTGTGTGTGTGTGCACATGCTCATGGGGGGTATATGTAGACACATTTCTGCCTGGAGGTAGGAGAATGAAGCAAACTTGGAAATTAAAAAGATTAATTTAGAGCCAGCTGTGTAGCATTTGATGAACTGGTTTATAAAACACAGTTTAAAAGGCATGGTTATGAGCACATAAAAATATGGCAGGACATTTTTATCTTGTACTTTACCTAATGAAAAGGGTAATGCTATGAAAATCTGTTAGCTTAATTGACTAACAAATTAGAAATAGAAGCTGCCATTTTAAAAAAAATTAAAGAAATTATTATTTGGGGGTGGGGGTGGGGGTGTTGCATTTATTCAAGTTCCTGCTAAGTGCCAGTAGTGCAGTATATTGTCCTTGTGAAGAACAACAATATCTTGAAATAAGAAAAGTTCTGTAACTATATCTATATTTATCCATTCATTTATTTATTCCCCATATATTCCATGGTCTACATAATAGCTAGCAGCATTTTAAGAGGTTAAAGAACATATGTTCAAAAGCCAGACCATTAAATTTATACTGATCTGTAAAAACACTAAAATATATTTTCTTATTAATATTCCTATCAATAAAGCAATCCACAGGGAACACCTGAGGTCCACCAAACTTTTGATGGAGAACAACTGTACCCAAAACTAGACACTTTCATGCTGGAAAGACAGAAAATACAAGAGGTAGCTGGAAGGTGGGAAAAAGGAGGCTAGGTACAGCAGTTTCACAGCTGATACTTGGGCCCTCTGGTGAATCTGGGGGTTTTTTTTGGTAAACCACTCAATTAAAATGATAAATACCTTTCTGGTATTACTCCTATGGTGGTGGCAAAGATGCAGCATTTCTCGAGGCTTTGAAGAGGAGGCTCTCATACCCAGGTGGACTATCTTCCTAGACCTGCTGGGAACCTCAAGTGGTCTTGGGAGACAGTCTAAATGAGTGGTGGGATTCAAATTTTTTTACTACCAATTCTGTCGGCGTGGCTTGGTGGGCGTGGCAGGGGAAGGATAGTGTAAAATCTCCATTCCCTCCCCACTCCAGTGGAAGGTTACTCAAAATCCCCATTTCCTCCCGATCAGCTGGGACTCGGGAGGCAGAGAATAAATGGGGGCGGGACCAGTCAGAGGTGGTATTTACTGGTTCTCCAAACTACTCAAAATTTCCGCTACCGGTTCTCCAGAACTGGTCAGAACCTGCTGAATATCACCTCTGGTCTAAATGATTGGCTTAGAATTAAACAAGAAGTTCAGGATCATACAATTCTTCCATTTCAGGACTCCAATATCTGGGAATTTGACTTCCCTTTTGCCCACTCAACTATTCGAGCACGATGGACAATATTATTTTTAATTGGTAAAAGCAAGGGCCTTGGATCACCATCTAAGAATGAATGGAAACTAATGCAAACAGTGAAACTGAATGTGATTAAATTACTTTCTACCCTACCCTGTCTGCTCCATGTACTTTTTTTTTTAAAGAAAAGCACTGCTTTGTCATATAAGTCAATCTGTCTTTGATGACAAGTTGTGTATTTTAGGGGACAGTCAGGACGAAGGAATCCTCTCTTTCTTAATTGTGTTTCTCCCCCTCCTCCCATCCCACCATGGACTTTCCCGTTCCTTGCCATTACACTGGACTTTGTAGAGAGGGAAATCTCTTTGATTTACTATTTTGCTTGAGCTTCAACCAAAAATGGTTTTTCTTTTCTTGGTACAGCCTGTCTTTGGAGCCCATCTTGAGGTATTATCTGAAAGAGCATATTTGGAGATAAGGACCAATGCTAGCCAATGACTATTGCTGCAGTATTTGTTTCTCCTTTCCTTCTGGAAAAAATGTTTTCCAAAACATTTGTCGTCCTACAATTCCATTCCAGTGGATATGTTGTTGCTTCTTTTTCTTTTTAACTAATGGAATGCATACACAAGCCTTATTTCTTAAAATGTGTGGAAATAGAAAACCAAACAGAACATCCAACAGGGGAACCAATATCTATAATAATAATATATAAGACTAATAATAATGTTTACTTCTATATAGTAATATTTTTCCCACTTCTAATTTCTACTTTTATTATCTAACCATTGATAAAACAAATCCCATGTTAAAAAATATTCTGTGTCTTCTTTATACATTCTTAAGAATAGAGTATACCCTGGTAACTAGGACAGGCATCCATCAGATATATGCTTAGTGCATTAGCAGATAGAATTTCTCCTGCCAGGAACTTAATCTGCACTGTTTCTTTTTATAGGACTATTGCTTTTTCAAGCGTTTTCATTTACTGCCATTTGTTTCAGTCAATGAGGGTAGACATGATCTATCAAGACAGCAAGACAGTTATCAGGAAAGGCTAACACCCATGATAGTTGTAGAGCTACCAACTAATATCTAAATTACAGAGCATCAAGTTTAAGTACACTTAATTCCCAAACAATTCACAAAATTTTGAGCAGGATGAGTCCTGGATGATCAACTGATTACAGAACCCTTTCAACTCTTCCATGAAAAGTGTCTTTATTTATTTAGTGTATAGCGTTATTACATTAGCCAGGAGACTACAATGTGAATGCAGAGTAGTAGTTGGCTGCCAAATCAGCTCTGTTGTGCTACATGATCTTGTGCTTCCCAAGCTGTGCCACGGGAGGGTGAGCTAGCTTTGCATCACTCTTCCTATAGCATCACCCAAGGTGCTCTCCCACCATCAGAGCAGCCTCACAAATGGATGTTGCAACCAGGAAGGTTTAGTGTCAGTAAGAATTTGATTGCCTGCATGAAGCACCAGCTCATCTCCCCACCTATTTATCTACTCGCATAGAACATGCTTTCGAACCGCTAGGCGGGCAGAAGCTGCGAAACTGAAGCAAGTGATCAGTAGTGGGTTTCAAATTTTTTTACTACAGGTTCTGTGGGTGTGGTGGGCATGGCATGGCTTGGTGGGTATGGCTTGGTGGGCATGGCAGGGGAAGGATACTGTAAAATCTCCATTCCCTCCCCACCCCAGGGGAAGGATATTGCAAAATCCCCATTTCCTTCCGATCAGCTGGAACTCAGGAGGCAGAGAATAGATGGGGGTGGGGCCAGTCAGAATTTTTACTACCAGTTCTCTGAACTACTCAAAATTTCTGCTACCGGTTCTCTACAACTGGTCAGAACCTGCTGAAACACACCTCTGCAAGTGACAGGAGCACACCCCAGCAGTGCTAGAGCTCAAATTGCAGGAGTAAAAACCATCTCCAGTGTCATTAAGCCACCACACTTCAAAAGTTGCCGTTAAGTCAATAGGAAACTTAGCAATCATGGTTATATTGCTGTTATTGCAAGCAGCAAGGAAAGCAATATTTCAGTCACCAACTTGAGCTTGGTATAACTTTTGCAACAACTTATTACATAGTGTATTCACCTAAATTCTTCAATTAATAATGTCATATGAGTGGGTCTGAAAAGGAAATGTTAGTTGACTTTATCCAGTCTCTGTTCAAAATACATTAATTCAGGACAAGCAATGTTTTGTTCATTAGGGATGAGGGAATTAAAGGTGCAACGTGGATAGAACTGAATCTGGATGAAAATGAGTTTTCTCCCTGGTATATAAAATAAGTATCCTCTCTATTTTGGGATAGATTACTGTTTTTCTCTGTTTCCTGTTTCAAAATGAAATGAAACTGCCAATATTCTGCAATTAGTCAATGCGTTTCAGAGATTGCATGCTGTCTGAACTCACTGTTCAAATTCTGTATTGTGTATATATTATTATTATTATTAACGCTTAACCCTCTTTTACTTTCTTTATTTTTGATTAGAATAATAAAGTATATTTTTTCCAATTCCTTTTAGGGTCTTATTCTATTTCATTCATTCCAATGAGAAAGATACTGATATCACTGAACACTAAAATCAGTATGTCCTACCATATACTGTACTATACTTTCTACATAAGAACTGATGGACCTATCTCATAGCACCTCACCTGATAAAATACCTGGGAAACACCGATCTTTTTTATGTGCAGTTGCTGTTATCGCATCAGTCTGACATAGTGGCTTTGAATGTAGCTAAATTTTGTTGCACTTTCTGCAAAATTAAGCAGATTTTGACTGCCTCTGACAATCCATCACTAATTGTAATATATTATTTTGTCTTTTATTTTTTTTAATGCTTTTTATTTGTAATGCAGATCTGCAACCATAATAAAAATTATATAAGGCACGTTTGACCCCTGGTCAATGCAGACATCCATTAGAAAAAAATAAATGTAGCTTAGGACTGAATTTTTGTGTTCTTGGTGCTCTGTAAGTTTAGTTATTTTCTTGCAGATGCTTCATTATCAGACTAGATAACATTGCAGGAAAAGGGTAAACGGGGCAAATGTAATGGAATGCAATTGTTTTGTTGGCAACAGTTCATAAATGTTTTGTTACGGATCTTGGGGGACGGTTTCTTGCTATTTTCCAAATTAATCTATAGTTTGGAAAATAACAATAACAGCTAGAGTTCTTTGGTAGCCTTCCATCCAGATATCAGCTAGACCTGATTGTTTCTCTGACTGCAGGCAAGGTCAGCCTGGGGCTGCAACTGCTAAGACTATGTGCTCGTTTAACAATAGTTTAACAATATTTAAACAAATAAAACCTCAGTGATATGTGTTCATTTTGCCAGTCTTAGTTGTGGATAATATAAATCCTTTTGATTTCAGTCAGGTTTAAGCGCATGTTTTTCCTAATCAGCTGGGCTTTCATGTGTTACCAAAGATACATCTGATGATGGGGAATTGCTTTTTTTCCTCATATCTCCCCACTTAAACTTTCCATTAGAAAATGATCTTATATGGCAAGAAAGAAACTCAGACTTGGATTTGTCTTAAAGAAAGAAGAATCTTAATGAAGAATTCTTAAAGAAGAATCCAAGTGGATGCTAATGACAATTAAACCATAGACTCAAAAGATATGTCAGCTGGTGGCATTATACCTCATTGCATACTGCAAAACTAGATGAGCAATGGTTTCATTTGTAACGAAATCATACACTCATCCAAATCTTACATTGGGTTACAGAACTGTACACAGGGAATCTGATCAATGCCCACTCTAATTTGTTGGCTCACATGAACTGAGATTCTCCTTATAATGCTGCAAGATTCATACCTTTAAAGTGCTCCATGGCTTAGGATGTGAGTACTTACGAGACCACCTACTGCAACCGATAACCTCCCACCAACCAATACGCTCTCACAGAGTAGGCCTACTCATAGTACCATCATTAAAACAATGTCGTCTAGTAGTTCCAAGGGAGAGAGCCTTCTCTGTGCACCTACTCTTTGGAACCTACTCTTTGGAACAAAATACCCCCTGGAATATGAATAATCCCAGATCTTCACACTTTCCGACGTGCCCTGAAGACCTTTCTGTTTCAACAAGCAGGGCTAGCATAAACACCTAAATTCTATGCCAAGGTCTTAGCAGATACACCAATGTTGACTCAATTTATTACTGTTTATAAAAAAATAAAAAAAAATTCTTATATGTATATGAAATCTTAATCTGTTCACCGCCCTGAGTCCTTCGGGAGAAGGACGGTATAGAAATTCAATAAATAAATAAATAAATAAATAAATGTGTTGGAACATTCATCCATTTAAATCCACTTTTCAATAAATGTTTGATTTATCTGTCTTTCTCCATGATACTGTTCTGAATTTTGAAAAGCGGTGACTTATTTTTTGATGACCCGCATAAGGGTTTAGGCACGCACCCTTAGTTCAAGATTTAGGGTGGGCTTTTACTTCACTGTCCCTAATGGTAAGTGACACAGAGGTCTGTTGGTTTGTCAACTCTCTCGGACTCCTTCCTGCTCTAAAGTAAGCCCAGCAGTGAAAGCGGAGAAAGAAAGAAAAAAGGGAGGGGTAGAGTACTCCTTGATAAATAACCTTTCCATATTAAATGCCCATCAATCTGACATAAACAATTAGCTGTCAGGTGCTTGGCTTTGCAAGCAGAGGCCAATTTTCAGATTAGTGCTAATTGCAGGGAGGGCTGACACATCAACTCTGAGAGCCAGTAGCTTACAGTGCCCATAGAAGCAGACTTCAATAGCAAGAGCAAGGGAGGGCCAAGGCTGCCTGTCTCCAGATTGCTGGCAGTTTGACTGTAGACTAAAGTAATGGAGCTGGCAGGGTGGAATCAATTACTGGCCAATGAAGATTTTCCCACAGGTCGGGGCTTGGGAAAAAGAAGGACGTTCCTGCTGCCTAGACAGCTGGCATGGACTGTCCAGTGGGAAAGGAGCCGGCAGAATGAGAAAAAGAGGGACAGTTTTCTGTGATAAAACAATGACAGACTATAAATTATGAAAAGGGTACTTGGCAAAAAAAGAAAAAGAAAAAGTGGAAGTTTGCTGCCTCTGCCTTTTCTCTCTGCTGTACCCAGAACGATTTGAAGACTTTTGCACTGACTTTAGACAGGAAATGTGTCAGTAGACAAATCCCAATTTAGCTCTTGCATTTTAGTTTTAATAAGGTACACATGTGTGCTTCCTTGCAGATCTTTTGGAGAGTAGTTTGTGTGACAAGTTTGATTTGACTGATGTTTGATATATTACGTTCAAGTACTAAGTACAGCATATATGTCTCTTTTTTTATTTCCAGTCTATCTTGCGCCTGAAGAATTTAAGGGAGATACATGAGAATTTTTCTTCTTTTACTTAGAGCTACCATATCAGATTCTGTCTGCAAAAATCTAGATTATCACTAAATAACAGTAAAGTGATACCGAAACTTTTTGCTGCTATTTAGTGAGAATCAGGGGTGGGCTGCTCGAGGTTCGCAGGGGTTTGGCAGAACCTCTAGCTAAGATTCTGTGCAGTTCAGAGAACCTCCAAATCTGACTCCTGGCTGGCCCCACCCTGCCGACCCTGCCCTCCCCTCCCAGGAGTCCCCACGCGGTCTGTTTTGGCTGCAGGTAATTTCCTCACCATCCAGTCAGAGCTGAAGAAGCTTCTTGGATGAGAAGCGAAACGTCTTCAAAGAAAAAAACCAGAAAGTCCAGTTGCCCTCTTGAAAAAGCACCTTTTGGGACTTTGTGTAAAAATCCTCACAGCCTTCTTTCTCTCTCAAGAAACATTTAAGCAACACACAACCAACCCTTACTTGGCTTCTGTGGATCTCACAAGTCTAACCCAGGGATGGGTGGGACGAGACAACCGCAACAATGAGTTGCTTAACAGGACATATTTTGTCACGGACATGAATTATTCCAGGATAATGCTTAGGAAACAATGGAAAGCTTGCTGGCAGAGGGAAACAATTCTGAGAATGAGAAATGGTACGACTTAAATGTGAACTTCCTGATCTCAGCTTGCTGAAAGGTGCTCTTCTGAAATGGTGCCACCCATCCTATCGAGTGGATAATTCTGTATACTGTATCTCCATTGTTGTTAGCACGGCTGTTGTTTAACTGACACAATGGCAGAACTCATGCATAGGACACAAACAGCTGCTACTCATAGGTCTGTGATGGGTTCCTCCAAATGGTGGATGTAAGCCATGGAGAATATCTGCCAAGGAACCTCAGCCACCTGATAAAATATTTTTATTAAGAAGTTAGTTTCAGCTTTGCATGATGCATTAAAATGGATGGAGTTTCAATCTCATCATTGTGGCTGCCATCTTGACTTTTTCAATCATTATCCTAAGGACATATCTGATTTAATGAAATGTTGCGAGTATGTCTGCTGACTCATATGAGAAGACTTTTTTTTAAAAAAGGTGTATAAGTTCAATAAAACCCAGTTTACCATTTCTAAATAGCCCATTTTATTTTCCTTTGCCTTTGCTTTTTACAAATTAATTAATAATAGAACAATCTATTTAAGTCAAGCTTGATTCCTGGGATCTACACAGACATTTTTAAAGTAGTTTTCTTGCCAAGAATATGGAAGTGGTTTGCCATTATCTGTTTCCTATCCTATCCTATCCTATCCTATCCTATCCTATCCTATCCCATCCCATCCCATCCCATCCCATCCCATCCCATCCCATCCCATCCCATCCCACCCCACTCCACCCCATCCCATCTGCCCTAGGGGCACAGTGGTGAGAATGCAGTGTTGCAAGCTAACTCTGCCCACTGTTTGCAGTTTGATACTGATGGAACTCGAAGTTGACTCAGCCTTCGATCCTTCTAAGCAGTGGTGAAATCCATTTTTTTTTACTACCGGTTCTGTGGGTGTGGCTTGGTGGGCACCGTGTGGCTTCGTGGGCATGGCAGGGGAAGGATACTGCAAAATTTCCATTGCCACCCCACTCTGGGCCAGCCAGAGGTAGCATTTGCCGGTTCTCCAAACTACTCAAAATTTCTGCTACCGGTTCTCCGAACTACTCAAAATTTCTGTTACCGGTTCTCCAGAACCTGTCAGAACCTGCTGGATTTCACCCCTGCTTCTGAGGTTTGTAAAATGAGAACCCAGATTGTTAGGGGTGATATTCTGACATTGTAAACTGCCCAGAGAGTGCTGTAAGACACTATGGGGCAGTATATAAGTCTAAGTACTATTGTTATTGCTATTATCTTCACTCTTAGGAATGCTTCTTTTAAATGCTTCTTTAGTTCTTTTGGACTGTCTTGCCAAAGTCCAAAATTTTTTATTGGTCTGCCGTTTGATCTGAATCTGCTTGACATCTGGAATAAGCCAAGCACAGATAATATAATATAATCTATCCCAGAGAGTGAAATGGAATTTATGTGTAAATGAACATGGGAAAATATTGCACCCATGAAGAAAAAAGGCGTGTTTCATTAATAAACACAGTTTTCAATTATTAGATGTAAATGTATCTCCTATATCTAGAAACATCTGATTAGTCTAGCTACATCTACTATATCTACTACTACAGCTACATTACTGATTTCATTGGAAAGAGCTGAACATATGCTCAGTTCTCAAATATAAACCATAGGGACTTAAAGGAAATTGGCCTAGATTTGGGTAGTAATGAGCAGTCATGCAAAATTGGAAGTAGCTGTCCCTTCGGACACTTCCCAAAATTAAAATTTATAATTTTTAATGATAGAAAGGGGAACATTAATCAATACAAGGTATTCATACTAAATTTATTAACTCATTATAGTGATATGTGCATTTAAATTAAATTAAGGTTAGTTGTCTCAGTTTACTTACTTCTTTTGTTGGCCTCACAGATATTTTGGGAATCCAGTCAACTGATCAGTCCTTCAAAGTCCAAGTGATCTTCATCTGGGAAGGCTGGCAACCCCATCTTGCACATTTTATGTAGTTGAAGAACTTTTTTGCTTACTTGATATTTCATTAATATACTTACTAAGTCATATACATAGTATTTATTTCTGCATCAGTTTTTGTTTTTCATTTCTGTTTATTTGTGGATCCTTTGGTGATTTATATTTGGGAAACATCTTGATGAGCTGATCACCAGCCTTTATAATTGACAGCATTTACTTGCTACCAGAGGGTAATGCTGTTCTTTGGGGATTTCATGAATTAGCGACTTTCTCAAACACTAGGCAGCATCTGTTTTTTATATTTCCTTGTCTCTTAAGTGTTTACAGCTCATGTTAACAGCTTCAAGAAAATGAGATATAAAAAAAATATATTAAAAGTATTGTAAAGTGACTTAAGAATTAAAGAAGAAAGATGGGTATTGTCTCTATACAATTTTCCTAGCTGTGGTTTTAGGAATTTTCCTCATATATGGTATATCAATAAAAACAATTGGTGCTTTTTTATGGGGCAAACAGTAAGGAATAAAAATGAGGTGACCTGTATAGGAAGTAAAGAAGAGAAACTTAGAGATGAAAGTTGTCCTATCCTAAGATAGGTACGTTTTTGAAAGAAAGTACATTGTACTAGAAATAAAATGTGATTATAAAGCAGCCAATCTGTTCTATATATTTAAAAGGAACTTGACAGAACAGTTCCTTGTAACCTTTGGTTTTGAAAAAAAAAAGTAGCAGGAAGAATGACGTTAAATGGGACATGAGTGACAAAGGATGCTATTACTAGAATTGCCTTTCTCACTCTGAAGCTTTCAATGTTTTGGATTTCAACTCTCACAGTCTAGATATAGCATGGAATTTTGGTGTGGGGATGAAATACAACACATGCAAGAAGGTACCAGGTCCATCAAAACTGTCCTAAAACTTGACATTTTTCTTAATTTACTATCTTAACTGTGTGCATTCAAGGGTAATAAAGCCATGGCTTTGTCCATCTGTGCCTATGAGGGAGGAACAGTCTCAGCCAGGTCAGCTGCTGTCCACATGCAATGCAATATTTTGTAGAAGTAATCTCATGAAAAGTTCCCAGTCACGATATGTTTCTTATTCTGTGCTATACAAAATAAATTCAAATCTGGATTCTGTAATTAAGACAAGGGGTTTTATTATTAAGAGTTGTGTTAACTCACACTTATTATATTTAGCTTTGCTGGAAGAGGGGAATCATTAAAAAACCCTCCTGTTCCAGTCCTCTCACACATTATAGCTTGAGCATTGAAGAACAAAAATAAAAAATTATTTGGAATTCTGAATTCTCCCATAGTTCATAAACCAAGAGGAGCTATTAAAGATTAGCGCAGGCTTTAGTCTCTAAAACTGAATAAGTACACTCATTATGGTGTTTCAAAAGGAAGGTAATTATCATAAGAATGTAGGAAGAATTCTGCTGATTCAGCATCCTATGTCCAGTTAGATGCCTCCAGGAAGACCACACATAAGGACAGAATTGGGCCATATTTGTCTCACTCCCAGCAACTGATACATTGAAATTAAGTTGGCCATTTCTTATTTTTCTTCACAAAAACCTAACTGCAGGACAGTACTTGAGGTTGAGGTATTTGCAGTCCTGGAACATGAAAAGTCTTCTTTGGTGATATGTTGAATGCTTCTCTCTTCCCTTCCCCACCTCCCAATTTCAGCTCAAACTCATTCTAAGGGAGCTAGATAGTTTCTGTTTTGGCAGAAACTTTTGTGAAATATCAGAACAGATTACAGGACAGTTGTTAGTCGTTATGGGCATTGTGCTTAGTATCTTTTGGAGAAATTTGTACTCTATGAATTTGTCAAGTTTCCCTAAAAGCTGCCTATTCTATCAGCTAATTCTAGAATTTAACTGTCTTTTACGGGCAGAAGACCAACGGTTAATGCTGAGCCCTTAAAACTCAATCTCTGATATAGAGGTTTAATATAAACTACCTTGGATTTTTTTTTTCATTTACAGTACAAAATGGTACATTAAAAACATACTTTACTCCCTTAACATAGAAACTGTAAAAAATATAATTTTCGTTTAATTACCATCTCAGTCTATCTTCTCATGCTAAAAAGACAGTTAAGATTTAGCTTTTAACGTTATGTCTCAAATTCAATATAGTAGCAGTAGCAACAATAAAACTATCCCAAAATTAATTTTAGCTATTTATCAAGATTATTCTTAGCTAAATACAACCCTGATTCTTTCAGGTTTTATTAAGAGTCACTTTGAAATCACTTCAAAGGAGACCCGTGTGTAGAACTTCTTTCACCCAGTACAAACCTTGACATTCTCATTATTTAATCCTTTAAACCATTATTGCTTATGACCAAATAAATAGGGGTGGGGTGAATTTTTCCTCCTGTTCTGCTGATCCTCTAGCTTAAGCAAAGGCACTTGAGCAGCATTTTGCGAATCATTTGATCAGTCCAGAGGCATCTGTTGCATTTCCTTGGCCATTATGGAGCGAAATAAAAGCCATTCAAATAATCCCCAAGCAACTTCATTCCTCTATGGCCCTTCAAAGACTTAAGATTTCTTAAACAGCATTGCAGGGTTTGGAGACATTTCATCAAGAGGTCTCTGCTATCCTACCCAGGTTTTGGAGCAAAAGGGCAAATCTTCCATGCTGAAAAAGAGTGCTTAATGAGCACAGCATCTTTTGAAAAATGATGCTTCTAGTGGAAGTATAGTATTTGAGAGTTGACAATAAAAATGCCTGGCGCTCCTTTTCTGGTTTGTAGGTAGAAATGTTAATGTGGAAGACTGGAATTTATTATTATAGACGTGCTCAACGATGATGTAAATAATTTTTAAAAACCCACAGAAAGACACTTTTCTCTGTCATGATGATGGTAATACTGATAGCTGTCATTAAATTTGTCCAAGGAGGCTGTACAATAATTTTACAAGGGTATGTATGTACCCTTGTTAAAAAGGCTTGTCTTGGATCCAATGGTGGTGAGGGTGGTGAAAGATCAAGTACAGAGTTCCCTAAGTGATTATCTCAATCCTTCTCAGTCACATTTTAGGCTGGGTATGGAATGGAGACAACTTTTGTTGTACCAGTAGATTTGGTTGGAATTGTATGGAATATTGCACTTATCCTGGTCCTATTAGACCTTTCTGCAGCCCTCGGTAGTATCAGTTACGGTATCCAGTTATACCAGGGATTGCGGACTGATGCCACTGCTTTGCAGTGTTTCTGCCTTTGTTCAATGGATGGTTCTAGACAGTGATGAGAAGTTGGGTTAGTGGCTGGTCCCTTGTGGAGTACCCCAAGGCTTAGTCCTTCCCCCTACCCCTTTGTTTAATATCCATGTAAATCCCCTGAGAGAAGTCATAGGTCAATTCTTTACTGATGATACTGAACTTTACATCTCCACCCTAATCCATGGAATTGAAACAGGTGAGATTTTATCCTGTTTTCTGAAAGCTGTGAGAGTCTAGGTGTGATAGAACAGGCTAAAACTGAAGCAAGGAAAAGTTCTTGTGAGGTTCTTGTGTTGCTCCATTGGTGTTCTAGTACTCCCAAAAGAATATGTTTATGATTTGGGGGGTCATCCTGGATTTGTACCTCTTGCTTGAATAGCAAGTTGAATCATGGCCAGTGAGAGGACCTTGTAGCAGTCACTCAAGACCTGATCATTACTAGGTTAGATTACTGCAAAGCATTCTACATGGGTCTGCCTTTAAAGCTTTACTTGGTCCAAAATGCAATGCCCATGTATTAGTCAGAAGTGGACAGTAAGTACACATTGCACCAATGCTGCGGGCCCTGCACTGACTTCTAACAAACTTTGAAGTATAATTTAAATTGCTGTTGTTAATCTATAAAGCTCTTTATAGCTTGGCACTGAGTTACCTTCAGAACTATATTTACCTATTAGAATCAGCCAATTATTTAATTTTGCTGGGAAAAGCAACTGTTGGATCCTCAATGTTGAGAGGTAGGTATGTGGGAGGAAAGGCTCAGGGCTACTGCTTTTCTGTAGCAGTACTGATCCTTTGGAATAGTATCTTGTTGGATTCTAGGCTAGCTTTGAGCTTAGTTCTCCTGTGAGCAGCTAAAAGCAGAGCTATTGCAGAAGGTCTTTGGACTTTGATGACTGAATTTTTGTGGTTTTGGATTTTTTGTTTTTGAACATTTTAATGTTTTCAATCAGAATAGAGCTGGAAGGGACCTTGCAGGTCTTCTAATCAACCCCCTGCTCAAGCAGGAGACCCTATACCATTTCAGATAAGTGACTGTCCAGTTTCTTCTTAAAAAAACTCCAGTGATGGAGCACCCACAACTTCTGATGGCAAGCTGTTCCACTGGTTAATTGTCCTCACCATTAAAAGTTTCTGCTTAGTTCCAGGTTGCTTCTCTGCTTGATAGGTTTCCATCCATTGTTTCTTGTCCTGCCCACAGGTGCTTTGGTAAATAGGTTGACCTCATCCTCTTTGTGGCAACCTCTCAAATAATGGAATATTGCTATCATGTTCCACCTAGTCCTTCTTTTCTCTATACTAGCCAAACCCAAATCCTGCAGCTGTTCTTCATATATTTTAGTTTCCAGGTCTTTAATCATCTTGGTTGCTCTTCTTAGCACTTTTTCCAAAGTCTCAACATCTTTTTTGTAATGTGGTGACCAAAACTGGATGCAGTATTCCAGGTGTGCCTTACTAGGCTTTATATTTTTTGCATTTTGTATTGTATTGTTTAAACAGAATGTAGGAATCTTAAATGTAAAGGTTCTCCTCACACATATGTGCTAATTGTTCCCGACTCTAGGGGGTGGTGCTCATCTCCGTTTCAAAGCCAAAGAGCCAGTGCTATCCGAAGACATCTCAGTGGTCATGTGGCCAGCATGACTAAACGCCAAAGGCGCATAGAACGCTGTTACCTTCCCACCAAAGGTGGTCCCTATTTTTCTACTTGCATTTTTTACATGCTTTCGAACTGCTAGATTGGCAGAAGCTGGGACAAGTAACAGGCACTCACCTCATTACGCAGCACTAGGGATTCGAACCGCTGAACTGCTGACCTTTCGATCAACTAGCTCAGTGTCTTAGCCACTGAGCCACCATATCCCCATAGGAATCTTAGTAGCTTATATATTCCTGTAAAATTCCCATGAGACCTATGACATTGCAATGGCGTATAAATGTAATTAATAACTGAATCTCCAAAGCCTTCTCTCTCTGAAAGTTTCCCTTTGAAGGGAGTTACAGGTAGTTTTTAATCTTTGGATCATACTCTTATAATGGGCTCCAAAATTTCTGTTATATATTATGACGGTCTAAAGTTGAGCCATCCATGTGACTGACCCAATTTTATGACATTTTTTTTTACCAATCCTTAAGCAAATGTGGCAGTCCTTCAGTGAACCTATGTCCACAATGGGCATTTTTTCTGGAAATTGAATTATCTCCCCAAATGGTATGGTTGGGAGGGATTAAATTGGATGTGACAGTTATATAAGAAGTTTCATGGGCAAACTAGATCTGATTTCGTTTACATCTTTTTCAGATTCTAAGAACTGCCTAGTTCAGCTGCCTTTAGCTTTTGTGACTGAGCACAGAATCCACTCAATAAGTTAATATTTCAAGTTATTGAATGCCAAATGTTGGGTAGATACTGAAATTGTGGGGCAAACTATCAATCAAAATCAACTACTAGATCCTAGATGTTGACCTGCAAATATCTCCAAATCACTGTTAATCTGTAATATCAATGGGCACTTCTCTGAAATAAGTTTGAATTAAAGAGCTGTGGTGGTGCAGTGGTTAGTGTGCAGTATTGCAGGCTAACTCTGCCAACTGCCAGGAGTTTGATCCTCATTGGCTCAAGGTTGACTCAGCCTTCTATCCTTCTGAGGTCAGTAAAATGAGGACCCAGAGTGTTGGGGGCAATATGCTGATTCTGTAAACCACTTAAAGAGGACTATAAAGCACTATGAAGTGGTATATAAGTCTAAGTGCTTTTGCTATTGTTATTGTTTCAAATCAGCTCTGGAGCTGAATCCAATTTAGCAGACTGGAGGGAATTACCCAAGCCATGGTATGTCTGCAGGGTACAAAGAAAAAACGTTAAAATTGTGGCACAAAGGTATGACATTGAAGCAGATAAAAAAGACAAATCTTTTTTTGCATTTTTTTTCACAATCACACCAATGTGGCTATCATCTTAACTGTTTTTACCATATCCTATTCCTGGAGGATGACCAATTCTTCCATGGCAATCTTTCTTTTAGTACTGAGAAGTTATCAGGGATGGTAACAAACACACAACTGGCTTCAAACCATTTGGGCATGTGGAATGAGAAAGGAAAGTGGCACCAGGTGGAAGTACACAGTGCTCGGATCTATATTGCTTAGATTTCCAGATCTATAGTAATCTGAAAGTTGATTTATATTTCTTAGGCAAGGGCTGATCATTCTTGAATTTTTTTCCCCTGAAATGAATTATTCCAAGACTTCAAAAATAATTCATAAACAGCTTCAGTAACATCTTATGAATCACATTCAAAATGTGCAGGTCGGCCCATTACTGGAAAGAAAGACTATTCCAGGACAAACTGCTCTGTTTTACATATTTTTGCATGGAGGTTACCTATGAAATTTAGCAGGTAAATAGTTCTGCCTCCTGACCTATTATCGTGGATTTGGCTCCCGGTAATATTTTTCAAGTGTGCTGCTTAAAGCCCAAAGTTGATCATGCAAGAGAGATCTTGCATCTCCCTACAGGAACATTACAGAAAAACAAAAATGAACCTGAAAAGATATATGTTGGCCTTCAATGCCCAGAATCCCTCAATACATTGTCTGGGGATTCTGGGAGTTGAAAGTTGACATGTCTGGAAGGGATCAGATGGGAGAAGTCTGTGATATTGTCAGATGGGGCCTGCACAAGATTTGGGGAGGAAGGAGGCTCCTGTGAAAAGTTATTGCTACAGACAGGCCCTACCTTGCCTGATTGATGGTGTAAATCTATAGAGAGGTTGTTTGAGGGGAGTCTGTCAGATTGACAGTGCAAATGTCTAATACACACAGCCTGTGAGAGAGGAGTCTGCCGACGGGTGGGAGAACGCTGGCTGAGTGTTGGTCACACGGAGATTGAATTACAGTTGAATTAGATCAGAGCTGTGGGAAACATCACCTCCTAAACACACACAGTCTCCAGGGAGGGAGGGATGGAGGGAGGAAGAGGGGGGGAGAGCGACAGAGGCGGGCAGCTGGGGTGAAGGACTGAGAGCAGCTCGCTGAAGCCAGGAACTAACTTAATTACTACAGACCTGGTTGCATCATAGTTGCCCGTCTTGGGAGACTTTGCTCTCTGCAACTGAAAGGCTCTGTGGTGGCAGGCTGAAGACAGGGCAGGGCACGCTTCATACAAAACCTTTGTTTCCAAGCTGGGGGAGAGGGGGAGAGAGAGAGAGAGAGAAAAAACATCTTGGCGGGAGTGAAAACATTAGGAACAGCAGGGAAAAGATCTGCTCAGGCTTTTCAGCCAGGCAGCTGTAAAGGTCAGACTCCAAAGGGGATTTTGTGGCTAGTGCTACCTTTGAAGATCCGATATTTTAGAGTGGCTTAGATTTCTGCAGGGTGAAAAAAAAAATCTTCATGCCCACCCGGGCTTCCCTTTCTCTCTCCGGATTCAACCCACCCTCCTGTTCTTCTCTTTCGGCCTCATGTTTTGTGGTGACACACCGCAAAGCAGGACAATGCATCTCAGGGCTGGGATCGCAGCATGCGGAAAGACGTGAAGGGGGAGGCTGGAGGAGAGGACAGAAGAAGAAAGCTAGAACTTTTAAAGCTCGATTAGGGGAGGGCAAAAAGTCACTTGGCGCTGAAATGAGTTCACCCAGCAGGGATGAGAGCGGGACTTCCAGGAGACAGCAGGGCAGCATTTGTTTCCTTGTCTGGCACAGAAAACGCTGGCTTAGGATGAAGTATAAAATGCATGGCATTCTCTCGTGCAATTGCACCTCAGGCGCCTTAAAAACGACCCCTTTTCTCTCTCAGCGTCATTCTGCAAGAGCTTGGCAGGGGGGTGGGGGAGGAAACAGTCTCCCTCCTGTTCATTTTCCCGTCCTCTTAATCTCCTGGGTTTGCACATGTCTTTGTGGGCAGGGATGAGAACCTGACCTCTAAACCCTTGTTAATAGAATATTGGGTTTGTTTTTATTATGCAACCCACTTTCAGGACAATCCTCCTTTATTTGACTTCCAATTGCCTTGGCTTGGCTTGGCAAAGCCTCTTTTCCCCACCCCACTTTTCTTCCCTTCTGTTTGAAAATAAGCCACTGCTATCAAATGTGATTTTTGAATTGAAGTTAGCCGCACCATTTTAAGAAACTTAAACATTGCTCAAGGTTTTTTTGTTGTTGTTGTTTTGTTCAGAACAATCAAAACAGGCCCAAATTTATACGCTCTCCTTTTTTTTATGCAGATACTTTCATTCTTGATTAATAATGATGGTGAAGGAAACTCCACATTTATATATTCACACTGTTGCCTTTATTCCTTTACATTTCGCAAAGTTGTTCTTGGATTCGGCTGATCCCAGAACGTCCTGTTTCAAGTTGTCCCAACTTACAAATATTACCAGGATGATTCACAGCATATTTCTTGTAGTTTCACCCTGTCAGGCATACATTCAAGAGAGGCAGCTTGAGAAGTGATAACTATAGGATGTAAAGGTAGCCATTTCTGCTCTTTCTGTGAAGAATGGGAACTAGGAGGAGTACATCTGATAAAGCTCAACCGAGAGTGGCACAAAGTTTTTTGCAGGTTGCATGGTATCATCTCCCCCATGACTCTGATGTAATCCCAGAACCTTGTAATGTTGCTGCTCATTTCAGTAGTAAACTCCACCAACACATCTCCGTGTCAAACTATTCACAGATAAAATGGTGTGTGGGAATGACCTTGGGAGACAAGGCAAAGAGAAGAAACCAAGGGAACAGTCAGATAAAAGACAACTTAGCCCACAGCAGGAATGTGGGCAGGGCAAGATGCTCAGAAGGGACCTCCCATAGTTTTTGGGGTGTAAGGGGATAGGGGTTGGGGGCAGAAATGTATTTTCAGACTTGCAAGATATTGTTAATATAACCTTAGAGTACAGTAGAATTAGTTCATTTGGCCATGTTTTCTGTCTGGTCTACCTCACAAGGCTGACATAATAAAGTTAGATATAAGATTTAAACTGTTAACTTGAAAGGATTAGACCAGGGGTGTCAAACTCATGGTATCACAGCATCATCATGTGACATATCAGGATTTCCCCCCCTTCGCTAAACCGGGCACAGGCGTGGCCAGCACGTGATGCCTCTGGCCCGCAGGCTGGGAGTTTGACAGCCCTGGGTTAAAGAGTTTGAAAAACTAATGATAAATGAAACTTATTTATAAATTTAAGATTTAAAATGCATGAATGAACTTTAGATAGAGTTAAATATTTTAGAACCGATTGGTTTGATTTAAATTGCATCTGTTTCATTTGACAAGTAGTCTACCATGATAGAAATGGGCTGGATATTTGCTGGTTTTTAAAACAAATAATAGCTTGGAACTGTTTATCTTAAATTTTAAGAAAAAACTATGGCTGCTGCTGAAAGCATATTTATTTATTCTTGCATGTAAATTACGAAGTCTCTTTTTTCTTTTGTTAACTGTTCATTCTGGACCAACACAAAATATATTCTTGTTCCATTTACTTTTCACTGTTTGAGAAAGAAATTCTTGAAAAAGAAATTACTTTTTTAATTTGAGTAAAGTCAGCAAAACTAGTGTTGTGCTTAAAGTTTTTGACACAGATTATTGGAAGCTTAAGTTCAAATCCTGCTCAATTAAATTGGTGTGTACCTTTGAACATTACTTTCCAGGACTGTTGCGATATATAAAATGTGGAAGGAATAGGAGTACTGTGTATATACTTTAAATTCTAAGAAAAAATGGAATGTGAATGAAGCAACATGTAAGTATTTATCTAAACTCCCACTAAAACCTTTTAAAGATATTTGTGCCTCAATGAATCAAAATTTACTTTAGAGAAACATATAACTTATTCCCACACCGAATAAATAATGGGAGGGCATTTTAATCTATATAGAACTTGTAGGTCAGAGGGATAAGGTGGCCCAGAGCTCAACTGATTTAGAACATAGCAATGTGTAAATCAAGTAGGGAATTCAAGTCTTTGATGTGAGGAACAACTGAAGAGCTTGAAATCAGCATGTGAGTGAGAGAGATTAATTTCTCCATATTATAATGTAGCAAAGTCAGTTATTTGTTTCTTCGACAAGCAGAAAAAGATACTCCTGAAATGGAGCTGCATGCTTTGCCCTTAGTCAGTTTGTGCACACTTGTCCATCAAAGCTGGAGGCTTATGACATTGGGAAACCATGAGTGTCCTTCAGCTGCTTGGCTGACTCCAGATCATGTATCTTCTGTAGAAAACCCAGGCCAGGTGTTGCAAGGAGAGTGATGGAAAGAGTTTCTTTAACAATCCACTGGGAATAACCATCTGATGAAAAACTAGAGGGAGTAAAAAGCAAGCAAGCATTGTATGGGTGCGTGTTAGGATGGGGGAAAAGTGACTCTGCTTGACCAATAGAGCTAGGATTTGGGGAACATTTTATCAATCTTGTCTTCTCCAATACATTTATTATTGGTTGTACAATGGAATTTCCTATAATCGTATGAGTTAGGAAGGGGAGGGAATGACCCAAAAGCTTGCATGTATACCACATTCCTCTAAATATTATTCTCATTTAAATGCCTCTCTAAAGAATGCTATGTAATGCGGTTTGGCAACCGTATTAAGAATTTTTTTTGTTTTCTTTATAGGTTTCACAGGAAAAAGTGAATATCTGTTAAACCAGATATGCTAGGAAATTCTGTCCATGTTTACACAGAAATCAAGTTTTGCTGTGGTCATTAGGGCTAATTTAAGTGTGCTTAATGTAAGCCCAAATCTGTTATGTACATACATTTTTGTATTCTCATATAGGTTGAGTCACATAATCGCTGTGCTGCTGAAGCTTCCTGCTTAATGCTACCTGACTTGTTTGCAATCAGAAACTATCAGTTTTGCATTATACATGAATTTGCCTTGGTGTGCATTGACAAACTCTGGAGAATGAACAGCTTTTGCTTTATGCAAGAGTAAGATAACCTGATCATTCTAAATCATACTCACGAAAGACATTACTGTCAGAAAGACCTTAGGAATAATTCCATTAGACACAAAATTAAGTTGATGATAATTTCATCAGCTATGGCTGGTCTTGCAAAGCTGGAGACACCGAAGTAGTATAGTACTATAAAATCCTCACAGGTACCACCTGCAGAGCAATTCAATTTCCCCTTTCCAGGAGAAATTTTAGTTTCTTAGACAAAATGCCTAATCATGTTTAATGGAAGATATATGGGATGCAAAAGTGTATCATGAGACAGAGTAAATTTAAGGCAAAATTACTAGTATGGCTTCTATATGTAAAATGGGAATGCATACCTCATCATCATTATTTCACTTTGCCTCAGTAAGCATAATGGGTTAGGAGAGTACTTGATGTACTGTGCATTTCAAACATTTAATCCGATTAAAACTGGTTGTAAGAATAGCATCACTTTATATAGCGCTGATCACATAGCTGACACTGATTATTTTCATATACAAAAATAGTTTTATTGAAGTAGTAGATGTTTATTATGCAAGTTATATCTCAGGATCAGCTGAGTATTCCTAGTTGAGATATTATGGAATAAAAGCAATAGAATTCATAGAATTGATGGTTGAGACCCCAAGCAGTGACTGACAACCAGTCAGAGAGATGAGGCTTTGTGCCCATATATACAGCATCAGAAATGATCTGAGTCCATCACACATACATTCTTCTCACCGGATCCCATGTCAATACAGATATTATTTATAGTTTTTGAATGCTTCCTTGACTGGACAGTGCTTATTTATCTGATCATCTTAAATGCTGAACAATTCTTGGCCACCTCTGTGGGCAAAGCCTGGGGCAGTTGCCCTATTATCCCCTCCCCACTTTTAAAGAAAGGCCCTGGATTTTTTTTTACTATATGCACATTTTACTGGAACTAATTTTCAAAGCAATATGATTGTGGTGGGGAAGGGAAGGAAGGACTTTTCAGTAGAGCAATGAATTAATCATCTTGCTCTAGCAGGTTGCTAAAGAACAAGTAGTGACAGCTGCAAGAAGCCACTCAAAAGTTTGGAATGCTAAAAGCTGACCCAGCTGGGGCAGATTAGTAAAATGTGGGAAGGTGAGGCAGTCGAAGGTGCACCATAAATTATTTTTATTAGATGCAGGGTAGCATGGCAACTTATTGTATTCTTCTTTCTGGCACATAAGGAGCTAGAAGACTAAGAAGTCTTCCTCCTTAAGTATTTGATCGAAGGATACAGTTTTTTTTCTATCTCTGCTCACTCAAAACAGCAGCTTCTACCTTGAATTCTTGTCTGACAAATCAGGGATTTTTCTTTTCAGACACCTGCACGCTGAGAAAAGCTTTGTTCTGTTTTGGCTTGTCAGGCAGCTGTTCAAGGCAAAACAGCATTCAATATGGGCAATTTTAATTTGACCTAATGAAATATGGTAGAAGGAGTCAAGCTGCATAAAAAAGTGTAACTTGTTTTTTTTTAATCTAATAACATGCTTGGCAATTGCTTATTGGTCTAACGAAAGGAGTAAATAGAGAAATGAGGCTGTTAGCATTTAACAGATATCTCTGACTAAGTATGCATTAATGTTTAAAACAAGCTTTAGATGACCAAAAGTGACAAAAAATTGACTTGATCTGAACTGGTTTCACAAGACTTTTTTCTTACTGAAAAATAATAGAATTTCAATGCATTTAATTGCTGATGGTTTATAGTATGGATTGATTATACAATATGCAATACTTTCTGTAGTCCCAGTTGCTGCCAGTAATAATATATTGCATTTCCCAAAAAGGGATGAATAGAGATTGCTGTTGAAAGTAAGAATTCACTGTACTGGCCACTACAATTAAATCTTTAGGGTTTTTTTCTTTTCTAAAACTACACGGGAGAGGAGCAGACAAAACTAAAAACAAAGCAAATCCTTGGATTATGAAAGGGCAGAAACCAATGCATGAGGAAATCCCCTAGGACTACAACAGAGAACACTTTCCCTTGTGAATACAGGAAATACCTGGTTACCCCTCCCCCCCTTTTTATAAAAATAATCCTTTTTTTCTTAAGGATATTACCACTGATCCATCCAGACTGCTAAGCAGAGGGAGAGTAGGAAAGCTTTGTTAAATTCCCTTTCAATTTCCTGCCATTTTAGACATACACTACACAACTGGTGGGGTAAGCCTAAAACACAATATATTTTAAGAACTCTTGCTATCATGCTCAGAAAAATCTATCTATCTATCTATCTATCTATCTATCTATCTATCTATCTATCTATCTATCTCAGATCACTCTTGTTTACAAGCAACTCCACCCTGCTATGTAAAAATAAACAGTAAATGTTATCTGTGGATACTGGTAGTTTATTTACTCCTGAAATACAGAGCATGGAACTTAACAGAAATAATGTAGAAAGTAGATAAATAGAGTCTTGCTAATCTCTTTTAATCTTAAAGGGGCAGCAGGAACTCCAGGGTAGTCCAAAAGGGGAGGTAGTTAAAAAATCAAGATGGCAGCCATGACAGTATGATTGAAGCATCACACCTCTTTATGTATCAGCAGGATTTTGATCACATGGTTGCTGCTGCTGCTATTGTGAATTTTTTTATCTCCACTCTGCAAATATCCCTGATGAATTTGTAAGGGAAATTGAGAAATACAAAAATAGTTAATCAATAATGTGATCTTGTCTCTTGCATAAACCTTGAATGTTCCTTTCAGAATTTTACAAGTATGTATAGGGATTTGTATATTTATTGCAGGCAGGTCTAACACAAATTTGTAATTTGTGGGAGAAACTGGGAAATTTGTTCTGAACTCCAAGGGATCTTCATTTGGGACTCTGATCCTACCTTGTTGAGCACTGGTATCCTTATACACCTGTCCAGCCACTTTAAATCCTTCAGGTAGCCTCGCTGGAAGGCAAAACATCCCCTCAACCAAACAGCAGTGATAAATAGTTTCACAAGAAGTTAGAAAACCTGAAGTGCTATAATCATGTTTAAAATTTCCAAATGGGTTTCACAGCTAAATAATTGTGTATCTGATGACGTCACTTACCTGAAATTAAAACTATATTCATAAATAAAAGTCTATCAAGTTCACATTAGCTCATAGGCTGAGCGTAGTTCCTTCTGGTGACATTGAGGCAATTAAACAAGTTTTAGCTTGTTCAGTTCCTAGCAGATCGATACATATATGTACAAAATATTAGGCTAGTAATTATTTCTAGAGTAATGTAAATGTTTCAAATATATAAAAAGCTTGACAATAGTGAGCTATTTTTAGAAAAGGAAATATATCAGTATCAAGAAGAACCTTCATTTTTTTCATTTGTGGTTTAAAATCTGTTAGCTTTGTAGTATCACAGATTCCTTTCCTTTCAAGAAACGGTGCGTGATCTGTTTTAACATGCATGTCCTGACTTGGCCCTTTTCTTTGGAATTAACAGGATATAAGGCTTACATTCAGCAAGTGTTATAACGTTATGTCTGTTCAAATTATTATTAATTATTATTAATTGTTATGTCTGATTTTATTATAGAGAAATGTTTACCATAATTTGCTTGACATGTGACTTCTACACTAATTCTGCCTATTTGATTTTACAGTCTACAATATTTTACAACACAAAGTGATGCCTGTTTATGACTCAGATTCTATTGTTCTCTTTAAGTACAAAAATTATTTCCTCTGAAAAATGGCAAGAACTATAGCTTTCAGGGATTCCACGGGAGAAAGGGGAAGGGCTTTTCAATAGTCAGAATGCTAGCTTTGAAACCTTACCCCCTTTTAAGGTGTGTATTTGTGATACATCTACAAAGGGGACATAATTCAGCCACAGTGCCATCTTGATTGAGGATGTCCTGATAGCCATGGTCAGCTGGACAAACTTTATAGTACCTTTTATCTTGGCTTGTATTTATGCCCTTCACTAGCAGATTTCAATTTTTTAAAAATGTGCTTTAGTTTGTTTTAAAATATGTCTACCTGTTTATCAATAAAGGATCAAGATTTCTTTATAAAGTTTTTCCCTTCCACTTTTGGATATACTTGCCTGTTTTAGATCGAAAAGTACTTTTCAGCTTCTTTGAAACCTGGAAATCCAGGATAGTAAGACACATAGAGATCAAACAATGAGAGGAATTAAAAAAACGATACACTGAAAATACTTTAATGAATATGTTTCATATATTTCTGCATGCAAACAGCAATAAAAATTACACTTCATAATGAAGCTGTCTCCAAGGGAATTAAGGACAATTACAAAAGAGTAAAGCCTGTTGAACATAAAAGGGAGTAGCATCCTGAAGGTAATAGAGGGAGAAGCAAGGAGCTGACTTACTAGTTGGATTTCTGATAGTTTTGTTTTGTCACATCTGACATATTAGCCATTTTATAAACAGCAATTCCCTTTCCTATGGCAGTATTTTAAAAAATGACCATAATATAGTTTCAAAACTTCAAATAAGCAACCCCCAACCCAAAAGATTGGAGACCCCCCAACCTATCTGTCATTAATTAAAGGTCACATGGTTGCATAACCAAAGGTCACAGATTCAAATCACGGATAGTATTTAGTAAAAGCATTCCAACTAATCAATATCTCTTTTGCCTTTCTTCCTGTCTCAGTTTTAGCTTCAGAAGTATAGACTTTTATTTTTTTAAAAAAATCAGAACATGGAGCGTTTACTCTAAGCATTATAGCCAAACAAATCTGAAAATTTACCTGCACATTTAACTAGGTTAACCACAAAGGCTATTTTTCTCTTCTGGATCGTAGTCTTTGCTTGCCAGGGAAACAAGAGGCTGGATCAGTTTTCTTACAGCCCTCTAGGAAGTGATCTTTCAGCTGTTGCTGTAACCACACATCTCCCCAGAAAGGCAGTGGCTCCAGCTAATTAGCACACGTGATGGGAATAGGAAACAAAAGCCCAAACAATAGTAGCGTGGGAACACAGCATGAACAACAATTACACCACTTCTAAAATAAATAAATTCATCCAACAATAGGTTATAACCTGCAAGTCAATAATTTGGGAATAATATTTAAAGTTTTGATTGGATTATTGTTCTAGTCTTACTGCCTCCTACAATAGAGCAGGGGTGTCAAACTCACAGCCCGCGGCGAGATGTGTCATGTGCTGGCCACGCCCATGGCCGGCTTAATAAAGGGGGGAAAAGTCGCAATACGTCACGTGATGACGTGAGTTTGACACCCCTGCAATAGAGTCAATAAGACAAAATGGGATTCCTTTGTCCAGTAGGGGTCTGTTACCTCTAGTTTTAATTCTAGGTGGTGTAATTGTACCCCTGAAGGAGCAGGTCCTTGATTGTGCAGTTCCACTTGGTCTCAGCTATTGGTAGATGGCAGGTGGAGGCCATGATCAGATAAGGTGATGTCTAGCTTCAGCTGGTGCAGTAGTTGAATGCTTACTTCGAATTGAAGGCCTTGTCAGTGATGATTTATGGCATTCTTACTATGTGTCTAGATCAGTGATGGCTAACCATTTTGCCACCGTGTGCCAAAAGCGGGGATCGCAGGGGGGTGTCACGGGAGCATGTGCCCACATCCATAATTCAATGCGCCCCGCCCTCTCGCGCATGCGCACATGACCCCCCCACACTTTCCCCTGCTTTTGGCACGCAATGGCCCGGTGGGCCCAGTAGGCCCGTTTTCCCCCCTCCCTAGGCTCCAGAGGATTTCTAGGAGCCTGGGGAGGGCAAAAACAGCCTTCCCCATCCCCCCCGGAGGCCTTCCGGAGGCTGGAAACAGCCAGTTTCTTGACTTCCGGTGGGACTGGAAGGCCTGAAAATCAGTTGGCTGGTGCGCGCATGCACGCTAGAGCTGAGCTAGGGCAACACTCATGTGCCCACCAATATGGCTCTGTGTGCCACCTGTGGCACCCGTGCCATAGGTTCGCCATCACGGATCTAGATTATCACAATGCACTTTATATGGCAATACCTTTGAACCCCTCTCAGGAACTCAGGAACTCTCAGGAACTGCAGTTAATCCAAAATGCAGTGCGCCCACCAGGGAGGGCATTCCCCCGTAAGTCATATTGAGCAGCTTATAGAAAAAGATGGGAGATTTTTTTCTGCATGGCCCTACTTTATTTTGGCTTATTATAAGCAGTTAATATTTTTGTCTGCTTTTTAAAAAAAGGTATTTGGGTTTTTTTTTTTACATAGTTTCTAGCTTCACCTACTTTGACATCATAAACCCACTGCTTGTATGTGGCACTTGGATAACTCTCTTCCCTCCGTTGACTTGGCCCTTGGGCAATGAAAAATTGCCTGCCTCTTATTGCCTCCAGCAGAGATATGGGTATTGGTCAGTGATGAGGGAATGTCAGCAACCCAAAGCAGAATAACAGGTTAACAGAAGATCTTCAGTGCTCTTCTTCTTTTGAGGAGCAAAAAACGGGCAAGAGAAATACGTTTTCAAAGTTAATTTAGCGTATTTGTAAGAGCAAAGGTCAATAGTAGTGGGTTTCCTTTTCAGGATGCCTTAAAACATCCCCCTCTTTTCAGTGTTATTTTGACTGAGTCATAAAACAGCCTCCTGGAGGAGGAAATAGAAAAGGACAGGAAATGCATCCCAAAATAAACATTGACCTCCAATGTTGGCTAAGAAAATGACACTTTCAGGGCTGACCCTGTGTTTCCCAGAAAACAGTTCAGCTGCCTTATTAGCTGTGAACCCCAAACAATTGAGCTTCCCCTAAAGGTATAGATAGTGTTTTCTGTATCTAAGGTGTGTAAGGAGAATCGAAACAACAGGGGCTGGAAATAGGCCAATCCCTCAGGTTTGCTGTTCAGACAGATTTTAGCTTCTGAAACTACTCTTTAGGGATATGAGCACCATATGGGAAAGAAATCTGCCAGATCTAAACGTCTGATCTTGCTTAGGCCCCAAACTCAAGATCAGAAGGACAGTTTTAAAGGGCTTTTAAACAATAAAGCAGCCATTCCCAACTTAGTTCTCTTCAGATACCTTGGGCTATAGCTCTCTCTCCTCTTCATTAGCCGAGCCAACGGTCACACAGTTTGGGAATGAGAGAAAATGCTGGGTATCAGGCTGGATTGAAAATAATTTCATTTTGGCCTGTTATCCTATAGAACACAATTACAGTAGCCAAAATTAGGTGTCAAGCTAGGCTCTAGTAAAATAAGCCTGCCAGTTCCAGGGAACAATTTCCTTCGGCGCCTATCTAATTCATCTGCAAGTACTTATGCTAACATGCCTAGATATTGTCTCCATAACTTCCTTTTGAAGTTTCTGTGAGAAGCTAAAAGAATCCGAGGTCTCTTAGGTCAATCAGAGCACACAGCACAGAAGCAGATGTGTTCTTTGTAAAATCATTCTATGTAATTTCCATTTAACACAAATATTTTTATGAGCATTATGTACATATGGATTTCTACTTTGTCAGTTTTTGGGTGCTATCACCCAAGTGGCAGTGAAAGCTGGACATTACATGACACAGAACTATAATTGAGTGGCTGTATAAGCGGATCAGTCTATAAGAAAGCAGTAAATGCTGAATTTCCAATTTGCTGCTCATGATATATAGCGCATCTTTAGAATCCAATCTATATTAGAATGTTTTAAAATCATTATTCAGATCTGTGAGGATTCTGATGCATTTTTGATGGTTTGGGACCAATTAGTGACCATTCGGAGTTACAACGGCACTGTCACACTTACGATTGTTGCAGCATCCCCATGGTCATGTGACTCACATTTATGACGGTTGCAAGTCCTGGGGTCATGCGATCACCTCGTGTGACCTTCTGCCCAGCAAAATCAATGGGGAAAACAGATTCACTTAACAACCATCTTACTACTTTTAACAACTGCAGCGATTCACTTAACAAATAGCGACAAGGAAAGTCATAAAATGAGGCAAAACTCACTTAACACATTTCTCACTTAGCCACATAAATTCCGGGCTCAATTGTGGTCCTAAGCGGAGGACTACCTGTAATTCCCTCCGGTGTAGCCAATTTTATGTTCCCCTCTATATCCACACCCCTCTTAATTTACAAAAATAGAAATGGGACGGTTTGCATTATGTATATGATTATTTCAGCTATACACAAAAACTGGATGGAAGCGTGGAGTAGCTATTCCCCCCCCAAGATATCTCTGAGCATATTAATCCTAATAGTATACCTCCAGGATTTAACCTACCCCGACACATATGGGTGACATATAACAGAATTAGAACGACTCATGGGGTGTGTGCCGACTCCTTGTATAAATGGGGAAAGACACCTTCAGCACAATGTGGTTGCGGGGCCCCTCGACTATCCAACATATAGTGAGGGAATGCTCTAACAGAAGGTATCCAGGAGATTCTAGGGCAGTGATGGCTAACCTTTTTGCCATCGCATGCCAGGAAGGGGAGGCAGGGGGGGGGGTCACGCATGTGTGTGCCCACACCCATAATTCTATGCAAAAACGGGCCATTTTTGGCCTCCTGGGGAGTGGGGAAGACAGTTTTTGTCCTCCCCAGACTCCTAGAGAGGCTCTGGAGGCTCGGGATAGTAAAAAACGGGCCTTCCGGTCCCACTGGAAGTTGGCAAACAGACCATTTCTGGCCTCTGGGGGGTTGGGAAGGCTGTTTTCACCCTCCCCAGACTCTTAAGCGACACTCCGCAGGCTGGTGACAGCAAAAAACAGGCATTCCCCCCCACCACCACCACCCCAGGCCCTAAGGAGGCAGGAAACAGCCTGTTTCCCTACTTCTGGTGGGCCCAGAAGCCCTGAAAATGAGCTCGCGTGCCCACTGATATGGCTACACGTGCCACCTGTGGCACACGTGCCATAGGTTCACCATCACCGTTCTAGGGACTTCCTCTGCATAACACGACAGCTACTGACTGGATCTCCAAACTGACATAAACTCTGAAATGTTATTTCTGTTTTCCCTTTAGGTTTTCTTACTGCTTCTTCTTCTTTTTTTTTGTTTTAACCTGTAAAAATGAAGTGTTTTAATACTGTGTGTGACCAGCCACACGCTAAATAAATAAATCAGCTATGCATAGAGGTCATTTATTTCTTGCACCTTTGGCCAGTGGCGTTCTTATGGGCGAACAGACTCCAACGAAAAGCAACTTTTGCGACGTTGCTATCTATTTGCATCTATTAATGGCTGCTCAGGTAAAGCGAGCTAGTTAGGGAGTACAGCCTGAAATTGGCAAACGCTGCTGAACCTGCAAGGAAGTCCTGGCCAGAAGAGATTCCTCGCAAACGGCAGGCCCGGAGGCCAGAGGATTCGGAGTTGCCAAACCCTGCCTCGGCCCGCCCCCGGTTCGGCTGAGAGCCGCGGCGCTTTGTGAAGCCGGTGGTAGGGCGCAGGGCAGCCAAAGCCGGCGGCCCGAGTGCCATCGCCGCTCCACCCCGCGCCCAGGGGAGGTTCACACGCGGCAGCCGCCGCTCATGCACGCCCCGCTCAGCGCCGTCGCCGCCGCCAGCCCCGCTTGGCCGCCAGCCGGGTACAGAGCAACTTTCCCACGGCCGCCCAGCCACGCGTGTGGCTCCGCAAGCGCCCAACTGGCCTCCGGCCCAGCCAATTGCAGAAAGGAGAGGCTGCGGGTACACAAGAGAGCGGGGGTGGGTAAGAGTGAGGTGGGGGGAGGGAGGACGGCGGGCCGCGAACTCGGCCGTGGAGTCAATCCGAACCCTTGTCAGCCAATCGGAATCAGGAGTAAGAGAGGGCGTGTCACTGAGTGACTTTCGGGTCGGTGGGGATTGGCCGGCCCCGGCAAGGCTTTAACCAATCAGAGGAGGCGGGAGAGCGAATGGCTACACAGAAGTCGTAAGCGGCCGGGAGCGCCTGGCGCGCCTCTCTGACTGCCCACCCCTCCCTCGGGTAAGAGGCGAAGCGTGGGAACGGGATGGGGGAGACGGAGCCCGAGGGAGCGCGGTGGCGGCTGCAAGGAGCGCACTGAGCTGGCACCAGGGAACCGCCACCCACTCGCTCATTCACACGGACGGGAAGCGGAACTCTTCCCCGGTCCCAATCTTTCCCTTTGGACTGGTATCTTCTGGAGGGTCCGGCAGCATGAAGCGGACACACCCGGACTACAGCTCCTCCGACAGCGAGCTGGACGAACCCATCGAAGTGGAGAAGGAGAGCGCGGACGAGAACGGGTGAGGGCGCCGGGAAAAATCGGTCGCACGCGTAGGATAGGCAGGCAGGTAGGCAGGGTGGTTCCCTGGGTTTTGCACTTGCGCCGCCGAGGCATCAGCTCCAGGGTGGCGTGGGTGCTGCGTGTTATCCCGGCTCCGGGTAGGCAACACCGTGTACCCATGTAGGCATGCGGAAGAGCCTCCCTCGCTCTGATCGTAAAGCTAAAGTTATGCCTTGAACCCAGCGAAACTCAACTTCCGAACCAATCGGTTTCGAATCGGGTACCTCTACTCACTAGAAAGCCGGCTAGCACTCTACAGGATTGAGTAAGATTTATTTCTGAATGAAGTTTAACATTCTAAAGCGAGGGACGCTTTAGTATCTAAAGCGAGAAACAGAGCTGCCTTAGAAGTGATGGCCAAGAAAGAGCACTCTGCACATGCTTGAGGCAGCCTTTCTGGATTTTAATAGCTTTTTCCAAGACTAACTATTGACATGCTGGATTATATGGTATGTGTTATACATACTGGAAAGCAGATCTTGGCTCTCAAAGCAGGAAGAAATGGATGGTGTTGGACATCAGAGTTATCTGGAAATAACATTAGCATTTATTCTGCAACCATTTGCATACCTACACGTGGGTCTGGCATAGTAATTTGTAGGGGTGGGGATTGTGTCCCATTTTCTGTTTTGGATCTGTATTGACCTCTTCCTTCTTGCTGTTTTTAGAAATTTGAGCTCTGCTCCAGGTTCAATGTCACCAAACACCACTTCCCAGATCTTGGCAAGAAAAAGACGTAGAGGCGTAAGTCCCCCCCCCTCCTTTGAATTGCTCTGATATGTGAAAACTTCCTCCTCCCCAATCCCCATATTGCCCAGTATTGCTTCGGGGAGGAAAAAAAACATCCTTTCCTTTCAGATTATTGAGAAGCGTCGCCGTGATCGGATCAACAACAGCCTATCTGAGTTGAGGAGGCTGGTGCCTAGTGCTTTTGAAAAGCAGGTAAGTTTGTGGGGAGTTCAGTGCTGCAATTTAATCTTATTCTCTGGTTCTCTTTGTGCTTGGCTGGAGCCCAACTGCCTTTGCACTGACATTCATCTTTGCTTTCTTAGGGCTCAGCCAAATTGGAGAAAGCGGAAATCTTGCAGATGACAGTAGATCATCTGAAAATGTTGCACACAGCAGGAGGGAAAGGTAAGATTTGTGTGTGTGTGTGTGTGTGTGTGTGTGTGTGTGTGTTATAGCATTGAAAGGCTGCCTTGGCGGTTAATTATAGGAACTGCAGATCAACAGGATTAGCTGGAAGCTGAGACTGAGAAAGTAGCTGTGTTCTCCCAAGGGTATCCCTGATATTGTTTAAGCAACACTATTGTGATTGTGGGAGCTCAAAAGATTTTTCAGAAGTACAATACCTTTTGTATGGAAAGAGGTTGGTGGGAGAACTCCCAAAAGGCTGGTGAGGATCAAGAGCTGCCTTGGTGGGTGGGGAGAATGCAAAATTTCAGTAGTGGAAAATGAAAATGGAATGGAATCTTCCTTGAAAAGAACATTGATGGTTGGAAACTTGAAAAGAAGAAACCATATTAGAGCATTTTATAGTATGGTTACTTAGTACTGCATTGCACAGTACAATAGGGCTACTTTAGCATAATGTGATGAGAGTCTCAACAGAAACATATGCAGTATTAACAAGTGAAATATTCATGCTATTCAGTGGCTGTAAGTCCCATTCTATATAAAGAGACATATACAGATTTATATATATATAAATTTACATAAAGTGCCTTTGGTATAAATAGGTTATTAGATTGTAAGAAAGGAGAAATCACACACACACACACACACACACACACACTAAATTGAAAGTATGTCTTTTTATATAGAATGGGACTTTATATAGAATGGGACTTTTATATAAAGAGCCTTGATGGCGCAGCAGACTAAAGTGCTGTTAAGTAGCACCAGCTGCCTGCAATTACTGCAAGTTCAAATCTCACCAGGCTCAAGGTTGACTCAGCCTTCCATCCTTTTGAGGTAGGTAAAATGAGGACCCGGATTGTGGGGGCAATAAGCTGACTTTGTATAAAAAAGAACACCGCTTGGGGGGGGGGTGTTGAAAGCCCTACTAAGCAGGTATATACAAAAGTATGAAGGCTGTTGCTTAACACATTGTAAGACGCCCTGAGTCTCCGGAGAAGGGCGGCATATAAATCAAACCAATAAATAAATATATATATAAAGTCTCAAATACACATTTTGCCATTTTTGTGGTTTGTACTAGATGCCTATATTTTAAGTTATCTCTGTGCTGATAACTGCTATCGTTTTATCCTGTGAGTTTCTGAACGGGTCAACCTCCCACCCCCCACCCCCACCCCTTTGCAGGATACAGATATAATAGATTTGTAGTTACAAATCATAGAAGAGCATGGATACAAGAAAGTGGTGTAATTTCTTAACAATAATGTACTGTTTACTGATGCATCCTTGTAATAAGCTGGTACACAGTAGTGCAATTTATAGGCTGTAATTTGCATCCTATTAACTGGAGAATACTCTTATTAAAAATCAGAGTTGTTGCTTCAGAGTGTTCGGATGAGAGTCTCTCATTTGGCAACATCCAGAAATGTAGGACTAAAATTTCCATACTGGTTAGAGCATGGAAATTGTAATCCAATTTATTTGAGGCTTTAGATTGTGGATTATAACTGGTGATTGCATTTTTTTTGCTGACAACAAATGTTTGTTAATTATATTGTGATAATACTGTCACCAGTTCATTGTGATTTTCTGAAGATAAAATTGCAGTTACTTGAGGCCCCTTTATCAGAGTGAGACTGGAATTGAACTGTACATTGTGACTTCTTAGAGATTATGAGCCTTTGTGTTGTGTGAACCCAAGGGATAGGGATAATTGATTAACAATGATTAATTAAACAGTTAGTGTACTGGGTGAACTCATTTCTGAGTAAACATGGATAGTAAAAATGCATGTCATTCAAGGTTCACGTACTTGGACCAAAGATTTATTAGAATCAATGGCCTTTTTTTCTGGCAGAAGCGTGGAACTGCATTAAGACACAGATTAAATTCCTACCTTGAATCTCATCATCACTTAACTGGAAAATTTTAAGCCCTGACTACTTCTCTTCTTAGCTTTGTTATGTATCGTATTAAAAATGCACTAAATTACAGGATCGTTGCTTTTTTTTTAAAAAAGGGTCATGTACCATTTTTGAATCACAGTAATATTCACAGTATTCCTGTAAAGGAATCAAACACTATCATCTTCCACTCACCTCTATAATAAGTTAAGATCTGTTCTGCTAATGAGTTTGTGTCTGTGGACATTTAAGTTGGGTTTGGGGTTAAGAGTAGGAAGCACAGAGAAGAGACATATGAGATCCATAGTTCAGAAGACACGTTCTATAGTTCGAAGTGGGGCATACTTTTCTTTTGTCTTTACCTATAGTTGTTATATTCTAGGCACATGTGCAGCATGTAATTGCTATAATTGCTAAAACATATTTATTATTCAGCACATCTGGATGCAGTTTCAGGACTCATTTATTTGGGTGGGCAGTAGTTCCTGTGGTTTTATTCTGATTTTTAATTGTATTTTATTTAGGGAAAGCTATTGTTATTTGAATGAAGTGACTGTTCAAGAGACAAATGATCCTATACATATATTGCCCTAAGTTGAACGTGATGTGTTAAGGTTTGGGCATAATACAATATAGGAAGCCTGCTATTGCAGCTTATTAATTGATCTGTAGTTAAAACAAAAGCACAGGGCATTGTTAGATGTGAACCTAGCCAATGGACGGGAACTCCTTTCTAATGACCCATCCCTCTTTAATCCTTTCTTCTAGGCTATTTTGACGCCCATGCTCTCGCGATGGACTACCGGAGCCTAGGTTTTCGTGAGTGCTTGGCTGAAGTAGCCCGCTACCTTAGCATTATAGAGGGGCTGGACAGCTCTGATCCTCTTCGTGTCCGCCTTGTGTCTCACCTGAATAATTACGCCTCTCAGCGGGAAGCAGCCAGTAGCTCACACAGTGGGCTTGGACAGATTCCTTGGGGCGGTGCTTTTGGACATCACCCTCACATCTCCCATCCTTTATTGCTGCCTCAGAATGGGCGTACCACTTCAAATGGTGCAGCGGCTTCTTCAGAAGGCCATCATCAGAGCAGAAATGTGCCTCCCCATGCTGAGTCCTCTTCCTTGAGACTGCCCCCTAATGGCGCCATCGGACCAGTGCTCCCTGTGGTCACTTCTGCTTCTAAGCTCTCCCCTCCCTTGCTTTCTTCCATGGCCTCCTTATCTGCATTCCCCTTTTCCTTTGGTTCGTTCCACCTATTGTCTCCTAATGCTCTCAGCCCACCTGTCTCAGCACAGTCAGCCAGTCTGGGCAAACCCTACAGACCATGGGGGACTGAGATTGGAGCCTTTTAAGAACCAGAGTTATGTATGTGTGTATGGGACTGTAAATATCTATCTGAACTGTGGAGATTCCAACTTCAGTTTGAACACTTTTAACAGTTTGGTGTAAAAGGTACAGTTTCAGTTTTAACAGGATGTGTTCAAAAAGAGTTTCTCTTTTTCCCTTCCTCATCATTTATTAGGGCAGACGGAATGCAGAGGCTTATCTAAGTCTTTGAATTATAATAGATATTAATTTTAATGAATTAACGCTGACTACTGTATAAAGTTAGTCATGTTTTCAAATGATCCCATTTGTCTGAAAACACTGGTTTAAAGCAACTAGAATTTCTGTCTATATTATATATTCTTTTTTTGTGTCAGGACTTCAACACATCTGTTGCTTTGCATTGTTTGATAGTAGTTCTGAGATGTTTTTAAAACAAAATATTTTGTTAGCCACATTCTAACTTCTATATTTCAGAACAAAACCATTGACAAATCAGATGAAACCACTGTATTGATTCCGAAATACGTGCATTGTTGGCTTGTTTTATTTCCCAGTATAACCCATGCTTTGGGGTTTTTTGTGCTGAATTATTCTATTTTTCATGGGAACAAACTATTGCAAGAGTCACAAAAAGTTTATAGATTGAAGTTTTTATCCTCTGCCCATTTTCTGCTTCTGTAGTTAAAGCCATTAAATGAATCAGATTTGCTGCCTAACTTCAAATAATTTATTTTCCATTGTATTTGCTGTGCCTTTTATTCAGCGATCTCAGTTGGAATTAAGATCACTAATTTAATTTGAAGCCATCACAATTGCTTTCCTAGTTTTTATAAACAGAATGTTTCTAACATTAAAGTTTTTTTTTTTTCATTCTGGGTTTTTGAGAAAGAGACTTGCTGGTGCTGCATTACCTAAATCCTATTTTCCATTTATTTATGAAAATATCTTAATGAGATACTGCAATTAACATTGCTAGATTCATCCCAGCAATTTAATGGTTAAGAGATGACCACTTTGTCAGTTAGTGTGAATAATTTAGGTAGCATCTTACTCCATGTGATTATTTTTAACATGTTGATAAAGCAGGACATGAGATCATTCCAGTAACTTTTTCCTGTTCTTCCCAAATTCCTTTTGTTTCTCATACCTTGAAGTCCTACTTATGACTCCTAAAACCAACATGGTATGATGAACAGATGAGAACTCAGTTACTTGGCTCCTGTCTCACTAGTGTAAAAATAAAACATAATCTCTGTGTTACAGTACGTCATATACAGTCTCGGATATAACAATGGGAACTATGCAAGGATACTATCATGTTGGGTTCTCTTCAACATGCAATTGATCTTCCTTGGAAAGGATATAAGAAAAAAATAAGGATTTCCACTGACAGGTTAGTTCTGCTGGTGATCAGAGGATGTTGGATACCACCAGTTGTAAATTACAGAACAAAAAAGTTTGAGAGCACCCATGGAAATTTAGTCATTCCTGAAAAAGATAGGATAGGGCATAAGGTATAATTAGCAAGTTTTGAGAAAATTGAAGGCTTTACTTAATCTCTCAGTAATGCAGAACTGAAGCTTTATTCGGCAGTGTTTCAGGACTTCCCATGTTTATAGTTCATGGTTATTTATACAGTTAGTGCTCCATAACATCTTGAATTTTAAAATTTCAGTCCATAACAAAAACTGTACAGGAAAATATGATATATTTCCATTTAAAAGTACAAGCAAAATGAATACTGTGAATAATTTAAAAGAGATTGTTTGTTTAAAGCTGTATAATTTATCCTTTTCACATAACCAAAGCTTTTGCATAATAGAATTTGAGAATTTTACTATGGAATCTACAAAGCAGATGAGCATTAATACCATGAACAAAAATGGTTACTCTGTACCGCAGATACTTTTTTTCTATACAAAATGTATTCACTAAACTTTGAAAGGAGTTAAACAAAACTGAGGGTACTGATTTCCTCAGTTTGGAAAGGACTGTTGTATATATTTTGGACTGGTTTTATAAGAATCTATTCTATTCCTTGAAGATGCTCAACAGAGTTTCACCCAGTTGGACTTGAATACTTTTGTACTTGTGTTGTGCCTAAATAAAAGAATAAGAACAATCAAGTTGATGGGAGGTTTATTTAATTAAATAAGAAAAAAAAACTTTTCAACCTGTTACACCGTTACTGTAATTATTGTTTGGGATTGCTTTAAACATTTAATGCTTTGTGTGTTATTTTCTATTGCATTTTGTGCCCTTACTTTACCAGAGCTTACAAAGAAAATATGTATCGTGAACCATTTTTAAAGCTATTTGATTGTTTATGCACCAATGCTTTAATTGTTTGGTTCAGACGTGTATTTAATGTGAGTTCCCTACAATAACACTTTCTTTTTTACAGATTGCATATTAAATAATGTAAACTCTAAATCAGATGAGTTCAACCTTGTGGTACTGGGAGCTTGGTTAAATAAAATATTTGTGTGCAAGGAGTATTGCAATAGGCAAGGCAATCATGCAAAATTTTGAGCTGCTACAGTTAAAGAGATTTGAGTTAAAAAGTGTAAATGGAGTTTGGAAGTTGCTTCCTTTCCAGTATAGGGACTTGGAATGCTCACCCATAATTAGAAATGAATGGAATTAATGTCTGTATTAACATTCATTGGAAAGAAAGGGATCACAAGAGAATAAGGGGGACATAGTGAGCCCTACACATGGAGTCCTACACATGATCTGGTACTGGTTGTGCTTGCTTCTGGGAACCAGAAGCATGGTAGCAAACAGCCAGCGCTAGGTCATATCTTTCCATGTGTATCCACCATAGTGTTCCTGCATACTTACTCTCTTGTAATCCTTTCCTCCACATGCTCTCTGCTATGGGAATTGGGATGAAAAAAACAGGTCAGGCACAGGAGAGATTGTTTAAAGCAGGGGTCTCCAACCCCTGGTTTGTATAAGAGTCGGGCGTGCACGAGCACTCATGAAAAACTTCATTTGTGCAAATGGAGAGTGTGTGCACCCGTTTGCACAAATGGAGCTTTGCGTGCACAGAACCATCCCCTCTTCCCCTCCCACCGCCTCTGCTGGCCAGTCCACAGAGCTGGAAAGGTTGGGGACCACTGGTTTAAAGGGATTGCTTGTGCTCTGGAAGGGGATAAAAAAGATGGGGCCAGGCACAGGGGAATCCATGCTTACTGACTAATGCTGAAAGAGAGGGAGGGAGAGATTGAGATTGTGAAGGTTGGAAGTGTGCACATTGGTCACAAACTTATTTTTTCAGCACCATTGTAACTGCACAAGGAAGTTGATAAGAAGGTCTATCTATAATTAAAGAAAAACAACGAAACACTAACAGACCTCACACTAATGAGTGAGGATAATCTTGTATTGAAACTATTATCTATCTGTATCAACTCTATTATCTATTCCTATCATCCATCCATCCATCCATCCATCCATCCATCTATCTTATCTATCTTATCTATTTATCTATCATCTCCATCTATCATCTGCCTATCTATCTTCTAATCTATCTTGTTACTGCAGGCACTGGTTTAATAAAGAAAGATTCCCGGACAATTCATTGTTCCAGTATTAGGTCCCCAATAGTATCTGAAGATTCTAAGCCACTATATTTTATATTTAAGCTTATATTCTGCCTTTTGTACAGGAGCTCAAGGTGATGTACTAGTGCCACAACAAGAGGGGTGTTACGTGCTGAAAACTAGCAACATGGTGTTCCACCATTTTGAGGCAGGGAATACGAAAGGTATCATGCCAGCATTAAAATAGCTTTTAAAGGAAATAAAAATTATAACCTCCCAACTTTCCCTCAAAGCAATCCTGTTTACGTGTTTGAATCAGCCATCACTACTTCTCATCAGTTAATTTATTCCTGTGGCCTGACTCTGCAAAAACGCTGGAGATATAATGGTACATTATGAACTTGTGAAAGATTCACATCCGAAACCTCTAGCCATTCTTCCTTTATCAATTAAGAGAATAGCTTCCTCACAAGTTCACACAAGGTGAATTAAGGAGACTGAGAAAGCATTAACCTTAGGACCCTGGTGGAGAAATTGGATTCTAAATGGAAAACAATCCATTTGCTGAGATTTCCCTAACCTTAAATGTATTTTATAATAGTAAATCTTGTTTAACAAAATTGCTTTATGTAGAAGCGGAGCATCTAAAAATTTGGATTCTTTCCATCCTTGTTTTAAGAGAAAAAAAAAGCTGCTATTGAATTCTGACAGTAGGACACAGTAAAATGATACTATGCACATTTTCCAGATTTAATAAGTACTGTAGCAAGTTATTTGTGTTATGTAAGATATAAATTAAGACACTGTTCCGTTCCAACCTTTATGTTCCCTAAAAGTCTGTAGAGATTCCCAATCATCCAGGTTATAGTTGTCCCAAAGGTGCTTTTTCAGTAGGCAACTGGACTTCCTTGATTTTTCTTTGAAGATGTTTCACTGGCCTTCCCCACCTCCCTGGAGGCCCTCCAGAGGCTGGAAATGGCCTGTTTGCTGACTTCCAGTGGGCCCAGAAGGCCCAAAAATCAGCTGGCTGGTGTGCGCATGTGTGCCAGAGCTGAGCTCGCGTGGTCACCAATATGGCTCTGCGTGCCATAGGTTCACCATCACGGGACTAGACCGTGGTGCCTCTGCCACTGAAAACAAAGCTCGGGAGGGCCATGTGCTGCCTTTCCCAGCTCTGTTTTTGCTGGTAGAGCCCTTGGGCCAACACAGACGCCCCCGATATGAGTGATGTCGAGCTGGCCACATCCCCCAAGCCCCTGAAGTCAAACAAAACCCTAATGAAATCGAGTTTGACACCCCTGTTTTAGAGGGTCGTTGAAGCAATTGGAGGTTTATCTGTATCCTCAGGGTCACCTGAGTAGTGCTCCTGGTTCCTGTAGTCTGCAATTTTTCTCTGGAAATCCATTCCAACTCCCACACCATTCAAAGGGTGTTTATCCCAAATGGTACAGTTAAAAGTCTATAGAGATTCTCAGTCATCCAGGTCATGATTGTCCCAAAGGTGGTTTTTCAGGAGGCAACTAAACTTTCTTGTTTTATGTTTCTTATATTTTTGATACAAATGGAAGATGCTCCTGAGGACAAATGAATGGACAGAAGATGGAAGTGATTGAAGACAAGAACTGTGAAGTATGGGTATTAAAGAAGATTAGTTATTGCTTGGGTAAAATAACTCAATACAGATACATTTCTGTTTTGCTTAGTAGGCCATTGTTAAATAATGGCTAAGAATGATATTTAAATCCAGTCTTAAAGTTGGTTGAAATTTGTAAGACTGATTCGGGAGTAATTCAACTACTTTTCTGAGTAACTTAAGTCTCATTGATTTTGGTCTAGTTTTAAACCACTAGGGATAAACTTGTGCTTAGGGAAGATGACATGTGAAAGGCAGTATAATGTACAGGTAGTCCTCATTTAGCAACTGCCTTGTTTAGTGACCATTTGCAGTTATAATAGATGAAATAACACTTTATGACCAATCCTTACATTTACAATCTTCGCAGGTCTGTAAGGCAAAGCAAAGCAAAGCTGAAGTAAGGCCATAAGCACAGTTGCAATTTTACTTAGTGATCAGTTTGCTTAATAACCCAGTTGCCAGTCCCAGTTGTGGTTGTTAAACTACCTGCAACAGGTTGTTTTTTTTAAGTCACTCTGCTTGAAACTACATTCCTGATAGGTTAAAGGATTAAGGAATTCACCTTTGAAAATAATATGATAAATAGTAGGTAGAAACATGAATTTAGTGACAGAAAGTTGTGCATTTCATTTGCCCTTTTCTGTTACTTCTTACAAACTTGGCACTAGCAATAATTTTCTGTCTGCTGTTCTTTATGTTTTAAAAAAATATTGTCTACCTTTACCACAGGTGAACTCAAAGCATAAAAATATGCATATGAAAATATATCCAACAATAAAAAGAGAGACTTGATTTACCTACTACTTGATTTACCTACTACTTGATTTACCTACTGCTTGATTTACCTACTGCTTGATTTACCTACTACTACTAATAACAATAAACTATTTAGAACTATTTCTGTAATATCAAGTTTTTGCTGAACCATAATACCTCAGTTTGAGGAATGTCCTTCAAGAAACCAGTCTACAAAATAGGGAAAGGGGCTTACTGAAGAGGCTCTGCTTCCTTAGCCACAACTGAACAAGATCTGTATTGAAAGTAAATGCTACTGTGGAAGAAAAGGATGACATTCTTCCTCTACATAACTGTACTTCAATTAATTATCTAACGTACATCCCTCAGATGCAATTTGCATTTTAAAAGTCCTGCACAGTAAATGCAAATATATATTTATTATCGGAGGCAGACGCTCTATATCTATGGTGTATTAGTTCATGGACATAGGACATATACAGCAAAGCTGAGAGAAATTGCAAATGTACCAAGCATTCTTTAAACAGTTTAAAAATAGCTGTTCCCTGTATTACTTTGCAAGGAAAACAGCAGTTAAGTTAAACAATGTCCCTCGCCTCATATTGATGCCTTACTGTCTGTAGAGTCTCCCTTTGAATTTTCTTTAGGCATTATTGCATCATCGTTTTAAAGGAAGCTATCAACAACAAGAGGAAATCCTCTACTAGTCCTGAATAGTCCTTATTCAAATGGTCCTTCCGTTCTGTTGGGAAGTGTATGTAGTCAGAATAACACTCTATGAAACATGTGAATTACTGCAACAAGAAAAATAACCATTCCCCACCCAATGGACAATAATCCTGGACAAGAGTAAGCAAAAAAATCATTTATCTGGAGAAGTTCTAGCTTCTTCCACCTAAAATTAAACTCAATAATGAGTGTTACATAGCTTATATATTGTAGTTAGGTATGTACAGAAACAAACACTACTTTAATATCTATAGCAGAAAATTCCAAAACAATGTTTGGGAATTGTGAATATTAAAGCAGCGGGATACCTTGATCATGACTGTTTCACAAGAAAATGTAAAAAAAGGATGAATGAGAATCCATGTGTTACTTGTAAGTTTTCCTCAGATCCAAAACAGTGGCTGTGCTGTAAGCATTGGGGTTTATAATTAGTGACATTCTCATCATCATTAATAGTTTCCCATGCAAAATGGGTTTGCATGTTTAAATCATATATACCATTTAAATGACATAGTCTGCAATGAAAATAAACCATCGGGTATCTGCACAAAAGTCTCTGGAAAAAGCCCCCATCTCCCCCCTCTCCCTCTCCCTCCCCCTCTCCCACCCTGCCTCCTTCCTAGAACTGCACTCTCCTGAATACAGAATTCTGATGTTGTTCCTGGATTCTGTTGGAGCCATCTTCCATTTTAGGAGTTACAGCTCCAACTATTTTTACCAGGACTGGGACCACTTTGGCCTTTAATTTCCACATCAGTTGAGACACGCATACAGTACATGCATACATTTTTATTTCCTTTCCCCACCCATTATTCTACTTGATATAGACCAGTGATTCTAACCTTTTCTGGACCAAGTGCCCAAAATGTCTCCAAACCCCCAAAATGCAATGCGCACCGCCCCCCCGTCCCCACATGCGTGGCAGAAACCAGCTGACCAGTGGGAGGCACATGCGCATGCGTGGTGGAACTGAACTGGGGTGACGGCTCACATATGTATGAGATAAGATGTATGAGAGAAGGCACTGTGTGCCACTTCTGGCACGCAATATTTGCCATCACAGATATAGACAATACAATCATTGCTAGCCCTCCCAACTGACTGTCCCAAATGTTCTTTTCCAAAAGGCAACTGGACTTTCTTGTTTTTTTCTCCCTTTGAAGCAACATTCCAAAGGAACTGGAACTTAGAAGCTTCTTGGATGAGAAGTGAAACATTTTCAAAGGAAAAAAAAACCAAAGAAGTCCAGTTGCTTTTTGGAAAAACACCTTTGGGACTGGAACCTACAGTATATCTCCAGTTGGTTGGGATTTCTGGCAGTTGTAATCCCAGTTCATCTGTAGGATACCAGACTCTGAAGTGTGTCAATATAACTTTATATATTATATATAATATAACTTAATATACCCACAATTCAATGCGCCCCACCCCCCGTGCATGTGTGCATGACCCCCCATGCTTTCCCCGCTTTTGGCACACGATGGCATGGTGGGCCAGGTAAGCCCATTTTTCAGCCTCCCCAGGCTCCAGAGGCTTTCTTGGAGCCTGGGGAGGGCAGAAATGGCCTTACCCACCCCCAAAGGCCCTCTGGAGGCTGGAAACGGCCCATTCCCCGACTTCTGATGAGACCTGAAGGCCTGAAAATCAGGTGGCCAGCACATGCATGTGCACTGGAACTGAGCTGGGGAGCACTCACATGCCCACAGATATGGCTCCGTGTGCCACCTGTGGCACGTGTGCCATAGGTTAGCCATCATGGTTCTAGACTATCAGAGCTCTCTATGATATAACTCCTGAAACTGACTGTAAAATTTTCCACTATTATTAGATAAGAAAAATATGAAAACTAATATAATAAAATAGCCAAAACAAATTAAGAGAAGACTTTTAACCCGATCCACTTGTTGGACGATGTACTTCACCAACTGTATGCCCTAAAAAAATGATGTTGAATGAAATCCTTGGACATTTGTAAATATCATATGCCATATAGGTAATTTCCTATCTCATACATATAATATCTTATTCCTTGGGGAGTTCTTATCTGATGCAAATATGAACCAAGCTTTTATTCAAGTCAAGGTTTGAAGCCATTGCTGCTGTTGTATGTTTAACTAACATACACTGAAATGTTCACCTAGACATTTTTTTGTTGTTGTTGTTCTTCAAAGACCCACATACTACAGGATTGTTTCAGCTTTGTTAGTGATTTAAATTGGAGACGTAGAGACAGATTGCATGGCAAATGCTCTTCTTATGAGCTATACCTGCCCTTTTTTCGTTGTCCTGCTTTCCCGGTTCATTCCTTGGTGGTTGCTATTAAGTATTCAGTGAAAGTAAAAAGTGTCACAGTTACAGAGTGCAATGCCCTGAAAGATACAAAGGCCAAATGTTTATTTAATTCGTTTCATTTTCTTCTTGCATCCTATGTCAAAGTATTTTCTTTTTGTTTAAACATGTTCTTAGGATAGGTTTCACCAAACATATAGCTTAGAATTTTGTTCTTCATTCCTGAATTACTACTGGATATCGGGCTCTTATTATATTGAACATTAAAGTAGTTGTGGTAAAGGATATTTTTCGCCTAGTTACCCATTAACCCATAACCTAGATCACGTCTACTCCCTTCACATTCTTGGAAAAACACGTTGGTTGGACAAGGTAAAGATCTGTGTAACATTTATACAGAATTTTATGGTCAGTTCCCACCAATTAAATACATGATGTCAATTTTTAGAAACAATAGCCTTTAGGAACAATAGTTCAGCATGGAAAAAGAATGGATTCTAAAATGTTTGTTTTGCAAAGCAGGATTTTTCACCTAAAGAATGACATAAAATATTTGTGCTCAGTTTCACAAGAATTGGCTATTGTGCAATTTTGTCTATGTGGCTTACACATATTTAATAATATGTATAGTGTAGTTTTAAAGAATAACTCAGGCTGCAGAGAAAAATAAACTATTACTCCATTCCTGACATGATCATTTGTGTTATTCACATACAAATTTCAATGCAGAAGTAGCCCATCATAATGTGACTTTGGTGGTCTTTAAAACAGACAATGCTAAATGGTAGCACTTCTTTTTCTTTTCTTTCACATTCCTCTCTATCAGTATTAAGTCCCTTTCGGTCCCAAAAAAAATCATCTTATAAAAGAAATACATTTCTGATGAGCAGATTGCTTACAGCAACAAACAGGTTATTTTACCTCAGTTAAAAAAGTTCTTAAACACCAAGATTCATAAAGTGACTACTTCTTATTGGTACAATAGTTCAGTTGGGGATGGAAGTTGTATTGTGGGTTTCTCTTTTTCTTTTTTCCCCTCACAGTAAATAATATCACCTTTGACCCTTACTGATTTTGAAAAAAGAGGTACTAAGAACTGATTGCTAATTTGAAAGAACACTAGCAAATATCAGGTCTGAAGGCTAAGCTGAGAAGTAAAAAAACAACACCACAACAACTCAGAAAATGGCAATGGCCAATAAGTATGTCCATGTGTTCAGGATGTCCCAAAGGTGCTTTTTTTCAGAAGGCAACTGAACTTTCATGTTGTTTCTTTTTCTTTTCACGTCTCATCCAAGAAGCTTCTTCAGCTCTGACAGGATAATGGGCAATGGAAAGATCCTGTCAGAGCTGAAGAAGCTTCTTAGATGAGAAGTGAAATGTCTTCAAAAGAAAACATGAAAGTCCAGTTGCCTTCTGAAAAAAAGCATTTTTGGGACAACTATGACCTGGATGACCAAGAATCTCTACAGATTTTTATCTGTTCAGGATATCAATTCAAGGTGAAGAAATCTCTACTTTATTTATTTTTATTTTTCTAATAATAGGTGGCACCAACCAACTCTTGTTATCCATTACTTCTTATCTTATTAACTTCACAGGATAACTTAAATTCAGTTTAGAGTTAAAGTAATGATGGCAAGAGATTTTAGCAAAGAGCAACCGCAGGGTTGATTTCTTCTTAAATTGTTAAAAAATATGGTGGGTCCATTTAGGGTCAGACCTAAAGTAGGGCTACCGTATTTGGACTGCAAATGTGAAGAAGAATGTTTCACGATATTGACAACATGAAGATATTCTGGGAGTTGAAGTCCATATATCTTAAAGATACTGAAGTTACGAAACACTGGGGCAGAAGATCATAAAAATGATAGCAAAGAGATGTAGACAATTCTCTTTTTGCTGACATTTCATGGCCATTTGGATCTTTGCAATCCAAGTATAGTAACCCTAACTATCTACCTCATCTGTCTAACAGCATGTTGCCCCAAGATCAGGAAGAATATTTGTTTTTTTAAGTCTTGTTTGCTTTTTAAAGTAAAGCCCTGATAATTATAATTGGAACAAGAAGAGTTCTTAATCCTGCTCTACTAAGGTCACTGAAATTTAGTTTGCTTGTTTCTTTCTTTAAACTATCAATCCTGCTTCTCTTGTGAGTCAAGTAACACTTGCTAAATATACAGAGTAACTCGTGGATTCCATCTGCTTATTTAGACACTTCTATCAACACTTAGTGCTATAAGATACACTCCAAAGAAAGCTTTTGAAAACACCTTTACTGCTAGAGGGTGGATAAAGGTAACTAATTTTCTCTTCCTTACCAGTATTTTACAAGGGAAAAAAACTGATATAAAGTAAGAAAAAGAAAAAGAAAGAAATCAAAGAGAAAGCTAAAAGTACAATAAAAGAGAAAAGAAAAACAAAAAAAATACAAAGAAGTAATTAAGTACAATTATAAATTTATCTCTTTAGGTTTACAACATAATATTCTTCTTAATCTATCCTGTCTAATCATCAAAATCTAATTTATTTTCTATTTTATGCAAAAGGTTCTTAAGAGGCTTGCATCCGGCAATAAATGTAGACGTCGTCTCTTTTCTGATCAAAGAAGTCAGATCAGTCCCCTCAGCAAGTTCCATCATCTTCACTTAACCATTCTTTCAGTGTGGGTAATGTCAATCTTTGATACTGTTGATACTTCTGATTGTCTAATGGTGCACCCATTACTACTATAATTAAATCCATCGATCTAGCTTTGAAATAACCTTTTTCTTGGATATTCTTTTTTTCTGATACTCTCAGGAATATTCTCCAACATCATAGTTCAAGAACACCAATGATATTTTTATCTTGCTTCTTTAAAGTCCAACTTTTGCTTCTACAAGAGAAAACCATTGCCCACACAATTCTGGTAGGTATACATTACAATTTTTTCTAAGCCCTTCGTTTCTATTTTACAAAAGTAGTAACTTGCAGCATATTCCTTGATTGCTTGTATCTTTACTGTTGATAGTTGATTTTTAAAAGGCAGAAATTAGTCATTGCTTCAGCACCATAATTGTTACTCTTAAGGCTGGTTATTATCTTTGTTTATCTTTGTTATCTTTGGTCTTCTTTCTATTTAATTATTCCAGTTTTTTTCCCACTGTGGTCCTTGATGTTCATATCAAAGCTTACATATCATATGCATTGTTAGCTATCAGATTAATGTCATCAGCATAACATGGTTTGTTGATATTTCATCCTCCAATTTTAAAACCACTGTTATCTTCTTCCAATTCTGCTTCCCTCAATTTATATATATATATTCAGCATGTAGTCTGAATAAATAAGGAAAGAGTATATAGCTTGTCTAATTCCTTTGTCAACCTGAAACTAATTTATTTTGTAATATCCCTTGCCTTTTTTACCTGTGTGTAGGTTTATCCTGAGAACAATCATGTTTCAGGAATTTTCCTAAGCACATTCTACCACTTGGCACAATCAAAGGCCTTTCTATAGTCAGTATAGACTTCTTTTTGATATTGCCCCTGGTTTGGACCGGTTCGCAAGAACCGGTAGTAAAATCGGTGGGAGTCCCTTCCCACTGCCCCGGATGTCATCATCAGCGATCTGTGCATGCACAGAAGCAAGGTGCGCACATGAGTGAAGCAAACATGCATGATCCCATTGCAAACTGGTAGTAAAGGTAAGTAGAACCCACCCCTGAGGGGTGGGTTTCAAAACCCATCACTACTGGTTTGCTCGTGAGTGTGAGCTTGCACCCGCTCATGTGTGATGCTTCTGTGCATGCGCAGAAGCGTCCGGATGAGTGGGCGGAGCGTCCTGCCACCGCCGCTACCGGTTTGCCTGATCTGGGGTGAACCGGTAGCAAGCCACCACTGATCTAACTGAACTTGGCAACAAGTTGACATAGGAAACCAATTTTTCCAAACAGTTTTTTCAACCTTGTTGAAATGATTCACATTGGAAGTGAGTATAAATTGTTAATCCACTTCCAGAAACTTCTCCACTTTCAATGCACACTTCTATTTTTTCACTTGTCTTATAAGAAAACATCTAAAGAAGAGACTGTTTTCCAAAGTGGTATAGGAAAAAACAATATATAAGCATAGCAGACTGCCGCTAGGTAGCTCAGGAAGCATACACTGAAGTCCACTTAGCACACAACACTTAATGAGCTGGAACACTGTGTTTTATTGTAATCATGGTCTCTAAGGAGTGCTATAAATGGCAGGTTTATTTTGTTCCCCATCAGTTCTTTTATAAGAATGTTGCTGGTGCTTTATGCTGAATTGTAAGAGCAATTTTATCATTCAGATAGCCTATAATAGCATGCTTGCTTTTGAACTGGTTGATTAGGAAACAAGAAAAGAAGGTTAAAGAGGGTGGTAGCACTAAACACTTCTTTATTGAACTGCATATAATTATGGTTTGTTGCACAGTCCAGTCCTCTGGGCCAATCATAATAGAGCAAGGATTGAATGATTAAAGTACGTTACTTAGTCCCTTTCTACAGAGACATCAGAATTCCACGATATGTGCAGTTTCTTGAGTCATGAAAGAAAACTTTCCATTATCATTCTGAAATTATGTTTTTTTCTATATTTACACTGTTTTTAATTTGTGTCCAACCTCTTCCTCTTCCTTCCTTTCTTTTTTTATAAAAAAACCCTCTTTTGTTCTTTTAATGTAACGTAACATCCAAACTTAAGGTACCCTTTTTGTTAGTTGACTTGGGCATTCTGAAGTAAAAGGAAGGTCAGAAAACTTTAAATAAATTGTATTCTAATATTGATCTTTGGAAATAGTGTCCTTCAGAGAAGGAAACAACAAATGGTTTGTCTACTGAGAAGGACTGAAGAAGCAATCGATCAGACAGAGAGCCTATCAAGAGAAGTACAATGCCTCTCTAGGAAAGACATTTGAGATGTGGTGGAGACACTTCAAGGCAGCCAATAGTTATTTGTTATATAACTGATCCATTTAAGAACAAATGACAGAGCTAGAAACAGCCTTCAAGATACTGCAAGGGATTAATAGATATTGAGCAGGAAGGTAAAGGCAAAAGAGCTGAGGGCACAGGCTGTGTTTTCTGTACAGAGTAAGGAAGATGATCTTGACTGAAGTAGCTCAGATCCGTTTGTAGGAAGTTAGCACCCATCCCTCTCCTAGAAAAATGAAATAGTTTAGGAAATATTAAACAGGCAGAATATTTCCCCTAAAAGGGAGGCAGAAATTCAGCCCCTCACCTTTGTCAATGGGCCATTAAGGCCTGAGCCAGTCTATTCTACATAACAAACATCTACCTCCTTCAGCTCCAAGGTGATGGGATTAAGACGTGGCCCTCAGGACATGATATTATTAGCCCTCTAACCATCTCACCACATGGCACCTAGGAAGATTACATCAACCAGCAAGGCTCAACCAAGCCTGGAAGACAGACAGCTTACAAAGTTAGCTAAGACCCTCACCCCCTGGGAGTCTGATCACCAATCAGAGTGCATTTCTTACACAGGAACAGAAAAATCTAAGGTGGGACTCAGAGAGGGCATAAAACCAGGGCACTCTCAGCATCTCTCTCCTTTTTTTCTTCTTCACGCAACATCATCAAGGCATGTGATCCTGTCCATCATTAAAAACCATCTTTCCAAATAGCCACTGTGTTTCCAGTGTCTTTCTCCCCACTTGGAACTGAACCCAGAACTATATTTCTTCCAACACGTTATCAAAAGAACAAAGGGAAAACATGGTTTAAGTCCCAAACATAAAGCAGGTTAGCGCAAGTGACTCGGCAGACACCTCCTTAATTCACATGAGTAAAAGGAAGAGAAATGAGAAGTAAAACACAGTTATACCTGGAAGATTTTATTATTATAACTAGTGTTGATAAAAAACACTATGGGGATTAATATCTCTCTCTCTTGCTTGGATTTATGTAGATCTGAGATATGCAGTTCATGAAAAAACACATCATACATGAAAACACAAATCTGTTTTTCAAATGACAAGTTCTATTTAACTGCAGCTGCAAAGTCTAGGTGTTTTCTGCCAACCCACCTTGATATCCTCCAAATATTTTGGATTACAAAGATTAAATTTAGTGCACCAGATTTTTAAAAGTGTTTTAATCTTGAAAACCACTTAGAACATTTAGAATTTATGATTTTAGTGTTCTTGAACTTTAATCCTGGACCTTGTAACCAGTGGTGGGTTTCTAATTTTTTTACTATTGGTTCTGTGAGTGTGGCTTGGTGGGCGTGGCATAGCTTGGTGGCCGTGGCTTGGTGGGTGTGGCAGGGAAAAGATACTGCAACATCCCCATTTCCTCTGGATCAGCTGGGACTTGGGAGGCAGAGAATAGATGGGGGCAGGGCCAGTCAGAATTTTTACTACCGGTTCTCCAAACTACTCAAAATTTCCACTACCGGTTCTCCAGAACTGGTCAGAACCTGCTGAAATCCACCTCTGCTTGTAACCCAGGTAGCTACTAATAACAGTGCTGGGATACCGGCAAATATTGAAAATTTAAACTAATTTTAACAAATTATATTGTAGATGCTAGGTTGTTTTTTTTTTTTAACTTAAAACATGTTTGGTTTTTATACCAGAAAATAGTGCTTCCTCCCAAGTAATACATGTTCATATCCAAAGGAACATGCCCTCCTCACTTTACCATTCTATAGCTGCTGCCCAGAGTAGAGTCACTGGTTGAGATGGGCAGCTACAGAAATCAAATAAATACAGGAATAAATAAATGAAAGCAGAATCTAAAATGACCCAGTTGTACCATTAAAGGAGGAATTTCTACAGCAGCAGGGTTAGTCCTTACTGGATGATAAAACATCACTAAAGATTTCTACTGTATTCATTACGTTCGCCTTACATGTGTAAGAGTTGATATGCTAATGCTAAAGGGTTATTCACTTGTAGGAGCAGATGGCAAATTAATGTTAAAAAGTTCAATTAGATATGTTTGCTACCTTGAGTTATATATAAAATAATAAAGGCATGTTATAAATAAATTAAAAAAATAAAAGTTCTGCATTCCACATATCATTCAACCAAATCATAATTCTCTTTGCCCCATTTGCTTTTAGAACTACTACTTCTCTTTGCTTCATGGTCCTATGTCGCCCCCTGGTGATGAGCTAATATTTTACAGATTATTTTTAAAAAATCCAATGTGAAATTAGATAAAATATGTTGAAATGGAGGTATTTATTTCTAACAACTATTAATACATCTGATATCGCTCCAGGCTTTCAGACTGGGAATAGCTTCCCTCATCTAGTGAGATTACTACTGTGCTTACTTGCCTACCAAAGAGACAGCCAATGAATCAAAGGCAATGGTAACTCTTGTGACTCTTTCTCTAAACTGCAGTTTGCTCTTTTTCACTTCTTTTTCTTTGACTAGAAGCTAGAGTTAGAGAGTTGGAAAGAAGTGAAAACAAATAACTAACCGTGGCAAGGTCTCAGCGTCACTTCCCTCATATGAATTGTTGGCCTTTCTCAGGTGCCTGATGGTGCCTACCTCTGACACCTCAAATGTTTTATTTGTTTGTTTGTTTGTTTCTTTGTTTGTTTATTAGTTCATCAAACATGTACAAGATAGCAGGTATTAATATGAACATGGACATGAATGAAGGAAATGAATACAAATAAGTGGGGACAGTAGGACAGGGATGATAGGCATGCTGGTGCACTTATGCACGCCCCCTTTACGGACCTCTTAGGAATGGGGTGAAGTCCGTGGTAGACAATTTAAGATTGAAGCTGTGAGGGTTTGAGGATGTAACAACAGAGTCAAGTAGAGCATTCCTGTTCTGTCCCCTCCCATGAGTGGCCTTGCAGAGGCTCAAATAGCCTGGCAGTAACAAATGCAGACTAGAGAGACTGAAGCTGGCCCTTTAATAAATAGTTCTCTTCCAAAACGTATATCAGTCCAATAGTTACCGGGCAATGTTCCAAAGGTCTTGGCAGACAGCCAGCAGGCTAATGCAGGAATGCAGACTCTTGTCAAAAACTCCAAACTAACAGTTGTAACTCCACTGCATCCAAAACACCAACAAATTGTTCACCATGCCTTTCCAGCCCAGTCACACCCCTTTTATACTTTGTAGGGTGTGGCCTATGTCTCCTGACCACACCTCTTAGGACGTGGCAATAGCTGTTCTCTATGACATCTCCTATGTCTCTCTCTTGCATCCAATACGGGCTCCCCCTCATCGTTACTGGCCTCTGTTTCATCCTCAATTTGGCTGGGGTCCATAGACACGTCAGCAACTGTCAGTTCTTGCTGACTCACCAGTGAAGGTGGCCCCTCCGGCATATAGCTCGTGACAGCTTCCTCCTCCTCCATATTATCCTCCGAATCAGCATGTGAAGATAAATCAGCCTCCGGGGCTGGGGTCACAACAATTCCAGGCCTTGACTACTCTGTTGCTGAAGTCGTAGTTACCTTAAGTTTGTATTGATTGTTTGCCCTTGTATTATTGTGGTTGAAGCTGAAGAAGTCGTTGACAGGTAAGACATTGTAGAAGACAATTTTGTGTACTATACTTAGATCAGACTGCAGGCGGTGCATTTCCAGATTATCTAAGCCCAAAATTTCAAGCCTGGTGGCATAAGGGATTTTATTGTGAATAGAGGAGTGGAGTACTCTTCTCGTGAAATACCTCTGGACCAGGGGTGGGTTCTACTTACCTTTACTACCGATTCGCAGCAGGGCATGTGCAGAAGCGTTTTGATGACATTGGGGTCATGGGCGGAGTCTCCCTCCGGTTTTACTACCACTTCTATAGAACCGGTGCAAACCGGGGGCAACCCACCACTGCTCTGGATCCACCCAATTGTATTAACGTCCAATATACAGTGTGGATTCCAGGCAGATGAGCTGTATTCGAGAATTGGTCTGGCAAAGGTTTTGTATGCCCTAGTTAGTAGTACAATGTTACCAGAGAAGAAGCTTTGAAGATTAGTGTGTGGGTACTTTAATAGCCTGCATGGGACTGCTGTAGATCATGGCTCAGTGGCTGCAGCTATGTGATATGACTTGGTTACAGAAAGGCTATAGTTATATACTGTAGCACTTATTCTTCACAAGTTGTGCCAGCTGCCTAATTGCTTCTTGGCATATCTCAAAGCTTTGTTGTTGATTTATAAGATCCAGCATAGCTTAAGACAAAGAATTTGATAGAAAGCATCTTCTGATATGCACCAGTCCAGGCTAATTGTTTTTGAATGGGACTTGCTTATGATCATTTTATCTGAACTTAGGTTTATTCAGATGTGGTACCCTGGGTATGAAATCTCCTATCTTTGGAGGAGTGTCCAGTGTCTTCAGTATTGTGATTCCACCAGTTACTTAAATATCTCTCTCTTTGATTTTTATTTGTGCCGATGCTGATCTTGCTGCCGATTTCAGGCCATTGTTTTATCTTTTGGTTTTCAGTTGTGATACTTTGTATGTTGTTCCAAATTTGTCAGTCTAATCACTGTTATTTTTCTATGGAATAACTTGAATATTGCTTTCCAAACAATCCTATCTATTCAGAGATAAATCCTGGTTATATATTGTGCGTCCTTGTAACAACTTGACAGAGAAGTAAATTTTGCTGAACTCTATTGTCCCACTTTTCTAAAGGATTTTTAATTCTGATTTGAAGGAAAAACTAATGCATATATTAGAACACGTGCTTGCACTTTATATTTGGGCTTACTTTCAGACTTTGGAAAAAGTTCTTTATCCCATTGCTTCCTTCTAGTCCAGAAATTTATATATCCTGATATGGTAGACCCACCCTCTTTCAAAATGGGTGGAAAGAAGACTCTCTTAGGACCACTGTATGTAAAGGTATGCATCATCCTGGAGGATTATCATAGGCCAAAATCCTCTTCAGAATGTTTCTCTGGTTGCTCTTTTATCCTGCGATGCAGTGAACAGCTGCCAGGAGATTGACCATCAGTGGTACCTCTCTTAATTCCAGAGTTCCCTCCCTAGAGACTGGTAACCAGCAGGGGTGGGTTCTAAATTTTTTTACTACCAGTTCTGTGGGCGTGGCTTATTTTATGGGCGTGGTTTGATGGTCATGTGACAAACAATTCTTTAGGATTTAGCAGAGGTACTGATCTACCAGGCTTTTAACTGCTTGCAGAGCCGTACCGGTCTCCCCATTTGTTTTTGGAGCACACTGGTCTACCACCACACTGCCTTTTACTGCTGATCAGCTGTAGGGTGGCCCTTTGAAGCGCCGCGGCAAGAATTTAAACAGTATTTTGTTGCTCTGCCACCACCGAAAGCATCAGAAACCACTATCAGGCAGCTTGGCCTCAATTGCCAATCTACCACCACCGAGTGGTTTACAAGGAGCGTATCAGTTCTAGCCGATCAGTTGGGAGGCTTCTTGGCTTCTGAATTTAAAGTGATGGTATCTTGTTTTTTTTTCTCTTCGTCAAATGAGTCCTGATTTTTTCCTTCTAGCCGATCAGCTGGCACTTGGGAGGAAGCGAATAGATTGGGGGTGGGGCCAGGCAGAGGTGGTATTTACCAGTTTTCCAAACTACTAAAAATTTCCACTATCGGTTCGCAAGAACCGGGGAGAACTGGTAGCAACCCACCACTGGTAATCAGATTGGTCTTTAGTTCGTTAAGCTTTCTGATACCTGATAATGAAGTGTCGTTTATCCTTCAAGAGAAGTGATGTTCCAGAAGTTGGGTACCACAGCAGAAAGTCTTTCTTTGGGGTCTTGCCAGCCAACATTCCTTAGTCAATGCCACCAGCAATAAGACTCTCCTGTCCGTTTGGACAGGTAGAAACAGTCAGAAAGAGATGGCTCAATTTTATTACTTTTATTCTACTGCACTAAAAAGAGTTGAAAGTCAATGCTTCCCCTCTTTCCCTTTACCCCACACTTCGCTCTTCCCCTTCTTTTCGTCCCCCACTTCCCTACTATCTTTATTTTCGCTTGTATTTTATATGTTGATAACTTAATAAAATAAAATTACCATATTTTTTGGAGTATAAGATGCACCAAAGTATAAGATGCACCTACCTTTTTTGGTGGGGAAAAGAAGAAAAAGAAATCTCCCTCTGCCTCTGAGCAATTTTGCCTCGTTGCAGCAAACAGCAAACAGCCAGCTTTACTTTCATTTTCGTTTTCAGCAGAGCTTGATTAGTACAAGAAAAAAAAAAATCTGCTCCAGGAATTTACCTCTTTGCAGCAAGCAGCAGGGCCCTGCGCAAAACAGCTGAGAGCAAATAAGCTGAGAGTCAGGAGGCCGATCCAATCAACTTGTGCTAATTAGGCTGTGCTGAAGCTGAAATGAGCTGTTTTTTCTTGCTGCTTGCTTGCAAAGAGGTAACTGCTGCGAGGCAGAGGCCAAAGGGTGGGGGCCAGTGGGTGGGTGGGGCTACATTTGGTGTATAAGATGCACCTAAATTTTCACCCCCTTTTAGGGGGAAAAAAGGTGCATCTTATACTCTGAAAAATATGGTATATATATAAGAAAAAGATGGCTTCATAAGTAATCAGGCTCTATATATGTTGTGGGGCTACCAGCATCTTGAACGGCACTCAAAAACAGACTGGTGTCAGATGCACCGTTAGCCACCTATGGGACTGCATTCTGTGCCATTGGAACTAGCTGAATGCTCTTGAAGGGCAGCCCCAAGTAAGAAGACACAAAGCAGTGGTGAAATGCAATTTTTTTTGCTACCGTTTCTGTGGGCATGGCTTGGTGGGCGTGGCTTGGTGGGGGGGGTGTCATGTGATTGGGTGGGTGTGGCCAACTTTTTTTTAAAGCATTTTTTACCACCTATTCGCTCGAACCGGTAGTAAAACAATGCTTTAAAAAAGTAAAAAAAAGGTTCCGACGATCGCGCGGCACAGCTGTCATCGTCAGAATCTTTTTTTTACTTTTTAAAGCATTTTTTTACTACCGGTTCACCTGAACTGGTAATTTTTATCACTACCAGTTTGCCCAAACCAGAGCAAACCAGTAGTATGTCATTCACAATGTATGAGTAATTTTTTCTTCCATTAATAGGTTTTTGCAGTAGTTTTAATGGAGCATCCAGTAACTCATAGGTGGCATAACATACATTTAGAATGATGGAGAGTTACCTTAGGCAAGATGGGTGGCCTATAAATTGAATGAATGAATGAATGAACGAATAAACAAACAAACAAACAAATGATATTGTCCAAAAAATATCTGAACTATTGCGAAGAGATATATATTTGCTGATTCCTGACTTGGACAATAATCTTTTGACCACACTTCTCCTGTATCAAATAGACATCCCTGTTATTTATCAGCTTTACTATCATCTAACAGAAATACAAAAGATCAACCTGGCAGCACTATACAGAATTTAGAAAAGTAGTTCCAACCATCAAAACTGAATCAGTTGTATCTTCCCTCTGCCTACAAAGATATTTCCAATATTTGGAATTTGTTACCAAATGTTTTAAACTGTTCTACATCTGCTCATTCTTACCCAACAGTTGAGATTTTACATATACTAAATTTTAAGATGGAATGGATAACTCACAATTTATAACAGTGAAGTTTAGAAAAGTAGCAGAATATTGACAAAAAAAAATCCCCCACCTGATATTTAATATAAGAATAACAGTGTCACTCCAATAATACTAGTTATTAGTATTATGTTGATGAAAGGCATCAAGTGAGACAACAGATGACTCTTTTTTTCAGTTCACAGAACTCCAATTCTTTATTAATCACAGCTTGCTCACAATGACATACAGGAAAATAGCACTAATGAAGAGTAGAATACGCAGGCAGCAATTTCCAGGAGAGTTTGGGATACCTTCAAGCTGGCAGCTGTTTCAGACAATATGTGTGTTGAGATTGGTCATGTTATTTGACACAAGCACCTTGGCTAGTCATCCTGACCGCTTCAGCCCTCATCATTTAGATAGTGTTTTCAAAGTAGGCAGGACAGACTAACACTGTAGAGCAGAAGTTAGTAGGATTAAGACCAGCTCACTGATTTGGGATGAAAAATAGCACACGGAACATCTTGCAGCGTTATGAAATCACAAAGCTTAAGGCTGGAATTCTTTCTGCAAAGATGCTCTTGGTCTCTTCACAGATTTTAGCAACTGGAGACAAGACAATATGCCTATTTCCCAAACTGATATCCTTCAGATACTGTGGGGTTATGAAACTTCGGGAACTGCAGTCTAGGAATTGTAGTGCTGTCACAAGAGAGGTGCACCAGGTTTTGAAAAGATAGCACAGTGTTTCTCGATCTCGGCAACTTTAAGGTGTATGGACCAACTCCCAGAATTCTCCAGCCTGGGGAATTCTGAGAGTTGATGTCCATACATTGTAAAGTTGCCAGGGTTGAAAAACATTGGACTAGAGCCTAAGAAAATGAAACTGACTGCAGTTTTTATACGTATAAATTCCATGAACTTTTCTGGCAGTGAATCTGAAACTGGGAAATTTTGGCCAAATATGATTGTTCACTCCCTACTGCATACAACGCTTTTTAAAAGTATCTATTATCTATTTCCCTTCTTGTTGGGAAAATTCTTTTTTGCTTCTAAACTTAAGACATGCAGCTTTACTGAATACTGTTTCATACCACAATAAATCCTGATGTGTTCTAAAGGCTTTCTCCTTTAGATGCTTACGGGGGTTAAATTTCACTGAATCTGATGGAGCTTGTTTCTGTATAGCACAGCTCTGTTTCCTCTATAGAAGAACACTGGGGTTGTAAATAAATTATGATTTCTTAATGTTCTATGACTTCATTTTTCTAGACCATTTAATCAAATAAGAATGCCTACCTGTAATTGGCTTATTGACTTAAGCTTATTGATTGCAAAGCTTTCCATGTTATTAAGTGATGACGCGACAGTAGCACCATAGACCTTCTGCTGACTTGGTTTTCAGTTAGAACGCGTATACAGTTTGGCATGGATTTTGCTGCAAAGAACTTCATAGCAAAGTTCTAACAAATTTAACTGAATGAAAATAGACGACATCAAAAGCCTGTTACAGGACGTGTAAAGATTATGAAATAACTTGCATAATGCAATACTTGTATTTTTTAACAAAAATGTAAGTATTTACAAAATAAGATCAAAGTTTTAATTTTAAACATCAAGCAAATCATTCTGCAAAGACTGCATTGTTTTAATTTTTTTTGTTTCGTTTTTATTGAGTTCTTGATTCTTTTTTTTTAAACCATGTCATACATTTCCTATACTAATATTTCATGATCTGTAATAATATAGGCAGGGGAGTTATCCGACTCCCTCTACTGCTGGGCTCAGCCAGACAGTTCCACCTGAAGCTCCTTGTTTCTGCGGACCTCTGCAGCATGCCTTTCCTGGGAATAAAGGGGCAAAATAGAGACAAGTTTAACATCTGCCTTCCTCTCTTTCTTCAGGAAGAATGTTAAATGGCAACAAGATTTGGCCATGAACTTTAGCTTTAATAGGGCTCTAAAAGAAGCATTCATAATGAAGTGGGACACAACTTCATTATTGATTCATGATAGCTGAAGAATAGAACAGAGTTGGAAGGAACCTTGGAGTTCTTCTAGTCCAGGGGTCTCCAACCTTGGCAATTTTAAGACTTGTGGACTTCAAGTCCTAGAATTCCTCAGCCAGCTTTTCTGGCTGAGAAATTCTGGGACTTGAAGTCCACAAGTATTAAAGTTCCCAAGGTTGGAGACCCCTGTAATTTAGTCCAATGCCCTGCACAAGCAGGAAGCCCTGTACCGTTTCAGAAAACAGATTGCAAGAAAAAAGAAAAACAGAATTAAGGAGATTGTCTTCCTGTCCTTTTCTTTCAGGACTATCCTGAATCTGGTTTATAACGTATTCTCCAGGCAATTTGAAATTGTTGTATTCACAAACTGAATAAAAGAAAAACTTAACAGAAGTTGGATTAGGCATCTAGTGCCCACTGGAATGCTGAAGACATGTGTAATTGCAACTTCACAACACAAAACTAGGCCTTGTGTGCAGGGGGTGAAATCCAAATTTTTTTACTACTGGTTCTATGGGCGTGGCTTGGTGGGTGTGGTGTGGCTTGGTGGGCATGGAAGGGGAAGGATACTGCAAAATCCCCATTCCCTCCCCACTCCTGGGAGAAGGATATTGCAAACTCTCCATTCCCACCCCACTCTGGGGCCATCCAGAGGTGGTATTTGCCGGTTCTCGAAACTACTCAAATTTTCCGCTACCGGTTCTCCAGAACCTGTCAGAACCTGCTGGATTTCACCCCTGCTTGTGAGCCTGTCTCATGAGATAAGATGCAGATGGAGTCTGCGTTGCCATGTGATAGTTGCTCATCCACCCCACTTCTCTGCAGATACCTAGGAGTTTGAATAAGCCTTTGTGTGTGAAAAGTCTATATTGTGTGAAATCATGTGCCTATGTCTTTCCCCAGAATCAGGAGTTATCCAAACATTTTGGTAGATAAATGAACACATTATTTGTGCCAATAGATTTATATAGCTGCCCTATTCTGCTATTCATAGAAATGACTGAGAGTTAAAAGTAAGGAAGAATACAAGATCTACAAAAGAGACATCACATCTATTCAATCCTGAGCTTAATGTACTTAGTGTGAATATGCTTGGAAATGTCCTGCAATCACACAACTGATTTATGAAAATTGCTAATCTGGAAGGAGCTTCCAAGCATATTCACTTTAATGTTAATAAAGGTTTGCTTCAAGCCAAATTCATGAAAGTCAAGGACAAAGTGCGTGCAATGAAAATATATATACAGGAATGAAACTAGTGTGCAGTTTTAGCACTCAGACATCCAAACAGGGCTAGTCTATGTGCTCGAAATGTCTAATTTATAGACATGGAAGGTATGAGAACCATAGATGAGAGGGTTATACTGCATGTATAGTTTTACTTCCATGCGAGGCAAAATCTCTATATATTTGCGATTCCTTTTATCCACCTGAAGGGAAAGGTTGACATATTTATGCATTTTAAAGCATGAAGCTTTTCATATATTTCAGCTGTGCCTCGCCTGGTACTCTCCAGAGGTGTTTTACTTCAATTCCAAGATTTTCCAGAATTTTGCAGGCTGAAAGCCAAAATACTTAAGAAGGTGACTGTCTGGGGAAGAGTACATAGATTAGTTAAGGCATTATTCTGAATTCAGTATAGAAGAGGGATGAGTCTTTATGAACCATATTGAATCAGCAGGGGCTGGGTCAGGAAGGGGGGAGGGGTGTCACGTACAAAAAAGTGATAGAACGTTGATTGAATAGTCAGAAAGTTCATCCTCAGCTTTTTAAAAACCTGTTGGCAGGGGGTTTACTCCCACATTCACTTGAGCATAAATAAAAATCTTACCTAACTCGAACATTACTTCTTAGACATTCCTACTCAACATCTGAGTAGGACTCCTGCCCACTCCACCCCTGGTGCTTTATCAGCTCTGTTTGGCTGAGTCCCACTTTACTTTTTGTACGTTGGTTTGCTCCCAGCCTGGTTACCTTCTCCTGAAGACGTTCAATAAGAGCAGCTAAGTTAGCTTCACGGTTTTCTTTGATCTGTTCCATTTTCAGTATCAGTTTTTCCTCTGCCATTTTGCTGAAGTTATTGTTCTCCTCCAAGGCCTTCTGAAGGACTTCTCGCTCATGTTCTCTCTTTTCTGCCAGTTGTTTCAGCACTTGGGCCTCCTGGGACTGTATAAAGTTGAGAAATTAAAAAAAAATGAGCCAGTCAATTACAAAAATATTGAAAGAGAATAGATTCAGTGTTCAGAGACAAAGGCTGACTAATTTGCTGAAGTAAAAAATTTGACAAGTACAAGTTCTCATTCCTCTGTCTACTTTGGACCATAAGGCTGGGGAGGGGAAGGTTAAACAGGTTTTGCCTTTACATTTTGAAACCCTCAAAATGATCTGGACTGAATATAAAACTGATACAATCGCTTGTGGGTAAATTTGCAGAATACAGAATAACAAAGTTGGAAGGGAACATGGAGGTCTTCTAGTCCAACCCCCTGCTTAAGCATGAGACCCTATACCAGTGATGGCTAACCTTTTTGCTGTTGTGTGCCAAAACCGGGGGGAGCGCACGGGGGCCACACATGCACATGCCCACACCCATAATTCAATGTGCCCTCCCTGCGGATGCGCATGTGACCCCCCGTGCTCCCCCTGCTTATGGCCCGGTGGGCCCGGTAGGCCCATTTTTCACCCTTCCCAGGCTCCAAAAGCTTTCTAGGAGCCTGGGGAGAGCGAAAACGGCTTTCCCTACCCCCATCCCTGGAGGCTCTCCAGAGGCATGAAACAGCCTGTTTCCCAACTTCTGGTGGGTCTGGAAGGCTCAAAAATCAGCTGGCTGGCACGCACATGTGCACTGGAGCTGAGCTAGGGCAGCGATTGCGCGCCCACAGATATGGCTCTGTGTGCCACATGTGGCACGTGTGCCATGGTTCACCATCACGGCCCTATACCATTCTGGACAAATGGCTGTCCAATCTCTTCTTAAAAACCTCCAGTGATGGAGCATCCACAATTTCTGAAGGCAAGCTGTTCCACTAATTAATTTTTCTGACAGAAAATTTCTCCTGAATTCTATATCGGATCTCTCTTTGATAATCTTCCCTCTCTTCTTGCCCTACCTTCAAGTGCTTTGGAGCAAGGTTCTCCAACCTTGGCAACTTTAAGACTTGTGGACTTCAACTCTCAGTGTTCCTCAGCCAGCAAAGCTGGCTGAGGAACTCTGGGAGTTGAAGTCCACAAGTCTTAAAGTTGCCAAGGTTGGAGACCCTGCTTTGGAGAATAGGGCAACCCTCCTCTTCTTTGTGCCAAATATTAGAAGACTGCTATACTTTCATTGAATTTGATTTAGGTATATCAGCAAATCAGCAAAGAAGTAAATAGAAAGTTTATCTTAAATAGAATTTTCCTACCACAAAAATGTGTGGGTAACAACCAGTAGTATTTCTCAAGAGTAGCAAAATTCTGTGACATTCCCCCTCCCCATCTCAACAGTGAAAATAAACACGAGCAATAGCCATTGGCACAGGAACAAATTAGAAGGAAGTTGGAAGGATGATGCATTTTAGTGGTCCTTGGTTTTCTCCGAGCTTGGTTGTTTTCTTGCAGACATTTCATTACTCAAACTATGTAACTGCATCAGTGCTAGTAGGGAGTGGGGTTTACTTTCATTTTATATTCTAGTGGCATGCCCTGTCAGTGTTGGTGGGAGTGGATTTGGTGGTTCCTTAGTTGGGCTGTTGATTGGACATTGACAGACTTAGCTATAGTTTCAGCTGGGGAACTGTGACCATCCTAGGTCAGGGGTGGGCAATTGTGGCTCTTTTACAACCTGTGGACTTCAATTCCCAGAATTCCTGAGACAGC
>WNWU01000003.1:38995112-39053014 GCA_012654045.1 Ptyas mucosa | reverse complement strand
AACTGCCTTAGTGTACCCTTTTCATATTGATCATTTAACACATTCCTTCAGCATCCATTAATTCTTGATCCAATGTCTACTTATGTTACTATACATACTTCTTAAGTACCTCATTACCACATTATTCAATTTATGCGTCATCTAACATCCTTCCTTCCTTCCAAAATTGGGGAGAAACACATTTTTACACTCAGCTTCCATCCCCCCCTTTTCTCCTTTCCACAGTCATTCATTCCTCACACAGACCATATACAACCAGTACCTTTCCCCCAGCATCTTAAAATTTCTTCCTTTATTTCCCAAAATTCTACCAACCTATTATCATGATCATCATCCTCTAGTTTTTAACCACTAAAATTGTTCATTTCATGTTTTTGTCCACTACAACTACATTAATTTTCAGATCCATGCTCATCATTGCATCAGACAATCTAACATTTGTTGCAAATTATTTAGATCCTCAGTCAATAGCACACCATCATCCGCATACCAATGTACATGAACATTCACATCCCCAAACACCAGCTAGCATGCCTATACAGCATGATAGAGAGAAAGAGAGAGAAAGAGAGAAAGAGAAAGCGAGAGGGGGGAAGAGGAGGGAGGGAGAAGGAAAGAGAGAGAGAGAGAGAAAGAGAGAAATTTGCATTAAAAAACTGGGAATACCACATGTCTCAATCTTATTCCCTGCTCAGCACTGAAGCATTCACTAAACATTATTCACACTTATGTTTTATTTTTATCCTACATATGTGTTATCATGCTCAGAATTATTCCATAAACAAATTCATGTTATCATAAGGTTTCTCCTTCTAACAACCCCTCAATTCAAATAGAAATAGAAATGGAGTAACAGAGTTGGAAGGGACCTTGGAGGTCTTCTAGTCCAACCCCCTGTCCAGGCAGGAAACCCTACACCACTTCAGACAAATGGTTATTCAACATCTTCTTAAAAATTTCCAGTGTTGGAGCATTCACAACTTCTGCAGGCAAGTTGTTCCATTTATTAATTGTTCTAACTGTCAAGAAATTTCTCCTTAGTTCTAAGTTGCTTCTCTCCTTGATTAGTTTCCACCCATTGCTTGTTGTTCTACCCTCAGGTGCTTTGAAGAATAGTTTGACTCCCTCTTCTTTGTGGCAGCCCCTGAGATATTGGAACACTGCTATCATGTCTACCCTAGGCCTTCTCTTCATCAAACTAGACATACCCAGTTCCTGCAACCGTTCTTCATATGTTTTAGTCTCCAGTCCCTAATCATCTTTGTTGCAATTCAATTTAATCCCAAATCATTTTGTCACCTTTATTTTAAATTACTGTCATTCTTCTGGAGGGTTCCAGTTCAGTCCTCTTTACCCAGTTCCAGGATATTTTAAAACTATATTTCAGAATTACTCTGTTTTATTTAATCTTAACCACACCTTTCTGTCTTTAATTACATTCTACGTACCCATCTTTTTACTTTCTATGCATATTATAAAGTACCTTTCTTTCCATCCTCTTTCTTCTCAAAAATTATTCTCCTATATCATTTTTCCTATCCTCAACCTCTTTTAACTCGTCCTTCCCCCAAGCATCTTTTTCTCATTAGTGTGACTCTGCACAGTTCTGTGGCATTCTATAACATAATCCTTCTCTTTTTGTTCCAAGTGCTTCTGCACCCTTGTTGCTTATATTCATGTACCATTCATTCTGTTGAAGGATTAATCTATCTTTTAATATTGCTTTCTTAAAGGCTTCATGTCTACTCATCCAGCAAACATGCTACTTTCACATTAATTTCTTTCACTAGTTTGTTTGATTCCGTATCTATTTTTCCCAGTTCACGTTCGGCCCTATCCAAAATGAATCTCATATCATCCCTTTTCCAGCACTGGTTCTCTTATTTTTATCATTAAAATATTAATCAGTTTTGCTTTTTGATTAATTTCTTTGCCAGCTCTGTATATGAATAAAATTATACTTATCTGAAACAAACATTCTTTATTTTCTAAGCAGATACTCACTAAGTAGTCCATATTCTCCTTCATTCTTGGGTCTCTGAATAGCCAGATATTTTTTTGCTGTCTTCTCTCATCTCATTCTCATCCATTCATGTAATTTAACAGAATAATTCCCCAGATTACATTTATTCAGAATGTTGCAGTTCTTTCTCAAAACCCATACTATTTTTGTCTATCATCATCATTCTCTGAACACGCTTGCCACCAACCTATAGATTTCTGTTTTGATATGCATGCAGAAAAACCCATGACTTTGATTCAGACATTCAAACATCCATGTTAGCTCTTAGAATTAAATCTACACTGGCATATCTTTTCACTGATTCATAATCAGATCTTTATTGAGATCTATTGCATTTCCTTTCTTCCTTTTAGTTTACCAAACCCGAACATATTTTTCTTTCTTTAGTTTCATTCAATTGATTCATAATGTCCCTCATTTATTCTTCATATATTGTAAGTTGTAATCTCCTGGGAGCTATAGTTGATATCAGATTGGCCATAAATATGGATCTGAGGAGTTCTTGGTGCTCACTGTATGTTAGTGATTTTCTTACAGATGGTTCATTACCTAAACTTGGTGATATCATCAGTGCTAGTCTAGGTAACACAATCTGCAAGAAAACAACCAAGCCCAGAGAGCATCAAGGACCCTTCATTTCAATCTTGGACTACAAATATTCTCCTTTATTGGTAAGTATTGATTTTTCCAGTCATCTTGACTTTGGCCAATGGAGGCATTGGATAATTGAAGCTTTCACATTATCACTTTCTGTGATAAAGGTGCAGATTAGGTTATCAGTCTTAAATGTACATGCACCAACACCAGTCATTGGGCAATATTTCACAAACATAACTAAAATCTAGATTTACACCAGGCATACTCATGTTATTCTATACCTAGAGCTTAACTTGCTAGCCAATAGTCTGTTGTTCCACTAATTTGGAGCTAATACATATTCAAAATACCTTACTTCAATATTAAAATAAAATAAATGTACTGTAATTTTTAAAGTTTATACTAAACTTTAATTTAAACCTCAGTATTCATTAATTATTATAAAATATCATTTTAACAAACGTAAAAAGCATTAGGTAAAAGTCGAAGTACAGAAAGACTTGATTGATGCTTGACTCATGTTTAAATATAAGATCACAATCACACTATTTTCTTTGCAATAGTACGGAAATCATTTCCATGGGCTTTCAGTTAATCTACAACCATGCAATTCCCTGGGCATCTTCCAACCAAATAGCTCATGAAGCCCAGATAAGTCCACATGTTATCACCTATCCAGGCTAAGAAAAAGGAAAGTCAAGAAAAAGTATGTAAGTATCAAAGATAAAAACAATCAATTCATTAAAAAAAATGAATATACCGAGTTACATTGATTTTTCCTTCACACAAGAATATTACTGTAAAATATTCTTCAAGAGATTCCAGGCTGGTCTCTTTTAAATGTATATTTACAGAGTTTAATCTAAGAGATTCATAAACAAATGACATCAGTGATGATTATAACAGCAATCTTTTAAAGTAAAAATTTTAAAATCCATTATTGGCCTTTGATTTTCAATGATCTGGTTTGTTTCTGCCTCTGCCTCTATTGTATTAGTTTGTTTTATTGTTGTCCTTTAGGCAACCTTTCCGTATGTGTTTGCATTCCAGCTGAATGTTCTGCTTTGTGAGAGACACCACAAAGGAAACAATGAGATTGAATTCTTATGAAGCATGAAATGCAGGCCACCGAAAGGTTGTATTTCTTTTAGCCTCCCATAAATGTATTTACATTGATCTTTCAGTGATTTCATTACCAAGAGCAGTCTCATAAAGTTTGAAGGTTAAGTGATCTGGCTATGCAGGGTGCTTTTAGTTTTATTCTAACCATGCTGGTAGTTTATAGCCTATTTTCTCTTTCATTGTTGAAGAGACTGTTAAGGGCATTCATTAAGTTAATAAGGTTGGATTCAGTTGACTCTCTTTTAGCAACAACAAAAAAAGAGAGATAAGTGCAATGGCCACAAACTTATGTCTGTGCAGGGTCCTATCGTCTTTCTAAAATCTGCCTGAAATCTAAAAAAAAAAATAATAAGTATTCTATTGAAGGGTAAGGATAAATAATTCTTCATTGTTTATTGGTTTAAAAAAAACCCTCAGCAATGTCAAGCAAGGGAGGAAAGTTAATGTAAAGGCAAAATAGAGGCTGATTGCACAGGGGTCTCCACAGGGATATTAAGAAAGTAAAGTTTAGGTCTGTGACCAGGAAATTGAAGCCCCACTTTTTCTTTATGTGTACTAACACAATGCATATTAAAACGTGTCAGGGCTTTTGATCATATGGTTCTTTTTTTGATACCATCACTACATAGATGTCCCTAGTCCAGGGCTGAAATTCAACAGGTTCTGGAGAACCGGTAGCGGAAATTTTAAGCAGTTCGCAGAACTGGTAGCGGAAACTTTGAGTAGTTCAGAGACCTGGCAAATACCACCTCTGGCTGGCCCCAGAGTGGGGAGGGAATGGAGATTTTGCAATATCCTTCCCCCAGGAGTGGGGAGGGAAAGGGGATTTTGCAGTATCCTTTCCCTGGAGTGGGGTGGGAATGGAGTTTTTGCAGTATCCTTCCCTTGCCATGCCCACCAAGCCACACCACGCCCACCAAGCCACACCCACAGAACCGATACTAAAAAAAATGGATTTCACCACTGGGTCTATGTGCAGGCATAATCCATCACTGAAAATTTATATTATGAAGTAGTGGTTTGGGCAGTCTCTTTGCATAGACCATGGACCTGACTCCATGTATGGAATGAATATAGTAGTGCTGGTGAAAGCTTATGCATGGTAACTTATCCATGATTTTTTGTGAGACAGAATTCACAATCAGAGGGGTGTCTGTAGGACATTGTCCAAAAAAGTCAAGACAGTAACTCCAATGTAAAATAACAGGCAGAGCAACACGCATCACAAGTAGACAGAACTTTAATTACACTGCTGCAGTTGCCAGGTTGACATATTGGATCACCCCTGTGGACACTCCTGCTTTACAGACTAACCGAGATAAATAAAATAAACACTCATCCTGTTTCACAGCAGCATTAAAGATCACCTTATAAAATAAATCCCACAATATGATATTCTGTTCCAGTGACATTTTTAGTACTCTGTGTGAGAAGAGTAATCTCAAATTAAAAATATTCATGATCCATGCCATTGTTCTGCTTTCAGATTCTATTATCTTCTGACACAATAGCATAATAACTATCATGAGTAAGAAATGGCACCAGCAGAGATGAAAAAGAATACTGGTTTTGTTTCTGGATTGCCTTGGGATACCCTAACAAAACATGTCTTATCAGCCTTAAAGCTGGTTGAGGTAGGAAATAAGTGTGGGCTTCTGGATTCCATATGCAAATAGCAGACAAAGCTTATCATTATAATTCTCCACTTCACCAAAATATGGTTTCTGAGAAAGGTTGTATGTTCAGCCTGAAGCTGTGATGCATAAGTATTGAGTAGGTGTATAAGACTTTGCACTTTAGCATTACTGTACATTATAGGAGAATTAAATTTCAGAGATCATCGGCAGAACAATTTGACTTAAACCTGAAGCTGGATAATGATAGTAGTTGTATATATATGATATAAAATTTAGATATATGCACTGAATATATAATGTGGCCGTGTATTCATCTGGGTCTGTGGACTCCCCCCCCCCGTGTGTGTATGTGTGTGTGTTTGTGTGCATGCATATCTTTGAATCAATGTGGATCAGAGGTGGTATTCAGCAGATTCTGACCAGTTCTGGAGAACCGGTAGTGGAAATTTTGAGTAGTTTGGAGAATCTACTGAGTAGTTTCAGTAGTTTGGAGAACCGGTAAATACCACCTCTTCCTGGCCCCAACCCCATCTATTCTCTGCCTCCCAAGTCCCAAACGATCAGGAGGAAATGGGGATTTTGCAGTAATCTTCTCCTGGAGTGGGGTGGGAATGGAGATTTTACAGTATCCTTCCCCTGCCACGCCCACCAAGCCACGCCCACCAAGCCATATCACGCCACCAAGCCACGCCCACAGAACCGGTAGTAAAAAAACTTTGAATCCCACCACTGGTGTGAATTCCTGGAGACTGGCTTGACCAATCACTACTGTTTTCTTGGCAAGATGTCTGAAGTGTTTTGCCATTGCCTCTTTCCTAAGGACGAGGGAGAGAGAGTAACTGGCTCATGGTTACCCAACTGTAGCAGGTCTACAACTCAAAGTTTCCCAGTTTCTAGTCTGATGTCTTTATCACTGCACTAAACTGGCTCTCCTTTCCACTTTTATAGACAATTTAAAGTAATAAGACAGAAGTATTGTTGCCTATTGGGACACATGCTCATACTAAGTATGACCAGGAATAAATGAATACAAATGGATACACTTTGTTCAAACTGATTTTTTTCAAAGTGGTTTTTCATTACAAGAATATCAGTCCATACCTTGATAAGACAAAAAATATAAAAGTGTTTGCTCCTCAAGCTTTATTGGTAAATAAAATGGAACAAGAAAATAAAAAGGTTCCATTATTGCATCTCTTGGACAGTTCTTTTAGAAATGCTATAAATGGAGGCATAAGTCTACTACCTTTAACACGTGATCCTGAAGTGAGAAAGGTCAATGTACATTGCTTGAATGAGGAATGATCTAGTTTCAACCCTGGACATATCTAGCAGCCATGACTGCTTTAATAAAATATCTGCAGAGGATGGATAGGTAGGGACTTCCTATTCACAAAATGGGTCTAGGACAATTTGCCTTGGCCATGGCAAGTTGGCCATAGCAAGTTGGTCCATTCCACCACAAAATAGCTTCTGAGTAGCCAAGGCTAGTCCCAAGGCATCCATTCACCAGGAAGAAAACTGATGAAGTTGTTTGCCTATTTCCATTAATCCTCCAGGATGGTCTTTAACATTCCATTTTATCTTTTATTTTTTAAAAAAACCCAATCAACCAACCAACACACTTGAAAATAAACAATACCAGGTTGCAGGAAATAATGTATTTTATAGTAAAGATAGTGAAATGATTCTCTATTTCTTGATGCTCCCTTTTTATTGCATTTTTGAAACCCACTTTTTTATTCCTTCTATATAAAAGATACCCTAATGAAATATTTTATACAGAAGATTTATCTAAAAATGAATATCTTAGAACAGTCCTATAGAATCATGCAGATCTAAATGTGCTTTGCTTTAGATTGAATATCATGAAACCTCAGAGCTTCTAAATCCCATGGATCCCTCTGTTTTTTGATAGGTTTCTTACAGGGCACTATTGTCAATAATTAAAAATTTAGTATAAATCCTAAAACAATTAAAACACAAACACGATAATCCCCCAAGTCTTGGGAGAAAAAAAAATCCAGAAAAACCATCATGCTACCTAAACAATTGGATTATCTGAGCCCTTTCAGTCAGGATTCAGACCTTGTTATTGCACTGAGATGCCATTGGCATATTTGTTGATTAGTTCTGCAGGAACTGGGGTGGTGGAAATGGATCTCTCTTGGCTCTCTTGGACCTCTCAGTGGCCTTCAGTATGATCAATCTTCTAATTCTTCCGGGCCAATTTAGAGAATTACAGAAACTTACCATCTGTGATTCTGGGTGGAACTGAACTTCCCATGAGAGTTGATGCACAATTTAGGAGTTCTTCTAGACTCTCAATTCCTACACAAAGAGCAGTTGGTAGCTATTACTTGGAGGGTATTTGCACAAGTCAATTTTGTACGCCAGTTGACAGGAGATCCTAATCAGTGTCACTCATGTTTTAGTCACCTTTCATCTGGATTCATCAATGTCTTTTACATAGGGCTGCCCATGAAAGTGATTTGGAAGACAAATCATGTTCCAGAAGGCAGTAGCATGAGTAGCCTTTCTTGGTATATGTAACTCCTATAACTGCAAAATGAATTTGCTCCTGGTGGGTTTCCTGATGCGGTTTAAGGTGCTGATTATCACCTTTTAAACTGTTTATGACATGGGACCAGGTTATCGGCCTATTATAATAATTTCTGCCCATCCCATGTACCAGAATGGATGCAGTACATGTCCTTTATATTACGCAAAGACATTAATAGGATCCAAGCAGTGTGTCCTCTCTTGTCATGGTGCCTACCCTATGTAAAACCATACCGCTTGAAATTTAGATATCCTTGTTTTTGCTGGCCTATTGTAAACACCTACTTCTTCTCCTGGCATTTGGCTGCATTGTAGGATATGGCCATCCTCATTTTTTTGTTTATATGTTGGCTGACTTGCTCTGAGCATGTGGGATGGTTTTTAAAGGATTTTAATTTGTTTTCTTATTACTGGTTTCTCTATTTGTGAGCTGCTAAGAGTTGTGTGTTAAGCAGGCAATCATATACATTTAAAGATACATAAATAAATACATAAACTCACATGAGGGGCACAATCCTACCCTTTCTTAATAACTTCCTCCGCATAGCCCTACTTCTCTTGTTAAGTCTGGCTCCTATCCACCCAGGCTCTAACAAAATTGTAAACATTTTATGTCATTAGCATTGCTTATATACTTTGGAGAGAACCCAAAGAAGTAAAATAAAATAGAAGTGATATCTTTGTTTGCATTTTCTCTTTCACACAAGAAGAAACAATATATAACTCCTTGCACATAGAATGAAAGGAACATTATGGAATGTAGCTACTGGATTGTTATAAACCAGCATCTGCAGAGTGTATTCTGCCCAGTCTATAAAGAGGAGGCTATATAAGCTTTCTCTAAAAAGTAAACCTTCAGATAGTTAAAAAGCAAGTTTAAAATCTAAAATTAAAGTGAGCTTGGTTTAACCATAAAGCTCTCCTTAGTAGAATAATAGTTGTTTCATGTATTTGTAGATATGATCTCCTAGCAATAGAAACACTATTTTAAAAACAAAAGTATTTTGAAAATATCCCAGTGTTTCAAACTATCATAATAGAAAATCAATATATTAATCATTAAACAGTCTATTTAGATAATCATGTTCTAAAAATCATCCCATTGATAATTATGTATACTGTACTTTTTATTTCTATTTTGAAATAAAATTTAAATTCCAGGCATGGAGACACAATTACATAATGTATAGTGAAATATTAATGGATAATGAAAAATTATTATATTTATAATTATTATTAATAATATAATAGGTACTATTTTAGTAAATAATTGTGATGATCGCCTAATAATAAAAAAAAGAGCCTTGGTAGTACAGTGGACTAAAGCACACTGTTATTAACACCAGCTGCCTGCAATTACTGCAAGTTCGAATCTCACCAGGCTCAAGGTTGACTCAGCCTTCCATCCTTTCTAAGGTAGGTAAATTGAGGACCCAGTTTGTGGGGGCAATAAGCTACTTTGTATAAAATATACAAAAGTATGAAGGCTATTGCTTAGCGCATTGTAAGCCGCCCTGAGTCTCCGGAGAAGGGCGGCATATAAATCAAATTTAAAAAAAATAAAAATGAATAAATGTCAAATTAATTAACAACTAATTCTTATTGAATAAGATTACTACTTGTAGTCCTTAGTACATTATGGGGTGAGATTGAGGAACAGCTAATATGAAATGGCTAAGATGTTGAACTAGGATTGGGGAATCTCAGGTACAAATGTATCCCCACTATGGGAGTTCACAGTCCATTGCTGTGGGATGTTGCTGTGAAGGAAAAGTGGAGAAGGAGGTATTCAGTATGCCACCTTAAGTTCCTGAAGGAAAGTAGCACACAACTCTAAGAAATAAATAAAATAATGGATTGCCAAGCTAATCATCTTTTGAAAGAATTTACATGTATATTTATAACATGTATAGTTAACCATATAACTGTAGCGTGACAGATTTTATTATCAATAAAATTTGTAGGTATGAGATTATTCCTCAAAAGTTGGATCTATGTCAACTTTCTCAACCAGAGGTTTGCCAGCATGTAGGACTTTTTAAAGTCCTGTAAAATCCCCACCCCAGTCAGCCTTTTAAAAATTCTTAAATGCTATATTGCAAAAAAAGTCAATAAAAATGATTTGTTGCGTATGAAGTTTTTAGGATAGATCTAATGTGAATATGAGTGAGTTGGCATGAAACCTCCCCTTATTCACGTGCTCTCCAACTATTATCATGTTCTTTTGGATTTAAAACAGAAGCAAGGTTTACTGGAAAAAAAAACCACTTTCTGTCTGAAACGTTTCAGGGAAAAGACTCTTAATTATTGGACTCCAAGGAAATACTCCTGACCAAGCTTTATTGTTATTGTGATTGGATAATTGATAATGTGAACAAGCAACTAAGGTTTTATTAAATAATCATTTAGGCTCTTTTAAAAGCAGTCAATATGCTTTTTATATATTCGAAAATGGGAAGGAGTGGCAATTTGAAAGAAATAGAAAGCATTTTATTATAACAATATGTCAGCATATTTTATTTATTATAACAATATGTCAGCATATTTTTCTTTGATGGGTGATTGCTTTGATTTTATATTGGAATAGTTTAGATTTAATTTACCAGCACTGATCAATTATTTCATTTTTTGAAGAGAATTTTTCTCAATGTCAATGAGGTGACCTGAAAAGAGCATAACTGTAACTGGTGCCTTCACTTCCTTCAAGGCCTCCTGCTTTGCTTTGTTCTAAAATGAGCTTCTCTGAGGAGAAAGAAAAAATATGGAGGTATCTTGCTTGAGAGTGGTTTGGGATCCTCAGTTGTTAAATTTAAATCCATCTCTTTCATGTAATTGGAGCAGATCTGTGTTTAAACGAACATTTGATATTCATTGTTATAGCAGTTTGGTTTAATCTCTCAGTCTACTATAAAATCACAGTGGAAATAATGCTTACGTGGTTTAGAAGAAATGGGAAGATAAAAATTCAAGCAATTTGTTGCCTTATAGATCAGAATTCATATTCAGCTATATAGAGCTGAAAGAAATTTCAAAATGTTTCAAAATCAATGTCATAATTTTTTAGACTTATCGCATGTTATAAATATGAACTTCAGAGAGCAGCATAGGATAACAGAGAAATTACGCTAGCTTTGACCATTCAATAGTTTTCAAGTGAGACTGAATTATGGTATCATAATTTTTAAATTTCTGGAGGACCCAGCTACCTGCAGAAGGTTCTTGAAATTAGATGGAAGACCCTGTGAAATTGAGTCGAGGGCCTTCATTGCTCTGCCCTGAAGCACCAAATGTTTTATCAAATGACTCAAACTTTTGAAATCTAGTTTATTTCAATTAAAAGTAAAGCACACGTTTAAACCTCTCCTATTTACAGTACATCAGTGGATGAAAATAAAAGTGCATGTTTGGTTAGAGCTTGCTTATTATCTGTATTAGGACAGTCTGGAAGAAAATATGAATATGAATATGCAATTAGGATCTCAAAAATTTGGAAAATAATATTACAAATGACTAAAACCAGCAACAAAATATAACATGGCAATTAAAACCCTTTTCAAATAGGCACTCCCATTTCATAACCTCAAAGGTTTCCAACAGTGAAAAATATACATGAACAAAAGATAAAAACATCACAGTTTAACCAATACAATTAACCAATTCTCTTTATTGCTTAATAAAAAGGTGCTGAAACAAAATGGTTTAACCTGCCTTAGAAGACCAAAAATGACTTTTTCTAAGAAGAGAGTCTCATTCAACCTGGTTTTGAAGTAATCGCAATTTTGCTCACTCAAGCTTCCCAGCAAACACTCCTGAAAAAGGTGCAAAGTAATTCTAGGTGACTGATAGCTAAATGTAACGTCTCTATGGAAAGACTTTATAACAAATCTTTTGTTGGCAGTAAAATGTTAAATTAGCGAAATCTGGCTCTAATTAGATGCTTCCTTCCTTTTGTTTCACAAAGAAATACCTCTAAGGATGTGCAGGTCCCTTTTTTCACCATCTAAATATTAGGGATGTACAAGAGTTCTTTGCACAAATTGTTCCATGGAATATTTAGTGTTGAGATGTCCATGCCTAAACTGCACCGTAACTGTGTCTGGTATTTTGATCCATGCATTGGATGAAATAGGGCTGCTTAGAAATGGTGGTTGCAGAGTGGAGAAAAGCTAAGAATGTTGGTGAATGGTGGAGGTGGGATAAGCACGTGTGATATATTACCCTGGGACACTGGTGGTGATGACTGAAGGACAGAAAAAAAGGTGAGGGACAGATGGGAGTATGTTGCACCGAGTATTATAGAAGAGAAAGAAGACCCATAGAACATTACCATTCTCACCTTATCTGAATTTTGTTTTGTCTGAAACCTGAAACAACTGAGATGCTTTGGATTTTGGTTTAACCAAACCAAGACTGACCTGAAATGGTTCAGCAGAACTTCTGGAATATGATGGTTTGTTGCCGGGATTCAAAGCAAAGCATTCTCATTTCATGCACACACATAGCTTTAACTCAAATTGCTCCAGGGGGACAATATTTCTATTTTGGAGAATAATGCACCAAAACATAATAGTTCATTGGAGGATTTCATCGCAAGAGTGAGAATTCACATAGCTGGCATGGCAAGCAGTTGCCCTGCATCATGAATGAGCTAAAATCTATTATAAGTTCTGTATCTATGCCTTTATCAGTTCATTACTCGATTTTCCCTAGAAGCACATTTTGTGTATTATAAGTAATTGTAGTAATTGCTTTTAGATGCATCAATTACAGACTTCCATCTTCATGAAAATCAATCTCCCTCTGTTTTGTCTAATCCCTAACACTCATTATCCAGTTGCCTTAGATTGAATACCACATCTTTGCTGTTATCCCAATAGATTTGCCAAAAATTTTAATTATAATTTAACAGATTCTTCCTTATCCCTTTTCAGGAGAAAAGTCCTAGGACCTAAACCCACCACCCAACCACCATGGGGGGTGGGGGGAAGGGGAAGAAAGCCGTAGTCATCCCCATATATAGGAGAAAGAGAGGGAACAGCTGGAGATTACTGCTTGTAAATAGGGAAAAAAGTTATTTCAGATTTAGCTGAGTTAGATAATCAGATGAGTTAGATAATAAGATTTTTTCCCCTAAGAAGCCTCCCCCCCCCCCGCAGTTGAGACTTAAGAATGAAGTGTTATTACTGGAATGGGGAAAAATGGAAACGGCTGTTTATAATGTAATGCAATTAATTATCCAAGGAACACAGGACAAATAGCTGCTTTTACATATAATAGCAAGAGGACGGAATAGCTGGATCTATTAATCAGCAGACCTCTGGATGCCTCTCATCAGTATTCCAGGAGTCTTTTTAACCATGGTGCCCAAATTCAGAAAAGGGGCCTCCTGCAGCGATCTGTCTCTGACCAAGGAGGTCAAATTATCAATACTGATTTCTGGATTGCTGCATTGGGGAGGGAAGGGAATGGGTGTGAGCAAGCACTGCGGGGCTGGCCAGAACCTGATGGCTCCTGACTGCTTGTATTAGCATATGCAGCTGTCTGATGCCCTACCCTCAGGAATAACAAAGCCCTCTTCCACCAGGTTGGAAAACAGAGCAATATTGAATGAAAGGGCATCTGTGGGCATCCATAACCATTCTGAATGCGTCTAGGAGGACAACATCTGTGCCAGGGCTTTTGTTCCCTGGAAGCAAGTGCAGGGAAACTGATGTTTTCTTCAATTGTGCCCTGATGAGTTATGGGCCAACTTAGTAAGTTAGTATTCTGAGAAAACATCTCTTTCCATCTCTTTTCTTAATGCTTAAGGAGGAAGGGATGTGATTTTATTTTTATTTGTTTTTTTTTAAAAAGAAAAGTCTGCCAAGTGTCTGATGTTATGATAGCCAGTCCATTTCTCTTCTGTGCTTCCTGAGAATCACCACACCCTTTACTGCAGTATCACTTTTCTCCACGGGCTTTATTGCAGACTCAGGGAAAAATAAAATAAAATAAAGGCTAAGGAGGAAGGGGCTTGGAGGGAGGGGAAAAGATGCCGTTTCAGCCATTTGCACTTTGCAAAACTCGGCTAAATTGGAGGATTCGAGATAGGATCTTGGTAAAGCATCATAGGTTATTTTTGACACTCCCAGACCTGCAGTCTCGATTCCTGGAGATCACTCCGGCGCACCGCAACCTTTCCCTTCTAAGATGCAAAGGGCGGGAGCGTGCAGTCTAGGGGTGTGGCCGAGGTTTATGGAGTCTGCATGGAAAAATAAAAAAATAATAAAGGCGGGGCGCGGGAGGGGGGGCGAGCTTTTGCTCTAGTCAGACAAAATAAGACCAAACTCGCTGGAGGCATTGCAATGAGTAGGCGATTGCTGTATAGAGAAAGGGAAGAGGAAGAGGAGGCTAATCCAAGTGACCTACTTCAGGGCACACAAACACACCGGCTGCACACCGGCACCAATGGATGCAGCAAAACCAGCAAGAGCATTCGGAAAAAATCAGCCACGGTGCCACGGAAGACATCGAGGGGAAGGCGGAGTATGTGCTTTGATGTCCTCCGCTCCCTTCGTGCGTCTTTCTCGCTAGAAGGGGGAGGGGGAGGAGGGGAGGGGGGAGGGAAGCAGGGAGGGGCGAGTTCCCCCGGGGCTCCTGCGAGGCGGTGGCGCGCCGGCGGCTCCGGCGGCGGCGAGATGGGTGGGGTCGGTCTGCATTGTGCTCGGCTGCTTGAACGGGTGGCGTCCAACTCTGCAGGTGCGCTCTCGCCGGGAACGCCCGGAGCCCGGGCTCAGCGCGAGCCTTACACAAAGCCCTGCCCGCCAACGCCGCCCCAGCCCTAACTGCCTTTGCTGCCGAAAAACAAGCACACACACACACATACACACACTCACAAACAAACACACACACACACACACCCAGAGCTAGCAAGTATGACACAAACGCACGCCTCGCTTCCACTTTCTGCCCCCGCCGCACAAAGGCAGGCGAAACCAACCCGTTTACTACATTCGGGTCCCGACCTGTCTTGCAACAACCCTGGCCAAAGGAAACGTTGTCTGTCTCCATCCCATCCACGTGGCGGGCGGGTTGGCTAGGGAAGGCGGCTGGCCAGCTTTTTCCCGCACACCCGGTGTAAAAGTCGCTCGCCCTGGTTCCGAGAAAGGGCGGAGGAGACCCGAGCGACTGGGCAGAATCGGAGGTCAGAGCGAGCGATGGGGAGGCTTGGAAACGAGCCAGCCCAAAACACACAATAAGTTTACTGTTTTGCTCTATCTTATCCTCCCCGGTCTGCCACAGGGGTCCTAGGGAAGAGGGTTTTCTTAAGCCCCTAAACGGACCCCTGGTTCATCCGACGTTAAATCGAAGAAAAGAGGACTAAGATTTAAGTCGGACGGCATCCAAGTACTTCGGTTGAAATGATTTGGGAAATCAAGCTATTAACACACACACACACACACAAAATCGATTTTTTTTTAAAAAAAGATAATCTTCAAGTAATCCATAAGATCACGACTGCTTAGCCCTCTCCCGATTTGGCTTTTAGAAAAACTAAGGCTAATAATAATAATAACAATATAATAATGATAATAATAATATTTCCCCCTTTTAGAAATACAATGCAGCACCAAGGACAGCAGAAAGGGAAAGGTTTGAAAAGAGAGAGAGAGAGAGAGAGGCTTCGTTGCCGGAAAGAAACGCTCGGTTTGTCTTACCCATTGCAGTTTTAGCCATTGTAGGTGCTACAGAAGCTCCGAGCTTGCGAAGGCAAAGAGGTCCAGCTACAGCAGTGGAGAGAGCGCGCGCGCGAGGAGACTAAGGCACTGAGTCAGCAGAGCGGGGCTGAGCACAAGAAGGAGCGAGAGGCAGGAGCCCATGAATAATTATCACCCCTCAGCCTAAGCAGATTGGCTCGAGAGGTCCCCTGACATGACTCCCGCAGAAACAGATTCTCTGAGCATTAAATATTGATCTGCCTGTGGTGCTGGAGTACAAAGTGCCAGAATGCAGTTTGAAATGGAAATTGGCCCTGGAGTGCTGTCTTCCCCCTTTGCTTTCGCTTTGATAGTACATTCCATGTCAAGAGCTTAATATCCTACAAGAAAAACCTATTGGTCTCGAAATCTCTGGCTGTTGCTAGATGTAAAACATGCACAAATGCATTCTAAGACAATTTTGTGGCACTAACAGAAAGAGGAGGGGAAGCGGGACAATTTAAAGGCTGTTTGTTTTCCTTTTATCCACTTTGCATAATGCTGATGCTTATACAGTATCTATATATCAGGATATATATATATATATATATATATATATATATATATATATATATATATGTGGCTGAAATGTTAGGCATGCTTTTCTATGAGTAGGGCCTACTGAGCCCAGTACTGCAGAATTTAATTAAGATTGGATATACACTGGTCCCTTTATTACTTAATACAAGCATTCAGTGCTTTTGTCTTCTCTTTCTTGTATCACTAAGGTATGTGGGGGACTTACTTTCACCAATTTAGACCTATAACAAAATACAGAATAATTGCTTGGTTCAACTTTCACATTTTGTCTGTCTGTGACAGTGACAAGTTGGTATTCTTTCATGTGGAGAACAGAGAAGTAGTAACTCAGCTAATTATCATCGAGCTAGGCTAGCTGGGTATGAATTTGAAATATTCCTTCTTGCCCTCTCCTTTCAACATTAAACCAATGAGGGGTTACTGTAGAGAGGGCTAAGATGGTGCTATTATTGAAGTGACTTAAATTGTTTTTTTTTCTTTGAGACCCATACATCTCTAATGTATTATCTGATTTAACATGTTCATCTAACATGTTCTTTTCCAGCTCAATAAATGAGAAAGATACTTTGTCACAACTAACTACAATGAAATCCAAGATCAAAATGGAAATCTTTCTCTTTTTGTCAAGAGGGCTCGATATTATGTATTGAGAGTTGATGAAGTTGAAACCAAATAGGGCCTTGCTTTCCAACATGATCTTTTCGTCACTTTCTTTCTGGTACTGTCTCATTTCTTCTCTTCCCTCTTGAGATAAGATTTCTTCAGAGTAAACACATCATTCCTGACCACTGAAAATAAATGTTGGATTCATATGCGCTTCCAAATGCAATCCTCAAAGAAATAAGCTATCATTTCCAGACAAAACATATTAGCTATGCATCCTCTTTCCTATTAAATATTGCCTCTATCTTGAGTGGATTATATAGTTTTTCAAATATAAGACCTGGATTAAATGACCCTATTATATATTACTTAAGAAGTTTTGAAGATAGGGAATCTCTATTGGGATCTTAAAAAATGGGAATGCATGACTCGTAGCATTGTCTGAAGAAATTTATCACGATGTGGCCATAACTGGGAATTTGACATCCATAGATACTTCATATGTTTCTCCCCCTTTTTTATGACCCTATATTCCCTTAATTCAAGGTAGAATCGGGGCAACTAAATGGAGCTGAGTGTTTACTGATTACCCTTCCTGACATCTATATGGAGTTCACAGCAGATATTTTCTCTTTGCACCCTGTCTGACAGAAAAACATCTGTTGCTGTCTAGGATTGAATCTCAATTTTCCAAGTGAGAGGCAATTATCTTCACCTCTAGGCCACCATGCTACTCAGCTATTTCACAGAAGTTTCGATAAATCTACTCATATTTAAATTTGCATGATCTAAACTAATCCTTGCTTCTAGTTTTACAAACGCACACACACACACACACACACAGAGAGAGAGAGAGAGAGAGAGAGAGTTGGATAAGGAAAATATTTGAAAGAGCTTAGACCAGGCTTCCCAGTTTGATAGCATTCAGATCATTAGGAGTAGAATTCACAAAGCATTAATTATTAGAATTGTAATCCCTATACATCTGAAGGGCATTCAGTTGGATTAGGCTGACTTTGATAGTTAAGGTCCAACATTACAAGGTGATGCAGCAAGTGTCACTCACTTCAACAGGAGCTTACATCTTTGCACCCCTCTACACAGAGCTCTCTTTGAATCAGTAGGGAAAACCTCAGTGTTGTTCATTGCAGAATATTGATGTGAAAACAGGCTTCTGGTGATAAAATCTGTTATAGTTAATAGGGGCTTTTCACTGGCAACAACTCATTGTGGTAAAAAGAGAACAATAAGCAGGAAAGACAGGGGTTTCTATTTAGTCCATGGTGAGTAATATAGAAGCTCAGTAACAGCTGGGCATTGTAGTTCAAAACATCTGAACACTTTCTATCTCTAATTTAAGCAAATGGAATCAAAATTGGCTTTGAAGAATCAAATTGTTGCTACAGTGTAATTAATGTATTCTTAATGTTTATGAAAGAAATCTGAATTCATATCTTCACACATTTTGAGGCAATTTTCAAGTTCCACTATAACAGGTTCCTTGGATATAAGGAAAAAAAAGAGAAGTTGCTGAGAAATTATGGTAGGATTAAAATCCAAATAGAATATTTTAAAATGGCAACATTTCAATTGGAATGATACCATCTTGTACTTAATTGTGATGTTGGGAAAGCGACTCACTAAATTTTCTTTGAGTTTTTTTTTGTCAAATCCTGCTGCTAAAATATAAGGCAAGAATCCAGTCATTAAATAAAGTAGAGTAATTTATTTGTGATTAGGAATTGCCAGTCAGAAAGCCAGAATCCTGGAACTGTCCTTGGTACTGAAAGGCCATGTACATTTTCCAGCTGCTAAAATGCCAATTGAGCCACTTAGCTGAAGTGTTTACTTACAGGAAGAAAGAAAGCCTGTCTCACCCTACTAACCTAAAACTGGCAATGAAATGATGAATTGGGGTTTGAGTGTGAAATATGTGTTACAGATAATTAAGAAAGCAATGGTAAATAAAAGTCTATAATGTCTATAAAACTGTAATATCATAATACAGATTCATTTGAAATAATACATTCAATTCTGGTCAACACAAAAAGAACAATGTAAAGTGGGAAAATGCAAATAAAGAAAATAAAATAATTAAGAAGTTACACTAATTCTTTATAAGTAAAGGATACAAAAATTGAGACTTTTAAATGTGGCTGTACAAATCTTCAAAGAGGTGGTGATAGCTCATCCATTATAGTCCCTTGGAAGAATGGCATAGATATTAGTGTTAGAGAATTAAAAGAGTTGATGGCAGATTGGCCATGCTTTAATGCTACACAGGGCAAAAGTGAGGATGAAGTCCTTTCACAAGATATATTGGGTGCAACTAGCAATGTCTTTTTTTAAAATGTAAAAGTAATGACAAATAAGGAGAAATAACTGAAGTGAACAAAATTCAGATGCAAGGAAAGTGAACAGGCATCCCTTCCATCCCGGAATACTAGAATTTAAGGTCATCTAGTGAAGTACTATTATGGTAGATTTAGAACAGACAAAAAGATGTACTTCTTCACATATATAAAAAACTGCTGCCAGAAAATGTAGGAATGATTGACAAATTGGATGACTTAAAGAGTATTTAAAGAGATATTGATGAAGTCATGACAATGAGTCATAATAGCAACATATAACTTTTACATCTAAAACAATATTCTGTTGAGTAAAGGTTGCTAGATAAGAAGCTCCTGTCATATAGGCTTTGTGATTAGCTTCTGTCAGGACAAAATTCAGACCTAAATGGGCCCTTTTTTCTGAATCTGTGGCATTCATTAGATCTCTTTATCAGCTATTTTAAAGTTGAGTCTTATTTGGATAAATATTGCAGCTTCTCATGTTAATATGATATCTGTCATTTTTATACAAAATTATATCTGAAAGTGGAAAAAAGAAATAAAATACAGAAGGTAATTCTCATACTTAATATTTGTTTATTATCAAATTGGAAAGTGATTTTCTTTTAAAAAAATCTGAATATATTGAAATATTGGTGTTATTACTATGTGTCAATACATTTGATTGTTTAATTACCATATATATTTTGTAATTTTGCATGCCCTGAATCTACCAATATATATATGAACATTAAAAAATAGAGTATTCAATTTAAAGCCTTATAAAAATATGAATCCCCACAAATTCTAATGCCAGCGTATGAAGATGCATGAAATCGCATAACAGTTCTTTTCTTCTGTGATTTTTTTCACTGGAGAATGGTGGGAATGGAAAGGACAAGGTGAGACAAAAGGGAGAAGGGTGTCTCTCCCTGTGGCTCTTACATAGTTCATTAAATTTCCATATTTGAAAAGAAAATGTGGCAGGATAACAGGCCACATTATTAACTTGTCAGTTAGAAAAAAAGCAGCTCCCTCAGGAAACAGGGAGGAGGTTGAGCAAGTGTCATAGAGATTTCCATCATCAAAAATGGTCCCAAGAAATTATATGACTATGCATCATTTCAAACCTTTAGTGTATCAATTATTTATGGGAAGTTGTTATTGGGCTGTCAATGGAGCACTCATACTGAATTTTTCTGAGTGGGGTTATGCAAATTATAGAGGAAGAGCGAGTTAAATTTCAGAATTTGACATGCAAATTGCCTGTTTTATAATGTTTTTGGTCAATGATTCTTTTAAAACTTGAAGTAATACAAGTCCATCTATCTGTCTGTCCGTCCATCCATCCATCCATCCATCCAATATTTTAGAATATTTTTACTTCTTAACTCAATTATTTTTTTAAAAAAATATAATAATACTGTAATTCTTGAAGCTAACTCAACCATGGCAGCTCTTTGTAATCAAGACCCAAACACCCTTCCAAAAAGTAAGGTACACTCTTAAAGGCCCAGAGGTTAAAGATATTCTGTATTTTAGGAGACAGGATATTTCAGAGACTGGAACAGCTTCTCACAGGATCTGTTGATAGCCCCGTCACTCACATTTCCTCTGGGTGGGAATTTCTAGTATAGCCTTCCTCAGAGAATGCACAGTTAGGACCAAATTTAACCAAAGATGACATCCAAGCTTCAAAGTTCTGAGTCAGGTTAAATATCAGGGTTTTGAACTGGACCTGGAAGCAAATAATATAGTAATTCTGGCATTGGTGTAATATCAGAATATTGATGCAAGTGAAGAAATCAGAGTTAAGATACTTCTTATGGATGTAAATGGTTTAAGCAGCAGGATGATTCTGTATGTTTTGAAAAAGAAAAGAATCTAGATGATTATGAATATGTGTTTGAACTAACAGTATAGTAGGCATTATGTGTATGGTCATTTCAAATAATTGGCAATTTATTTTGTACATGGCAACTGCAGTGAGATTATTAAATGCATAAAGACTGAGAGGTTCTGAAATATTCATGATGGAGGAATGGCTGGTGAAGATTAGCAGAGATGGCAAAATTGATCTTTGATCAGGAAAAAGACAATAACTACATTTGTTAATGACTGAAAATCTTTTATGGATTTTTTGCTGAAAATGTTCAAATGTTAACATCTTGCTGGCCAAAACAAAAATGGGCCCAAACATCTGAAATTACTGATGATCTATTAAAGGATAAATTGCTAGACAGGATCTATGGTTTGATCATTCAGTGGTATTTTAAAAAAAGATTTAAATAGCATTTTTGTATTATAAGAGTATAATGTAAGATAAAAAATAACTACAAATTTAAAATGCATGGCAATGAACATAGAACAAAAAATGGTAGGTGCGTCTTAATGAAAATTTTGTATATTTTAATAGTTTTGCGTTTCACAAGAATGTTTGGATAAAAAGTAGGGGGAAAAAGCAGTTGCTGTATTGAACATACAGAATCACATATTATGTTCTACATAATTTCTGTGTTTCTGACCATCAATTAACTGGGAATGTCTAATAAAATTTTGACAAGAAGAATGGTTATACCTCTTTGTAAAGATGCATGGTAAATGGTGTGAATTGATTATAATTATTATGACCAAATCTATATATGCCCTGCCTGGTTTTTATTTTTCCTTGAGAAAGTTTAGTTTTCCTTGAAACAGTAAAATAGTTCATATATTCATATATTATAACTTAGATCAAGGGTCTCCAACTTTGGCAACTTTAAGACTTGTGGACTTTAACTCCCAGAGTTCCTCAGCCAGCAAAGCTGACTGACTTAGATGATGCTAGGAATACAAAAAATATTGTACAATACATCTAGTGGGAAACGGGTTAGAAAACACTTTCCTAAAAACATTCCTAAGCAAGCAGTCTATTATACATTAGATCAGCATTTGGAGTTTTATCTCAGTTTTGTACTATCTGCTATGGCTTCCAATATGTTTCCTAGGTACTTTCCAATTGTTGAATTATTTAAAGCCCTAAATGATATAGGAACCACGAAGATGTCTTTATTCCATGAGAACCTCTCTAAATATTGGTTTAATCAAAGGATATCTTCCTTCATGTACTAAAATAATTGGAATATGACACAAGGGACTCTTTGTTATGATGCTTAGGGTTATATCTCAGTATGTTCTGAACATAAAATGAGTTGCAAAAAAATTGTTTACAGAACTTTTGCTTTGCTTTTACCTTCATTCAGTTGTATCCTTGGAGATAGTCCAGAAGGCGAGAAAGAGAAGATTTATTTAATATTTTGCCTGATGCTATTTCGAAAATTTATTTGTTCATACAGAACATTTCATTTTAACTTAATAAAGTATTATGCTTCTCTTACATTTTATTTTTTTTCTTTATAAAAAACAGTTCCCAGGGCTTGAGTTGTAGCATGCAAAAGAACCCCTCTGAACAGGATGACTATACAGATCCATTTAAGCAATTTTTGTTCTTTCTCCCCCTATAAAGAAAGCTAGAAACATAGAAGACACACAAGGGAGAAGACATGTTGGAATGCTCAAGCACTTGAAATACTTAAGGACCAAAGAGTTATAAATAAATGGATTCCAATGTTGAACTATATAGGCTTGTGTTGAGAAAAATGCCTAGGAATTCAACTAAATTAGAGTCTAATGAGTTACTAGCCTTACTTTGTGCAGAACATATTCCCTCAGCTGTTTCTGTAGGCTTTTGAGGGCTTACATTTCAGTGTAATAATAATGGCCAGAAGGAATGAAGCTACTGCTGTAAATCATAAGAAAAGAGACTCACATTAAGTTCCCAATGTTGAAAAAGACTGCAAGCTGTTATTATTATGAACTAGTTCAAAAAACCAATTAAAACTGTAACTCACTAATCTAAAAGAAAAGAAGAGGAAGAAAAGAAATGAGTTCTATGTTCATCTTTAGAGTTTATATGCTGGCAAAATAATTATATTTTAATTGTGTTAAGGTACTGGTTTCATATTAAAAATAAAGTACAAAAGCCCTATCATTTTCAGTTATTTACTTCTTATGTTTAATTATTGCAATTCAGCTCTTCTTGCAAATAGTTTGCTGAACACTAATTGATAAAGATAAATGTGTGAAGTGATAGTTTCACCTTTATTAGTATTAGTATCAGGATGTTCTAGCAGAAGGGTTTTTTTGGAGGGAATTTACTGTTGGAAGCAGTGATGTTCAACAGCAGAGAACAACTTGCCTGGCAGGGTAGATAATAAGAATAGAGTAGCAAGTCGTCTGTTATATCCTTGGAGATAAATGGACTTTTCTTCCTCTGTCATGGTAGTGAGGTGATTATGAGGTTTTAAGTTTTCTTCTCTGGTCCATCATTCTTATAATGTATAATTGAGGCTATAAATAAATGACATTTAAATCAGATGTCTCAATCCTGCATGACACCCTCCCTATGAAATATAATTTTTATTACTGACTTTTATTGCAGCATCACTTTGATTGGGGCTTTGATTTATCAAGTTAATTCTGTCGAATTCTTCCAGAGGTTTATTTACTGATCTTTTATATTACCTATTGACAGCCCTTCTCTCTTCAAAGTGTTGCTAAGCTTCTGTTTTGTTGCTTACTGAAGGTATATGATTTCATGCTGCTTGTTATTGCTGGCAAGGCAACTATTTTAATATGCACTACACATCTAATTAATCACCCAAGATTGATTATTTGAAAAGTCTAGAAAGAGAATGTTACTCTCCATTTCAATCCTATATTAATATATTACATCAGTAGAACTCACCTAAATTACCATCACAATTAGTTAGATATATGTCTCAACCTTTCCTCAAATTGCTCTTGGTGGCTTCCAGGGGATGTTGTCATCTTGTCCACACAAAAACAATCCAGTTGAAGGAGGTGGGACTAAGTGACAGTGACAGGCTCAGAGTTATCTAGAGGGGTTTCCTATGACACAGGATGGTTTTATGTTTGTGGCTGTCTGGCATGAGTCCAACTTTAAATGTTTGACAATGTCTTGTCTGTCATTGTAAGCATACTGTACTTGGGAGTGATTCTCAGGATCCCTATGTTTCGTTGTTCATAATTATACATTTCCTTCTTCTTTTTTTTTAAAAAAATGATTTATATGCCGCCCTTCTCCGGAGACTCAGGGCGGCTTACAATGTGTTAAGCAATAGCCTTCATACTTTTGTATATTTATACAAAGTCAGCTTATTGCCCCCACAATCTGGGCCCTCATTTTACCTACCTTAGAAAGGATGGAAGGCTGAGACAACCTTGAGCCTGGTGAGATTCGAACTTACAGTAATTGCAGACAGCTGGTATTAATCACAATGCTTTTAGTCTACTGAGCCACCAGGCCCTTCTTTCAGCATTGCCTTTCAAGATTAACTACTAATCCCTCTTAAGTAGGACAGAAAACCTAAATTTTTAGTGTTTTCAACATTGTGATTTCATTTGATTTATTTAAATACTTCTATGTCCTTTTCATTCATGGATCTCCAAATCTTGATTTATATCATACATTTATTTATAATTAAAACAGTATTTTAAAATGAGAAAATATTAAATAATAATGTATTAAATTTATAGGCTCCCTGACTCCATCTCAACAGTTACATTGGGGAAAAAAGCCTGATAGTAGACATTCATTAATTAAATGATTTATCCTAATTACATGTTGCTGGAACTGAATCATCCATTTACTAATGATTGCCAAATTTTTCATGACAGCTAAACACATCATTAATATCTCCAATCAAAAATGCTATTTTCACTATATGGTAGTCTTAGGGTTTTCTGATTAATATTCAGTAATGAACACTGTATAATGAGACACATACATTTATTGAATGTCAAGGCCTGGACACCACTTAAAATGATAATTGTGTAATGAAACCTTTTTCAAATAGTAGATATTGTAAAATTATGAAAAGGATGGGAAGGATAAACTGAATCTATATTTTAATGATTATTTTTCTCATGTTGACATTTACCTGATAGCCTAATTCTTATTTTAATATTAGACTTCAAAAAAAAAAAAGCATTGGAAAGAAAAAACATGTTATACACTAATATGAAATGTAATGTCAGTCCTTAACAATCTTGTTCTTCCAGGGTAAATATAGTAATGCTGAAATTAAATATTGCATCAAATTTACCTTGTACATGTTGTAGATGCTATTTCTATTCACGACAAAGACTTTTGGAGCTAAGATATTCTGAATTCACCCAGGGAATGGTTTGTCCAATTTGTCTTCTTCCTAATTTGCTTCCTGGTTTGAGGCATGAGTTAGAAAAATAGTGATCCATTCTTATTAGGAGAATGGATCCTTATTAGGACCTTAAAAAGCAGCAAGATAGCTTTTCTTTGAAATAATGTGACTCATATGTTTAGTAAAAGTGATATCATGTTTAGGTACTCATTGTATATATTTAATAATATTTATCACTTAGATACTCTGTATTTAAAGCGCAGAGATTTTTCTTCTCAGTTTTACTGAGCAGTATGTATGTTTGTATTGTATAGGTACTTTGAAATGCATTCACTGCACAAGTATGGGCGTAGGTGGTATTTTACTTATAATATTTATATTATATTACTTCTTCAAATAATTTCAAGCCCATAGTTCTGCACATTTTATTTTTAGAATTTCTCTATGAATTGGATTGTGTTGAAGGTCTTGATCTATCCAATTTATTTCTGTAGAAACAATGCAGTTTATTTGTTTTTTGCTTAATGGGTTGTGAACTCTGCCACTGCACTTTGTAAGACTTTGTTAAATAAACTGTGACTGAACAGGTAATGGTTTAGAAAAATGTGTAAACCCAGCAAATGATTGGTTCAATCTTATCCTAATGAATTTCTAGCCTGAATTAGATTTGACCTTGGGTCTCCATATCGCCTTTAGACTACTACTTTAAGAGGTAGAAAAGAGTTTTGTATCTCATTTTTGTCATATACTTGACTATATAATTACAATTATCATTCACTTTGAAAAAAGATGAGGAAAATATTTTTCTCAATACATGAGTTCAACTATTAGTGCATACAAAGAATCATGATTCTAACTTGCTTCATTATTGTTAATTTCCTATAAGATACTCCACTGATTAGTACAAAATACAACATGAAGGAGCTCTTGTTAACATCATTCATATCCTATTGACCTGCTTTGAGCAAAGAAGGGAATTGATTACAGTGAGATTACTATTATCACCATTATTCAATATAAAACTTGGACACAAAATTATATTCCAGCATCACTGGTCCTCTGTTCTTTTTTGAACACAATGCAGATGTTAATAATCTTATTACAAGAATTTCCTTTATAGGTCACCTCTTTGCAAAATAATCATGTCTACTTTTCTCTTTCAAAGAGATGCATTTGCTTAATATCTAAAATATAATTTCTATGCAAAGATTGATTTCTGTGGAACTGCTTGATAAGCTTCTTATAGTCCATGAGTTGGAAATAGTACTTAATGTTTTGGAGGCCAATAGATGGGATTGGTCAAGATTGCTGCTGGTATGATGAAGAAATACAATATATAGGAAGATAACGCATAGTAAATAATGTTACCGCATACATGGACAGTGAATTCCCCCCCCCCCCCAAAGACTGAATGGGACAACTTGCTGCACTCCACAGCCAACTTCTTGTGGGATAACTTGTTGCAGGACAATTAAGCAATTCAATTTAATTATTTAAAATAAATAAAAAATATTTTAATTTTTGTCATTCACATTTGATTTTGTCCCTTCTTTTGCATCCTTTCTTTAATGATTCTATTCCATCATTTCTTTGAATGTAACTCTTGTCCTGCAGCGAGTTGTCCCATGGCAAATTGGCTGTGGATAGTTGTCCTGTGCCGACTTGGCTGCAATGATTTGGCTGTTGTAAATTGTCTATAGTGAGTTGGCCAAAAGAATTATATTCTAAGGTTTATTCTGTTTGTTTTTGAGATTCAAATATCAGAGTTAAGTGCATTGCTCCATATGCATTTACAGTACAATAGTCTGTAAGTGAAGTTTGCAGCCAGAAGATCAATTTCCATAATAGCAGTCATAATTTCTACAACCAAATTGGCATGGATCTTACTTAGGCAGAGCTAGGATGTCATTTTACAAAATATCACTACATGGGGCAGTTAATCAATTGTTAATCGATCCTCTATGGACACTAATTTTGCCCAAGAAAGGAGTTCTGGAAGCTGTTCTGGTTTTGGGTTCATTCAGTTTCAAGTAGATAAATGGCTATCTAGGAAAGAAGAGACATTTCCAAATCTCTCCTCAGCTATTACCTTGAAATTTTAAAAAATCATTATATGACATGTAGATGAAAGTGAATGCAGTTATGAGCTTTTGTGAATATGGATTTTCTGCCCTCATTAAATCGAGGTCCAAATACTGAAGAAGGGCGATTATTATTTATTTGTTATTTATTACATTTGTATGCTGCCCATTTCACTATCAGACAACTCTGGGCAGCTTCCATACTGGTAGTATAAATAACAGAATAAAACAATTGCAGGATTAAAACTTTGGGCATTAAAAGTTAAAACATCAACATTCATACTAAAATGGATTAAAAAAACCAATTTTCTTGACTCTAAGACTTTCTTATCAGATGAAACACACTTGTGCAAGTTCATTCATTTCATTAACATTTATAACTGATGTCTTAAAGGCAAGGAAAATTAAAGAATATTATTAAAACATTTTATGTTAATATTCCTTTTTTTCCTTTTAAAAAAGAAACAGTTTGGTGTTTGAAAGACTTATTATGTTTGAGAAATACTGCATAGAGATGAGGAAATAATTTATGAACCATAAATATTAGGCTTCTTTTTTAGAGACTGCTAAGCTGAAGGTATTGCATAATGTGATAGTGCAAATTAGCCTGCTCTCTCTGATTCTTTTAAAATTTGCATACAGCTGCATGTGTGAAATAACAGTGTGCTGGAAAACGTCCCAAAACCTAATTTCCTCAATAACAATTTCCTTCCTCTCTTTTTTCATTCATTTTTTTAAAAGCTATTCTTCACAACAAACTGAAGTGTGGTTAGCATTGTGATAACATAACTCTGCCAAAGTCAAAGGATGTTGATTTGCCCAAGAGAATGATTACTATTATCTATGGCCCTCCTTTGCATCTCAATGCCCTTTGGCCATTGACAGATGCCACATGCCAAACCTCATTGTTTTGGAGCAATGTTCTATACAATAATTGATAGGTTAATTAGCCATTAAATGATGTTGCTCCAAGAGGACAATCTGGCTTGTTAAACTTAAAAAAAAATAGATAGGAGGATCTTGTTAGCATTACTGTCATGGCAATCCTTTTGTTCCCCAGCATTAAGATTGATTTTACAGACTTCCTTTTTTAAAAAAGAAATGAAGACTGACATACGTAAATATTTCTCTTCATGAATTTTAACTTCAGCTTCTATATTGATGATGTTCATACATTCAAAGTTGTAAAAAATAGTTTAATAAGCATTTTAATGTGCAATGTTACACTTTGAATATATTATATAATATATATGTATGTATGTATGTAGAATACAGAATATTAATGTATATACAGAATACTAATGTATATACTATATATTTATTTTGTTTAATATTCCTTCACTGAGATACAAAATGTATTCTGTATCTCATTTTGTATCTCAGAGTGAAGGAATATTAAACAAAATAAACATATAAGCATTTACTGCTCTCTTCAAGAGAAAATATATTATAGCTCTCATATTTCTTTTATTCAGGAATTGTCCAAATCAGACTTCTGATTTGGTACTCTTGAAATATGCTGGGAATATTTTGAATATTTTTCCAGTTTGGCTAATTTGTTTACATTACAGAATTTCAAGCAATTTTACCATGCTGGTTAGGAATTCTGGGAGATGTAATCTTAATATATTTGGAAAATATTAAAGGTGGGAAGACTGGCCTCAATTAACCTACTCTTCACAGAAGAATGCTGCATACATCATAGTGCTGTATCTATTATTTAAGGTGGGGATTTAGCTCATATTACCCAATCTTTCCTATACTAAAAGGTTTAAAGAAAAGATTGAATTTTAGGACATAGTTGATCATCTTGATAATATAATTATAAAATATAATTGGCCAAGTGTGATTGGACACACAAGGAATTTGTCTTGGTCCATATGCTCTCAGTGTACATAAAAGAAAAGATACATTAAGGTACAACATTTAATGATAATCATAGGGTATAAATAAGCAGTCAGGAAACAATAGCAATATAAATCGCAAGGATACAAGCAACAAAGTTAGTCGTACAGTCATAAGTGGGAGGAGACGGGTGATGGGAACGATGAGAAGATTAATAGTAGTGCAGACATAGTAAATAGTTTAACAGTGTTGAGGGAATTATTTGTTTAGCAGAGTGATGGCGTTAGGTAAAAACTAAACTTGTGTCTAGTTGTTCTGGTGTGCAATGCTCTATAGCATTGTTTTGAGGGTTGGAATTGAAACAGTTTATGTCCAGGATGTGAGGGGTCTGTAAATATTTTTACAGCCCTCTTTTTGACTCCTGCAGTATACAGGTCCTCAATGGAAGGCAGGTTGGTAGCAATTGTTTTTCTGCAGTTCTAATTATTCTCTGAAGTCTGTGTCTGTCTTGTTGGGTTGCAGAGCGAAACCAGACAGTTATATACTGTAGGTGCAGTTGAGAGACTCAATAATTCCTCTGTAGAACTGAATCATCAGCTCCTTGGGAAGTTTGTGCTTTCTGAGTTGGCGCAGAAAGAACATTCTTTGTTGTGCTTTTTTGATGATGTTTTTGATGTTAGCTGTCCATTTTAGATCTTGCAATATGGTAGAACATAGAAATCTGAAGGTCTCTATGGTTGATACTGTTGATAATTATACTATCATAATTATAATAATATAATAACAGTAGTATACATAATAATTGTAACAACAATAGAAATGACAGTACTGAGTCATGCCCTCATTACCATATGCAATGCACTTTAGATGGGGCTGCCTTTAAAGACCAGTTATAAATTACAGGTGGTACATAGTGTAGTGACATGTTTGCTGACGAGTGAAAGCCGTCACGGGCACATAAATTGTAAGTGGTGGTTTCAATAGATACAAGGTATAATTCAAGGGCTGCTTTTAAATCTTGGATGACTTAGCTCTCAGCTACTTCAGAAGTAGCTTTTTCAAGTGGAATTGACTAGTCTGATATGTTCTTTTCTTGCAAAAATTACTAATGCTATGTCATGTGGGGAATGGAAGGGGAACAGGGATTTGAGAATGGTTTTTCAGAGATGGCCCTAGTTCCGTGATGGCGAACCTATGGCACGCGTGCCACAGGTGGCACACAGCACCCTCTCGGTGGGCACGTGAGCCGTCGCCCCAGTTCAGTTTTGCCATGCATGCATGCGCACCTCCCACCAGCCAACTGGTCACCAGGTCTCTGCTGCGCATGCATGGGACATACGTGGGGGCACCACACATGCATGCAGGGGGGCCATGCGCACATGGCAGGGGCGGGGCACATGCACGGGGGCCACACGTGCATTGCATTTTGGGGGTTCGGGTGCGCATGCGCATTCTTGTGCGTGCATGCGTGCTGTTTTGGGCACTCGGCCATCACTGCCCTAGTTCTTTACACTAGCCAAGTTAGTCTGAACAGTATTTTGGATAATGATAAATGAGCTGTGGTAGCGCAGTAGTTAGAATGGAGTATTGCAGGCTAATTTTGCTCACTGCTGATTGGCTCAAGGTTGACTCACCTTCCATCCTTCTGAGGTTGGTAAAATGAGGACCATGAGGCAAATGAGGATTGTTGTGGCAATATGCTGACTCTGTAAATGGCTTAGAGAGGGCTGTAAAGCACTATGAAGCAGTATATAAGTGCTACTGCTATTGCTATTGCTAAATAGCAATAGCAGTAGCTAATGACACTCTTGGTACATTAGATTGTATTGTGTCATGAATCATTTTTTCCTTATGTTTCATTATATCTTTTTAATACGTATATTGTTATGCAGTTAATACAGTGGTACCTTTATATTCAACTGTTTTGAAACTTGTCAAATTTGGTACAAAACATATTTTGATAGAAAATTTTGTCCTGATACTTATCATTTATTTTGTACCGTGTTTCCCTGAAAATAAGACCCTGCCTTATATTTTTTTGAACCCTGAAATAAGCACTTAGCCTTATTGCCATGCACTCAGGGGATGTCTTATTTGGGGGGAAACAGGGTACTAGAACTTGGTGTCAGTTGCCTCGTGCCTCACTATTTCTTATGGGAAAAAATTTGTTTGATACTTGTGATTTTCAGTACATATCGTACCTCCTGAAACCAATTAATAATGAGTACCAAGGTACTTTTGTATATAGTATAATTACTTGATATACACAGTTGATAATAAATCATGAAACATACAATTGATTTATTTGGTAAATGTATTAATCATAGTGGAGGTTTTTTTTGAACTTGATGTTCTATGGAACATAATAATGTAAGTCCTTTAACAATATGATTCCAAATACAGTATTATATAATTCTATATACAGATATAGAGTGTTTGTATCTTCCTTATATTCATTCATTCATTTATTTATTTATTTATTTATTTATTTATTTATTTATAATATTTATATGCCGCCTTTCTCCTGAAGGATTCCGGGTGGCCCACAGCAATAAAAACAAAGCAATAAATAATGTTAAAAATCCAATTAAAATCCCCAAATTAAAACTATCGTTCCCAAACAGATCAGAAGATTTGCTGAAAGAGCCATGTCTTCAGGTCACTGTGGAAATAGCGGAGGTAAGGGGCCATCCGGAGCCCAGTGGGTAACTCGTTCCAGAGGGACGGTGCAGCCACAGAGAACACCCTCATCCTGGGTGCTGCCAGCCGACATTATCTGACTGATGGCACCCGGAGGAGGGCAGTCCTATGTGAGTGCACTGGGCGGTGGGAGGCCGGTAGGAGGTGGTCCTGCAAGTACCCTGGGCCCATGCCATGAAGGGATGATTATTGCTAATTCTCCAATTCTTTTACCTTGCAATACACATCCAAGTATCACTCAAAAAATGACATTTTACTCATACAGTTGTCAACTAATAAAAAAGACAGGAGAATTGACTTTGCCATGCTGAAAGTCAGAAACCATGACATTTCTAAAATCAAAAATATTGCATTGATATGAGTAAAATATCCCAGAGGCTCCTCTTTAGTAGTTCAACAGGATATACAATATATTGAGAGGTGGTGTATAGATGATTGGTTCCAGTAATTTAATTCTTTCTCAGTTTCATTTTTTTGGTCTTAGATTTAATTTGCCTTTTTTTCTACAATACTTGAAGAAGTATATTAAGGAGGAATTAAAGAAGGGATTTGATGTGTCCAACTAAATAAATCTAATGAAAAATTAAATTTTCAATATTTAGTGCAATTTAAGATTATATTAAGTTGCAATAAATAAGAGTATTCATCCCTTTTCTAATTCCACAATTCCAAGCAAAATATGATCACAATTACATTATACTTTAGCTATAGAATATGTGGTAGCTTCAGACTTTTTATATCTCTACTTTTAAATTTAGCACAAATTCTGAATGCTTGAAATTGCAACTTAGTCCTCACCAGTCTCACCTGGATCAAATTATGCTAAGTGTCTACGTATGGAAAATGTGGTCTGGATTTATGTGGCAAATAAACATAAGAGATTGCAGATTTTTAATCCTTGGTGTTTGCTATAATTAGAACATTAACTATAGTTAGAAGACTAACGTCCCATTCAATATTGTTATGCCCTAACCCCTTCATCTTAATTATATTATAGACCCGTGATGGCGAACCTATGGCACGGGTGCCACAGGTGGCACGCGGAGCCATATCGGTGGGCACGCGAGCCCAGCTCCGGCACGCATGTGTGCGCCAGCCAGCTGATTTTCAGGCCTTCTGGGCCCACCAGAAGTCAGGAAACACAGTTTCCAGCCTCCGGAGAGGCTCTGGGGGGGGGGGGCGTTTTTGCCCTCTCCAGGCTCTCCAGGCTCCTAGAAAGACTCTGGAGCCTGGGGAGAGCAAAAAATGGGCCCACCGTGCCATCACATGCCAAAAGCGGGGGGAGCACAGGGGGGGCAGGGCAGGGCACGTAGAATTATGGATGTGGGCACGCGTGCGTGTGACCCCACCGTGCTCCCCCCACTTTTGGCACGCGATGGCAAAAAGGTTAGCCATCACTGTTATAGACAATTAATTTAACAAGAATACAGATAGATTTATTTGTATTTAATTTTTCACATATCTGATTAATCACACCTTGCATGATGAAATGCTTATGTACAAAATTAAAAGCATAACAAATTGATTTCTGTTGTCCAGTTGCGAATTTCCATGTCATAGGTATGTAGCTCAAAAGAATGTGTGCATTCTAAAACATTAAATTTGTCCCAAATTAATACAGTAATTTTTCCTAGGACATTATAACTTTAGATTACATAACATAACAAAAAGCCCATGTGTTTTAATGCAGCAATATTCTGGGTACCTCCCATAATGCTTTACACATTCCTTTTGTGAAGAAATGTAAAGCGATACAATCAGTCTAATTATACATTATTTTGCTACTATATGTTAGATAACCTATAGTACAAAAAACAATGTATTTGACTGATTATAGCCCTTTGTATTTCTTCACAAAAGGAATGTGTAAAGCATTACGGGAAATGCTTTACCTAATGATATTTTTGGTTTAAAGGTTAGAACATTTTCCCTTTATTTAGGCTAAATGGGATTCTCCTGATATAATTTGTACAATTCTGGAATTATTTATTTATTTGAATTTACTTACTGAGTTTTTTGCAACAGTAAACATGTCATTCTTTACTATGCTCATTATTTGGAAGGTAATGTACATTCACATATAATTTGATTATATTTATTTAAAACAATAGCTTTTGAAACTGGTTTGGAGAACACTTTTTTTACCAAGGACATTATCCCAGGATAACAATGACAACAACACCATCAACATAAATCATAGCATCCTTTTACTTGTATTTATCACTTTTTTGCATGAATTTCACTTGCTACATAATTTAAATCCAAATGACTACTGATTGCTTTAAGCTTACATTACTGCCAAATGAAATTAGATGTATGTATGGTTCAGTGAATAGTTAAAGCTGATTGGATTAGGATAGAAAATGAGCCACCATGCCTCACAACTAGGTATGGGAATCTTTTCTCTGGCAAACAGTTGTGCCTTATGGTTTCCTTTCATGAAATGATAAGTAGAACCAGCTTCAATAGAAGGCAGAACCATTGTGAGGCTTGTTAAATCCCAAAATGACTATTATTTCTGGTATTATAGGACTGTATAGCTCTTTGTCTCATGAAGCTACCCCTTCCATTTTATACATTATAAAGGCTATGCTATATTATCATCAAATGCCTATGTACTTCAGAATTTTTTTCTCCCAATGAATAACTACATGCTGTAGAAGTTCACAAATGCATAAATGTTAAGAACCATCTTATTTATATTCCATAATTTGTATGGGAAGGCATACATCCTCTTTACCACTTGTGTGCACATACCCACTCAGTTCACTTAGGAACATTTGGAGAGAAGAAATAGCCAAACAATGATGCCAAGAGACCACAAAATTAAGGATGAAGCTGCAACTTTTTCACCTCAGCTAGAAATATTGTTGACTGCTGTCTTAATTTCCTTTCATTATCCAAAGTAAGTTCTTCACTTCTATGACTATGAATGGATATTAAATTGTGTGCACTGTTTAATTGTGGACCTAACCTGTTTTTGCATAGGCCAACACGTTGGGATAAGAAGTAGGTAACTGGGGTAGAGTTACAGCTTTGAGCTACCTGAAGAGAAAAAACACATGCCCATCTACCACCCTACTTCCTATGAAACTTGGTTACTACTGAAGATAGAGTTGTAGTTATTAATTCTATACATTCTTTCTTTGGCAGATGGAAGGACATTGTTAGTAGTCAGTTGGTTACCCTAGTGCTGCTGGTACTAACTCCTTCTCTGGTTAGTAGAAAAAGCAAGGATTATAAACATGTCAGTGAGGGGGAAAAAAGGAAAGAAAGGAAAAATTGTTTTGGACAGTAAACTTCTGTTTTCCTCCAAAAGTGGTTTTTATGCCCATAATGAATGACAGGTTAGGGACTTCCTGCTGGGTCCAAGTAAGGGAGAGAGGAAAGGAATAATCAGTATGTCATGCCTCTCTACCTTTCTTTGCCTGTAGGGACAGTTTATTAGATGCAACCAGCAGCATTTCAAACAGGCAGAACACAACTACTTCTGTATGATCCTTAAGGAAAAATGCAGTGCTATAAATCAGTATAAAATGCTCTTTGTGGGAGGAAGAGTGGGATATATTAAAATAATCAAGATATTTGGGAAGGATCTGAAGATCTGGCTTTGCCATCTGGCCTGGGGATCAGAGACTGGTGTGGAACTCCTAAAATGGCTGCATGTTCTTGAATGGCTGTGCTCTCCTGGGGGGCTGTTCTGAATATCTTTTAATTGTTTTAAAAGTTTGTATTGTTTTTATGGCTGTTTTATTTTTAGGGTTTTTTTGGGGGGGGATGATATTTATCTTTAATTGTAAGATGGTCAAAGTTATGAAGGTCAGATTGGGGCTATATCAATTTAATAAATGAAATTTCACAATATTTTGCACAAACTGTAATAATTTTAAATATGACTTTTAAGGGGTTTTTAACTTATTTTGTTATTTTGTGATTTGTATTATTGATTGTTGTTGTAAGCCGCCCTGAGTCCTTCGGGAGAATGGCAGCCTATAAATCGCAAAAATAAATAAATAAATAAATTTATTTTATTTATTTATTGGATTTTTATACCGCCCTTCTCCTTTCGGACTCAGGGCGGTGAACAGCCAGAATAAAACATCTGTGTACAAAAGTTAAAATAATTTTAAGATAATTAAATAAAGTTTGGGCCATAATTTTAAAACATTCAATTAAAATTAGTATCAATTTTAAAACCAACATAAAATCAGGCCAGCCCGGCTAATTGAAAGAAGTAGGTTTTAAGGGCCTGACAAAAAGTCCGGAGGTCTGGAATCACTAGTATCTCTGGGGATAGATCGTTCCAGAGGGTAGGTGCCACCACAGAAAAGGCTCTCCCCCTGGGGGTCGCCAGCCGACATTGTCTGGCTGACGGCACCCTGAGGAGGCCCTCTCTGTACGCTCTTCTAAAGACAGCTGTGCATCCAGGAGGACGCCTAAGTTGTGGGCCCTTTCCGTGGGGGCCAGTGATTCACCCCCAATAACCAGCGATGGCGCCAGCTGGCTATACCTGGACGCCAGCAGCCACAGCCACTCGGTCTTGGAAGGGTTGAGTCGAAGCCTGTTTCTCCCCATCCAGACCCGCATGGCCTCCAGGCACTGGGACATCACTTCCAGGGCATCATTGGGATGGTCTGGGGTGGAGATGTACAGCTGAGTATCATCAGCATACTGATGGAACTTGACCCCAAAACCACGGATGATCTCACCCAGTGTCTTCACATAAATGTTGAACAGGAGGGGCGAGAGGACCGACCCTTGTTGCACCCCACAAACAAGGTGCCACAGGGTCGACCGCTGCCCCCCTGTCAACACCGATTGCGACTGGTTGGAGAGATAGGAGGAGAACCACCGTAAAACGGTGCCCCCCACCCCTCAGTCCCTCCAACCGGCGCAACTTGATACCATGGTCGATGTTATCAAAAGCCGCTGAGAGGTCTAACAGGACCAGGATAGAGGAATAACCCCTACCCCAAGCCCTCCAGAGATCATACACCAATGCGACCAATGCCGTTTCCGTGCTGTATCCATGCCTGAAACCAGACTGGAGCGGGTCTAAATAGACAGTTTCATCCAGGTACTGGGAAAGCTGTTGTGCCACCACACTCTCAACAACCTTCGCAATAAAACGAAGGTTGGAGACTGGACGATAGTTAGCCAAAACAGCCGGATCCAGGGAGGGCTTCTTGAGGAGGTGCCTCACAACCGCCTCTTTCAAGGCGGTCGGCAGGACACTCTCACTCAAAGAAGTGTTAGTAATCCTCTGGAGCCAGCCTTCTGTAACCTCCCGGGAAGCCAGCCCCAGCCAGGAGGGACACGGGTCCAATAAACATGTGGTCACGTTCAGCTGTCCCAAGATCCTGTCCATGTCCTCGGGAGCCACAGGATCGAACTTGTCCCAGATAACAGTCTCAAGGTCTGCCTCAGTCATCTTGTCTGAACTAACCCAGTCAGCGGCCAAGTCTTCCCAAATCTGAGTTATTTTATCAGACAGATACTGTACAAAATCCTCAGCTCGACCCTGCAAGGGGTCATCCCGTAGTCCCAGATGAAGGAGGGAGCGGGTTATCCTAAACAGGGTGGCTGGGCGATTATCTGATGACATGATAAGAGGGCAAAATAGCTAGATTTCACCGCTTTTATCGCCATTAGGTAGGTCTTAATATGAGACCTTACCAATGTCAGGTCGGATTCAGATCGGCTGGCCCTCCAACCACTCCCTAGGCGTCTTTTCCAGCACTTCATCTCCCTCAGCTCCTTGGAGAACTAAGGAACTAAGTGAGTTCGGTGCCGGGTCAGAGGCCGCAAAGGCACGACATAGTCCAAAGCCCCGGCGGCCACACTATCCCAGGCAGCCACCAGATCTTCAGCCGAGCCGTGAGCTAGAGTCTCAGGAAATGGCCCAAGCTCCATCTGTAACCTGTCAGGATCCATCAGGCGCCTGGGACGGAACCACCTGGTCAGCTCCGCCTCCCTGCGATGGGGTGCGGTGGTCAGAAAGTCAAGTCAAAGGAGCAAGTGGTCAGACCATGACAAGGGTTCAATGCCTATATCCCCTGTATCAAGGCCACTCGACCACTGACCAGAGATCGATCGATCGATCGATCGATAGATAGATAGATGATAATAATAATAATAATAATAATAATAATAATAATAATAATAATAATAATTTAATTTAATTTGTATCCCGCCCTTCTCCCAGAAGGGACTCAGGGCGGTGGACAGCCAGAATTAAAATACATACAATACAAAAATTAAGATAAATTAAAAGATATTAAATCGATCGGCCTCCCAATTTAAAACCCCAAGTCTATAAAATTCAAAATCCCAATTTAAAACCATTTAAGCTAGGCCGGCTTGCTGGAATAAGTAAGTCTTCAAGGCTTTGCGGAAGGTACGAAGGTCCGGGATCAGTCTTATTCCAGGAGGTAGCTCATTCCATAGGGCGGGTGCCCCCACAGAGAAGGCTCTCCCCCTGGGGGCCGCCAGCCGACATTGCTTGACTGACGGCACCCTGAGGAGGCCCTCTCTGTGAGAGCGTATTGGCCAGTGGGAGGTTATCGGTAGCAGCAGGCGGTCTCGTAAGTACCCTGGCCCTAAGCCATGGAGCGCTTTAAAGGTGAGAACCAATACCTTAAAGCGCACCCGGAAGACCAACGGGAGCCAATGCAGCTCGCGCAGGAGAGGCGTTACATGGGAGCGCCCTGTCGGAGGTAGATAAATATATAAATATTTTAAAATATTGCTTTAGATGTTTTATGCAAGGCATGTGCATTTTATTCCATCTTAACGGGACATTTAATTGATGTCAAGAGGAATGACATCATTATTATTGATTCATTCCTGTGAACTCAAAGCAAGTACAGCAAGCGTTCTGTATAAGTTGCCCAGACAGGTAGTAATTGCCCCAAATGATCCAAGGAACTCCATAATCAGGTAAGATCTTGGAGCAGAGTCTCCTTAATTCCCAACCATCATCTCCTTCACTACAAAATAAGGGATATAATGAAAAATCTCTTTCAGAATTTGGAATCTTCTTTATTAAGTGACACAGGGACCATATGTATATGAATAGCAATGTTTGGGATTGACAACCTATGTTGCTGCAGCTTTTGTCTGTGTGTGTATGGAAGAAGGGACTTTCTATGTTTAGTTACATTGCATCACTGTATTTTCTTATGCTTTTTGAATGCTCTTCTACCAGTCCTGTGCATCAAAGTGAACGCAAATACTTTTGTTATGATGAAATAAAATACATTTACATTATAAAATTAAATTTATTTTCATGTTCTCATGATTTCTATTCCAAAAAAAAAAAAAAAAAAGAAAAGAAAAAGAAAGAAAATAAAAGATTTTGGTAGGATTTCCATTTCCATGGAAGGGAGAATATTCTTCCTGTAAATTAGTTAATTTAACAGCAGTGCCAATCTTGTCTATTACATTTTTAATTTCAGCCAAGGTTTTTTATTTATCATTCCCATTTTGTAACCTTAATTTAGGAATGATTCTGCTTCCTTACCAAGGACCCATAGCCTTTACTAGCAATCTGGTGAAGACAATTGTTTAGACATATTCTTGTGCCCCAGAACTGTCAAAAACTCAAATGCTATTTTAAACCAATGCTGAGCACAATTCTGTACCTCGTTGGCTTTTGTTAGTCAAAGAAAGTTTGAGTCAGTTTTTCCATATCCTTTACCCCTTATGCTGACTTGACAAAAATATTGCTTAGTTTGTACAAAGATGGAATTAGGAACATTTATAATTGATCAAAATGACAAGTACAACTAATTTGGAACCTGGAAGTTTTATCACAGCGCCATTTGTTTCTGCTTTATGACCTAGAAAGAGAAGCAGAATTAAAAGCAATAAAAGTCATTAAAAACAAAGATCTCCATAAAAAAGAAACTGTCTCCATTTGCAGGATAAGGCCATATTAGACCTTGTTAAAAAAATAAATAAAAAGCAGGAAATCCACCTGGGTACTAATGAAAACTAGCCCAAATAGTAACAAGCATTCTAGTGTTTTGTAGCCCACTTCTTTCAAAAAACTACAAGTGCATCAATTAAAGAAATATCTAAAATTTGGGTCAAAAGTGCTTTATTAATCAAGTGATTAAGAATCAGAACTAAGTAACACAGCATCTAAGAAAGCTGACAAAAATGATCTGGATTTTTTTTACCCAATTAGCCTTCTATGCTTCAATGTCAGTAATCTCTGACATTGGAAATGTCATTGGAAATTAGCTGATTAATCGGTACTTTGCAATCAGCAATGTATTGATTTTGGGCAAGTGAGGTTGAGAAATCTTATTCCAATGAGAATTTAGATGGGAAACAACAGGCTGTAGCTTAATTCTGGAAAGACTGGATGGATTTGTGGTTTGGTGCTTTCTGGTTCTATGACTAGGCAATCTTTGATCTGGGTGGAGTGGCACTGCTCCAGATAGACTTTGGATTCACGACTCCTGTTTGAAGAGACATGGCAGCTATGGCTAGGAATATCTTTATACAGCAGAGGTGTGAAACATGATTTCATTGAGGGATGCATCAGGGTTGCGCTTGACCTCAGGGGGCCAGGGTGGGTGTGGCCAGGGTAGGCATGGTCAGCTTGACGTCACTTGTGTCAGGGGCATCTATGGCGGCTCAAATGCTCTGCCAGTGAAAACGGGCTCCCAATCTCTGTTTTTGGCTGGGATGGCCTCCTGCAACCCTCTGCCAGCGAAAATGGAGCTTGGGATGCAGCCCTCCCGAACTCCATTTTCACTGGCAGAGGGTTGCAGGAGGCCATCCCAGCCAAAAACAGAGATTGGGAGCCCATTTTTGCTGGCAGAGGCACAGCAGGCCAGTCCTTTACTGTTTTCAGGGCAGCCCTGCAGGCCAGATCAAAGCACTTCACGGGCCAGATCCAGCTCACAGGCCTTGAGTTTGACACTCCTGTTTTACAGGAGTTGCACTTGTTCCTAGATCAGAGGGCATCTGCTTACAGTCACTCATGTCATAATCCAGTTTGGATTTCTGTAATGCATTCTACATGAAGCTGTCCATGAAGAGTATCTAGAAGCTTCAGCTGGTGCAGGCAGTTATACCTAAAGCAGTATATCCTTAGAGTGATAATGTTATACTTCTGCTTCACAAACTGCATTGGTTCCAGTCTGCTTCCAGGTCCAATTAAAGAGTGAATATCTAGCTAAGTTTGGGTGATCTTGAGAAAACTAAGTAGGATTGGAGCTATTTAATACATGGGTGGGAAACCATCAGGACATCACAAGTCTGCAGGCTAGATGGAGGAATAATTATAATAATAAATCTCAGAGAAAGGCACTGACAAATCAGTTCCAGATTGTTGCCAAGAAAACCACAGTCATTCCATGTCATCATAGGAGCTGTTCTTAACTTGAAGGTTCTTTACCTATAAAAAAAGGCCAATATTGAGATAATGAAGAAAAAGCATGAGGATAATTGAAAAAATAAATGATTATATTATCTAACTATAATACACCCCCCCCCCCAACAAGTCATGCTCCTGGTGATTTTGCATGTTTTATTGGCAAGTACATCATCCTGAGATTCAGGAAGATAAAACAATAGAGCAATCTTTGTTGGAATTTGGATAGCTATTCAATAATCAGCCATAGGCCTTTTGCTTTTAACAGACAGTAAGTCAATCCATGTACTCTTTTGAATGAGTCACTATGAATATCTAAGAGGCAAGCCGAATGAACTTTACCAAGGAGACTGCCTTTAGAGATTAAGATTATGCAAAAAAACAAACATTTTTTTTGTTAAACAAACAGAATATATTCATCAAAAGGATTGGGGGAGCAGCCAGAGGTTGAGGTGTATATTTGAACTTGGTGACATGAAGAAAAGTAAGTTGTTTCCAAAATGTTGTATGGCATTGATTGCAGAAAAAGTGCTCACTTGATGGAAAATTGAGTGACTAAACACACCAATATTGGTCAATATTTAATGAGAGCAGCAAATTGTATGATTCAACATTTGATGGAAAGTGTTGACTCGGCAAGAAGCTTTTTCTTCACCAAGGAAGGCCTTGGATTCCTGTAAAAGGGTTTCTCTGCCCAGTGACATAATTATGCCAAATGGCAAGACCTGGCCAAAAGCGACTCAGAAATGACTTCATGGAAGTTCAAAATAAATAAAATGGAGACTATGAACATCCCAGCAGTCAGAATAGTCTGGCTTTGAAGCTGACTGGGAACAAGGAGAGGATATTGTTCAAGTTATTTCAGAGTCAGATAGTCAACCTGGTTGTCTAATAAGTGTCCCTAATAATTGAATTTACTTATCCAGGACTGAAGTCTTAATCAGAGAACAGAAACAGACAAAGTAAAAATCAGCTAATAAGAACATAGGATGTGTCTCAGATCAAGACTTCTAAGATGCAGGTGAGACTTGGCTGGGCTGAATGTATTTATCATTAGGAAATTTCTAACGCTGCCATGGAATCTTGTGGGATCATCTTCTGGACTGGAGCTGGAGTCAATCTACTGGCTCCCTCTCCTGAACTCAGGCACCGTGCACTTCTACATAACTATGTTTAATTCTTCTACTGGTTTGGGGAGGGGTGGGGCTTGATGAGGGTTGATGTAAGGGAACTAATATAATAATAGATATCCTCACTAGGATATCAAGTATTTAAGGTGATGTTGTGCTGCTCTGAAGGCCCAGTGACAATATGCTTTTTTAATGCTTTAATTTAATTTGTATACCGCCCTTCTCCCCAGAGGGACTCAGGGCGGTGAACAGCCAAAATTAAAAATACATACTAATACAAAAGTTAAGATAATTAAAAATATATTAAATCAGTCGGCCTCCCAATTTAAAACCCTGAATCTTATAAAGTTAAAATCCCATTTAAAAAAACTATTTAGGCTAGGCCCGCTTGATGGAATAAATATGTCTTCAGGGCCTTACGGAAGGTCCGGACGTCCGGGATAAGTCATATTCTGGGAGGTAGCTCATTCCACAGGGCGGGTGCCCCCACTGAGAAGGCTCTCCCCCTGGGGGCCGCCAGCTGGCATTGCTTGACCGACAGCACCCCAAGGATGCCCTCTCTTGAGAGCGTATTGGCTGGTGGGAGGTTATTGATAGCAGCAAGCGGTCTCATAAATACCCTGGCCCTAAGCCATGGAGCGCTTTGAAGGTGAGAATCAATACCTTGAAGCGCACCCAGAAGACCAACGGGAGCCAATGCAGCTCGCGCAGGAGAGGTGTTACGTGGGAGCTCCACGTCGCTCCCATAATCACCCGCGCAACTGCATTCTGAACCAGTTGGAGCCTCCGGGTGCTCCTCAAGGGGAGCCCCATGTAGAGAGCGTTGCAGTAGTCCAGGCGAGACGTGACGAGGGCATGAGTGACCGTGCATAGGGAGTCCCGATCCAGAAAGGGGCACAACTGGTGTATCAGGCAAACCTGATAGAGATGGGAATCTAGCTGTTGTACCATCTTCCATGCTCTTCCCTTCCTAGGTTGCTGAATTTCATTGTTGGGCTAGTAGTTGAGACCCTGAATACTTATGGTACTCAGGGATTTCAATTTGGCATCCCACAACATTGAGTCCAGGTGAGTCAGAATTTCTTGGCCATCATGGCAATCATGTACATATCATACCTGTGTTCTAAGGTGCTATTGTTTTTAAGTTGTGTGAGCCAAATAACAAAGCAATTAATTATGGGCGTAATAATTAATTATGATCATTTGAGCCTTTCCCCAAAAAGCAATAGTGTGACACACATAAAAAAAAAGATAAAGCAAAAACAGATGAAATTTTGATTGCACCATTGCAGCCACTTTTCTGACTTTTTAAAAAAAATCTTTTTTACCATATCCCCGAGGATACTTGTTTCCCAAGCTACTGATATGTTAATTTGCACACATAGGTGGCTGATGAATCCAGATAAAAAGATAGATGTGTTGCTTTCCCAGGAGCTAATACGTAAGTGTAGTGACAGTAGAAGATAGACTGGAAAAGCAGAGGGAAGATCTCCTGGCAAGGCAATAATCAGATAAACAAGAGCTGAGTCCGTGCCAAAAAATTAGCTTATGAAAATGTCTCAGATAGGATCTGCCTTAATTCACAGGAAGATAAAAGATAAAAGAAGGCTGAAGCAAGAGCTTCTTTCAGTATTCAGATCATTTGAGTCTGAATATCAGTCAAATAAATACTAATTAACAATGAAAAATACCTTCCTTTCTGCTGTGAAAAGGAATTTTTCTGCCCTATTTACCCTCACAGCCTTCTAGTGCTTGGCAAGGGTTAGGATTGTATTCTAACTTAACCACAAGAGCAGAGATAAGAAATGTTGAGCTACACAATGATTACCTAAGTAGTTATAGGCTAGGATTCCAGTAATATATGCCCCAATCAGCACCTGACTAGACTATTGCATGGTGCTTGGAGATTATCCAGACAATATATAACAGTAAGGTTGATGGCAACACACACACACACAAAGTTTTGGAACCCACACTTGTGTAAAATATTTTTCAAGATGCCACATAGGGTAAATATCCTGACAGATATTAAGAGAAATATCTGAGGGCCCAATTCTGTCTGTAGACACCATGTTGTCTATCTTTGTTCTGCCGTTGACAGTAAGCTTCTTTTTGATAAAGTACATATCATATGTTCTGTGCTTGTTCAACTCAGTGCTTTGCCTGCCACACTGGATAAAAAGAGAAAGCTATGAGTCTGAAATGCATCATAGATGCTTTCATTCCATAAAGTGGAATAATTCCTGTGGAGGCCTTTCAGGCATAGCCTTTTGGTATTTTAATAATGTCTCATTAAATTCTAATGGCTGTTTGCTGAAACATATCATGTAGGTCCTGTTTTGGGGGGTTTTTTTTAAACAGGGTTCTGTTTTCTAAAAGAACAGCCTTGAATTATGAAGGAAACAACTGTCTCCGGAAGAAACTGATTGCATTTCTGAGATAATGCTATTGTGTTGTATCACCAGAGAAACAGTGTTTGTCTTAACAGCTTTTAATTCCTTGGAAGCTATAGCTACAGATTTACCAAACTGAACTACAGGCTGCTTTGTGGAACCTATAACTGTCAAATCTCAACAAACCTCACACATTTGTAGGTTTATCTTATTACTTGTATTTTCATAACAAAAAATGAGTCTGCACATTTTTTAATTATGAGCCAATCTTTCACTCATCAGCATGAAACGTGAAAAATCTGATAAAATCTTTTTTGAAGAATATTTAGTGAGTTCAAAATGATACTAACTATATAATTGCATTGAAATTGTTTGCCAGATTGGTTAATTAAAATAAGGAATTTAATAAGTATAGATTTAGTTTTAAAATTCCAATTTCTTTTTCCATCCAGTGATATATCTTTGATGTTGCTCTGAAAACAAATTTAAATGTGATTTTATTGTTTTATTTTGTTTTATTCTATGAGCTTTTCATATACTATTACTTAACCTGTTTTCCTTTTCCCCAAGTACTTGTACAAGGACAATAAATGTGCTTATGTGTTTAAGAATATAAAATATTATTCAGTTGATATAAAAAATAGGTAACTGTCTTTTGATAAAAAATATTTTAAAATTACATAAAATACATTTTTAAAATAACCAGATCTTCTTTTGCATTTGAGCACACCTCGAGGCCATATGCAAATTAAATCTAACATTTGTGATTATTTTGTCCTTTTAGAGGCATGATGTTCTTATAATGAATCTCGAATCCCTGAAACCACATGCAGATAAATTATTACAAACCCCAAAACTTTAAGGCATTCTAAAATGGCTGCCACTGATTGTCGTAAGAACATTTTTCACAATACTTTGATCTTGAATGTATCACATATGTTTGGAATTTTGTTCAAGAATCAAATATATAGGCCAAAATCTTATTTACACTGGACGTCAATTATCTTCAAAATGCCATGCTGAAATAATCAGCATTGCAAAATAGGATGTCAATTCCTAAGATGTGGATAATTAAATATAGTATCACCAGGATACTGACAGAATATAAAACAGTGCCTTGGGAGAAATAATAGCAAACCAAGAACTGTGTTCTATGAAAGGTCATATCCTTGAATTAGCTAGCTTTGAATGGTTGCCCTTGAATTGCCCTTGACAAGTCACTCAAGGCCTCAGGTAAATGCTTTTCATTGAAGGTGAAAAAAGTAGAACATTCCACATGAAAGGCACATTCTCTACTTGAAAAACAGTAAGCAATCAAACATTCTTCAGTTTGCAAAACTGAATCTTGAAAGACCCCATGTACATTACAGTTTTTCATATTATTATCATAGGAAAGAATATTATAAATGAAAATTTTACCCTAAATAAAAATTGCCCACAAGTTTGCCTTGAAATGTGCAAAAGCCTTTTGTTTTATTTATTTAAGGAACTTGTTTGGTTGTCCCTCTTATTTATTATTTATTGTTTTATCATAAAAGGTAAAATGCAAAGCAGAAAAACAAACAAAATGAAACTAAACAAAAGCAGCACTAACAACAACAAAGAAGAAAAAGAATGGTGTACCAAAAAAAGAGAATTTACCATAATTCTGGGCATTTTATAGCAACAACAATAAAAACATCGAGGACATGTGTGGAATTAAGGCATAATATCAGAGGTGAAATCCATTTTTTTTTTACTACCGATTCTGTGGGTGTGGCTTGGTAGGCGTGGTATGGTGTGGCTTGATGGGCGTGGCTTGGTGGGCGTGGCAGGGGAAGAATACTGCAAAAGCTCCATTCCCATCCCACTCCAAGGGAAGGATACTGCAAAATCTTCATTCTTTCTCCACTTCTGGGGGGAAGGATATTGCAAAATCTCCATTCCCACTCCATTCTGGGGCCATCCAGAGATGGTATTTGCTGGTTCTCCGAACTACTCAAAATTTCCGCTACCGTTTCTCCAATCTGCTCAAAATTTCCGGTACTGGTTCTCGAGAACCTGTCAGAACCTGCTGGATTTCACCCCTGCATGAGATGGATCGCTACCAAGGTTCCCTTAGCTTTAGCTGTTATCTGCTCTTCAAGCAACAGCTGTGTATCTAGGAAGATTCCCAAATTGCACACTAGCTCTACACCATTGAGAATCAGAGATTACATCTTTCTGGAACCTGGGCACCTAAGTCCCAAAGCCAATCTGATTGGATAGGGTTGAGTAAGTGTTAGTTCCTCCCCTTTAAGACCCTTACAGCCTCCAGACTTTGGGTCAGCATCTGAATGACAACACTTGCTTTGTCTGGGATGGATATTTATAGTTTTCTATAACCAGCATACTGGGCATTATACTGATGATTCTTCACCTATTGTTGACAAATGACCTCACCCAGCAGTTTCATGTAGACATTAAAAAGGATTAGCAACAGGCCAGAGCTCCGAGAAACACCCACGGCACTTATGGATGGATCTCCTAGCTCAATACTGACTGAACTCAACAGTGGAGGAATGAGGGTATACAAAACAAAACAGTGCCCTCACCCCACTCCCAACCCCAAAACCTATCCAGAGATTTAGGAAAGCCAAGATGGTTGCAGTGTCAAACACACTCCAGAGATCATCCACGAGCATGATCAATGCCATTTCAGTGATGTAACCTTATCTGAACTCTGACAAAAAAAAATTTATCTAGATAATAATTGCTTGAATGTTTCCCTATAAATGTATCACTGTCGGGGGGGGGGGAGCCATGCAAAACGCCTTCTGTGAAGATAGTTACTAACATGTGTATTTAATTAGAAGTTAACCTCCTGGAGTCCATGAGGATTGAAATCTTATATAAATTGCATAAATACATTTAAAATGAAAATAAAATCCCACCAATTTCATCAGGCTGTCAGAAGGTTCTGGGTCCCTATTCCTGGAAAATGTTTGTCCTACTCTCGCATAAAATGGAAATTGGAAGTTACTCAGCCATAAAGTGTAGTTTCAGCAAATACTATTTCAGGAGGCTGAGGCTGAGCCATGACACTGCATCAACTGTTTAAATTGGTCTCTTTGCCATGTTACTGAAGAAATATTTTTTTTTTGGAGTGAATTCTGCTTACTGAGAGGTTGGGGGAAAATAAAAGGAAGTTAAATTTTGTAGCAATGGGACTTTGGCCCCATTTTTTAGGTTCACCTTCCTGGAAGCTGCTAGATCCAGCAGAGATATATAAAGGTTTACAGCCATCTGGTTTTCTTTTTTTGCATGGTACATTTCAAATAAATGATGAATTGCCCAAGAGGCCATCTGAAGCATCTGTGGTATGTAAGCAGGCAAAAGAAATTCAGTGACAGAGGATAAAATTTTCATGTGTATCCACAACTGGCAGGGAGCAATTATAGATTCCTTGGAGTTTCCATTGATCCATTTGACACATTGTAGAAGTAAAATTAATAACCCATAGAGTAATTATTATTCCTTGTTACCTGTATACAGATTTTTTTTTATTACTGTGGACAAGCTTGTTAATCCAGGGATGGCAGATATTCACAGAAAATAAACTGTAAAGCTTTCAGCAAGCCAAAGAATTTTCAAGACAATTTTCCATGAGTTGTTTTTTCTCTCTCCATTTTTAGAACCATACAACATGCTGCATTGAACACTTGTACATTAATAATGGATGTGAAGCCAGCAAGTTATGACTTTTTATCTTAAATGCAAGGCTGTTTTTGATAACTAATATTAATGTGTATCAAAACATTAGTTCCAATTTCTGTAATGCTTGATTTAAACAATAAAATAAAATAATAGTAATCTAAAAAAATTAAATTACATGAATATACCCAAAATTCACATGTACATACCCAAAAGGTTAATGTAGTGGAAAACATAAACCAAGCATACAAAAATGTACATTTCTGAAGAAATGTCTTCCCAATACTTCTGGAATTGACTATGTGACAAGATCTTGTTTTCTAGGTGAGAAGAAAACTAATTATAGGAATTCATAGGAAGAAAGATTCAAAAACCATACTGGCAGGTATTTTTATTAGGATCAAACAAAATGAAGTTTTTGAATTCACAAGCATAGTTGTGTAGTGATGAAAGTTTTGTAGTGGTTTGTTTTATTGTTGTTGTTGTTGTTGTTATTGTTTTGTTTTTTGCCTTTGAGTCAGCATTGATTCCTGGCACTGCCTGGGCAAGTACATGTGGGTTCTTTTGGCAAGATTTCAGAAGGTAGAGCTCACAGCCTCCTGCTTTCTAGCCTGATACCTTAACTGTAAGAAAACCCGAGACAAAAGCGAAGTGAAATAGTCTATAGCAGTGATGGCTAACCTTTTTGCCATTGCATGCCAGGAGGGGGGGCAGAGGAATGGTTGTGTGCACCTGTGCCCACACCCATAGTTCTATGCGCCCCACCCCCATGCATGCGCACATGACCCCCTCTGCTCCCCCCGCTCCTGGCACACAATGGCCCAGTAGGCCCATTTTTCTTTTTCACTTGGCTCCAGGGCCTCTCTAGGAGTCTGGAGAAGGTGAAAACGGCCTTCCCCACCTCCCCTGTAGGTTCTCCAGAAGCTGAAAACAGCCCATTTGACAACTTCTGGTGGGACCATTCCGGTGTTGTCATTCACATGTGCCATTCAGGTCTATAGATTAGGCCATATATTTAAGCTATGCAATCTGCAGTTGAAAGTCAGTTTTAAGATGCTAGTTATAGACTGTGTGCAAACTTAATGTTAGGAGTGAGATCTCAGTGACTTCAAATTGAAACAGATGAACTTTCTTTTGGAAATTAATATTTGCTAGATTGAAAATCTGTTGACCGTTGTATGAAACAACTCTACCTTGATCCTCAGCTATTCTGTCTATGGAAAGGTTACTCTGCAGCGAGAGCCTTCTTGCTTATTCTTATCTTAATAAATGCAGTCAATTTATACATGTGAATGTCTTCCTAGAAAACACAGCCTCTAAAGCATCCATCATTTCATTCCCTTTTATAAATGAAAAACCTTTGTATGGATTCAGTCTTCATATAGAATAGAATGGAATTTTTTATTGGCCAAGAGTGATTGGACACACAAAGAATTTGTCTTGGTGCATATCTCTCAGTGTACATAAAAGAAAAGATACGTTCATCAAGAATCATAACGTACAACACTTAATGATAATCATAGGGTATAAATAAGCAATCAGGAAACAATATCAATATAAATTGTAAGGATACAAGCAACAAAGTTACAATCATATAGTCATAAGTGGAAGGAGACGGGTGGTGGAAACGATGAGAAGATTAATAGTAGTGCAGACGTAGTAAATAGTTTGACAGTGTTGAGGGAATTATTTGTTTAGCAGAGTGATCGTGTTTAGGAAAAAACTGTTCTTGTGTCTAGTTGTTCTGATATGCAGTGCTCTATAGTGTCATTTTGAGGGTAGGGGTTGAAACAGTTTATGTCCAGGATGTGAGGGGATTGTAAATATTTTATAAAATGATGCATTTTAGATATCCTTAGTTTTATAACTTTGTGAAATTAAACCTAAGAATTTAGTTGGCTATTTTGCACAGAATATAGGTTATTCATAAGCCGATTAATTTTTCATTTTCTTCTAATGCCTTTTTATGAAAATCATTTTGAGGATTTTTAAAATTATTATTATTATTGCTTCATTTCCCTGAAAGTGTGTGTGCATGTGTGCATGTATGTATGTAGCAAACATTTGGCTGAATCCGGGACTTGCAACAGAATTCAAATTGGAGAAAAGAGCAGAATGATTTATGGTTCTTGATTTCTCCATGATTTCATAGAAAAGTATAAAAGGTGCTCACTGAGATATTGTGGGGGAAGGGAGTATCAGCCTCTTCTTTCTTTCTTTCTTTTTTTTAGGAGTTTTTATTGGATTCTGTTTTTGTTTTGTTTTTTCTGTTCCAGGAGCAAATCTGGATTCAACCCAGCATTTCTGAATAAAGCTCATTTGGTTCTTTGAGTTTTAGCCTTGCAAAGCAAAGCACTATGAAGATTGCTGGTATGATTTGGTATCCATTCATTATTAATGTACAACTTCTTATGCCATAAAGACTTATTTCTTGGTTATGTTTCTATTAGAAGAAATGTAGTTTAGTGGAAAATGTTCACAGCCTTCAGTTTGAGAGAAAATGTCTTCAAGATTATTAAAATGCCTTAAGGTTTATTAGAGTAAAATGTTTTATTTACAACACAATCAATACAAAGATTCATGGTGAAAATTAAAACCAAAACTTTTGTAGCCATTAATTTTTATTTTTATTTTATCTCAACTGAATTTAAACTATGTTTTACCATTGCAAATAGAAACATCAAAATGCATAAAAAATGTATATATTCCTTGCTAAATAAGTGTATAAAACCATAAATTACCCTAAGTCTTAGTGCTATATATTTGTGTAATAATTTAAGCATAGATAAAAATCAAGGATATATACATCTTTAAGATGATATTTAAATCAGCAACCTCTGAAGACCATTCAAAAATTACATTTGATGCAAAATGAAATGGGACATATATTAGCAAATCAAAGTCGCTATAGTCATATAACACCTATCCCATAGTTGTTGCCTTAAACTTCCAGATACAAATTCAAAGCACTCCTTTTGACCTATAAAACCCCAGTTGATTTAACACTAAGCTAGTTGCAGAACCATCTTCTCTGCATAGAGGGAACCCATCCCAATTGCTTAGTGCAGATTTCATGCCCACTTTTAATCGTTTCCCTGTAGGTAGTGGAAAAGGGATGGGGCTCTTAAGAGTTTTCCTGAAATAACCCTACTTCATGGAACAGGCTTGCCCTCAAAATTATATTGCGACATTCATTATTGGTCTTCCAGAAATGGTTAAAGGCAAAGTAATTGCACAGAAAACTTTGTATGGTCACCATTATATTTAGCACTTTATGGGGGTTTATATCTTTATAATTGTTTATGTTTTTATTCTGTTTTAATGTTGTAAACAGCTGAGAGTTTTTGTTGAATCTGCTGGTATTAATCAATCAATCAATATTTTATAAAGCACTTTTATAAAACTCCATTTAGAATTTATTTTGTACATAGAACTGTAGGTAACGGACCAAGTCACAGATGTTAATTACATACCTGCAATTATTTCTGTCAGATATTTAAAAGCAAAATGAACCCAAGACAGCCCACAGTAAGCCAGAGGATGCCACCAAGCATAAGGTAGCATGGGTGGCTGCAGGCAGGGGAAATGAGGAGAATGATGAGATGTGAGTGCTAACATCCATGTGTGAATGTCATGACCTGCATTCTTGTACCAGTCATCATGTTGTCCCAGAAAAGACTGTGTTTATGCTTGGTAACCTCAGTCTAATTAATAAGTAAACAAGAGGTATAGATACTAAAATATTTTTTATTCTGTGCAGACAGAAAAATGTCCAGGAACAATCTCTCAAAGTTGGCATACACCAGACTAAATACCAACTGTTTTTATAGGTTGGCTGGACATGTAGCACTTAACAAAACAAAACAAATGATGTTTCTTATTAGCAACACAAGGTAAGACAAGATAATGAAACAAAGCAAAACAAGGTAATGAAATGAAGAAAGTTATGTTTCTTTCAGGGGTAGGTTCTCCTTACCTTTACTACCGGTTCTCTGTGGGGCCGCGCGCATGTCGGGTGATGTTTGGTGATGTCGGGTCGGTGGGTGGAGCCTCCCGCCGGTTTTACTACCGGTTCTATAGAACCGGTGCGAACCGGGGGCAACCCACCACTGGTTTCTTCCCAGTAAAACAAAACAAGAGTTGTAATGTTTCTGATTGGCACAGCAATCAAGTATATGCAAAGCATTTGTTGACATCAGGAAACAATAAACTAAGTATTTGCAGGCAAGTCAATGTCAGGTTTTTTTATTCAGAGGTAGAAGTCATGACTCTATCAATTCAGCTGGGTGGCTAATTTGCACGCGAGTTCTCAAACTTGTTAATAAGCAATCTCCCACAAAATAATAAAATGGCTACAAAAGAAAATACTACACATAAAATGGCTGAATCCCAACTCACCCAGGATGCAGGTACATCATGACCGTTCTGTGATAACATAATTTTACACATACCATCATTTTGCATCATCAGAGTTTCCCCTAGACACCACGGGCCCAAACCATCTCATGGAGATGACAATCATTAAGCTGCATTGAAGGTAATATTTTAATACTTTTTCTAAGGATAGAGTTACTTCAGAAAGATCCTATGTTCTTGCCTAATTTGGAGCAAGATCAAGTTGGAACAGAAGAAATCTCATTTTTTATTTTTAATTGGCTGAAATGAGCATAGGAAAAGAAAGGTTCTTGTTGGTATCTTAGCCAAAATGGGATTTATCTGACAGAACCCCCTGCTGGATGTTGGCTCTGTCTCCTTTTGATAATGTTACTAGCTTGATAAATCAAGGAACACCTGTGGACATAATACATCTTGCTTCCCAGTCAATTCTTCCATGACAGAAACTGCAAGCAGGAGGCAGCTTTGTTCTGCCCTGGACTCTGAGGCTGAGTCTTTTTTTTTTTTTAATAAATGATTTACTGAAAGAATAGGGAGGATGCATTCAATTTTTCAGATTGATGGATAAGTACTATCTCCTTTAAATCAGACAGGAATAGGGTTGAAGAAAATCCTGTCTGATCTTCCAAAAATATGAAATGAATCTGAATAAATATTTTATTCACATTTAGCAAGGCAAAATCAGATGCACAAATACACTTGTTTCCTCAACAATACATGTGAAAATGTCCTAAAGAATTTGAATACATGACAAATTCAATAAGTGTTGCAATGTTAAATTACAAAATTCAGCAGCAAATTCCGATATCTGCCCTAAGCAGAATCTACACTTACCCATCCTCACAGCTTCTTACAATATAGGTGAAAATAAAACAACCTAAAGTAAGCAATTAATAACATCTTTCAATTAAGTACATGCAATAGGCAAAACTACCTCAACATAACTCTATTGAATTCAGTAGTACTATTTAGTCACTTCCCATATTTTAACTGTAGAACAATGCAAACACTATATAAACATTTTCATTTACCTTTTACTGTAATTAGAAATGCAACTATAGTACAAAGATTTTTTTCTATTTTAAAAGTTCCTGTTAAATAAGAACCCTACCCAAAAGGATTGATGTATTTACTCCTATTATTTGCTACATGCCAATCTATCAGAAACAATAATAAAACTTGAAAACTTCAATACTGCCTCATTAATATGTGAAAATAGTGCATCAATTGCTCTAGTGCTTTGGTAGATGTCATCCTGCTGTAAAAAAAATTTCCAGCATTATACTTTCAAGCATTCCACTTCCCATACAATGTTGGATTTGACCATGTTCCTCTGAATTGTTTCTCTAATAAAAGTAAAACTGTACTCTTTAGGATTCCACCTCTATCTACCTCTCACAGTACAGGAAATTGTAGATCTCATTAATTCCCTTCTATATCAGCAACAATATCCCATCGCCCGGTTCATGCCCATAGGGAGGGCCTATTCAGGTGCCATCGGCGAGACAATGTCGGCTGGCGTCCCCCAGGGGTAGAGCCTTCTCTGTGGGCGTGCCCACCCTCTGGAATCAACTCCCCTTGGGGCTTCGGCTGGCCCCTGACCTTCGCACCTTTCGCCGCGAATTAAAAACTTGGTTATTCGAGTCCCCCGGTCTGGACTAATGGGGTTTTTTACAGGTTTTTAATAGTATCTGATCTAATTAGGCATTTTAACTTTGCATAATGGATTATTGTGGTTTATTGTTGTAAGCCGCCCTGAGTCCATTGGAGATAGGGCGGCATATAAGCCTAATAAAATAAATAAATAATAAATAAATAAATATAATTTCATTTCATTTCCTGTTTTTAAGGAATAGGAAGACCAGTTGTTTTGCTGGTCTAATATTGCATATAATCAGAGGGCAGGGATGAAAATCAAAGGAAAATCAAGAGCAATTTTTTATCTTTCCATTGCTGACTTCCCAGATAGAGGTTTCTGCCTGGGGATAAGGGGAAGAATCAAAGCACTGCATTATTGCAATTCAAGCCCCACCCACCTCTTTTATGCGTATCATGGTGCCCCACAATATACAAAAGGAACAGGGCTTGCAGCCACATTTTGGCCAATACATTGGATCCTGTAGATTCCTTTTGTTGTCACAATATTCCGGATTCGGAGTGCAAAATACAATGCAAAATTAAGATTTTTTAAAAAATCCTAGATTTGATTTTTACCTTCTTTCCCTTACTTCTTTCAGTCACAAAATAAAACAAAAGAAAATGTGGAAGCAGATCATTTGTATTAGATGAGTCAAATGGAGCTTCACTGAACCAGATGCACAGTCAATCTATGCCTACGTAACTTTTTCTTTCTCATTGTGATATTGCAGAGAAGATCCTTGAGGACAGTGGGAAAGCCAGATATTCTAGATGGTTGATACAGATCTTCTCCTGTTCAGTTATAAGGATCTGAATATGTAATTTTGTTTCATTCTAATTATAATTTCCCTATTTTTTAAGTATACACTACTGAGAATGAGTTGCAGAATTTTGTACCGTAGGTCATTGTTTACCAAATGAATGCAGTGGGAAATAGCATTAAAATGGCTCTATTTCAGAAATCCATTTAATGCAAAGCTGTGTGCCTAATGTTTGCAGGGTTTGTAAATCTTCCATTCTACACTGCCAAGAAGCACTCCTGTATAAAACATGAAGATCAATTTATACTATCACCAGTAAAATGCATTCTGCGTCAGAGTGGATGATCTATAGTCACACACAACATCCAACATTGAATGGCCTGCTACAAAGATATCAGCATTTATTCATGGGTCATGTCATTTAACTCTTTTGGTGGATCTCTTATGTGCAATAAGAAGTCAAACAGTGATAAGTGATCACCAGAGTCAGTAGTGATCTGCCACAGTTGGGATAACAAGGAATAAAAAAAATTCTGAAAATCGAGCCAATATACTGATATATTGTGGTGCTTAACTCTGATAGATAGAGAACAGTTTTTCAAGATAGGTTTCTAACATCTCAAAGCCATTTAGTAAGATGATGCGTAATGTCAGGGTGGCAATTAATCCCATTCTCCCTTTGGGTAATTGCTCCTGATTAGAGGTGGATCGTGGCCTTCCTTTGGAGTATACTTAATAAGCAAAATAAGCCCGAGATATATTCTAATGAAATACATTTTATTGTAAAGAAAATAAAAACATTTTACTGGCTAATTAGTTACATTCTGGCAGCGTTCCTGCTGGATCTCTTTTTTTTATTTTATTTTATTTATATGCCGCCCTTCTCCGGAGACTCAGGGTGGCTTACAATGCGTTAAGCAATAGCCTTCATACTTTTGTATATTTTATACAAAGTCAGCTTATTGCCCCCACAAACTGGGTCCTCATTTTACCCACCTTAGAAAGGATGGAAGGCTGAGTCAACTTTGAGTCTGGTGAGAACAAAGAAAGTTAGAAGGAAAGTGAAGGAATGTGGACATGCGCAGTTAGCTTAGAGATAAGAGATTCTGAGCATCTACGGTACGTCTTAGAGTTCAAAAGCACAGCTGGCAAATACAAAAAACGCAGTGACACGTAAGACAATCAGAAAAACTCATTATTATTGTTTTATTTTTATTATTATTTTGCATTTACATAATAGGGCAAGGCTTATTGATTTATAACAGCATTTATGATATATTACTTGTCTCCTTTAGAAACCTGATTATCTCTAAAGTACAGATTTAGCCATACTTCTAGATAAAATGAAGCTTAAAAATAGGACTTACTTTTAAAATATTTCTAGAGTAGACATAAAATCAATGAGAAGAGTGATAGGAGATAAAATGCTTCCAGAATTTTGTGGAGTACTTGAGATTCAACTTTGATAGAATGCAAAATAAAGAGGAACCAGAACTTACTGGATTTCTCAGTATGCCTGGAAAGTTCCAGAATGACTTCTTCCATCATATCAAGCAAGTACTTTAAGGAACATGAAATACAAATTAGAATCTGCCAAATTATGCCTGAGTTAGGATCAAGCATGTTTGCATAGTCCAAGTAGGTGTAAATTATTTATTTAAATATTATATTTGTTAAACATCACATTATAAAGAAAAAGACTTTGAGGCTAGGACTTGGATATTAATTATTAATATCAACTGCAGTGTAATGATTCCCTTATATTTATTTCTTTAATGGCACTGAGTCAAATATTGGGGCCCACAGTTATCATGCAGCATTGCCATATCAATGGCTTTTCAATTTTTGCCTTGTTTATTATACCTTGGTACTATTAGGATGAAGTAATCAGTTTTAAAATTGTAGCTGTAATATAGATCCTGTTAAGATGAATAATGTGGTCCACATCATTGAATTGGTGAAAGGTAAAAGAGTGCATGAGAGTTTGACCAAAATAGCTGCAGGAAAGGAAATAATGAAAGGTAATAGTCTGATATTTAGCACAAGGTGAAAATTAAATGCTGGGTTAAGATGTTAAAGGGAATAGATCAATAGGATGAGACTGTCAGTGTGTTTAGATAAGACTCCTACAATCTACTATCTATTAATCATCATGAAAATTAATACAGAGATACTGTACTTCTAAATATTAAATGCTGGGTGCAAACGCAAAAGATGGATACCACCTTTATGTGCTACTTCTAAATATCAAGGGCAATATAGCACACTCCTTTTGCAAATGCAGTGTTTAAGTGTACAGCTGTTTGACTGTGCATTCCACAGATGGGTTCTCAAATCATGTGTAATCAGAGTGTGTTTGAATCACAGTTTGTTATTTATAGAAAATACTGACAGAACAAGGTTACATACCACAATAGTGGGTTTCATAGATAACGACAAAACCAAGCCAAGCCAAGCCAAGCCAAGCCAAGCCAAGCCAAGCCAAGCCAAGCCAAGCCAAGCCAAGCCAAGCCAAGCCAAGCCAA
>WNWU01000003.1:38979392-38995102 GCA_012654045.1 Ptyas mucosa | reverse complement strand
AAGCCAAGCCAAGCCAAGCCAAGCCAAGCCAAGCCAAGCCAAGCCAAACCAAACCAAGCCAAACCAAGCCACTCATGGTTTAGCATAATATGTGAATCCAATAATTTGGGTTTTCTCTTTTTTTTCTTCTGTTCAATCATGCCTGATTCTTGGAGACTACCTAGACCCGTGATGGTGAACTTATGGCACGGGTGCCACAGGTGGCATGTGGAGCCATATCAGTGGGCACGCAAGCTCAGCTCCAGCACGTGTGCGTGTGCCAGCCAGCTGATTTTCTGGCCTCCAGAGGGCCTCTGGGGGAGGTGGGGAAGGTCGTTTTTGCTCTCCCCAGGCTCCTAGAAAGGCTCTGGAGCCTGGGGAGAGCGAAAAACAGGCCTACCAGGCCCACTATGCCAAAAGCGGGGGGAGCATGGGGGGAGCAGGGCACATAGAATTATGGGTGTGGGCATGCATGCATGTGACCTCACCACGCTTTCCCCGCTTTTGGCACACGATGGCAAAAAGGTTAGCCATCACTGACCTAGACAAAACCCTGCAGTTTTCCTTGCAAGGTTTTCCAGAAGTGGTTTGCCGTTGCCTCTTTCCTACCTAAGAGAAAGTGCCTGATTCAAGTTCAGTTAGATGGCTTCATGCCTAAGGTGAGACTAGAACTCACACTTTCCCAGTTTCTAGCCTGATGCCTTACCCACTACACTACATTGGTTCTCATTCTATCTAATAAGTGGTGCAATACTCTTCATTTACTTTTCAGAAGTTGAAATGTTTATTTATGAAGTTCACCTGACAGCCTGAGACCAACCTGACTCTACCTGACAATGTACTATAGACATTGAGCTTATTCAATGTATATAATAAAAACAGAATAGAAATTAGTTAAAAGAGTAATTAAAGATAAAAGGCTAAAATTATAGAATTATGTGCACAATTAATGCTCAAAGGCCATTTGGAAGAACCATGTTTTCACCATCTTCCAGAAAGTCATGAGGTTGAGCCATCTGCACTTCACGGGGCATTCTGTTCCACAGTTTTAAGACTAGGAGAACAACATCTGGATCTCTATGTTATTGGTACTGATTCTGTCCTACAAGTGCTGTTCTAGCTCACTTCATAATTTTTGAAACACAGCTGAATGAAAGCTGAAAGTCAGACATATAACTGTACCCCAAATCAACAAATTTATCCCTAAAGGCAGAAGAGAATATAATTCATTTACTGATAGAAAATGTGATTTTTTTTTTATCTTATGATCCCCAAAACACTAGTTGGCAATTGGGGACACCTATCAATTTCTTTCTCTGCCAATATCCACAGAGCCTTTTTGTAAGAAGCTGATTAACACGACCAGGGAACAAAATTGTCCATGTCCACCATCAATTTCTGGTTGCCTTAAAAGTGAACTATATTTGTGAAGACAATCTGTGTAAAATATTAATAAAATTACAGGATCAAATTCTCTGCATAAAACAAAACTGTAAAAAGCGATCTTCATTCATGATTTATAATATGCACAGCTACCAACCTTTGTCCTGTGTTTCTGGGTATATTTACCTGTTTGTAAGTCTCTAAATGCTGGGTCCCTTTTCTTCAATGTTGCCATGACAACATTGCTGCCATGAAAACATTCAGTTCTTCTGCCTACATTCAAAGATCACTTCAAAGCCATACAAGTGGCTAAAACAGTAAGGTGTGAAAAGGGCAGAAGAGGAATCAGATGAAAATTCATTTCTATTCCCATTTATAATTTGTTGATGATGCAGGCATTTGGGCCAAGTTTCACTGGAAATTAAATGTCCAGGAACATAAAGAAAGGCTAAGATGTGTGTAAATGTTAGTAGTTGACTCAACTATCTATCAGAATGGTGAAACAGTCAGTTCTACATGACTTGCTATATCTATCAAGCTTGTGAAACATTACCCTGGAGAGATGAAATCAATGGAAGAAATAAACAGCAAGGCTGTTAGGTATGTTTATCTAAATTCTTATCTATAATGATCACACCAACAATAAATTGGCTTTTGTCCCCAAAATACCCAACCATACATTTGTGCCCTTCTTTCCAATGAATATAAAGAATTCTATCAGGCATCTAATGAAAGTATATAGAACTATTTCCAATTAAGTAAGATGTACTACAGGCAGCCTGGGAGAGAAAATAGTACAGGGAAGCAGATGGAGTACAGTCCTGAGAACTGAAGCACTTGCATGTTCTTTCTGGGAATGTAATTGTTTAGATTTGTCCTCTAGAAACTATAATACTCACATATTTTCTGCAAGAGTCTTCTTTTATATTTTGTTGCTAATTTCAGTCAATATGTTAACATATATGCAAACTACCGTATATACTCGAGTATAAGCTGACCCGAATATAAGCCGACCCCCCCCAATTTTACCCCCAAAAACTGGGAAAACTCATTGACTTGAGTATAAGCCGGGGGTGGGAAATGCAGCGGCTACTGGTAAATTTCAAAATAAAAAAAGACTGGTCAAAAGTGCGAGGATCTGTCAGAAATCACTTTTTTCAGCCCTCTGGCTAGTCCTTTTGTGCATATGGACTACTCAGAGGGCTGAAAAAGTTATTTTTGACTGGTCCTCGCACTTGTGACCAGTCCTCGAACTTACGACTGTCGTCACATTTTACGTTTTTGCCCTATCTTGTCACCATGGTAAAGAGAAGCAGTTGTGAAATGAGTGACATGGTTTTAAGAATGCTGCACGGGCATAAATGTGAGGATGGTCATAAGTGTGAGGACCAGTCAGAAGTGCGAGGACCTGTCAGAAATGACTTTTTTCAGCCCTCTGAGTAGTCCCTATACACATATATCACATGACCAACTAGCCACGCCCACCCAGTCACTGGCTTGATCTAATTTCAGGCAAGTTGAAGCCTCTGTTAAGAGATACCAGGGCTGGGCAAATGTGGCCCTTTTACAACCTGTGGACTTCAACTCCCAGAATTCCTGAGACAGCCAAGCTGGGAGAACCCACTAGCTAGCAGCCAATTACAAGAAGGCTAGCTAGCAGCCAATTACAATCAGCTCTCAACTCAAGGTCAGTGCACATGGGTTCTCCCTAAACGTGAGGATTTCTTTGTTTCTTTCTCCCTTTAAGCCCCCCCAGCCCGTTTTTGCTTCCAGGGGGCTGCAGAGAGTCTTGCTAGGCACCCCCCTCATGCCCCTAGCAAGCCTTGGGAGCCAGTTGCAGGGAAAAAGTCATTTTTTTCGTGACCCGAATATAAGCCGAGGGGGCGTTTTTCAGCCTGAAAAACGGGCTGAAAAACTCGGCTTATATTCGAGTATATACAGTAGTACAGCACATTTGCTTTGAAAAACTATAGAAAGTTATTCTCAGTATATCGTGGGATAAAATAAAAAAAAGGGTAGCATCAAAATCATACAGAATTTTGTGTGTTTGAGGACTGGATTTTCAAAGGTCATGTATATCTTGAAAAATCACAACCAGTGTGTTTCATTTCTATGCATCTATTATTGTTCTTATTATTGTTCTTGTACCTGATTACAGGTATCATTTCTTTTTTGTTGTCAGCTTTTTCATCTTAAACACCTTGTTGTAAAGGTAACATCAAGCCTAAATAACAGCAATAAAACATGAATTCTAGAATTCTGAGCTCATATCCCTGCTAGCAACTTGTAGCATTTTCTAGAATCATTCAACCATTTTAGGTCAAAATAATAATAAAGAAGATAGACTTTTAAAAATCACTTCAGCAATATAGTGATGTTCTGAAGATACTGTAAAGTCATGAGATAGGAAATGGCTGATAAAAGGAATAATAATAGGATTTTGTTTATGTTGGCTGAAATTGCAATGGAGGAATGACTCATGAAATAATCTTGCTGCAGTCTAATTAGGATCTGTCAAACGACACTTGCCAAGGCCTGGATTGCTAGACTGTACCCCTCCTGATCCTCCTTCAACTGTGTTTGATACCATAGATCATCCTGTCATCCTGGATAGCACTGAGCTTGGAGACTGTGAGGATCTGGATAGGAAGCAAGAAGCTGAGGTTAAATCTTAACAAGCCAGATTTGCAATGTCTAGACAACACCTGATTCTTTGATTAACTCTGCTGTTGCTCTAAATAAAGTAGCAAGAGACTTGGATATCCATGCATTGGATATCTCCCTGGACTTATAATTATTACCCACTAAAAGAGGAAGTGGAGGCTATAGCCAGGGGCCCTTCATCCAATTTTGACTGTTGTACTAGTTGTGGCCATACCATTCCTGGAATTAAAGGTTGTGGTAATGTAACTATTGCCCTCAGTGTTATCAGGATGAATGTCAGCAATGCACTCTGCTTTCGGCTATCTTTAAAGACTATCTGGAAATTGCAATAGATGCTGTGTGTTATATATGCTGTTGGGTGAGAGCCATTATAGCCTTATTACAATGCTGCATTGTTTTCATTTGGCTTCCAGATACAATTCCAAGTTTTGGTTTTATGGTAAGCTTAAAAGCTCTAAATGGCTTCCATTCTATGGAATTGCCACACTACATCCAGGTAAGCACATTCTAGGCCAGTGATGGCTAACCTTTTTGCCATCACGTGCCAAAAGAGGGGGGAACACGGTGGGGTCACATGCATGCATGACCACACCCATAATTCTATGCGTCCCACCCACCCCCATGCTCCCCCTGTTTTTGGCACATGATGGCCCGGTGGCCCCGGTAGGCTCGTTTTTTGCTCTCCCCAGGTTCCAGAACCTTTCTAGGAGCCTGGGGAGGGCAAAAATGGCCTTCCCTATCCCCCCAGAGGCCCTCCGGAGGCCGGAAATAGTGTGTTTCCTGAGTTCTGGTGGGCCCAGAAGGCTTGAAAAATCAGCTGGCTGGCGTACGCATGCGTGCTGGACCTGAGCTCCCGTGCCCACCGATATGGCTCCACATGCCACCTGTGGCACCCGTGCCATAGGTTCACCATCACGGTTCTAGGCAGTTTGTGGTGGGTTTTTTTTTGGTGGGGGGGAAATGAATTCAAATTTCTATGAGAGATCACATCTATGGCTTCACTGTTTGGAACAGCCTTCTTCTGGAGGGCCAGATTGGTGCTGACTGAGATGATCTTTTCAAAGGCCACCAATAGGGTATCGGTGTTTTTTGAGAGGTCTTCCATGCCAGTTGGCACCATTATATTGTAATGTGATTTTTTTTTTTTTACTTTTTGTGCTGAATTTTTACTACTGAGTTCTGTTATATTTTTATGACTCTAAACCACCACAGAATGTATGATTTTAGTGGTATAATAAATGACTAGCTAACTAAAAGCTAAATTAACTAGGGTGGAAATTGGGCATAAGAGGTCCTGTGAATAACATTACACAGGTGAACTCAAATTATGATTAATGTAACTAAAATCTGGTATAGAAAGAAAACTGAATATAAGCAATATCAGTTCAGGGAGATCACCAAGGAACAGAAAGCTTAAGAAAATGCAGCAGAATTTCTAAGAAAATACTGTGGGAAAACTATGTTACTACAAAAAAGCCAATCTAGAATTGAGTATTTTAAATTCTAATTATGCTATTCTGATTAGTGATCTTCTTTTCCTGGGGGGAAAATATGCTGGTGGGAGGTTTTTCTTTTTCCCTTTGAAAAGTGAGGTGAAAAAAATAGCTTGAAGCTTGGATAGATATCTGTTCAGGAACTGCTATATAGTCCTTTAATAATTGAAAGGAACTGACATCTGTTATTGATGACTAAAGATTTTTAAACTTGGTGTTATCTCCGTTGGTATGAATGGTATTTTTCAGTATAAGAAAGCTAATTCCTGGCTCCAGAAACTTAAAATGTGAAACCAAAGAAAGAAGAGAGACATGAAATATAAAGTAATTAAGGAAATAGTTATTTCTCATGGGATTCTTTTTATGGGTCTGTAGTGAAATAGAAAAGTCTTAAATAGTCCTTCTGCTTTTAAAAGTTTCTTTGATATAGCAATCCTTATATGAGTAGAAGTTTTTGAGTAAGTAGCTTTTTTAACTTATTTATTGGTTCGATTTATATGCCACCCTTCTCCGGAGACTCAGGGCGGTTTACAATGCGTTAAGCAATAGCCTTCATACTTTTGTATATACCTGCTTAGTAGGGCTTTCGGCCCCCCCTAAGCGGTGTTCTTTTTTATACAAAGTCAGCTTATTGCCCCCACAATCCGGGTCCTCATTTTACCTACCTTGGAAGGATGGAAGGCTGAGTCAAGCTTGAGCCTGGTGAGATTTGAACTCGCAATAATTGCAGGCAGCTGGCAGCTAAGTGCTACTTAACTGTTATGTTTGTCATATTTGTCAAAATTATTTGGAAATTTTTATGTATAAAAACTAAGCATCTTTTCTAATGCCCTTATTCAGGGGTGGGTTCTAATTTTTTTTACTACCGGTTCTATGGGCATGGCTTATTTTGTGGGTTGGCTTGATGGTCATGTGACAATTATTTAGGATTTAGCAGAGGTACTGGTCTACCAGGCTTTTAACTGCTTGCAGAGCTGTACCAATCTACCAGTTTATTTTTTGCAGGCACTGGTCTACTCATGTATTTTTGCAGGTACCAGTCTACTCATTTGTTTTTTTTAACACCGATAAGCTGTAGGGCAGCCCTTTGAAGCCCCGCAGCAAGAGTTTAAACAGTTTTTTCCCCTCTAGCCATCAGCTGGGACTCAGGAGGCAGAAATAGATTGGGGGTGGAGCCAAATAAAAGGTAAGAATAACACAGGGGGTGGGTGGAGGGGGCGTCGGGGGGCATGGGGGGAGAGAACCGATTCAGTGACATCATATCATCACTGCTACTGGCTCGGGAGAACCGGGCCAAACCGGGAGGAACCCACCACTGCCCTTACTGATCCTTGATGAAGGAACTAGATACGGACCATTATTTTTTCCATGTGGCACATCATTTAAATTGTAAAAGTTACAAAACTTATCTGACATTAAAAATATATATAAACCCACCAGTATATGTAATTTACGTATTAATTCACGTATTAATTCTAATTGAAAAGATCTTGATTTTATTTTCTATTGCCCATTGAATTTTTTCTGCAAATTTAGAAAGCCCCACATAGAGCCATGCTCATTTTTGATGAAAGCTGCCAATGTTCACAATCCGTAATTCTGACTGTGGAATGTAAGAAATCTATTACCATGGCAGGTAGGTAAGCTTTGCAGAACAGAAACAGAAAACATTGTAAAAACCATGTACCTTATCTGTTGCTTTTTAATTTGCAGGTGTGCAAAACAGAAATTAAATTTGTTTCATTTTGAACTTGTCAACTTTTTCTACATGTAATTGTTAACTCATAAAGCTCTTAAGATTCTGTAGTCTACTGAAGTGAAACCAATTTTTGTTTGATCCCTGCCAGGGTCAGGTTGGACATGCAAAGAAAGAAGGAAACCAGATTGGGGAAGCAATAAAGAAAAGAGGGAAGGATCAAGCTTGAAGAGCCAAAGAGGAAAAACAGCCTGGGTCTGAAAGATCAGGAGGGAGGAAAGCACTGGTGAAATCCATTTTTTTTACTACCGGTTCTGTGGGCGTGGCTTGGTGGGCATGGCTTGGTGGGCGTGGCAGGGGAAGGATACTGCAAAATTCCCATTCCCTCCCCACTCTGGGGCCAGCCAGAGGTGGTATTTGCCGGTTCTCCGAACTACTCAAAATTTCTGCTACCAGTTCTCCAGAACCTGTCAGAACCTGCTGTATTTCACCCCTGGAGACAAGCCAATGCAAAAGAAGGAAAAAAGCAATCAGGCAGACGGAAATGATGGAAAAACTGAGACTTTTGAAGACTCAGCTGTTTATTTGTGCCTGTTGAGTGTTGCCATCTGTTCTGAGAAACCTTCATCAGGCAGCAGGGCATCAATCACTTTATTTTATGTAACCATGTGTTTTCTTGGGAAAATACATGTGTGCTTTACCATTGCCTTTTCCTGTGCAGTATGAAATTATATCTGTGCTGTCATCACTAAAACTATCACCTCCAAAATCTTCCTGTATTGCTGCTGCCTGTACTCTTGAGTATCTTTAGTGGGATTATATTTTCTTGGCAAACTACTCCAGCACCCTTTGTTCATCCCCATTTATGTTAATGAAACACCAACATAATCTTTCCTCCTTCACCCAAATATTAATATGTATGTGTGCATCTGGTTGCATCAGCTAAAGTTAGTCTCACTAATAATCACAGTCATTATGACTGGTTTGACCAATTCCTTGCTTCCAGCATTGTTTAGAATTTGGGGATGGATGGGAAACGGTACAAATAAGCTAAGAAAGCCCAAAGAAATCATATGCTGTATATTACATACTACACTAAGCCATAGTAACACAGCCACAGTCACTTTGGTGAGATGGACAGCAATATAAATTTGGTTAAAAAATAAATATATAAAATAAGTTAATATCAAGCATAATTGAAATTACTCTTTACTATTCCAAGCAATTCTTCACTGTCTGTTTCCGTATTTGATTAATTTGAAACAAACAAACATACATATATAATACATACATACATACCCCCAAGTTCTATTATAAAGTAGCGTGATGAAGTTGTTCCCATTGATATAGGTAGATTTTCTCTTAAAATGCTATCTATAGTTTAGGTAATGCTGGTCTCAATACTCTGTTCTATTTTCAGAGATTTTCCTTTGCATATTCATCTTAATATTGCCTTTCTTGTTCTTTTTTTCCTCTTCTCTTGGGATCTGTCTTTCTTACTCAGCACATTGTAGTTATGAATTGCTACCAGTTTATACTAATACTTAATAGAACTTTGATATGATATCTGGATTTAAGAATAAAAATGCTAAGAGTAATATATGTCACTGCAATCTTTTTATTGTTCTATAAAATAATAACACATTTATTTCTCTGGAGGCAAAATGAGAGCATAATTCCCAAGGTAATCAAGTAATTGCACCGTAATCCTCTGAAATCAATAACTAATGAAATATTCTAAGGATATACATCTTTGGACATTATAGCTATAGCTCTCTGCCTTTAAGGAGACTTGAAGTAAGCTTCATTTCCCCCCCCCCCCCCATAATAACTATTAAAATAAATATCTATTTTTGCAAGTTACATGCAACATATAATTTTCAAATGTTATCCTTTAATGGCTAAAGTTTCCTATAAAACACAGCTGTTTTTAACCATTGCTCTCTTGCAGGGAAAACATTAATATAACAAAACACTGAAGTTTGTAAATATTGCTAAGAAATTGTAATCTTTTTATTCTTCAGGGGTGAAATTCAGCTGGTTCCTACCGGATCGCATGATAAGGTAGGGCTGACTGTGTGAACCCCTGCCCACCTGCATGGACATCATGATGCACATTTGTGAACCGGTAGGGAAGATAAGTGAATTTTATCCCTGTTATTCTTCATATATGTTACTTTAATGTGAGTCAGTATGAATTAATATTTTGAAAGACCACCAAAAGTGATCGCCAAAAGTGATACTACTACATATTGCATACCATTTTTAATAAGCTAGCAGATAAATGAGTATATAATACAAAAAGAGAAAAATAAAGGAGCCTCTAACCGCAATAAAATACCTTACACCACCAGACTCCAAATTTTGGGCTTAGACAATTTAGAACTACGCCGACTTCAGTCTGACATAAGCATAGTACATGAAATTATCTGCCACAATGTCCTCCCTGTCAATGACTACTTCAGCTTCAACCACAACAATACACAAGCAAACAATAGATACAAACTTAAGGTGAACCGCTCCAAACTCGACTGCAGAAAATATGACTTCAGCAACAGAGTGGTCAATGCCTGGAATGCACTACCTGCCTCAGTGGTTTCTTCCCTAAACCCCCAAAACTTTAACCTTAGACTGTCTACTGTTGACCTCACCCCATTCCTAAGATGTCTGTAAGGGGCGTGCATAAGAGCACCAGCGTGCCTATCGTCCCTGTCCTAATGTTCCCTTTTACTCGTATCCTTTTCATGTATTCAAATTATGTTTATACTTTTATCTGTTATCTTATATATGCTTGGCAAATAAAATAAAAAAAATACCTGAGAAAAATCTGAAAAAGATAATTAAACAGCAGTTTTGTGCGAGCCTAGAAATGAACAAGGTGATCACTAAAAGCCAGCATGGGTTGTTAAAAGCAAACCTTACTGCCCTCTTCTAAAGTAACTAAATTGGTGGATAAAGAAATGCTGTAAGGCACTTGACAAGGTAGATCAGAGCCTGCTTCTTGGTAAGGTAAAAAATGCGGAATGCACAGTACCACTACCAGATGGATTTGCAGTTGGCTGACCAACTATACTCAGGGTGTGGTCCTCAATGGAATACCTCTATGTGGAGGGAAGTATGCAGTGAGGTAGTTCAAGATTCTGTCTTGGGCTCAATACAGTTTGTTCTGTAAGCTCATATCTAATTTCTGTTCAACATTATTGTCTACATTACATAATTTTTTTTAATATTCAGAAAGAAAAAACAACATTTAACAGGAAGCAATGATCTAGTGCCATAAATCTAGAGAAGGAGAAGCTTTGGATAAATAGCTGAAAAACTTCTGTAAAAAGCTAAATGCCAATGAATGTGAAATTTAAAAAACACATTCCAATGTTTAAAGTAGGAAAGGAGGAATGAGAAGAGCTGGACTTACACCACTGTATTTTGCAAACATAGCCCGCTGCCAAGCAAGATATATTTTCAGATATTCTAAATTGGTGGACAATTCTTTGGGGATTTCTATTCATACTAACTAATTTTGTGAACAAGATCTTCCTGAATAGAGAGGAGATATTTGGCGATGCAATGCAATGCATTATGCATTATTCATTTTTCTTCTTTATCAGCTGCTACAGTCTGATTGACTTTATATTTGTGTTTTGAAGGATTTTTTTGTAGAGCTCATGTAAAGCAGTGGTAGTATAGATAGAGTAAAAAAGGAAAATAATTGATGCAATTTAGCTTATATCAAGAATACTCATGGAAATAATTTTGCAATATTTCTGGTTTAAATATTGATCAAGATCACTGGAGCTGGAGTGTCTAATTCAGACTGCATTATTATTATTATTTGTATGTGGAAAGCACTTAGAACTTCTTAACATACAATATAGGAATTCAATAAGATGGTACAGATAATTTTGTTTGGTTAATTTAAAACAGATTTGTGAGATGCTTAAATTTTTATCTTTATATGGTTTCTTTTTTGTCAGTCATTATAACTAATTTTTTCTACTCTATATTTTAAAAATAGTTAGCAATTCACACTTAAAAGGAACATAAATCTTTATACTGGTAAATCTTTTAATAACTTCCAGGAAATATCTTAGTCATGTTTTATTGCTTGAAATGAGTATTGATTACATTTTTTAAAAAAAAGAAAATACATTCTTTCATTATTAAAAATCAAACTGCACATCAATAATGGATCATAATCCAGTAATTGTATGTTTGCACTTTGGAGGCTTCTTGTCTGCATTTATAAATATTGGTCACTTTTATTAATATATTGTTTTACTATCTTATCAATAATAAGTAACCTCATCATTCTTTCTGAAATCTGCAGACAGACTGACTTCTAAAAAAAGCTAGATAATCACAATTGCACCATGCCCATTTACTATTCATTTTAATGGCACTTATTGATGGAAATTTCTGGCTTTAATTATTTTTTGCTGTGAAGGCAACCCAAATCAAACAGGCCCTAATTATAATCAGCCCAAAGCAATAAAGCTGAATTAGTAATTTAAAAGATTTTACCTCTGGTTTATACTTCAAATGAGAGAGCATATTGTTTTGCAGCAAAATATTTTGTTTTTCAAAAGAGTTATGCCAAATTGTATGAATCCATATACAGAGAAAAAGAGATGAGACAAGAAGTCCTATAAAATATTTCTTATTCTTCTATTTATTCTTTTTATTTATTTATTTAGGGAATTTATTTACTGCCTCATATCCAATGACTCTTCTTTTGATAGTCGAGTTACTTTAAAAGCATAAAGTATGCCGAAAAATACATGTATTTTTCCCTGTATGCTGGTAAAGATATGCCATTTCTAAAAGAAAGATTTAAATGCGTGATGCAAAATTGCTAAGATATGGCATTTATTGCTTGGGGCAATAAAGAACTTAACTGTTCACGATGGTTGAAAAATTATAGAGGGATCTATTCTAGTTCTTTATTTGCACCTTTTCAGCATATTTAAAATTACATTTTTTACACTTAGTGGACCAATTATGATAATATAAATCCAGTAGGAATGAGGGGGAAAGTGTTTGCTACATTTGAACGCATTTCCTGCCTAGCAATTCAAGGCCCCATAAATATGATTCCTTTTCAGGGACAACATCATATATCTTCAGGCTATTAGGGCCTCAAACATCACATTTTATCAATATTCATATCTGTGCATTTGGGTGTGACCCTGAAAAATGTTCATTGCGAGGATATTCATTTCACTTGAATATACTACTGAATACAAGTACAGTTGTGTTTATGCAAAGATACTTGCAGTGGTAAAGATATATTGTTAGTTCTTTTAATCCTGTCTCCAATGGCAGATTGGCAACCATTAATGTTATTTACTCCTTTGACATGACTTGTTTTCAATCATTATTGATTTTCCTGGTTGTTTTTCTACTGCCTCCCACATGGACAGCTGGCAGTTCTTGACTGAAGGAAACTTGTTCACCCATGTAGACTTTCATTGAGTTCCAGCATCCACATTCCTTCCATTATTCTAACCCAAAGCCTGGGAAAACAACCAGGTTTTTAACATTTTGTGAAAAGTTGGAGAAAGTATGGATCTCTAGGGAGATATCATTTTCAGAAGTCACAAGTGATCACTGAAAAAGCATTCTTTGTGGGTTCCAGAAAATGTCATTGCTCAATTGATGGAACCCAAAGCTAGTTGACTTCACTGGATAGGTGGAATCATCTCTCAAACAGCTAGGACCGATGCCATGAAGAATTTTATGGGTGAGAATGGAATTTTCTGGCTGCTTATATATGGTAACTTGCTCTGACAGTCTTGGCTGAGGTGTGGTCTCTTCCTTGATTATGATTCCTTAAAGTATTGGTTGCCAGGGAGGATGTGTTCCAGCTGTCTGTTTTCTTTAGGAAGGGTTGGTTGTTTTTCAGAAAAGAACATCCTGCTAGTGGCCAACATCAGAGAAGCAGGGAACAAGACCAGATACACAATCAAGAAGAAACACTCTCCAAATAAAACTAACTCCATTCTGCATGCATTGATGATGCTATCTAACCTGATAATGAAATCTCTACAAGAAAAATAATTTCTGTGAGCACCAAGAACTCAAAATTTCAAAAATCCTAAAATGGATTTTTAAACCACATGTTGTATTGCATCATCCCTTTAAACAAAACAACAAAGATTCTCTTTTGGTTGACTAAACCAGGAATAGCAAATTCTTTTCAGTGCATCCTTGTGCATACCTTCCAATGATATCTCAAAATGGCAGGATACAGATTAAAAATGCTTTGAATTAAGTATCCCAATGAAAAGCTGCCCTGCTTTAATAATCATATCAACTTCACATAATACCTACTTCAAATCCATGCTATACAGTTCTAATAAACCATGATGTCTTAAGATAGAACTTTGTTCTTTCTTCCTTTTACATTTTTCTTTTAAAACTTTGTCTCTTTTTTCCCTTCATTTCCTGAAATTGCCTTTTTATGAGAATTTCTTCCTTTCTTCTTCCTTCTTATTTTTCATAATACTTGCTCTCTAAATTTTTTCTCCCTTCCTCTCTTCTTTGTGTTATATGCATATGTATTATTGCCCTCCAGCTCAGTAGCTTTCTCTATAATCTTTGACTCTAAGTTTCATGTCTTGCCTTTCTATTCTTTGGGAGAAATCACTTCCCCAGTTCCTGATTCTCTTATAAATCCAAGATTATCTCCTAGAGGACCTATTCACACTGCCAGGTCATATAATTGTTGGAGGAGAAGCTTCAAATTTTTTTCCATTACAGATCTCTGAAGCCACCAAAGTTAGCTGTTTTACTTTTCCTGACATTTTATTATGTCTAGGCCACTCCTTGTCTGCTATAGTGGCAAATATCTATAGTTCGGGTGTAGGATGAGGGTGAAGGTTTGTTCTCCAAACTTGTGGGTTGATTTCCAAATGTTTCATCACCAGACTAAGTAACACTTTCAGCAGGGAGTTTAGGGGATGTCAGTATTCTTCTGTTTATAAGTTTCAAGTGTGGATGTGTCAAGTGAGGGTCTTGTGATGGGTCAGGTGTGAGTCATCAGTGAGTCTTGTGATGGGTCTTGTGAAGGGAGGTTACATCAGGTCAGGGTCATTGGGAGGTGAACTGCTGGTGGGGGCTTGCATGGCTTGGTTGAGGGTCAGTGCTGTCTCTGATTGGCTGTGCAGTTGATTTGGATTCTGAGGGGTTCATAGGTTGGTTGTAGGTCAATGTGCCTGTTGATGGAAATGCTTGTGGAGTGCCAGGCTTTGATGAACTCATGAGCACGGTGGATAGTAGCTTGGTTGATGATTTTTGTGTTGTCCAATCAAACTGGTGCTGTTTAGTGTCAGTGTGGGTAAAGATTAAGAATTTGGGATTGTGGCATTTGACTGCCAGTCAATGTTTGTGGATCCTGGTTTTTAATTGACATGATGTTCGTCTTACATAGAATTGATTATGATGGTTAAAGTTGATTTTGTATATTCCTACCCACTGAGCAGTTTGAAAGCATGCAAATATGAGTAGATAAATAGGTACCACTTCAGTGGGAAGGTAACAGTGTTTCTTTGGCGTATAATCATGCTAGCCACATAACCACTGTTTTCAGACAACACTGGCTCACTCAGTTAAGAACCAGAGATGAGCACTGCCCATTAGAGTCAGACACAATTAGACAGGATAGATTTTTATCTTTAACTTTGTACATATAAATTTAAGGCTCCAATCTGGATTGGTTAGCGGGACCAGCATATACAGGACTCTTTTAAAGAGAAGTTCCCTGAGGATTGGCTCTAGCATGAATCCAAAAGCTCAGAAGACTAAACCTTTGGTCCCAGTGACCAACCCAGATTGGATCCTGCCACATTATCCTGGGATACATATATCTGCCTTCATTTGTCATAGAAATTTAACTTTGTAGGTACATGCATACACTGTGTGCTTGTGTTTGTGTATATTTATATATATACTAGCCAAAATCTTGGCATCCAAATTAACTGGTGTAGAATGTGGCCGCGCAGGGGATTATGGGAGCAAGGGGGCTCTCCCATGTGAGAGCTCTCCTGCGCAAGCTGCATTGGCTTCCGGTGGTCTTCTGGGTGCGCTTCAAGGTGTTGGTAACCACCTTTAAAGCACTCCATGGCATAGGGCCTGGGTACTTGTGGGCCTGTCTTCTGCTGCCGATAGCCTCCCACCGGTCAGTACGCTCCCATAGAGAGGGATTCCTCAGAGTGCCATCAGCCAGGCAATGTTGGTTGGCAATCCCCAGGGGGAAGGCCTTCTCAGTGGCAGCACCTGCCCTCTGGAACGATCTCCCCCTGGAGATACGGAGAATATCAGATCTCCAGGCTTTTCGCCGTGCCCTAAAAACTTTCTTGTTTCATCAAGCTGGCCTGCGTAAACCCCTCCCCCCTTGGATATTTTAAATTGTAATGTGGATTGTTTTAAATTTTTGGGCCAAATTAATATAATAAATAAATAAATAAATAAATAAATAAATAAATAAATAAATAAAT
>WNWU01000003.1:38961199-38979382 GCA_012654045.1 Ptyas mucosa | reverse complement strand
AATAAATAAATAAATAAATAAATAAATAAATAAATAAATAAATAAATAAATAAATAAATCTTTACGTGTCCTGACAAACTCCTGCTTGATTGCACCATAGTTTAACTCCTTTACTTATTTATTTACTGTGAATTTTAAGATTATACTAGCAAATTATCATGTTATGCAAGGAGCTGTGAGGAAATATTAAGCTAATTAATATAATTCCATAAGAGCAATTTTACAATAGGAAATTAGAAACAAATAAAAACCGAATCCCAAATTCCAGCAGCAATTTTAGAATTAAATGCCCTATGATATGAAAAAGAACATTTATTGGGACTGCTAGTGATATTATCACTGTCCAGGTTCCCACCTCCTTCTCCCAATGGTCAATAGTTACTGTTATTTCTGCTTCTTCTGTATTGCATCTCCCCTTCTATGTCTAAATTTTCATATCCTTCTTTCAGCACCATTTATCTCTTTTCTCATTCTCATTCTTTGCAAATTAGCCTCATTCCCAGAAAGAACATTAACCACGGTGCTGGTTTAATACTTACAAGATAGTTTTTAATATATTTTGAGTAAAGATTAAACCATTCAGTCAGAGCACTTGCCTATTAGAGTTTTGTAAAGGGTGATATTTTGCAATGCAAAAGTATTTCTTTTCCTTCCAGTGACCCTTCCACACGAACAAACCTCAATTCCCATGTAATGGAGGCAGAGGGTACAAAATGAGAACAGGCGTTGCATGTATTCAAGAAAGATACAATGGGATTATTAATTCACTAAATCCCAGTGGAAGCTCATTATGTCCAGCTAGTTATTCAGTAGATACAGTTTTTTGCATTCAGTAAGGAAAAATAGCACACAACAAAAGAAAGGATTATATTTTAGAAATACCGAAACAAAAAAAAATGATTCTGCATTTATGTCTACACTTTTAAAAATACACTTTCACATATTTCATCTTACCTAAGCTACTTCACAAGGATTTATATTTTTTTCCCCGAATTCTATTATTCCAATGTGAAATACACGCTATTTCTAAACTTATTTTTTCAGTCGTCCTGATCAAGTTAATTAGTTTAACAATATTTCGTGTTCTTCTGTTAATCTTTTCTTCCAATGTTGAGTGATAAAATGTTTTCCAATTATAACTGACAGTTGTATAAACTACCATCAGTATATGCCCAATCTTATCAACATCTTTGCAAAACACAACAGCACAAATCCATACAAGAAAATAATTCTACAAGATTAGTAGCAAGTCACACTTTTGATTTCTTTTAGATTTGCAATCTGTTAATAAGAAACAGTTACAAAAATAAAGGAAAATGGTCTGCTTTCAATAGATTTTGTTTTCAATCTATAACATTTTACTTAAATGAATGATTTATAGCAGATTAATATTCAGTGTTTATCTTTGTTTTAATATATTTATAGTATTATTTATTTATTTATTTATTTATTATTTATTTATTATCATAAGAATCAATTGCAAAGGGCAGTTTTACTCAGAACAACTTACGACTGACAATACCTCTAACACCATTAAACATCAGCATCTGCCTATCCCAAGTCCTTGGGAAGGACTTGATAGGTAGACAAAAATGCCAAATCTACTCTGAACATCTGGCTTATTGTGAGACATAATAATTCATTACATTTACAATCTGCCCAATTCTCAATGACTCTGATAAGTTTGCAATCATGGAAACTTTTATCAGCAAGAAGAATGAAACACATATATCTGCATACAAGTACACACACAAACAGCACAAGACAACAAACCAACAATGGTAAAGCAAGTATGGTTTACTTTCTATTCAAATAGAATAGAATAGAGTATGGTTTCCATCTCTATTCAACCTCTCCATTTAAGCAAAAAGATAGACTTGATTGCAAATGTCTTCTAGCTTATAGTGCTGGCTACCCACTCTCATGAGTTATAATCAATTGAACAGTTTCTTTTTGAACACAGTGAATAAATGGATTCTTAAGAGATAAACACACACACACACACACACACACACACACACATATAAACAGTAGTAAGAAGTGAAAATATCTAATATCTTATAGATTGTCTGACATATGGTCACCAGCATGTCTGTACCTGGAAGTCTAGTGAATATGCTTACAATTTTTTCCCCAATTTATTTATTTATTTATGTATTTATTTATTTTGTTTGTTTATTTATTTACCTGTATCCTGCCTGCATTATTTTACATATAACTCAGGGTGGCAAACATAACACACTTTCCTCCTCCTATTTTCCCCACAACAGATGGGCTGAGAGGGAGTGATTGCCTCAGAGTCACTCGGGTGGTTTCATAGCTTAAGGCGGAATTAGTACTTAGAGCAGGAGTCAGCAACCTGCGGCTCTGGAGCCGCATGTGGCTCTTTCATCCCTCTGCTCCGGCTCCCTGTTGTTGGTTGGCTCCACAATTGGTAGGGCTTTCGGTTAGGACAGGTAGAGGAAAAAGGACGCCGTGTTAGGAGTAGACTCTATGGTGGGAGAAGTGGACTTCGGATCAGCAGAGGAAAAAAGGATGCCACACTAGGAGGAGTCTCTATGGGGGGTGGGGACTGGACTTCCAGTCGGCTCCAGAATTAAATGGAGGGCTTCTGGTTAGGGCCTTTGTGGCTCTTTGAGTGTTTAAGGTTGCTGACCCCTGACTTAGATTCTTCCCCTTTCTAGCCTAGTGCCTTAACCACTAGACCAAATTGGTGCTCATTTCTCAAATGAAAGTACTGGTGTTAGCCTATAAAATCTTTTATACCATGATCCACAAATACTGTACTACTGTGAACAAAGCCCAGAAGTTATTGTTGACAATGTTTCCACTTTATCCATGCAAACCTGATAGAAAAAGGTGTGTGACACACACACACACACACACACACACACCCGAGAAGTCCAAAGTCACAGCCTGAGAATCTCTATTATTACAGCATAGGATTAGGATTCAGGATTAGGTTACTTGAAGAACTGTATTTTAATCTATATACCTTTTGTTGCCTTTACTAAAACTGTTATTGAACATAATAGGTTCTTGGATACTGTCAGGGCCAAAGAAGCAAAGACACATGAGTAGTTTCTTTATGGTTGTTCATCTACAAACAGAATCTTGCCAGGCTAAAGCAATTATCTGCCATAACTATAGGTATACTCTGAATTGTTAGGGAAAGTCCAACATTATTCTATTTCTGCCAACAAGACTTTCCAAGCTCTTTGCCTCTTTTTTAAAACAATCTTTTGAATTCTTTACCTAATTTTGGGTATTCCAAAATTTGGTTCCAAAAGCTGGTGCTTACTTGGTGTTTCTCTACACCACAGCTCTGATTTTGCCTTATAAAATTCTATTCTGCATACTTTTTTATATAAACAAAACCCTTAAAGGTTACAAATGCATCGTATATGTAAAGCAAGCCCAATTAACAAATTCTTACTGCAAGTCTGAGATTAATTATAAATAATTATATTTAAATATTTTGTTTTATGCCATACAACTTTTAAAGCTGTTTGAGTGGGTTTCTTATATAAGAACTGAATTTGGGAAAAAAATAAGTTCTGATCTTGGTTTTTTCCCAAATTCAGTTCACATGTTACTCATGTGCATTCACCTTTTTACATTGCAAGATAAAAACAAAAATATTGCTTTCCTTTTCAAAGTTCTTCCGATCTGTTTGTATTTGTCTAGGGCCTACACAGTACTTATAGATTGGCCCTGGGTGTACAATCTCCTTCCAGTCCTCCAGCTAGTGCTATACACAAACCTTTTAATGGGAGATTTGGAAAGCTGCCTTTGTCACTCCTTCTCTGCCAAGAAAGTGACTGGCAAGATTGGAATACCATTAAAGGAGTACTACATGCTCGGTAGATGCTTCCAGCTGTTTTCCTGTTTGTGTCACTTAATTAGAATAAATGTATGACACTAACACATTGTTCACAAAAGTCAGGATTGGATGTTGCTCTCCTCTGTGGATACACAGTGGCTATTATTGCCACTTAGAGTTCCTTTGCTAGATGAATGGCCATATAAATTTATAAGCAATAAAATAATGCATTTAATGCATAATAGCTCTGCGACACAGATATTCCAACTGAGTTGGACTGAGTTAAAGATACTGGCATGTACACATTGCTCTGTCACATAATGTTCAAGTACATAATAATAATCACCATCAATCAATTGCAAAAGGCAGCTTCACTTGGAATAGCTTACATTCTGCGATGATATCTTTAAACCCTCAAACATCCACATCTGCCTATCCCAGATCCTTGGGAAGGACTTAACAGAGGGAAAATGTCCTATCCACTCTGAACATCTGGCTGATTGTGTGATGAACCATAATATCATAATTATATTATTTAAGATAATATATATTATATATAATATATTTAGTGTTGATATGATTTAGTACTGGTTTTTAAGAGTTTTCTGCATACCATAAATGTAGACATAAAATTAAATATTTATTTAGAAACAACTTTTTCTTTTGGGGTCCCTGCCTTTGGAATTTGACCTGACCCAGTTATTTTTCAAGAAGGCTTTGATGACCAGGCTGTTCTTTTAGTGTTGAGACAAGATTTTAAATGAGCTCATCCTGAGAGATGTTTGTTGATGTGCCCTGTTGCTGTGGTTGATTTTGTGTCTCTTTGTCACTGGAACATTATAATTATCTTTTTATTACAGCTTGTTCCCAAATTGCAATAGAAACCCAATAAATTAATAACTGCACCTCTCATGGATGTAGCACTTGGCATAAGGTAGTATTTAGTACATGTTAGGCTAACGTATTCTTTATATGTGAAATCTCCATCATCCTTTCAATAAACTGAAGTTATCTTACTTTATCATCCTGCAACTTGGAATTAAGGGTGAGATAGACACAGAAAGGGAAACTCCAAAAATTCCAAACTAATGTGTGGTTTCCCACAACTTCCTGCCTTATGTTACATGAACTGATGTAAGGGAGATGACAAGAGCCAATGATGATATAAATGGGGCAGGGCTACTATTATTTATACTGGCTATAAATGGCTTCATTTAAAAAGGAAAAGGAAATGGGAGGGTTTATTATGAGATGTTGCCTTAAATGCTAGTAGAAAAATGTGGCAGCTTTGTTTATGTGCCACCCAGCATGAACTGTGTCTCATGGTGCATCATAGGACAAAACTTTGAACAAAGGAACATCAAATGGGCTTACAGAGTTTGTCCAAAATTTGGAAGCTATGTTTCCTCATGGGATTGAAATTTAGAAAATTTTATAAGACATCTTATGGCATAAATATTATCATAAATCCTGTAGTCAACAGGTTTATTTAATTATTTTGTATGTTGTAACAGAATACAGCGATGTTTTTATTTTCAGTACTCATGTTTCTTCTTGTTGCTGGGAGATCCTTGTGAGGTCCAGAATGTGTAGACTATTTAGCAATGACAAAGTCATGTTGCCTTGGAGTAAACCATGAAGACACTACTTTACATGTAATAAACAGATGTTTGTGCTGTGCTGCTCAACATGAGCTACAGTACTTTCAAGGTAGATTCATCTCTGAATAACTTCCTGGCTTTTAAAGATATTTTTCAAGCACATTAGAAGCTCTACCATTGTTGAAGGCATTGAGGAATATGGTAAGGAAATATGACTCAAGAGCAGGGGTGAAATCCAGCAGGTTCTGACAGGTTCTGGAGAACCAGTAGTGGAAATTTTGAGTAGTTTGAAGAACCGACAAATACCATCTCTGGCTGGTCCCAGAGTGGGGTGGGAATGGAGATTTTGCAATATCCTTCTCCCAGGAGTGGGGATGGAATGGAGATTTTGCAATCCAGGAGTGGGGAAGTAATGGAAAATTTGCAATATCCTTTCCCCAGGAGTGGGGAGGGAATGGAGATTTTGTAATATCCTTCCCCCAGGAGTTGGAAGGGAATGGAGATTTTGTAATATCCTTTCCCTGCCATGCCCACCAAGCCATGCCCACCCAGCAAGCCACGCCAACAGAACCAGTAGTAAAAAAAAATTGAATTTTACCATTGCTCAAGAGGTCATGATTTGTCTTGTGTTTAACACAATCAGAAAAAAATGCCATGTTTATGGGATTTGATTTGTCTACTTTTTCAATCTCAAATACAGTATTTCGAAATAGTATACTACTTAGTAGGTAAAATGGACAGAATCTTTAGTAATTTGCTCATTCTCTTACAATAAATTGTTATTTTTGCATAATATATTTATATTCTGTAGAGGTTCAGCCTAAACACACCAAGTGTAAATGTATGATGAAGCTGGAGTAAGTGCATGGATGAAAAACCTGACATTATATTCCACATGTTCGATGTCTCTGCATATCTTTGTGTCTTGAATATGATGTTTGTATTTTGTTTTATGTATGTTTGGCTGAATGTACACTTGTTTAGTGCTGCTTAGTAAATCTCACTTAGCTAAGTTCTGCATCATGAAAAAATGTGCAATAAGTAGGTAAGATTTGGGCTGCAAAAATCTAAACAATTTTTTGGGTGCTTTTGAGCCATATTGATTCCTAGAGATTGCCTGGACAAGTCCCTGCAGTTTACTCAGCAAGGTTTTGGAAGAGGTTGGCCATTGCTTTCTTCCTAAGGCTGAGAAAAGGTTGAATGGCCCAAAGTGAACCAGAGTGCTTTGTGCTTAAAATAGGACTAGAACTCCTAGCCTGGTGTCCTGATTCTGGTATTTTTACTGTACCAAGCTGGATCTATAAATGACCACTAGATGGCAGCAAAGAAATGAAGAAAAATGAATAATTTGCTGCCATCCAGTGGCCATCCAGAGTTTGTAGCCCAGAATACATAATTTTGTATTTAAAAACATTTAGAGGAACATTTCTCTTCCACATATGCTCAGCACATCAAATCCAGTCCTGCAGGAATAATTGGCATGCACTGTTGAGGATGGAGCTTGCACTGAATTGAACCCATATTATACTCAATAATAGCTGACAATATTTTTTTTATATAAACGTAGCTGATTCCTACATTACTTTATGTGAGAATCATGATAGCAGTTGACAATATGATTTAATGCCTACCATTATGTATAGCATGAAGTTGGTTGCACACAACATGTGGCTTGCAAATTAAATGGGTCCACATTACTCATCAATATATACAAGAGTTCATTCCATTTAGAAATTGCACTGTAACGTATTATGTTCTTGCAGCATATGGAAATCTCCAATTACTGTAACTATTTTTTTTTTAAAAAATATCACTTTAATCTATATTTAATGTCTACTTCAGGGGTGTCAAACTGGTGACCCGCCAGCCGGATGCTTCACACACAAGCCATGGCCACCCCAGCTCCACTAAGGGAAAAAAATGTCACGATACGTCATGTGATGGCAACATGATGGGTGAGTTTGACACCTATGGTCTACTTCTACAGGTATTACTAGTATAATAATGTTCAGATTTTGTTTTGTTTGAGTTAGAAAAAGCTATTGCAGCAATATGATACATGTTTATACAATTTTCCATTCAAAATGAGATATTTGGCATTCTTTTGTAATACTTTAGCTTGGCCAGTCACATTTTTCCAGCTGAAAGAGCTGGAGGAAGCCGTATACTAGGTGTTATCAAGGACATCCAAGAAAACGTGAAGTACAACAAAAGTCAAGATGGCTGTTGCCAATGCATGACTGAAGCCCCACCCATTTTTTATGTGTGATGAAACAAAAAGGGGTTGGGTTTCCATCATGCCATCATGACTTTTATGAGCCTTCTGCATGGACCTCTTGGCTGAGAACTCAAGGATCAGATTGCAAGGATGAAGCCCATATATGCAGTGCTAAAACAAACAGCATCTAGATTGCACTGCTATTTAATGTTAACATTCAATAATTAACTGATACTCTAAACGTACTGAGTCTCCTACTGTAAGCTGTCAAAAAATTAAAATCTGCATGTTACAAAAGGAAAAAAGATGTGAAAATAAGCATATCCTTTAGCATCAGAAGCTGAAACCTTAGATGGTTGTTAGGTATAACTCTTCTGTACAGCTTTGTGACTTATGGATAATTGTATCCGCTTGAGGGAATACATGGTCAAGCTGCCTCACAAAACCACTTGGCAGAATTTCTCAAGCTCTCATGCTATTAAAGTGAATAGCTTATTACGCAAATTTTTTCAGCTGAAAAATTTTCCAGGAGTCCTGGTGGCACAGTGAACTAATTCACTGTTATTAAGATCAGCTGCTTGCAATTACTGCAAGTTCAAATCCCACCAGGCTCAAGGTTGACTCAGCCTTCCATCCTTTCTAAGGTAGGTGAAATGAGGACCCAGATTGTGGGGGCAATAAGCTGACTTTGTATAAATATATAAAAGTATGAAGGGTATTGCTTAACGCACTGTAAACCGCCCTGAGTCTCCAGAGAAGGGCGGCATATAAATCAATTTTTTTAAAAAAAATTAAGCAGTTTGTTACAATTTTTTCCATAGACAAGGGGATCACATGTTTCTTCCTTTCTTGCAAATTAGTTCTATAATTGAAGATTTTAATGTTACTTCTAATTCATTAAGAAAACGGACTTATATATCCTGACACATCTGTTCCAATGGTAAAAGCACATATTGTAAACATTTGTTTTTTTAAAAAAAGGCCAGTTGCATAAAAGACATCTAATTTTTTTAAATCTCTCACATCTGCACAATATCATATTAAAGTGCATTCTGCATGTTCAGAGTGGTTTCACCACTCAAAAATAACATATCCATTATCTTGAAGTATGGGAAAGGCCAAGAATGCGGTTATTTTTCTTTCTATTTGTATGACAAAGAAAAAATGTTCTTTTGGCTAACTAGTTCTGGCGCCCATAGGAACTGCCATTCGAATTAAACATGGGATTCTGCATTGTTACTTGATGTAATGACTGTATTGCGAGTTTAGGCAAATCACATCATGAATAATCAGCATTCTAAACATTGTTTGTGGTCTTAATGTTAATCATTCTCTCGCTAGCTCTCTTTATCTAATTCATTATTATTATTTAAATATTATTTTCATTTAATACAATTGCAGGTAGACTTTGAATGTTTGGCCTGTCCTACATATAGCAAATTTATTTTCCTAAGCTGCTGTGACCATCGGCCATGTCGCTAATGAATGTGTATATAGTAATTGTATGCAGATAGACAATAAGAGAAGTAGAGTTTTTCTTTTGCTTTTTATAATGCTGTTGTATTTGTTTTCTAATTTGTTTCCTGAATTTTTTTTCTTTATTAGTTCATACTATTAATTTCTACTAATTGGTCAAGTATTAGATCTGAAACCTATAATAAAGAAATCGACTTTTCTGAATAGTGATAAGAAAATGCTTATTCTGACTTCCGGTTCCGGTCCCGGAGGCGACGGACACTGATCGGGCTAGCTCTGGCCCCAGTGTCCGATCCCCCCCATCTGGAGGCCCTATGGGCCAAACACCCTAATATTGGGGCGTTTGCCGTTTGAGGGCGGCTCGCCAGGGGTCCCCTGCCTCACATCCAGGGGACGGGAGGCCGATGCTGGCGCGCCCGAGGCTCCAGCGGGGGAGGGAGGCGATCGGCGGCCTTTTCTGGGGCCGCTGAGGCGCCACAGCGCCTAAGGGGACCGGCGCTTACCTGCAGGACACTGCGGACTGGGAGCTGATCGACCGGAGAGTTGAGGAGGCATGACGGAGTTTTAACTGCAAGGAGCAGAGAGCTGACAAGGCATCCTGGAGGTGAGAGGGGGGGGGTTGGAGCCCCCCCCTTGTAGCTGGAAAGGTGCCCTGGCTGAGAAGTAGGGGGAAAGAAATGGGAAAAAAACCCTTCCTTTGCTGACTTTTTCTTGAGGATGGCTGAATCAGAATTTGTTAAAGAGGTCTGGTGGCCTCTCTTCCCGGTGGAGAGCTATGGCGGTGGTCCGACTTCCTGCTTCTTTATTTACGACTGAAGACATTACCCACCTTGAGCTTCCTGTTTGACCTACTCTGCACTCCGGACTCGTTGCTCCTGTGAGCGCCCATTGGTGGATACTGGAAAAATTACACCGACTGTCAATCCCTCTTTCTTTCCTGGAGGCTTGTTTTTTGGGATTTTTCATCTTCTATCATTGCAAGATGGCCAAGGGCCACAAAACAACAGCAGCTGACATGGAAAAATTTTTGGAAAGACTGGCAAAATTGGATCAGAAATTGGATAAATTGGATGATTTACAAAAAGGATTATCTGAAATTAAATCTGAAATGACACTTACGAAAAAAGATTTAAATGATGTTCAACAGCTGGCAGAGCAAAACAAGAAGAAGATGGGGGGTTTGGAGGGGGAGGTACAGGCACTCCAGCGGGTGGAAGAAGGGAGAGGAAATGCAATGCTAACTTTACAATTGGATAAGATGTCTTATTTTCTCAGGTTTCAAAATGTGGAACAACTCGACCAGGAAAACTTGAGAGAAGTGATGGTCAAAATGTTGGGTGAATTTCTTGAAAGAGATTTGGAGTCTACTGGAAGGGATGTGGATCTGGTGTATAGAGTAAACTCACAATTTGCAATTTTACATAGTGTCCCAAGAGAGGTCCATATTAAATTTGTAAGAAGGGAACTGAGAGATGAGATATTGAGAAAACAAAGACTGGGGGCGCTGGTGTACAGGGGCAAGGAGGTCACCATCCTAAAGCAGATTCCCAGACAGGTACGAGAATTAAGGAGAAAATATTATTTTTTATCAAACAAGTTGTACCTTAAGGGAATAGGCTTTAGGTGGTTGATTCCGGAGGGTTTGATGATTTTCTGGAAGGACAGTAGGAAGAAAATTAATAACGTAGCGGAGGCTAAGGCCTTTTTTGAGCAGCATAAGTCCTTCCTAGAGGGAGAAGATACAGGAGCTGAAGAGGGGGAAGTATTAGATGAACAAGGAGCGGGGGCGGGCGGGGCTGTGGCGGCCCGGGAGGAGGGGGGAGGCCAGGCCATGGTTCTAAGAGCTAGAACTAAGAAATGAAGAAAGGAGGGGAATCTATTATCTAATGTTTTTTTTTTGATATCTCTTTTTACTCTTTCTTTTCACTGTACTTTGTATAATATTTTGGCTATTGGCTTTCTTTGTTTACATAACTTTTATATAATCCGGTTGTTTGTTTTGACTTAACATAATAACGTCTGTTGTGTGAGAATTTAAAAAAGAGAAAATAATAATTTAAATATCTTTTTTATAAAGATATTGAAAATTCAACATATTGTAAACTATAATATTGTATATTTTTAACCAATAAAAACTTTTCTTATAAAAAAAAAAGAAAATGCTTATTCTAAATATGAAAATTTGAATTCATGAGTATTCAATACAAGAATCTTAAAAAATAAAGAATAGAAAAACAAGGCTTCCAGGAACACATTTAGTTTTCTTTGGAATAGTTGTAACCTCAGTTAATGTAACTTTCATTCTAGCTGATACCAATAGAAGATATGACAAGATGCACGAATTGTTGTTGATAAAGACACTCCTTTTCACTAACATCAAATAGTAGTTCATTAAATCTCAAATGTTTCCAATTGATGGGAATTCTTTTACAATTTGTTAAAAAGTAGATCTTGGTGTTTATTCACCAAAGCAATTTAAAAAGTCATTCTGATTGTGACATATGAAATAATATGATTGCAGGGTTTTCTATAGCATTTTAACTATTGGTTAATGGCAGAGCTGAAGCATGCATTGGCTTTATGTTTCATTTATTTAGAATCAGTTACTATTAAGGACACATCTTGCAAATGCTGAAAATCAAATTTGGAAACACTCTGCTAGGCGACTAATAGAATCTATCTCTCCCAAGACTGAACTAAAAGTCTAAATCAGACTATCAAAATTATGTGTCACAGGGCAATCTGTTTTCATAAGCATGATTGCTAGATTAATCAAACATTTGGTGAACCATATGCTCAATGGAAGCAAAGAAACATTTTGTGTTTCTTTCTCATGCAGGCATACAATCATGTAGCCAAATGTTATGCAGAAAACCACACACCCCAATCAGCATCTAAAAAGCCACATACAACAGGGACCATAAAAATACCACACATAGAACAGCACACACTCTGCTAGAGAGAAGTTCCCTGAACATGGGCTCCAGCATGAGTCTGAAAGCATAGAAGACAAAACCTCTGGCCTCCGGGACTGATCCAGATTGGATCCTGCAAAAAACATAAGTCTCACAAAAAGAGAAATCCATACTGATCTGTCAATTGTATATTTATAATAAAACAAAAATGAAAGATTAAAATATTATTTCATAATGTTAATGCTCAATTTGCAGTACTTTTTATTCAATACATCCAATTGCTTCCAATCCATCAATCCTCTATTTGTCATGCAGAGTGTGCTTTGGAAAATAATGAATCTTGGGATTTCTGATAATAATTCAGAATCAGGGTAAATCAATCCGTATACTGCAAGAAAGATAGAAAGGATGTTGCCGTATAATAGAGAGTACAAAAACCAACTGTCCAAAACAGATAATCAGAGTGTTGTTAGTGAATAAGATTGGGAGTGCTATACCTATTTTTAAAACAATCATGGATGTCTATAAAGTGTGGTATATGTTGTATCATGGGGTTTTGATTGTAATGTATTTTAATATGCGTTTAATATGTATTTTAACATGTTTCTTACTTGGATTGAGATTGTATATCTTAATTGTTGTGAGCCGTCCTGAATCCTATGGAGATAGGGCAGCATATAAATCTAATTAAAATAAAATAAATAAATAAATAAAATCATAGGTTTTATAGCATTTAGACTTTTGTGAGATACATAGGCTATATTAAGACACACAATATTGAATGTGTTTTGTGAAACACATACAGGAGAAAGGGAGTTTCAATATTGAGTGTTCTTTAATACAAACACAACAGGGGCATAGTGAAGTCTTAAGTATATTTCAATTGATCAGTCTTGAAAGGCATTTTCAAAATCTCTGCTCTCTTACCTTAACTAGATTTTCTTTTTAGTTCTGATTTTGGGAAAGTGGAAGCCAATCCTTTAAAATCTGAAAATGAAATCCTAACAGGCTAATGAAACAAATTAGGAAAGTAACCTCAAGCAGGGTTAAACACAACATTCAAAGTTTTAGAACTATAAATGTTATAAAGGCAATAGGTCATAAAAAGCATATTGTTCTGACAGCAGAAATTTAAAGGTCATAGGGAGGCACAGAACATTTTGGACTGGGCAAGTGCTCTTCCTAATTTTATTTTGTCTTATATAATTTGTACTGATTGAGATGAATTTAAGTGACATTGTTTTATCTTTATACAAGGAAGTAAACTTGTAAACCAAATTAAATTGGCAAGGAAAACAGCTTCCAAAGAAGTAGTTGAACGTAAATTAGGCAATACAGAACACTGCTGATGGATTACTTTTAATTCAACAATGCAGTTGCTTACTTCTGAGCTAGTGCAAATACAGGCATGCCCAAGAATGCACCAATTGTCCCTAAGAGGAAGCAGAGCAAATGAAAAGATAAACCTGGGCCAGAAAAGAAAACCAAGCATTGCTGCTATTTAATGACTTAGTGCTGTTTATTCAAGTCTAGTTGATAAATTGGTAATACCCAAAAGTCTTTCACTTTCATTTTGGACAGAGATATTATTAGCAAGATCTACACAGCTGATCTGTGTAGATTTGGGCTTTTTGTTTCATCCATCCTCAAAGGTTCAGCCCTTCCCTCCTCATACACAGCATAACGACTATCCTTTGGTGTACAATGATTTTCATTTGTTGGTAGAATTGGTGTACCACGAATGAAATATGTCACTAGCAGGATGGAAATGATGGGAACATTAATTAAAAGACATTTTTGGTAAACCTGGGCTATGATCAGTCTTCTGGATGATTCCTATGATCCATGGAACTGGGGTAAATTACTTAGCCTTGTATTTTTGAATTTTTCCATGGACTTTTGGGCTGTATAATCATATGGAAATCACAATATAATTTTTGCAAATAATGTAGTGCTCTTTTAAATTCCCAATGTGCTTCATTAACCAGACTGGGACAAAACATAAAATAAAAGCTATTTAGTTGAAAATGTCATTTGCTTCTACATTTCTTTCAGAATTTGAACTTTTGCTGATTATTTTCCAAAGTAATAAAATTACTGATAGTTTTTATTTAGCCGCTAATCATGATTCAATCTGACATCTAAGTGTAGTTTCAGTACAATAATTTTTGCTTCCAGTTTATTTATGCACATAGGAATATAACACAAATATATATAACAGGTGAAGAAAATAAAGTCATTCGCAACATTTGTATTTTCATAGTTATCAACAACAACTGTGATTATCCTACTTTAATAATAATATAACTTAATAGAGTTGGCACATAGTCAGCCAACAGTTTATATTAGATTTGACATATCTGTCCACCCATCAAGTCCTTTCCAAGGACTTGGAATAGGCAGATGTTGTTTAATAATATTACAGGTATTGTGACAAGATGTAAACTATTCCAAGTAAAGCTGCCATTTGCAATTGACTTTTAGATATCAAATTATCTTGATCCATATGGTAATAAGGTGACAATATGAACCAGTGAACTGATTAAAACTTATCCGTTTCCTCAGGAAAGTCATCCAGGGAAATTCTTACTTTGGGTAATCAGTTCTAATCCAATGGATATTATTGATTTTGATGTTGGATGTTGAAATGCTGGTGTGGTATAGAGGATAAGAGTATGAAGCTTTATAGTTCATACTTCCTAGATGTGAATTTTCTTAGATTAACCTCTGCTTTCTAAGCTTAAATTTTAAATCCATAATAAAGCTGAGTCTGTCTTACAAGACTGTAATAAGTGTGTGGGTGCTTTCAAGTATTTATATATAGTTTCCAAATGCCAAGTGTTATTATGTACCTGCTTGTGACAAAGCTACCATAATATATAAATATAGGGCAATTATATACTTTCAGTTATATCTTGGCAAAATGGTATGGAATGCAATAGAGGTAAGATAGAAGAATAGGGCGCTCTCTCTCTCTCTCAACTTACGTTTATATTCTACATATATAATACACACACACACATACACACATACATATGTAATTATATGCAGAGAGCATCAAATATTTAATTGCAGAATCTGATATTCACATAGTGCTACACATATTACTGAAAACATAATTTTCATGTTATTTTGAATATGAATATATATGCTTTCCAGGGGTGGGCTGCTGAGGGTTCGTAGAGAGAACCTCTTTGGGAGAACCTCTACCTAACATTCTGTGCCGTTCGGAGAACCCCCAAATCCCACTCCTGGCTGGCTCCACCCACCCTGCCCTACCCCTCCAGGAGTCCCCATGCGGTCTGTTTTGGATGCAGGTAACTGCAGGGCGTGCATGGAGGCTTGGCAAGGGTGAAAACAGTTTTACTGGAAGTTTGGGAAGAGCGGAAATGGGCCTGTTTCCAGCCTCCAAAGGGCCTCCGGAGCCTGGGAGGCCATTTTTGCCCTCCCAGAGGCTCGAGGAATGCCTCCGGAGTCCAGGGAGGGCAAACACCCCCCCCCCACTGTGGTGCAGGAGGCCAACTAGCCACACTCACCATGGCCATGCCCACCCAGTGACTGGACAGAGAATCCCTTGCTAAAATTTTTGAAGCCCACCCCTGATGTTTTCCCATTTTTATTTACTCAGTCTTGTATACATATCACTTACTCTAGCAATTTTAAATTACTCTACAGTTCAAAAATTAGTTGAATTATAACAAAATAAAATAATCATAAGATCAAGTATGTTTAACAATTCCTGTATAACTGCAGGCTAATTCAGTCCACAGCATGATATCACATTTAGTTTTGTAATATACTAGTAGTCCTTACTTACTGACCACAATTGGGACTGGCAACTCTAACACTAAGTGACATGGTCATAATGTGAAATTTCATCTGACTGCACCCTACTAGGTAGTAGTTCATCTGTTCTGACTGTGGTCATTCAATTGCAACTCTAAAATTTCAGCTACTTGGCATCACCCTTAATGTGGAAACAATTATTAAGTGTTATGTTATATGGCTGCAACTCAAGAATTCCTGCTGGCTTCCCATTGACTGGAAGCTGGCAGTGAAAATTAATAATTGCAATCCTATGACTACAGGATCCTGTGACCATTGCAAATGCATGCTGGTTGTCAAGCACCCAAATTGTGATCATGTGACCATGGGTATGCTGTGACAGTCACAACTTCTCCTTTTTCAGTGCCATTGTAATTTTGAATTATTGCTGAATAAGCAGTTGGTAATTGAGGTTTACCCTTCTAAACATCTGTAGCAAAGATGCAATCCTGACTTTGGGAGACAAGCTGGAAGAGGACACACAGTAGAGAAGGCCTTTTCTTGCACCTTACAGTATGTCATGTATTTATCTTTGAATAAGAATCTGTAGAATTCCCTTTATCTGTTTCAGATGGGCAAATCTAATCAGGGTTAACCCTTTTGACAAGCCAGACCCAAACTATCTAAGTCTCTGTAGATAATCACCAACAAACTGGTAAACAGTACAATTTCCACAAGAGGAAGTATTACTTGACTAGTCTGATTACTATGTGGCCTGGTTTTCCCATTACTCAGAGAACTAGCATTACGATTAAAAGAAACTGATAAAATCCATCACAGATTTTAATAGTGGAAAACTCAACAGCTTCTGTATTTTTTGTGTCTTGATAATGCATCTGATTGTGGCCTTGAGTTTTACCAATCCAGATTTATATATCTCTCTTCTTCCCATCTTGCTGTTTTCTTCCACGGAATATACTTGTATGGTACAGTTATGCCACATTTAAGACAGGAACCAGATGAAACAACTGTTTTGATTTTAGTAATACACCAGTCAGTCTACATGGCTCTGCTTGATCAGTACTCTAAATCACTACATATTACTACTCTGCCAAGATATATTTAAGTTTTAGTGTGCTCATTTTCTGAGACATATTTTCACTTCCCCAAGGTTTTGCTTACATGGGGATATTTTAGAATACATCCACTCAAAATGTTCTAATTCTGAATGTTCTATTTTGAAATATGAGAATGCTTTAAATTCAATGATATTATACTGGAAAACTAGAAAACATTTTTCCCCTCTGGCATTTATTAGGATGCCCCAAGACTTACCATAGAAATTATTCACATTTATTCCCATTAATAAGTCAATGCTGAAAATGAAGAATTGCCTGGTAATGGATCCTGCCTTAGAGTTACATTAATAACATGAAGGTTACTTTATCATTTATTTTATCAGTAATCCTCTTTCATGCTTTCAGTTTTCAGGCAAATTCAACTTATTTTTTGCCCTGCTTGGGACTCATCTTATGCATTGTCACATGGAATCTGATTCAAGGTTCATTGGCGTCTCTGTAATAAGGTTTCCATTTTTTATTTCAGAATTTAAGGGTTTTTTTCCACCCCTTTCAGACTCATTAGTTCAGAATAATCCATATTGGAAGGAAGTGGATAACAAATGTTTTGTGTGACTAAAGTGGCAAGAAGCATTTATAGTACCATCACTGAGAAGGGCAGTGATGCTGCTCAGTGCAGTTAACTCTGTTTTATGATGGCTGATGGTTGTAATTTATTTCCCACAGACTTAATGTTGTAGACTGTAAAATCATCATGTCGTAACGGTGCAATTGGGATACTGCTGGCCTAAGTGGAATCAATTTAGCAAGTACAGCTTCTACAAAAAAATGAAACAAAAAGTATATTTTGTGTTGCATCTTAGGCGGTTTAGATTTTTTTTGATAAAAGGAAATTTACTCCTTCCCTCCCTTATCTATCATCTATGTCTATGCATCTATTTTATCTATTTAATATCTTTCTATCTATCCTTAAAATATGATAAACAGAGAGTGAGTGAGTGAGTGAGAGAGAGAGAGAGAGAGAAAGAGAGAGACAGAGAATTTAATAAGAAATAGATCACCCATGTTATTTAAATGGTGGAACCATCCATCTGAAAACAGGATTCATTGCAGTCAATAGGATTTGGGTTTTTCGTGTCACTTCTTATTGCCAAGACTAAAAGAAAATAGTTGCACATTTATTGGCATTCAAAGAGAAAAATATATTGCTACCAACAGGCAACAGAATCCATCAAGAAGAAGCTAATTAAAACAGGGAAAGGATAGGATAGGATAGGATAGGATAGGATAGGATAGGATAGGATAG
>WNWU01000003.1:38935527-38961189 GCA_012654045.1 Ptyas mucosa | reverse complement strand
GGAAAGGAAAGGAAAGGAAAGGAAAGGAAAGGAAAGGAAAGGAAAGGTTTAAAGCCAAATGTTTAAAATGGCTACTTCATAAATATTAAATCCAAGCTATCTAACAATTGCCTTGCTATAAATGATGGTATGTAAGAACAGATGAAACTGTCTGCAAAGGCACTGAAAAGGATCAATATGGTTCCCTAGCAACAGAGCTGCATTCCTGGGTTCTGGGGCCCACAGGGACCATTCACTCCCTGATCTGACCCACTATTCAAGGCAGAGTCTTCTCTATTTTCCATCTCCTGACTTGAGGCAGATTCTGTACATAGCATTTCTCATTCTGTCTCTGCATTCGACAAATTTAACTGATACCGAAATAAGGGAAAGATGTTACTAAATAAATGATTCCATATCAGACTATGAAATGGCAAAATGAAAATCAAGATTCATGGGAGAAATATATTTTACAGCATGACTTTTAAGATTATTTTGAATATAAAATCAGCATTTTTTTTAATTTGCACTGCTGTAAATTGTTTAGTAGAAGCTATGTTACATGGCTCATATAAATACACTACTGTAAACACTAGATTTAAAATACATTTTATAAAATGAATATAATTTTTCTATCTTGCTGTTGAAGTTTACAATTTAATTCTCAGGAATCCAAGAAACTATTTCTGCATCTAATCAATAAAAAGTGTATTTTCTTACAGTTATACCTTTTCAGAGTTTCCTGCTGCTTTCAGTAGGAAGCAGTTTCAAATAATAATTGAGATGATCAGTATTGAACTTAGCAGATAGCATGTGGCTTCAGCTTTGTCACAGCTTGGTGTACATAGAAACCCAGGGGAATAAGCTGTGATGTGCTGGAAAAATACGAAGAGGCCACAACCCCCTGAAGCCCTTGAGGATTTAATGCTGAGGTATTGATAGGAAATAGCCTTCTGAGAGCCAGACTGTTATACTTTGAATACACCCATTGAAAGAAATGGGCCTTAAGCAAGCAATAATTAATGAGGAATATTTGTCCTGGTTTGGTTTATTACAGCACATAGTTCAACCTTTCTTCCAGTGATAGAGACTTGATTTAAATTGAACAACAAAGTCAAAAAAGTTGCCAAGAGATCACATCATGGATCTCTATTCTTTTTAGTCACTTAATAGATTTATATTGGTTGTCCATATAAGTACAAAATATTCACCAAATTAATCCATGGAAATATATATATACAGGAGGCATATATATATATATATATATATATTCCCTGCTACAGTTAGTTTGGAATCTTAGCTCATTCAACTGTATTTGTTCTAATTAGATGCTGTTACACCATTTCTATGTCTTGCCATATTTCTCCAATAGGACTCCCAATACATATGACTAAATGTATCTTTACCTCTAATGGTTAGCTTAGGAGGGTTGGGTGGCATCATTGATTGAAATAAAAATGATTTGCACACAAGAAATTCATTCTTTTTTGCTCTTGTTGTTAGTTGTCAAATTTATTGTTGCAAAGCAGTAGATAACCAAACTGCATTTTTCTTTGCATCAATGGTATTCAAAAATGTAAGAAATTGTTCTGGTTGAAAGTTTACTTATAAAACCCTTCAGGTAAATGACCAGGTAATTTTATGGACCACTCATCCCCTGAGATCCAGGAGGCGTGTAATGGCAGACCCGATCAATTAGTGAAAACTATCTCGTGAGTTCTAACTTATATCTACATGAAGTTTCTAAATGAGGTCAATTGTCTATTTGGGGGAAAGTATCATTAATATGCTGATGATACCCAATGTTTACATCTCTGTACAGGCCGAATGGATAAAGATACAGTAGAAGTCTTGGCTCAGGGTTTGACGATTGTCAGGGCCTAGAAGAGTATTACAGGCTCACAGTCAAACAAAGCAAAATGAAATAGCTATTAATTCAAAGGTCGTTGATTCTTGGACAATGCCAATTTTAGCTCTTAATAGAATTGTATTTCTTCATGGAGAACAGGTCTGCAATCTGAGTTACTCCTATACTCTACATTCCGTTGGATGGCTATGATCAGGAAGACATTTGCTCAACTTCACACTCAGGTTAGTGTGCCTGTTGTGGCTTTACTAGGACAGGAGGCATTGAAAATGGTCACTGTGTGAACTTGTATCTCTTGCATGGATTTTGGCAATTGTTTTACATGGGTTTCCTTTTGAAGACAATCTGTAACATCAAGGATTAAAATCAGTTTCAAAATTTTTTACTACCAGTTCTGTGGGTGTGGCTTGGCGGGCGTGGCATGGCTTGGTGGCCATGGCTTGGTCATGGCGTGGCAGGGGAAGGATACTGTAAAATCTCCATTCCTCCTGATCAGCTGGGACTTGGGAGGAAGAGAATAGATGGGGGTGGGACCAGTCAGAATTTTTACTACCGTTTCTCCGAACTACTCAAAATTTCCGCTACCGGTTCTCCAGAACTGGTCAGAATCTACTGAAACCTAGCTCTGGTTAAAATGCAAATGTCTTCAGAGATTGAAAAATTATGAGAGATAGGTGTATGAAATGTTTCATGAATCCTATGTTTTTCTTTATATTAGATTATTCCTGTATTATTTTATTGTTGTACTCTTTATTCTGTACAATGATCAGAGTTCTTCTTATCTAACTAAATAAAAATAAATGAAAACTGAATACAAAGGATTACAATTGTATTTCAGTACAATTACAAGTGCCTTTATAGTTCAGTTTTGACTTACTGTCTATTTCCATCTATTTTTATTGCTTTGTTCTTGCTGATGCACTATTTGTGTTATCTGAAAAAGAAAAAACAGTCAAAAACAGAATTATGAAAAACAGAGAAGCACAGCATCTGGCAAAGGTACAATCTGGAAATAAAAAGCTTGATGGAATTGAGTCTAGAATGAGGAAAATGTTATATTTTCAGAGTAATGTAGGATTCCCCCACCCCACCCCAAGCTTTTGTTTTGGGAAACTGACAGGTCTTCAAAATATTTAATTTAAAATTTAGTAGCTAGGGTTTAAATGAAGTCTGGCTGCAACTAATATAACAAAGACAGAGGCACTTATAGGGATCCACTTACTTTTCAAGACTATTACATATTAGGGATAATTATGAGAAGTATATAAGCATTTTCCCCATTTGTATAGGAGGGGATAATTGTAAGATGTTTGCCTGCCATCTCATGGAAACGTTTGCTTAATGCAAACTGAAGTACTGAGAATTTATTCTGGCACCTGGGACATTCAGCTTTGAAACTCATAGCAAATGTTATATCCATTCATAGGACAAGCTGTCACAAGTATCCTTTGATAAATTGATTCATGAGTCCTGCCACATAAATCACTCAACTTGTTTTCCTGACAGGCAAAACTTTCTTCATGATCCAGGATTTTCATATTATAACACTGTGTAAAACTTGACAAAAGTGACAATTGCAATGGCATAGATTTCTTGGATGGAAGTAGAAGACAATTCTACTGAAAATTCTACTTTGTGAGAAGCATCTACTGTATAAAAGGTAACGGTTTCCCTCGCACATATGTGCTTGTCGTTCCCTACTCTAAGGGGCGGTGCTCATCTCCGTTTCAAAGTCAAAGAGCCAGCACTGTCAGCACATGATCACATCTCCGTGGTCATATGGCTGGCATGACTAAATGCCAAAGGTGCACGGAATGCTTGTTACCTTCCCACCAAAGGTGGTCCCTATATTTAGGGACGCGGTACATAAAAATTAGAGCCACTGAACTGCCGACCTTTCAGCCGACAAGCTCAGCATCTTAGCTAGTGAGCCACTGTGTCTTGTCTATCTACTCTGTGTTTGTGTGTGTGTGTGTGTGTGTGTGTGTTTGCATCTTTATAAATTTCTGAAACCACATTACAGTAGGTAGTTTGTTTCATCCATAGCCTGGTTGGTTTGTGCATTACTGGGGTAAATTTGGAGGACGGGATGTATGCAAATGTGTGTGTGTGTGTGTGTGTGTATTCTCATCACTATCTCTAGAATGGAAGAACCGACACCTCAGAATTTGAAGACCCTCTGAGGACAGATGGAGAACACTCTTCACTGTAGCTTCTAACTCTTTTCTGATGACAGCACTAAAGGCTTAGTACTGTGCAGTTAATTCCTTATGCCATCTGCTGTAGTTACAAATACAAAAAATTAAACAGTCCTTTTCACATTAAAGTGTTATGGAAAATGGCAGCACTTCTCATAAAGGCATGTTACAATATACGTTAAATTACTTTTTTTTCAAAATTCACTTATTTATAAATGTTTTACTATACAGGGTAAGTTCATCTTAGTAGATAAAATACTCCATTACTGATTGCAGTAACCACAACCTAAAAGCTTAAGTAAGCTTTATTTCATTAACTACTTGAACTAAAAATTAAATTCTGCCAAATGGCTGTTGTTTTACAAGCTATATTTTTCTATTACTGTTCCTCAAATGATACATCCTATCTTCAGGGACCAGCTTTGTTGCTGCTAATTAGACACAGTGAAATATACCAACTAACAAAATAAAACAATAATTAAATCAGTCTTGCGAGATTAAATATTAGCACCCAGTAGTGACACTTGAAGTCCAGAGTGGTAATATAAAAGTATAACTGGGCTAAATGATATAATGACTCTAATCTTCTTATTTTATAACATCACATGAGAGAATTCAGTTTGCATTTGTTTTAATAATTCAGCTTTTGATTTACAGCTATCCATTCTTTCCTGGTGATTAATTTTTATAGATTTTCATTCTCTGAATTACCAACACATGGTATATGCCTGTAAAGTTCTATTACCAGGGTGTCATTTAAACATCAAAATAGGGCACAGCCCTGAATTATCCCCATGGACATTTCAAAATACAATATAATGGAAGCATTTAACATTAGAAGCTTGTTCTATATGAGAAAAATTATATATACTGCAATGAAGGGTCTGTCCCCAATGGCTGCTGCCATGGAAGGGAGCCTGACCTTGTCATATTTCGAATTGTTTTTCATTTATTCTTTTCTCTCAGTTTTGTTTTATTGGTGTCCAGGGAACAAATACTTAATATTCCTTGGGAAGCCATCATACTTTTATTAATTATTTTTGGTTACTTCTTCATGCTCACTTACCTTTGAAGTATGATGACGGCAGAACAGAATCCATGGTAGAAAAGAAGGGTATTGGGACCAGAAGAGAAGGACAACTTTCTTGGCATCCTGGGAGCATCGACATTTTTCCAGGTGTGATAATTGCCTACTCACACAAAATTATAATAGGGACATAGTTGGTTATGAATTTCCCATTTATCAAAAGGAAATCCAGGAGGTTGTCATCTTCTATGCATTCTGCATCTTCAAGGTAATTTCAATCGCGTTGTCTCATTTTTCTCCTTTTGGGGGCATATCGACAATATTCCTATATCACTTCAAAAACCTTCTTCCTTTAGATCAGGGATATCAAACTCAAGGCCCAGAGACTGAATCCTGCCCGCAAAGTACTTAGATCTGGCTCACTGGGCTGCCTTGGAAACAGCAAAGGAGAGGCCCGTGGTGCCTCTGCCAGCCGAAACGGGCTCCCAAGCTCCATTTTTGGCTGCGATGGCATCCTGCAACCCTATGTCAGTAAAAACAGAGCTCTGTTTTGGCTGGCAAAGGATTGCAGGAAGCCATCGCAGCCAAAAACGGAGCTTGGGAACCCATTTTGACTGGCAGGACGCTCAGGCCACCACAGGTGCCCCCCAATATGAATGACGTTGATCTGGCCCTGCTCACCCCAGCCACGCCCACCCCAGTCCCCCGAGGTCAAACACAACCCTGATGCAGCCCTTTAGATGTAGTCCAGAAGCATTTGTGGAAATGAGAGTGTAACTTGCTTTTCAGCACACTACCTTCTCATTTTAAATGCATTTTTTATTTAAAAGCATACGGAAATGCTGAAAGATTGGGCAGGGTTGGTGGTGATTTTTGAAGGAGTTATTTGGAGTATACTGGTGCTCATTGAGAACTTACTGCCTATCTCTGACTAGGATGTCTTTTTGAGTGTCTTTGTATAAAGCCCACTTAGAGCAACTGTTGCAGAAATATAGAAATATAGTTTTACATGTTAAACTTAATGATAGTATTATTTCCATCTCTATCCTTATTTCTGTTGTTATAGTTACCTTATGTTGTTTTAGTAATAATACACCAATTTTGTGTGCGTATAATTCAACATATTAAAGTCCTCTTTTTCCTACATTCTGACCATAATTTTTAAAGATGCCTGAATACAGTGAGATTTAAATCCAATGTTGAAAGAGTTAAATTCTTCCTTTGCTGAATGATGAATCTGTTGCTTTCTTCTAGATACCTAAAAAACCCATCATGTTCTTTTCATCCTGGTTATAAAAGAACCTCCCATTATTTTATCTTAAAATAATAAACATCTTAAAAAAATAAACATTGAATTATAATCTCACTTTGTTATAATCAGTTAGGGCATGTCAGTGAAAACAGCTATTTTTTCATTCAGATCCCCAAAAAACGAAAGTTACTTTTTCATCATATTGTTTAATTGAATTCACTAATGATTTTAATACTTCTACTAAGGAATCCCTGTGGATTTTATTCTGCTAGTCATTACTGACTATAGGAAGCGGTGCTCATCCCATTTCAATGCTTCTACTACTATACATAAAGACATGTAGTCTTTATGTAAACTAATATGGAATTTGTTTTTAATCAGCAGACAAAAAGTACATTTTATCATCATCTCAATCTAATTCTGTTTAACACTCCCCAACAATAATCTAATATTTCATCCACATCCCTGTAACTTGGAATGTGTACAGCAAGAGCTAAAGGGTTTGACCCAAACAAGTGATCCTTTCCTTATGCACAAAAAATCTATTTGGCGAAAGGGATTGTTTTTTAAATGACACTTCATACGATAAATTAAATCATTTAACTTCAGAGATGTTCAACATGCTGACGATAAGGAAATAAGAAAGAACACTTAAATGACTTATCTTCTTATCACAACAAAAGTAGTTTTTCTTTTAAAAAATGTCGTGGCTCTAAAATTATAGGACAATATTTCTATAAGTGATCATATCTCAATGGCTAGCTTTGAAAGAGTAAGCAGGAACACAATGGGAAATGCGCATTTAAAGCCACATCCTAGTGTCAGCAGCTGTGAATGGGTTCTGCGAACAGTTTAGTGCATTCCTCATTGTAAAGCAGAAGGAATTTAATGTTTTGGAATGGCCAAGTCCTGACCTTAATTCTAGAGAAATGCTGTAGAACAAGGGTCTACAGGGAGTTGAAGTCCACCAGGCTTAAAGTTGCCAAGGTTGGAGACCCCTGCTGTAGAAAGACCTAGAGTGGGAAGTTCATGCAAAGACATCCACCAACATGCCCTGAGATAAATCTATTCTATAAGGAGGCAAGGGCTAAAATTTCTCCAAGCTGCTGTTCAGGTCTGATGAACAATTAATGATGATGATCTGATGATCAAGTTTTAGGTCACATTTAGGCTGAAATATGGAGATAGTTTTGAAACTTAAACACCACACTTTGTAAACCTACTGGTGAACTAAATTGCAATATTCAGAGAATGTTAATTTTGAATAATTTAAAAAAAAGGTTTGAAATCATGTATTGGTTTGGAAATGCAAAATTAAATATTACAGCTGTATCATTCATAAAAAAAAGGTTTCCGGTCGTGACCAACTCAAGGGTGCTCATTTCCAATTCTCCAGTTCATAGGTGAGAGAGGCTGTGTTGTCTGAGAGATGCTTCCATCATCATGTGGCCAGCATGAAAATATGGAATGCCTTCCTGCCAAAGTGGTACCTATTTATCTACTCTCATTTGCATGCTTTCAAACAGCTGAGTGGACAGGAACTGGGGTGAGTAATGGGAGCTCACCCCATAGTGCAGTGCTTGGGTCTTGAACCTGGACTGTTGGCTTTCCAGCTGACATGCTCAGTATCTCACATGTGATCTAAATTAATTTCTTCCCCATTCTTAAATGTAGCAAATTTTCAAAACATTCCATATGTGAACAAGTATAACAAGGAGTGTAAAATAATGCATTTTTAATCTGAGCTTCTGTTTGATACCTTTTTTTAATATTTGATGACCGTCTAAACCAATCAGCGAAGGCTGAAATTATAAAGAGGAAGGGAGAAATAAATAATCCAATCGTCTCCAAAGTCTTCACATGATATGATTTTGCAAAATATATAGCCATCTCTATTTCCTCCAGAAAGAAAAGAGATAGTTATCTTTTATCCCAGATTAATTAATTAAAATATTCATCCCATGTCGCATTGTTATTAACCTTGGTGAAAAATAATTAGGCTCATATATTAACTTCATCTTGATGTATGAATCAACTTCTTTTCTACCATCAGAATTTGTCTTAGAAAAAGATGATCTGGTTGCATATTCATACTTTCATTTGAGCAACCAATAAAAATGTACAATTCCTTGATTTAAAATCCTTTGATTTCTTATGAAATTAGGTTCTATAATATTTGTTTCTATCACTATGTTCAGTACAAGGAGGATTGTAAAGGGATATGAACTGTAATTATTTCTCTGCAATTGGAACCTGTTGCATGTTGTAATCCATTATGAGATATGAGATGAACTGCACAAAGTACTTATCAAGGCTGTATATTTAAGATTTGAATAAATAGGTAATAAGAAGTTCTATCTTGATCCATCTATCAGTGTGGATTTTCCTTCAAGCTATTCTTTCTTTCCCTTTAAAATGCATTTATTGTTCTCAAGGTTCATTTTACAAAACGCAGTATTCTTTTTTTAAAAAGTGTCTAGTTTATTGCACACAAATATTATTCAATATGGAGCCAAATTCAGCAATTAAAGGTATTTGAGAAATTTAAATAGTAATTACATTTTTAAAAATGGAACATGACAGTTGTGATGTATATATTCATGTTGAAGCATGCTTGTGAGTTACCATAGAAATGGGTTTTTTAAATATATCAGCTGTCTCTCTATTCTGTCAGCATCACATGTATGTGTGTGTGTGTGTGTATATATATATGCACACGTCTTCTATGCTGCTCTAATTTTACAACTTTGTTTGGCTTCCAATAAATAAGAAATAAATCGTACCACATTCCACAGCAATAACACAATAAAATTAATAAATCTAGCTGGTGAAATAGAATTGCAGCCAAGTCCAACAAGTTAAAAGGTAAAATGGAGCATAAAAGGATTGTTTTGAGTTTCCTTTTATATGTCAACAGAGGAAGCCCATGCCTACTTTCTCCAGGCAGTCTTTTTCCAAGATGGGAGCAACAACAGATAAGGCACATTTCCTTATGTGATAGTCAATGTTATTAAAAGCCACTGAGGAGTTTTACAGGACCAGAAGTGCTGAGCATTCCCACATCGCAAATCCTCTTGCAGGTTATCCATAAGAAAAGCAACCAATACATATTCTGTCTAATGTTCAAGGCAGAACTGACAAGGACCCATATAATCTGTTTCTTCCAAGGTACTTCCAAGGTACAACCTCATTCTTTAAAATCGTCCCCAAATTGGAATAGCAAAAATGGCTGGATTTGTTAGGATAGGTGCCCCCTCCCCGCTCCCTTAAACAGGCATAAAGGTAAAGATAAAGGTTCCCCTCGCACATATGTGCTAGTCATTCCTGACTCTAGGGGGCAGTGCTTATCTCCGTTTCAAAGCTGAAGAGCCAGCACTGTCCGAAGGCGTCTCCATGGTCATGTGGCCAGCATGAGTAAATGCCAAAGGCGCACAGAATGCTGTTACCTTCCCACCAAAGGCGGTCTCTATTTTTCTACTTGCATTTTTACGTGCTTTCGAACTGCTAAGTTGGCAAAAGCTGGGCAAGTAAAAGGAGCTCACTCCGTTACACGGTACTAGAAATTCGAACCGCTGAACTGCAGACCTTTCTGATCGACAAGCTCAGCATCTTAGTCACTGAGCCACTGCGTCCCTTTTAAACAGGCATATAAAGCCTAATTAATTGGATCCTCATTCCTCTTCTTGAATGACCTAGTTAGAGACATCACCCTAGTCATCCCATTGGGCTGTACTCCAAGCAAATATGAATGATTTCATATTTGAAATCCTGTGCAAAAATGTCATAGTGACCTGAAAGGCAAAACTGTTCTTCATTACTGAAACCGAAAAAAATCACTGATTAAAAATTGTTCTTCTAGGGATTCAAGATTTCCTAAGTTGCTGGTAAGAACTATCTGTATATATTTTCATTCCTTTCTTCATCTTATTTATTCTCAGCTTTAATATTAACAATGTTTCCACTATTTTAAAAAAAATGACAAACTGTTGATAAATCTATTTTTTTTATAAAAGCCTAAAAACATAAGCAACATAAGTAGTGATGTCCAAAACGGGAAAACATTATACAAATGTAGTCTCAGACCCAGTATTGCAAATGTCTTGCTAACATCATGGAAACAAGGAAGTCATCCAAACCAGAAGGCAGAAATCATCATGGGTAGAAACTCTTCAAGGTGCACTTCTATACTCATGCCTTTATAATCCATACTTATGAATGTAGGCAGATTATACCTTTATAGGGATGAACTACATGTGGTTTGTATTTTATATGCAATACAAATATTTATATATTTAGCCTTAGATGTTCGTACCCCAGGACAATATGCAAATTGTATTTTGGACCCAGGCCAAATGAATTCTAATATTGAAGGCCAGAAACTAATTTACAACTGTATAACATTTCTACAACTGGCCTCAGTTCCAAAAAGCATTCCCGTTTCAGCCAGTGGTAAAATTGTATAAAAATATGTACATATTCTCAATCACACAAACATCCCCATAATGGGGATTGTAACAGCTAATTCTTTGTTTGGCATAGTTGCAAACAGAGCCATTTCTTTACTAAAGCCAATAATTCCTTAGATATATTTCACGGTTTGTTCCTACAGATTGCAACAGTGATTATGTAAGTTGGCTTTGGCTATTGGATTGCAAAAGCTTTGTTGGAAGCACTTGCTATGTTTATAATGCATGGGGAATATAACAATGGTTAGCAAAATCTATCCTTCAAACTGATGCTCTCTGTGAATCTATTAAGGTAACATTCTCTTTTAAATAAGATATATGTTCATTATGTATGTAGCAAGCGCTTCCTAAAAAGTTTGTGCAGTGTGTAAAAGCATTGATTTTCAGCCAAATTATAAATGCCAATTATTATTCCAGGCAAATCAAAATTTAGAACAACAGTTCATAGGAAATTTATTCTGTGCATTAGGAAAATTGGACATGGTTGAACATTTCATTTCTGTATGCAGGGCAATTCCTACTATCTGGTATCAAATGAATAGATAAATATTCTCTTTTCCTCCTTTTGCTTTTCCTGTTTCTTTTATGTGCCTGTATATTGCATTATTTTAACCCAACCCAAATCGCATTTGACAATTTTAACTGTTATTTCAATTAGAATTCCTTTAAGTATCTTAGCCACATATATTCTTGTAAACTGTTTCCCCAGTCTCCTAAATGATATCATTGCAATGTATCATAAAAGCAATTCCAGGCACATTTGAGTTATACAGCTATAGTATAAGTCTATGGAAGAAATAATTTTCACTTAAAGAATGTCTGAAAAGCAAGACTAAGAGTTTTAATCTGAGCTTGATATTTTAAATGTACATAAGCAATAGTGGATGCAATTTTCCAAAGGTAGCAAAGCATTTAATTATAATTCTCTAGCTATAATTCCAAGGTGAAGCTCCATCTTTGGCCAGATGTGTATATTTTGCCACTGTAAATATTAAATAACAAATCCATCTTAGCATGAAAAGGCTAGTTAATTTATGCCGTGTAGCCTTGTAGGCCATCCTTTTATTTTTAAGTACTAAAATGCATAATTTAGAAATGTAGAAATAATTTAGAAATGTAGGATAATTGTTGATAGTTATAGATTCCACTGCCAGAATTCCCCTACAATCAATGGTAGTTCACTGATGCAATTGCATTTATAATCATGACTTTTGTCTATATACAATGGATTATATTTTAATGAAGTTTAGAGATCGCACTTCAGGTATAGATTTTAAACTTTGCAATAAGGTGAATTGATCTGGTGTATATATGGCTCACTGTCATTCTGATAAGAGTATGGCCTTCACTTCTACTTACAGGCTATCAAATACAGAGGACATATGAAGGAGTCTGCTTAAACTGTAACTCCTTTCCTTGGCATGATGTCTTGAGATTTATTGGTGATCTTAAGGAACTTGTTGCAAAGACTTGATCCTATGTCAATAACTTGAATTTCCCACCTTCCTTACTCCTCCAGTAGGTTAATCTGTAGCCATTGACACTGCTAGGCAGTTACTAAGACCCACAATTCAGCCTTGCTTCCACTAGTATTACTCATAGTCTTGATTGAAGTGGCACTTCTCTTTCTTCTATTACCTGTTCACCTTTTTCTCAAGTCTAGAGAGAGAGAACTAAGAAACCAAGCCTTATGTCTCTTTTGCCACGCTTTGAAATACTGTAGGCTGCTTGGAGGTACAGTCACATAATTTATAACTATCAATAGATTCTTTGGATATAATTTGTTAAGAAATTCAGATTCTGGACCTACAAAGCCTTGTTGTCTCTGCTTCTTATTTATACATAGTATATATATATATAAGTAGAGATGGAGAAATATTTGCATAGTATTCTCAATTCTGAAAATTATGAACTGGACAGATTTGCATTGCAAGCCAGATATATATGGTCTACAGCAACATTGCTTGCTAACTGTACTTTACTATTTATCTAGCAAAAATGTAGAATAGAATTCTACTATTTATAGCAATAATGGTAAATTAAATACTCTGAGCCACTTACGTACTGTAACGTCCTGGTCCCAGTTTTAGACACTCTTGCTATCCTCAGGTATGTGACACTGTTCAAGGTGAAATAACATCATTTTTTTCTTCTAGAAATAAGGCCCTCTCCTTTCTTCACATCCAAATGTCTAATTAAGAACTATGGATTAAGAGAGCCTTTTCCTAAGGAAAAATGACTCTAACATGTTATCTTGGAATTCTTAGTATCTGTATGATAGTGACTGCTGAAAATTCGCAGAATGGTTGCCTGCCATTTTGAGTACAGTCAAACAAAACAGTATGCTTCCAATTAACTGTGTTGGAAGAAATGTCCATCCCAGGTTTAGTTCTAAGTGGGGAGAAAGACACTGGAAATATGGAGGCTGCTTGGAAGGATGGTTTAATGGTGAACAGGACCACATGGGTTTGAAGTCCTGGGTAGCTGACCACATGGAGTGGAGAGTGAGTGTTATTTATATCCTTTCTTGGGCTTTGAGCTTGAGCTTCTTGTTCCTGTGGCAAGGGCATGTATCCTATTGGTTGCAGACTCCCATGTGGGGTCATGTTTGTCTGAACCTTGCTGGGTAATGTAAAGAAGGGGCTTGGTTGTGCCATGTGGTGAGCTAGATAATCCTATTACGTCCTGGAGGGTCATATCTTAATCCCATCATCCTGAAGCTGAGGTCTTTTGTTTTGTAGATAAGCTGGCCCAGTCTTAATGTGCACCAAATATCTGCTGAGGTCAGGGAGCTGCTCTTTGTCTTTAAAAACCCGTTTCTCCTTTTCTCATCCAGAGAAATACAATATTATGCCTTCTTAATATTTCCCAAAATATTTCATTCTTCTAGGAGGGGTGGGTTTAACTGATAAATATGTAAATCAAGAGGACTGAAGAGGATTGAAAGCAGGACAAAAAGCAATGGATGGAAACTAATCAATGAGAGAAGTAACTAATGAAAAATTTCCTGACAGTTAGAACAATTAATCAGTGGAACGACGTGCCTCCAGAAATTGTGGGTTCTCTAACACTGGAAGGACCCAGTGTTTTAAGAAGAGATTAGATATATAGTGCATATAGTGAAAGTCAAGGGGGAGGGGAGGGAAAGGGGTGGTGGGGGAGGGAAAGGGGTGGTGGGGGAGGGTTAGGGTGGGATTGGGAGAGAATTATATTTTTTGTATATGTATTTTTATAATGTTGGGGAAGGGACGGGCGGGAAAAGGGGAAAAATTTGTATGTGTAAAACTTTTTCAATAAAAAAAAGAAGAAGAAGAGATTAGAAAACCATTTGTCTGAAATGGTATAGGGTTTCCAGCCTGAGCAGGGGGGTTGGACTAGAAGGCCTCCAAAGTCCCTTCCAACTTTGTTATTCTGATGAAATTCCCAGGAGTAACTTTTTACAAGATAAAGGTAAAATCTCCTTCACATCCAGCATAATACTTGATGACTTCATGGAGTTTTTTTCACTACATTGGAAATGGTGTGCCATTGTCTTCTTCTGAGACCTTTTGACTTTTCAGTCTACCATACAGTCAGGAATTTCCTGAAAGGTATCCAATGTAAAGATTAACCAGGTCTAACTTTGCTTTGTAGACCCATTTTCGAAATCAATAGAACTCCATCCTTTATTACCCACAATTCTATGCTAAAACACCTGAAATATAAAACCAGTGTTTTAATGCAACCTTAAAAATACTTTTATAAACCTTAGATGGCATATCCCTTTACATGACTGAAAATAGTAACCTAACTTAAAATCATTATTAATGAACAACTATGGACTGTTACCGACCTATGAGCCCAAACTTGTGGCAGATCCATATCAGGGGTGGGTTCTACTTACCTTTACTACCGGTTCACAATGGGGCTGCGCACGCTTTTGCACATGTGCAGAAGCTTTCTGATGATGTCCAGGTCGGTGGGCGGAGCCTCCCACCGGTTTTACTACCGGTTCTTGCGAACCGGTCCGAACCGGGGGCAACCCACCACTGATCCATATGCTGACTCTGTCCCCTTCTTTCCTTTTCTTTAATTTTACTTTACTGTATTTTCTTGTATTTATTATTTTCTTTTGTTATTTTATTTATTTAAATTTTTTTGTATCTTACAATGAAATGACTGGATGGTTTAAAATATTAATATTGTTTTGTCAACACCATTACACAACCCTATTTTTTGTCAACACCATTACACAACCCTATTTTTGCAACAATAATTGTTTCAAAGAAACATGCTCATTCATGCTCCAATGTGGCACCCTTGTTGTACTATACCTTACCTGGAGCAGATTGTTCAGGTTAAACATAGGAGAACTTTCCACTGGGCCAATTAAAGTAATCTTGAATTTCATCATTCCTTTCTTCATTTCCTCACCCATGTCTCTTTTGTCCCTCCAAAGTACACAAGCTATGACAAATGTGATGAAGTTGGTACTTATAAGAAGCTGAATCTATACATATAATGTAAGTGCCTTGTAAATTCTTCCAAAGTTTAGTCCAAGCATCTTAATTAACATGACATAAATCCACCATAAATCTTATGTTCTTATGTCCTAAAAAATCTGTACAATACAGACACAAACAAAACTTATTTTGTAAAATAAGAATTTGCTCATTTTTGAAGGGCTGAAAGATATTTTTATTGTTTTTGTCCACATTCTAGTTCCATCTTCTTCCGATTTTAAAAGTTCAAAATCTCTTTCACACTCCATCATTGCAGGTAGGAATATCCAGGAGTGCAGAAATTAAAGGGTTTTATTTAAATGCTATTTTATCTCTAAAACATCATACTGACAATACATATTAACATTATTATGCCGTTTGAGAACGATAGGCTTGAGAACTCTAGTCTAACACATCTGGGCTACAGATTGAGAATGGAAAGGTCAGCTATGTATACTTTCCTCTTTTATGTCCATCACTTCTACGTAAACCTAATTTCTCCACATTCCAACCTGACCATTAGATGTTCAGCTATAATGAATTGTAAATTCTTAAGTAAGAGTTGCTATAGAAACTATACCATTCTATCATTTTCATTTGGGAGTGGTTTGAACAGGAACTCTATTCCAATTCAATACCAAAATACAATTCTTGACTAAACTAGTTCTGATGAAATAATAACATTTGGAAAGAAATAAAAGCAACCTGTAGTAGTTTTGCTTAATTTGTAAAAAGTTTTGTTTTCAGCTTAATAATGGAAATGTCCTGCCTGAAGGCATCTCAGAAACTTTTGATAGGTTGCTGTAGAAAACAGGAAGCTGGAATAGATAAGCCTGATATATCAAGGCTTTCATGTTCCATTTTTTAAAAAAAGAATTACACTTCGTTTCTGAATAAGAACATTCTGGAATCATGGTTTCAGGCTTGAAGCAAGAACAACAGAAGAATGTTTGGCATCTCTACACTGTTTTTCTTTCTTTCCCTTTTAAAATGTATTGTTTCCCGAGCCAAGGTTGGCAAATCAAAAAGCTATGGTGTAGTTGATAGCTATTCAATCTGTCTATAGAAATATAGCAGTGTTTCTTTTCCCCCCTTCTATTTTAAAGAAGCCAAGATCTGGGAAAAACAGATAGTTTGCAAACTTACGGATGCATTATATGCTTGTGGAAATCTTCATATTAGCACAAAATATTGCCTTCAAGTTATCTGATCATTTGCCTTACTAACAAAGATAAATCATAAGCAAAGTCTTATGAACTTGGACATTCTAAAATTGTGCCCATCAGGAAGAAAATTAGTTTGTCAAGAGCAATTGATGTGCCAAGGGGAAGCAAAACAGCAGAAGTACCTGCAAGGCCTATATTGATTATAGCAAACTGGCATTCAATAATATAGATGCCATGAAAGTTTTAGAGCACGGGTGTTCAGCTTTTTGGCTTGCCTAGGCCACATTGAGTGAAGAAGAATTGTCCCAGGCCGCATATAAAATATACCTGTGATGGCGAACCTATGGCATGGGTGCCACAGGTGGCACGTGGAGCCATATTGGTGGGCACGCAAGTGTTGCCCTAGCTCAGCTCCAGCGCGCATCTGCGCACCAGCCAACTGATTTTCAGGCCTTCCGGTCCCATCGGAAGTCAGGAAACTGGCTGTTTCCGGCCTCCAGAAGGGATGGGGAAAGCTGTTTTTGCCCTCCCCAGGCTCCTAGAAAGTCTCTGGAGCCTGGGGAGGGGGAAAAACGGGCCTACCGGGCCCACCATGCCATCGCATGCCAAAAGCAGGGGGAAGTGTGGGGGGTCATGTGCGCATGCGCGGGAGGGCGGGGCGCATTGAATTATGGATGTGGGCACATGCACCCGCAACCCCCCCACGCTCCCCCCGCTTTTGGCACGCGACGGCAAAAAGGTTAGCCATCACTGAAATATACACTATAGTTAATGCATATATATAACAAACTTTCTTTAAAAGGTTAAAATCTAATGGGCCACATTCATAGTTGTCCAGGGCTGCATGTGGGTCATGGGCCAAGGGTTGGATAATTCTATTTTATAGGAAAGTAGTGAAACCTCATCCAGAAAAACATTGGAATTGTAGTGAATGGAAGCCTTAATTTTTGATGATCATTAAAGCAATTTCAAGAACAAGCCTAAGAAATTTACTTCTTCAGAATGTTGTTTTATGTGAATTTTCTATGAAATATAGCATTCAGGTATATTGCTGTAGAGAATGCATTACATTAGCATTGTGATATCCAGTGGAGACTTCTCAGGAAACAACAACTGAATGAAAAACTGCTGGTGACCTTCTACCGCTGCACCATAGAGAGTATTTTAACTTACTGCACCTGTGTATGGTTTGTCAATGGTACAGTGGCAGATAGGACAGCACTCCAGAGGATTAATATCATTGCCCAGAAGATCATTCGTTGCCCTCTCCCCTCTTTGGAAGAGCTTTATAGCTCCCGCTGCCTTAAGGAAGTTCAAAACATTTTTAAAGATCCAATTAATCCTGGGCACCCTTTTTTTTTTGAACTATTACCATCTGGTAGACGGTACACAATAATAAAAACAAGGACAAATAGGCTGAAAAACAGCTTCTATCCCAGGGCAGTAACCATATTGAATTCTACTGTATAGTGCAATACTAATGCAATATTGGATTTTCAGTTCAATTGTACAGAATGTGAAGGATGTGTGTTTGTGTTTTATTTTTATAGTTGTAATATACACTGAAGATGGCACTTAATTTCATTGTACGAGGTGCAATGACAATAAACTAAACTAAAATCCAGTTCTGGGCAGTATCTGCATATTTCATCATTAGGACACACATACATACATACAGAAGGAGCAGGGAGTTACCTAGAATAGATGATCCCCACAGTATCTTCCAGCCATTAATTCTATAATTCAAAGTTGTGATTGCACAACTGAAGTTGGCCCTTTTGCTCATTATTTTCCACGCAGAAAATACAGATGAAAGATATTCCCTCAAAGGACAGAGGTATTCTTTCTTTTGCTCTCCCAGAATAATCTTCTGATATTTTTCAAGTAATTCCCAGTTACTTGTAGCAAGCAATATGATCTTCTTGATGCCACGAAAGGGAAATAATGTTAATTCTCTTGCTGGAGGATTTCATGGTTGCTGTGGCAACCATGATACTGCCCCACATCTATTTGCAAAGGAAGGTCTCATAATCCTGGAACTGACATTCTCCTTAAGGCTGGAGAGGTGTTTACAATGTGGGCCTCTTTTTGCATAGTGAAAATTCCTAGTGAAATTTAATGCTGAGATGCTTTCTTTTGTCAATGGGGACAGTCTATTTGATGGATCCAGGTTGATTCTAATGTGTTATAATGAGGGGAAGAAATATTTGGGAATTATAAATGCTGTGTTATTGCAGAGCCCTTAAGGACTTTTGATTAACAGAGCTAGAAAATAAAATATTGAAGTGATACAGGTAATTAACTGGATCCTCTGAAATAATTTCATCTAGGATATTATGTATTTCGGTCCTTGATTTACCTGGAAGCTGGTGACAATGCATCTCTCTCAACACAGGTAAGAATAAGTGTAACTGTCGCTCAACAATGAGATGGATAGAATATAAATGTAATTAATAAATAAGTTTCTGTGGAGTCTAAAGTTAAGAAATTACTTTGCAACATTAATGGTAGCAAAAACACAAGGGTTTGCAGTAGTGGTGGGTTATTATTATTATTTTATTTTATTTTATTTTATTTTATTTTATTTTATTTTATTTTTATTAGTCATATTTCTATGTCGCCCACTCTCCGAGGACTCTGGGCAGTTTACACCAAAGACAGTATACTAAATAGCATATTGCCCCCAACAATCTGGGTCCTCATTTTACCCACCTCGGAAGGATGGAAGGCTGAGTCAACCTTGAACCGGTGAAATTTGATCTGCTGATCTGCTGAACTAGCAGTCAGCTGAAGTAGCTGCAGTACTGCACTCTAACCACTGCGCCACCTCGGTTCACTGGTTCACTCTAGATTGGGCGAACTGGTAGTGGTGGCGGTAGGAGGCTCCACCCATCCACCCGGATGCTTCTGTGCATGCGGAGAAGTGCCACGCATGCGCACAAGCACATGCGCGTGCACGAGCAAACCAGTAGCAACGGGTTTTGGAACCCGTTTGCAGCTATTCACTGACAGACTGACACTCCTTGAAGTCCAGAGAAATGTGAAATCATCTTAAACTAAGTTACAAATGGCATATAACATTACAGGGAGTTCTCATTTAGTGACCATTCACAGTTACAACGGTGATAAGAAAGTAGCTTTGCAACCAATGCTTGCATTTACAAACTTTGCAGGTCTGTAAAGTGAAGGAAAGCTGAAATCACAGTTGTGATTTTACGTAGCAACCACGTTGCTTAGTGACTGAGTTGCTGTTGTCAATTGTGGGCACTAAACGTGTACCAGTAAAAAAAAAACACCTTTAAAATGTATTGCTGCATTTATTCATTGTATTTTCTCTGAGAATTTGTTTTATTGTGTTTTTATTTACTTTAAATAAAATAAAAACTTTATTTGCTTTATATCTATTACAGCAGAGTAGTTTGAACTGGGTAGTGTTAAAGAGCAACAAGCCCAAAATCAGAGTTCCATAGTCAAGTAGGAATTTCATCTTTGTGCTTGATTTGTTAACATACTGTCCAGGTCGGTGGGCGGAGCCTCCCGCCAGTTTTACTACCGGTTCTTGCGAACCGGTACTAACCCAAGGAGCAAGTGTCTTTTAATTTCTTGGCTGTAGTCCCCATGTGTGGTGATCTTGGAGCCTAGGAAAATAAAATCTGTCACTACCTCCATTTCTTCCCCATCTATTTGCAAGGAATTGAGAGGGCCGGGGGCCATGAGCTTAGTTTTCTTAATGTTGAGTTTCAAGCCAACTTTTGCACTCTCCTCCTTCACCCGCATCAGAAGGCTCTTTAGTTCCTCTTCACTTTCTGCCATTAGAATGGTATCATCTGCATCATCTGAGGCTATTGATATTTCTCCTGGTAATCTTAATTCCAATTTGTGATTCATCTAACCCCACCTTTCTCATGATGTGCTCTGCATATACCGTAAGTTAAATAGGCAGGATGACAGTATACAGCCTTGCCAAACTCCTTTCTCAATTTTGAACCAATCAGTGGTTCCATGTCCAGTTCTCACTGTTGTTTCTTGACCTGCATATAGGTTTCTCAAGAGACAAATAAGATGGTCTGGTACTCCCGTCTCTTTTAGAACTTGCCACAATTTGTTGTGATTCACACAATCAAAGGCTTTAGCGTAGTCAATGAAGCAGAAGTAAATGTTTTTCTGGAACTCCATAGCTTTCTCCATGATCCAGCATATGTTGGCAATTTGATCTCTAGTTCCTTTGCCTGTTTGAAATCCTGCCTGCACTTCTAGTAGTTCTCGGTCCACATACTGCTGGAGCCTAGCTTGTAGGATTTTGAGCATAACTTTGCTAGTATGTGAAATGAGTGCAACGGTGAGGTAGTTTGAGCATTCTTTGGCATTGGCCCTTCTTTGTAATTGGAATGTAAACTGACCTTTTCCATTCCTGTGGCCACTGTTGAGTTTTCCAAATTTCCTGGCATAATGAGTGTAGCACTTTTACTGCATCATCTTTCAAGATTTTGAATAGCTCAGCTGGAATAATGTCACCTCCACTAGCTTTGTTGTTGCTCAGACTTCCTAAGCCCATTTGACTTTGCATTCCAGGATGTCTGGCTCGAGATCAGTGGCCACCCCATTGTGGTTATCAGGGACATTAAGCTCTTTCTTGTATAGTTCTTCTGTGTAATTTTGCCACCTCTTCTTAATCTCTTCTGCCTCTGTTAGGTCCCTGCCATTTTGGTCCTTTATCATGGTCATCTTTGCATGAAACGTTCCCTTCATATCTGCAATTTTCTTGAAGAGATCTCTGCTCTTCCTTATTCTATTATTTTTTTTCTATTTCTTTGCACTGTTCATTTAAGAAGGCATTGTTATCTTTTCTAGCTATTCTCTGGAGTTCTGCATTTAATTGGGTGTATCTTTCTCTTTCTCTCTTGTCTTTCACTTCCCTTCTTTCCTCAGCTATTTATAAGGCTTCCTCAGCCATTTTGCTTTCTTGCATTTCTTTTTCTTTGGGATGGTTTTAGTTGCTACCTCTTGTACAATGTTGTGAACGTCCGTTTATAGTTCTTCAAGCACGCTGTCGATCAGATCTAATTCCTTAAATCTATTTGTCACCTCTACTGTATATTCATCAGTTTAATTCATACCTGAGTGCTTTTCTCTACTTTCTTCAATTTAAGCCTAAATTTTGTCATGAGAAGCTCATGATCTGAGCCACAGTCAGCTCCTGGTCTTGTTTTTACTGACTGTATAGAGCTTCTCCATCTTTGGTTGCAGAGCACATAGTCAATCTGATTTCTGTGTTGACCGTCTGGTGATGTCCATGTATAGAGTCATCTCTTGGTTTGTTGGAAAAGAGTGTTTGCTATGACCATCATATTCTCTTGACAAAATTCTACCAGCCTGTGCCCTGCTTCATTTTGTACTCTAAAACCAAACTTGCCTATTATTCCGGTTATCTTTTGACTTCCTACTTTAGCATTCCAATCCCCCATGATGATAAGGAAATTATTTTTTGGTGTTAATTCTAAAAGGTGTTGTAGGTCTTCATAGAACCAGTCAATTTCAGCCTCTACAGCACCAGTTGTTGGGGCATAGACATGGACTATTGTGATGTTGAATGGTTTTCCTTGGATTCGGACTGAGATTATTCTGTCATTTTGGAGATTGTATCCCAGTACTGCTTTTCCTATTCTTTTATTGACTATGAAGGCTACTCCATTTCTTCTGAGGGATTCTTGCCCGTAGTAGTGTAACTGATGTTTATCTGATTTAAATTCATCCAATACTGTCCATTTTTAGTTAGCTGATTCCTAAGATGTCAATGTTCAGTCTTGTCATCTCTTGTTTGACCACATCCAGCTTGCCTTGATTCATGGATCTTACATTCCAGGTTCCAATGGAGTATAGATCTTTACAGCATCAGACTTTCCTTACAGTCTGATGCTGTAAAGATACACACCAGATACATCCACAGCTGAGTGTCCTTTTGGCTTTGTCTCAGTTGCTTCACTCTTTCTGGTGCTACTAGTACTAGGCCTCTGCTCTTCTCCAGTAGCATATTGGACACCTTCCGACCTGAAGGGCTCATCTTCCAGCATCATATTTTTTTGCCTTTTGGTACTGTCCATGGGGTTTTCATGGCAGATACTGGAGTGGGTTGCCATTTCCTTCTCCAGTGGATCACATTTTGTCAGAGCTCTCTGATATGACCTATCTGTCTTGGGTGGCCCTGCACGGCATAGTTCATAGCTTCATTGCGCTGCGCAAGCCCCTTCGCCATGAAAAGGCAGTGATCCATGAAATGGTGGAAATAATTACTGCAGTCAAAATTAATTAATATATGAAGATTAAGTTATTGCCAAACAGGAAACAACATAATTTTGTTTTGCTAATCTTTTAGAGTTGTTTAACAAAATAAAATGTTTGGCTTGTTAAAGGCCTGTTTATTCATATTTGCTGTTGTAGAAATTTCTATTTTAAGATATAGAGATGTAGAGAACCAGCATACCTTTAAAGGAGGCTTGGAGAACAAAAGCTATTACTACCTAATTGTCATGCCAATTATATATTGTGCAATAGCAGAGAAACTGTGCCTCTGAGTATCAATGACCGGATAGCTCAAGTTGGCTATTTTGCATTTTTTAAAAATTCAATTTTTATTTTATTCAAAACATTAAAATACAAACTAAAAAAATACAAAAATACAAAAAAACAAAAAAACAAAGGAAAGCCAAGTAAGACTACACCAAAAAAGTGCATTAAAAAACCAAAACAGACATATGCATAAATTGTCACCCTAGTTGAATATGAATAAATATATTTCAAAGATAATTCCTCCCCCCTCCTTTGCAAAACAGGCATTTTAAATTTTTTTACTTACAGATTTTAATTAATTAATTAATTTATTTTTTATTTGATTTATATGCTGCCCTTCTCCGGAGACTCAGAGCGGCTTACAATGCATTAAGCAATAGCCTTCATACTTTTTGTATATATTCATACAAAGTCAGCTTATTGCCCCCACAATCTGGGTCCTCATTTTAGCTACCTGTCAGGTATGCTTCCTTCAAATACCAGGAAAGAAAAGACCAGATTCCATTGTATTAGAAAATCTATACTTTTACTGGCATAGAAAATGAACGCAACCAAGCGAAGCTGAAACTAAGACTTTTTCGCGCTAGCCTGCATATACAAATCATCCCCTCCCATTGTCCATCGTAAATCATCCAATCCACAGGTCTTCTAGGGGTCAGGTGGAAGCACGTCTGGCCGCATCATCAATCAGGAATGTCACGACGGTTGGTCCGATAACTGTGGTTTCGATTTCCCCTCCTAAGCATACTAGCATCTAAATAAGTTTCACATCCCCCCCATAGCCCACACACCCCCTCCCCCTTTCTATGGCAGCCAAGCAATAAGGCGGAGGCTGACATTCGGCCCCTCTGCAGCAGAGACGTTAGTCCTAAATAGGGAAAGAGAAAGCAACAAAGAGAAACAATATACACAGATATTAGGGTTTATCAGGATACTTGGTGTGAAACAATTGTACCTTTTTCGGTGCCCTGACATCCCGTTTGTTCACCCACTCAGCTTGTGACAACGGCAAATGTTTCCAGGCCACCAAGTATTGCACCTTACCATGATGTTTTCTAGAGTCCAGGATCTCTTTTACCTCAAAATGTTGTTCTCCTTCTATTAAAATGGGGACGGGTGCAGGGCCCTGACTTGGGCGCAAAGGAGATAGGTGCTCTGGTTTTAACAAACTAACATGAAACACAGGGTGGATCCGTCTCAAGGTTTTTGGTAGCTCCAACTCGACTGTGACTGCATTAATAAGTCTAATGATGGGGAATGGACCTACATACTTACGCCCAAGCTTTTTAGATTTTTGAGAGGTCTGCAAATACTTGGTGGAAAGATAGACCCTATCACCCACTTTATAGACCTGTGGGGAACACCTTTTTTTGTCAGCTTGAGATTTATGGGCTTGGTGGGCCTCATCTAACGCTTTTCGAGTTACAGCCCAAGTACTTCTGAGTTGTTCAATCCACTCAATCAAAGAAGGAATCTGTGGATCCTCCTGAGGCAACTCGGGAATAGGAACAAAATCTTGACCTGATGCAACCTTAAATGGAGTGAATCCAGTGCTGCTATGAATGGAGTTATTATATGCCACCTCAGTGAATGGCAACAAATCTACCCAGTCGTCCTGTTGGTAATTTATGTAACATCTCAGGTACTGCTCTAGCATGCCATTGGTTCTTTCACAAGCCCCATTTGTCTGAGGGTGGTGGGCGGAGCTTAGCCCCTGGGCGGAGCCTCTCAATTTTAAAAATTCCCTCCAAAATTTGGACGTAAACTGTACACCTCTGTCAGAAATTATCCGCTTAGGAGCTCCATGCAATCGATAAACATGTCGAATGAACAATTTTGCAAGGGTTTTAGCTGAAGGGATTTTGGAACAAGGAATGAAGTGTACTTGTTTGGAAAATAAGTCTGTCACCACCCAAATTACTGTGCACCCCTCACTCTCTGGTAGGTCAACAATAAAATCCATGGATATCTCCTTCCAAGGGGCGCTAGGTCTTGCTACACTTTGAAGTAAGCCAGGGGTTTTCCTGGAGGTCTTTTAGCGGAAGCACATATCGGGCAGCTTGCTACGTATGCTTCTATGTCCTTTTTTAGTGCAGGCCACCAGAATTGTCTCTTGACGAGTTGCAAAGTTTTAACAAACCCAAAATGTCCTGCCATTTTGGCGTCATGAGCGTACTGCAACACCGTTGTTCTTAAGCTGGCAGGAACATACAATTTAGCCCCAATCCAGGGTAGTCCATCACGGAGAGTGCATTCATTTGAATGATTTTGAAACCATTCATCTGTTCTCAGGGCTTCACGTAGTTTTTGAAGCAAATCGCCCGAGAGAGCCAGATCGGATCTCTTTTGTGCTCTGGTAGTCACTGGCGCTGCTAGTTGTGTCGAAGGGATGATAGGACGCACCACCTCTTTCTTTGTACTATTGTATTGAGGCAGTCTGGAGAGTGCATCTGCTATGAAATTCTTCCCTCCTGGAAGATATCGCAGGGTGAAATTAAACCGGTTGAAATGTTGGGCCCAACGAACTTGTAATCTTCCCCCCAATCTTGCATGTGGTTCCAAACTTGGGTCAGGAAAAGCCCCAGGGTTTTTGGGTTTCCATCATATTTTCCAGTCAGGGGGGGGATTTTTGGTTTTTTCCGTTGGCGGGGGGGGGGGG
>WNWU01000003.1:38903643-38935127 GCA_012654045.1 Ptyas mucosa | reverse complement strand
CCCCTCCCCCTTTCTATGGCAGCCAAGCAATAAGGCGGAGGCTGACACTACCCTAGAAAGGATGGAAGGCTGAGTCAACCTTGAGCCTGGTGAGATTTGAACTTGCAGTAATTGCAGGCAGCTGATGTTAATAACAGTGCTTTAGTTTGCTGCGCCACCAGGGCTCTTTGATGTACTGTTATCAATCCAGAACCATATACTGTATGCCTATGTTCAGATTCTATTGAAGATGTTTAGTTTGCTTTAGATATTAATTTTAGGTAACTCCTGAGATGTTTTGTATTGCATTATTGTAATACAATTATTGTGTTTTCTCTTCCCTAACACATAGAGAGATAGAGATGCAGAACATGCATTCAAAGCTATGAGTCCCCCAAGTTATGTTTAATGGCAAACTTAGCAAAGATTATTTGACTACAAGTGCTCCAGCTCTTTCTTATGCAGGTCTTGAGTCTCTCTTGCCAGAATTTGCCATACTTCGGAATATTTTTGTGCTTAAGGCTGTGATTCACAATAGTTCCTTCAACTTAAATTCTTTCAGTAAAATAAGAAGAGAATCTAAACCAAGATTCTTATTAATTTAGAATATGAATTCAAAACATTCAGTTTATTGTTTAGTTTTGTCTGGGAACTCAATCAGGCTCTCTCTGTTGTATCTTGTTGCCCATGTAAACAAGAAGCACAGGGCCTGAGCATGACAGTGTTCTGAATCTGCTGAAAGTTTGAATTTCTAGACACTTCTTTGGTACATAATTCATCTGTGTGTGTGTGTGTGTGTGTGTGTGTGTGTGTGTGTGTGAATCAGTGGTTGGTTGCCCCCAGTTCGCACCAGTTCTATAGAACCGGTAGTAAAACCAGCGGGAGGCCCTGCCCACTGACCCTGATGTCATGAAAACGCTTCTGCGCATGCGCAGGCCCCGTTGCGAAGCGGTAGTAAAGGTAAGTAGAACCCACCCCTGGTGACAATCTATATCACAAAAGTATAGCAAGAATCACTATTGTATTACAAGGGTTTGTTTGGATTATTGCATTGCTCCCTGAAGGGGCTACTCTTGATGATCATCCAAAAACTCCTGAGAGCTCAATATGTGGCAACTTGAGATAATCAGATGCCTTGCAGTTTGACCATATATGCTAAATGCAACCATTTCCTAATGGTTCTTGAGTACAATTCAAGAACCAATTCCCGTTGTTAATCTGAAAGCCCTTCATGGCTCAGAATGGGAGTAATTTTGGAATAAAGCAAAGATAAAGAGAGGAACCAAGTTCTTGCTTGCTGTCTCTATTTCAAATTGTTGATGACATTTGTTCACACTAGCTCTAAAGCTAGTGGCATGATGAAGAATTTTCCTTCTGAGCCACAGCTTTCCCAGAAATTCCCTGACCATCATAATTACATTGTGGCTTCCAGTTTTCTCATCCTTCAAAGAGGAAAACTGAGAATTCTGTCCCTGGGGGCATCAGATCACAGAATTCCTATGTCCTCAGACAGCACAACTCATCTACTTTTTCCAAAGCAAGCAAGCATACTTTATTGCGGTCATAGATCGAAAAACCAAAACATCCAAGACACATAGCTGGCGCAGGACCAGACTGAAGTGCAAAATGGCAACTAGATCAGTGGTGGAAACCGCTCCATCAAACTCACAGTTCATGTATTTTAAATTTTTAGCTCCAATCTATTTGGACTATAGTCGATTAAAATTGTACATAGGTAGAAAATACTGTATTGCAATTTGCATAAAATCCACACATCGGCACTTTATACAGCCACCAGCTAACTTGACGGCTGGCGATCAATAAAGCTGACCTCAGTCAATGGGTCCAGCCCTTCCCTTCCCCCGGCTCTTACATCTTAAGACTGCAGCAAAATTTTTTGCTACCTTTAGTGTAATCTTAGAATCAGTATCTTGGAGTAAGAAGCGAAGACTAAGATTTTCAGATAATCCAGGAAATCTTTGGCAAATGGGAGAGATAAGTTCTGACCTTACCTCCCGATAATGGGGGCATCTAAATACGATGTGAGCCAATGATTCTGGAGATAGGCTGTCACATGAACAGTAGATGGATTTCACACATCCCGAGCACCTGCTATCTAGGACATTCGAGGGGATCACGTTAAAACGTGCCTTTAGAAAGGCCAACCTATATTTAACAAAGGATAGTGTAGAGAGATATTTGGGGGGGGTGCATTTGGGGAGTGATACCAAGAGAAAACAGAGAACATACTCTCGCACCAAGCGCCAGATTCTGTTATCTTTCAATATCATCCAATCACTGAAATATCACGATTTGGCTGCATCTGGGCCAAGCATAAGGGCTTCAATAGGGGGAATACCTATCTTCATAAGTTTGGTGTGAATATTGCGGGCCCAAGGACTGTGGAAATCGTCCCACCATAAGCACTGGCCTAAATAGTAGTCTGGAAGTCTGACCCACAGGGTCAGCCAGTAGCCAATAGCACACTTCCACAGAACAGTAGTGAGAGATGGTGTGCCCAGTTCCAAGCGGATTGCAGCATTACTCACACAGGGGGGAACTCCCATTAGGCGGTGTAAGAACTGGCTTTGAACTGACTCAAGGAGGGAAATATTTGTTTGAACCCAAAGGAGGGCGCTGTATGTAATGGCAGCTATCACCTTTGCCCTATATACTTTTAATGCTGAGGGAATATGTTGGGCTCGCTCCGTGTAAAAGAATTGCAGAAGGGCATGCGTAGTGGCCTTGGCCTTGGTGCGGAGGGACTTGACCTGCGCAAGCCACATGGCATTAGATTGGAAAAGAATGCCTAAATATTGGAATCTATGGACTTCTTCCACTGGTATGCCATCAAGCTTCCATTGATAGTTTTTTCTACTTCTTGAGAAAATCATAATTTTAGACTTAGAATGGTTGATAAATAGTTGGTTGGTGCAGCAATAGTTGGAAAGGATTTTAAGAGCTCTAAGCAGACCTACCCAAGAGAATGAGAGAATCGCAGCATCGTCCACATAGAGCAGGAGCGGGCACCTGTAGTCAGCTAATCTGGGGGCATGGATATAATCCAGTTGGACCATTAACGGCCTTCTCCAATTGCTAATATATAAGTTAAAAAGAAGAAGGGGTGCCAATATACATCCTTGTCTAACCCCCTTATTAACAGGGATGGCGTTGGAAAGGTCCCCTTGGTGGGTAAGGCGCACTTTTGCCTCTGTTCCCTCATGCAGTTGGGAGATGAGCCAGAGAAGTCTTTTATTGATGCCCCAGGAGAGGAGTTTGCCCCACAGTTTATATCTGGGAATACTGTCAAAGGCAGCCTTTAAGTCTATAAAGGCAACACAGAGATGGCCTTTCCTAGGGGTAGAGTATTTTAAGGCTAGATGGATTTTAAGGCCTCTAAGCAGACCTACCCGAGAGAATGAGAGAATCGCAGCATCGTCTGCATAGAGCAGGAGCAGGCACCTGTAGTCAGCTAATCTGGGGGCATGGATATAATCCAGTTGGACCATTAATGCCCTTCTCCAATTGCTAACTCCAGGGGACCACTGCAACTTGACTTCCATTTAGCCAACATCTCCACTTATGAATGTCAGTATTGGAATAAAGACCTTCACACTAGACTCTCTGAACTTGCAGACTCCTGGAAGTGTTATACATATCTGTTGATTCCTTGTGAACTTCAAGCACAGATCTTGCAATTAATTAATCAATCAATCAATTAATTAATCAATTAATTCATTTATGTTATGTATATATTGCTGAATTAAAAAAAAGACTCTTAATAGTTTACAGGAATCCAATACAATGTTAAATTGTCCATGATTTTTTTCTTTCATTTTATGAAAAGTATACTAAAATCTGTTCCAAATATAAATTATGTGTTAGAAAAATATTGAATCTTTTTGCAGTGACCAGATGGAACAAAGTTAATCTCTGACATTTGGTATAAATTTAATTAACCTGAACATTATTTTTAAACTGCTTCTTCCCTTAGCTGATTTATTTTTTGTGTTGGATTTATGGTAATACTTACAGATATGATTTCTTTAAGCATACTATTTTAGGATTCAGACCTGGAATTGTATTGAGGTGGTACTAATTGCACATGAGAATGACCTTTGGCAGGCTCAAAATGGAAGTAAATCATACTTTTTGACATTAAAAAAAATATTTTGATGATTTTTGATACCCTTAAACATGTTATCCTGCTGGACTGGCTCAGGTGGTTGGGAAGAAGAAATAGCATTCTCATGGTTTTCCTTTTTTCCAAGGCCAAGTCTAATTAGTGTTAGTAAGAGGGGAGAGATCTAGAGACCTAGAGTTTATGTTACAAATCAACAAGCTTTTCTCTGCATCCCATTAACTAGGAGGTTTATGCAATATACTGACACATATACAAGATAATTAATAAATAAACAGGTTCTTTGGAGGAACTAATTCATTGCAGAATCAATTAATTAAAGGGTGGAATTAACCAAGCATATTTTCATTGTATAGTCAATAATTTTGCAGTATATACTGACAGAGCAGTAAAGCAAGATAGTGTGTACTGTATGCCATATGTATGCAGAAGCAGTTTCAGGATAGCTGAGTTATTCATTTGTTCAATTCAATGGACTCCAAGCAGTATACAATTAAGAGTTTTATGTGTATTTTTTTTTAAAAAAATTGATTTATATGCCGCCCTTCTCCAGAGACTCAGGCTTACAATGCGTTAAGCAATAGCCTTCATACTTCTGTATATTTATACAAAGTCAGCTTATTGCCCCCACAATCTGGGTCCTCATTTTGCCTACCTTAGAAAGGATGGAAGGCTGAGTCAACCTCGAGCCTGGTGAGATTTGAACTTGCAGTAATTACAGGCAGCTGAATGTTAATTACAGTGTTTAGTCTGCCACGCCACCAGGCTCCTTGTATTTGTAAAAAGACTGGAATATCCATTTCTCACTGAAGTTATTTTTACTACTTTGTTCATTTTTAACATTTACACTTGGAGTCATGTATATTGTTACTATTTTGAAGTCTTATCAGTTGTCAAATTATTCATATCAGAGGGTTTTACATACCTGGCATTTTCTGATGTGAATAAAAGAAACAAAGTGTCAAGGGTTCATCAGGAATCGTTGGATATATTCTAGCTTAAGTTGAGGTTGAAATGTATGAGATAAACATTCATGTTTACATGTAAGTAATTAGAAAAATTCCTAAAATAACATAGCACACATAAAATGCCATGCACTTTCCAAAGAATTATATAAACAACATGAAATTGCTTTGAACTATACAAATCATTTGTCCTTTTTCCTGGAAGTACCTTTCATTAAGTCTGCAAGTACGTTCACAGATTATAGTAAGAATGCTTTTAAAAAAAAAATCACAATTATGGCTGGATGAGTACAAACCAGAATGGCTGGATTCATACATTGCAGTAGGGCCAGGGGTGAAATGTAAAATTTGTTACTACCGGTTCTGTGGGCATGGCTTGGTGGGGGGTGTGTGTAATGTGACTGGGTAGGCGTGGCCAACTTTTTTTTTTTTAACTTTTCAAAACATTTTTTTAACCACCTCTTCGGCCAAAGAGGTTGCAGAAAAAAATGCTTTGAAAAGCCTCTGACGATCCCAGCTGAGCTGTGAGATCGTCAGAGGCTTTTTTGTTTATTTTTAAAAGCATTTTTTCTACAACCTCTTCCGGCAAAAAAATGCTGAACTGGTAGCAAAAATCCCTGTGCCCCACCACCATGCCCAGCTGAGCTGCACGATCATCAGAGGCTTTTTTTTTTATTTTTAAAAGCATTTTAAAAGCATTCTCCTGTTGGTGACGTCAGCGTGATAGGAACCAAGGGGACAGCGCTCCGTTCCCTAGGTCCCAATTTTCGGTCTGAAAGCTGATCTTTTTGGCTCTATTGACCACGAAGAGGTCAATAGATTAAAGGGAAAATCCTGAGGACCTCGGGGGTATCAAAAATTGCCCCAAAAGTTCAAGGAAAGTCCCTTAATTCAGACCGGAAAAAAACCAACCTCTTGTCGGTTGGCCAGAATGCTGACGGTTGCTTAAGAAAAAGGGAAGTGAAGATCAAGCAAACGGCATCAATAAGAATAACTCTTATTCTGAAAAACTTTGAAAGATACAACAATTAAAACAACGGATACATAACTAAAAGAAAAACTTCAGACTGATCAGCAAAGCAGAGTTGTTGGGAAGAAACGGAGCGAAAGTATAATGAAGTGAGTTAACGAGGCTAATTGAAGTGTGAGGGGGCGAAACTGACAGGCAACGGAACTGAGGCGATTTTGAGGAAGCACAACGGAGAGGTGTGGATTGGAAATAAAACACATAGTTATAGAATTGACAGACAGAAATTGGGAAATAGACAAAGATTATTCATCTGGGGAAAGAAATCCAGATCCAAGTGTTGGACTTATTTAAAAAAAAAAAAACGGAGGTGGTACGGAGACAATAAAGAAGAGACAAAGAAGAAACAGTAACTAGTTTCGGGAGTGACTGTGAGGGATTTAAAAACTTTGTAACGGTGGCAGAGCTTCAGGGAACAGTTACTGTAACTATATTAGAGTATTAACTTGCAAATAAATAAAAAACATTGAGGCTCTGGAAGAGGTGTTTAAAATATTTTTAGAAGGCAGATTGAAGGACTTTGGAAACAATTACAAGTGAGACGACTGTAAAGACACAAAATGAAGTGAGGATTACAACAACTTCAATTCTGCAACCTAATACAACGAAAGAAACTTATTTTACTGTTTGAGAGACCTAATTTATTTGAATTTTTTTATAATATTTTAAGTACTTTTATCTATTTATTTGTTTATTTAATACTTAATGTTTTAATATAGAATATAATATAGAATATTATAGCCCAAATAGCATAAGGTTTAAGATTATTTAAGTTTAAATGTAAAATATATAATTTCTAATATAATTAAGAAAAGTTGGAATGTATATTAATATTATATAAGTTTTGAATAGATATAATAATACAATACATAGCATATTTATTTTCTCTTATTTTCTATTCTAATAGTATTTATGACACAATTTATATTAATTTAAAAATAGATATGGTGTTAAAAGAATGAATTGAAAAATTGATTATTAATATTGACATATATTGATTTGAATAAGAATAAATAGATTAAAATTGTTAAAATTTAATAGATATATAACTAAAGATTTAATAGAACTTAATAGAATTAATAATATATTTAAATAGAATATTTAATTTAGAAACTGAAATATGACTTGCTGAGATATCATATTTTATCCCTGCTCCTCATTTAAATTTAATTAATCCCTCATATAATGATATTATAGTTTGATTTACAGAAATAAGACTGTATTTGAAAACTAAACAAGTGATATTGACTACTGTAATTATCAGAAGGAAAATCTTACTAAATACTACAGACAGTGCATAAAAATTTGGGAACTGAAAAATAGAAAATTAAGATGACAATCACTGGCTCATCAATAATGTCAAAACCAGGTAAAAAGGCAATAGTTAACCAAACAATGTCTACTACGTCATCAGCACAACAGAAAACAATAGACACAATGTTACTTCCAGAAAAAGAGAAATCTCCTCAACCAATTAACATCAAAAACATTTACTCAGTATTAGCAATGATACAAGAGAGTATGAACAAAACACAGGAATCAATTGCTGATAATCATCAAGAAAGTAGGAAAAACCATGAGGATTTGAAAATGGACATAGGTGAAATTAAGGATAATCTTAAAAAAATGGATAATAAGATGGAGAAAATTCAACAAAATATTGCCAAAAATGAACAACGGATCCAAAATATTGAAGATAAGATGGGCAAAGTAGAAAAAAAGATAGAAGAGTCAGAATGCGATCAAACAACAATAAACAAAGAACTGGAAGATTCAATTTCATTTTTAGAAATGGAAAAGGCATTATTTTACCTAAGATTTCAAAATATAGTGGAAAACAGAGAGGAGGATTTGAGAGATATAATGGTGGGAATTCTGGCGGAAGCAATGTTAAAGAATAAAGAAGAAATTAATAAGGAAATTGATGACGTCTATAGAGTATTCACAAATTACGCCCGAAGAAACAAGTTACCAAAAGAGGTTCACATTAGATTTGTGAGGAAATTGGTGAGAGAGGAAATATACAAAAAAATGAGAGAAAAACCAATTATATATAAGGGAAAAGAAATAATTACATTAAAACAAATACCAAGAAGAATAAGAGTTACAAGGAAAAACTATAACTTTCTGACAACAGAATTACACAAACATAAAATAATGTTCCGGTGGTTAACACCAGAGGGACTGCTTGTTTCATGGCAAGATAAAAAATATAAACTTGATACACTAGAGAAGGCACAGCAATTTTTTGATAGGAATTTTTTTCCTGAGGAAGAACAAGAATCTGAAACACAGCAAGAAATTGCAAACCATGAGGACAAACAGAGAAAAATACAACGAGAAGAAAGAAAAAGAGCGGAGAAAGAAAGAATGGAAAGAGAGGGAGCGAGAGATAAAATACAAATTACAGAAAAAAACACTAGGAAAATAAGAACATCAAGAAAATAGAAATTTGAAATGGAGAAAGATTTAAAATTGATATTGATTAACATAAATGGACTAAACATTCCATCAAAGAGATCACGTATTTTCAGAAATTTACAAAAATTGAAGATAGATATTATAACATTACAAGAAGTTCATATTAAAAAACAACAGCGCAGTTTATTAGAAAACAAAAGATTAGGAACACTTTATATGGCACTAACAGAACAAAAAAAAAAGAGAGGTATAGCAATGTACATCAGGAATCATATACAATCAAAGCAATTATTTGCTGATGAGGAGGGTAGGACATTGATGGTTGAAATTGAAAAAGAAAAGAAAAAGATATTACTAGTATCACTTTATGCACCAAATGGAACCCAAATTGAATATTTTAAAAAGATACACAACAAAATTAAGGAACTGGAATACCAAAACATATGCATAATTGGAGATTTTAATACAATTGTAAACATAGAGAAGGACTATAGGAGTTGTAAACATAATAAATCGAGGGAAAAAAAAAACACTTCCAGAAAACAACAGAAATAGCAAGAAAAATAAAAATCACTAAACAAAACCAATTTGAACATGCAAATAAAACCGGACGGTGGTTAGCATATAAATTGAAAATAGAAAAACAGAGGAATATTATAATACAGTTAAAAGATGTAGATGGTTGTTTATACCAGAATATTGAAGACAAAAAACGAATTGCAAAGGAATTTTTCAAAAACTTATACGCAAAGGAAGAGATTAGAGAAGAAAATATCATAGAATATTTAAATAAAATAAAGATTCAAGAATTAGAAGAAGAACATATAGAATTATTGAACAGACCAATCTCAATGTTAGAATTAATAGAAGCAAGAAAGGAAAAAAAAAATAACAAGACACCGGGATAATTTAAAATTTTAAAAAAAAAATTAAAATAAATTTTTAAATCAAATGAAATTTAAGAAAGAGACACCAGATATCAATAAAATAATATCATTATATAAGGTGAGAGAAATAATATATACTTAAGAATATAGGATATTGATATTGTAACAATTCAGATATTATAGGTAGATGTCATTAAGAAGATGCTTGTTGTAAATTGTTTTACTTGCATTTATAAATGTATTATGTGGTTTCTTAAATTAATAAAAGTTTAAAAATTAAAAAAAATAAAAATAAAATAAAAGCATTTTTTTGTCGGAAGAGGTTGTAGAAAAAATGCTTTTAAAAGTAAAAAAAAAGCCTCTGATGATCGTGCAGCTCAGCTGGGCATGGTGGTGGGGCACAGGGATTTTTGCTACCAGTTCTCCAAACCACCCGCCACCATCGGTACCGGATCAGGCGATCCGGTCCAAACCAGGAGCATTTCACCCCTGAGTAAGGCTAAACCAAAGAATCTTTATTATGGTCTGGTGTAATGTGCAAACCAAGGAATATTTCCTATAATATATTACCTGACCCTGTTAATATTGGAGATGGCAGATTTTAAACCCTGCATTTCTTACATGCGAAATATGTGCTCTGGATTTAACATGTAATTATCAGACTACCTACTATAGTTGTCCAGATATCTGCAAATTCTGATATACATTTTAGGAATTGTGTGGAGTTGGTTTCCTCTTTTGATCTATACCAGGGGTCTCCAACTTTGGCAACTTGAAGACTTGTGGACTTCAACTCCCAGAATTCCTCAGCCATCCACAAGTCTTCAAGTTGCCAAGGTTGGAGACCCCTGGTCTACATAATGGGGTTAACAGCCATGTGTCGCTTTTATTTTCTAAGAATAATAATGAAGTTCAATGGAATCCAGATATATTTTTGAAAAGGAAGATAATGTTGGGAACTGTCAACACCCCACAGTTATTTATGTAATTAAATGTGGGATTTAAAAGAAAAAAAAATAAAGTCATGGAAAGCAGAAGTCCTGGTGAAGCCATGTAATGCAGATGGGAGGTGTAAAAGACCAGGTCCACAACAGGTGGCCCACATGTTTACATGCACACTTTTGTACTTGCTTCTATTAGTAACAACGACTGTAACAGATTCAAAGGAATAAAACATTGCTACACCACTTGTATGTGACAGCCACTTGATAACAACACAATCTCATTTATTTTTTTCCTATGAAATGGCTTGTAATGCACCATTTTCAGGAGTAATTCTTATTTTATTAGAAGAACTTCTAGCTTGTCTTTCTAACAGCATAATGGTGGTGACCTTTCATCCCTGTCCTTCTCCCTTGCTTAAAGGACGGCATAATTTTATCAATACAATGAGAGGACAAGCAAATTGGTTTGCAGATTCAGAAGAGTAGTATAAAAAAAAGATTGGAAAGCTATTTATGAAAGATAATAGGAACCTTAGAGCATGAGATGGAAAATAATTTGATTTTACAGATTAACAGGCATGGTGTAGCAGTTGGCACATCATGAAATGCTCTGCTAAACATAAAATGATGGGCAGAGTAACAACAGCAAGGATGCTATGTATTATTATTGGGAATGGCAGCTATCTCACAGAAAGGGCTAAATTTAATTTGGGAAGCAATTGCTTGCTTTACTTAAACTATAATTTGGCCTATATTCTACAGACATTCTACAATGTAAACAGAGCTTGACAGCCTGATGCCTTTGGCTCATAGTGCAATGATAATGAGCTTTTCAGTTATATAAAATGAATTATCTGTGTTTCAGTTGAATTGGTCTCTACCTGTGATCTGATTCTAACTAACATTCTGGATTTAGCCTCAGTTCAAAAGTACAGTGTCCTTCAGCAGCGGACTGTGGATGGATCTTTTTGTGTTGGTGCTTGTACTCTGGATTATTGAGATTTAGAATTGATTTATTGTGGTATCTTTTATGTGCTTAGTTAAAGCTCCTATGTTCAACTTTTCATCTTACTTACAATTCATAAGCATGATTATTAAAGGCTACTTCCCCTCCTCTTCAAACTTTAGTTAAAAGCTTTATTTTGATTGAATATTGCTTTATGTATATATTTAATCTAGTTTTGTTTTACTGCTTTTATATACTTTGGAACAGGAAGCTATAAATAAATAAATATATTCAATAACAAATAAACAAACAAATAGCATATATGTCAGGGTTCCAAGTAACACCCCCAACGAAAGAAGACTCCGAGGCTTGAGTTTCGTCAAAGTTCCATTTTATTAGAGATGTCATATTGGTACATCTGGGAAAAGCCAAATCTGAAAGCTTCTAGGTTTTCCCCACCCAAAGGAAAGTTCAAGTCCCTGCCCAACACCCATGTCCATCACATGGTCCAATCCAAACACCATCCCAACTGGAGATGCCTCCCAGTTCCAGCCATCCAGATGCAGGGCAAATGTCCTTGACTTCCTGAGAAAGGAATGTTATTATGACTATATATCGCCCATGCTCCATACAATCCCCACTCCCAGTTTCCCACAGTAGTAAATGTGGCAGGCCTGAAGATCCAACAAAAAAGATGGCTTCTAGGCCTGACAATATATCTCTTGTTCCTTTTATCCTTAAAATAGTCTTCCTTTTTTTCCTTAAAAATACTGCTTTTGAAAAGAAAAAAGATAGCCTTTTTTAGGGTTATAAATGGAAAGCACTGTAGGTGATGTTAGATAGCAAGAGTCTTATCTGGAAGCACTTTTGATTTCTCACTGTTGTTGATCATCAGGGATATTAATTAGGAAAAGACTATACTTTTTTATAGTCTTTTAGGATTGCACATACATGCATGCAAGTATAGATGGCAATAGTAACTTATAAGGGGTAGCAATACTGAACAACCATGTTCAGTAACAGACACAGTATCTCTGGGTTTGCTAATCATAATTATCTTTAGTTTTTAAGATTTTACAATTCCAAGGACTATAAACATTGTATTCCTCCATTTTAATGCAGAAAAATGTGGCATTAATGGCTGTATTATTAACTTTAAGTAAAATGCAAAATATAAATTAATGTTAATGAAATAAGAGGCTATATCATTATATTTATCAGAGGCTACATATTATAAATTTGTGCTTTCTACAAATCAATATAAGCATTTTCCCCTTATTCACCACTTCCAGAATTGATGCTGGTGTAAAATTCTCAATAATTAATAACTCATTTTTCCATTGTCAAATTTACCGTACAGTGGTCAATGCCTGGAATACACTACCTAACTTTGTTGTTTCATCCCAAAACCCCCAAAATTTTAACCTTAGACTGTCTACTGTTGACCTCACTCCATTCCTAAGAGGTCTGTAAGGGGCGTGCATAAGCGCACCAACGTGCCTAGCGTCCCTATCCTACCGTCCCCATTTATTCGTATCCATTTCCTGTATTCAATTCATGCTTATATGTATATATATTACCTTATAAGTTCTTGACAAACAAATAAAATTAAAAAATACAATTGCAGATTCCTTCCTCTTCTCTTCCAAAGTGTGTACTTCAGAAGCCTGAAATCATGAATTATAGTAGAGGATAGCCCCATGCAGAACCAATTTAAGACTCTGGACAACAGAGACAATAATTCCTGTGATTTGGCCTATAAGTCTCTAGCTTTCAATTATTCAACCCTGGTAATTGTTAAATCACTGCTATTAACATAATACAGTCTATGAGCAATAATTATGTCATGCTAAAAATGGAGTTCAATATTACTATGACTGGTGGCAGCTCTCCAGCATTTAAGACCAGACTTTTTTTTTAAATTATGCAAAGAAAGCAAATGATCCATAGCTTTTCCTTGTACAAGATTTAAAACAATCTAAATGGTTGATTAACCAAACATGTTTATTTAAGGCATATTATGTCCAAAGCCTGGGGATAAAAAGTTGAGGAGGTTCACTTACAGGAAAACAACTAGACAAAATAAAATCTACCCAATTGGCAATTACATAATGCCTTTCAAAAATAACCAGATTAAGTATGGCTACATATGAATCAGGACCCCGAATTCCTTGCCCACAATTATCACATTGGAAAATGTAGCAACTAATTGAAAGCTAAGCGGATTTGGGTGTGATTACTATTTAGATTGGAGTCCGCCAATGAATAGTTAAGGCTGTAAACAAAAACAAAAGAAATCAAGAAATTGATAATAACGAACCATTTCCATAGTGCTGTTATGACAACTGTGAGAGTTGTTTATAAAGTCACCAGGAATTAAAGTGATTTGAGAGAGATATTTTAACCAATCTGATTTGCTGATCTGGATCTGCCTCTTATGTATCTTTTATTCTTATGAAGGTGAGTAGACTCTCCTTGTCTGCCTATATCAATTGCAATGGTAGAGACTCTGATTCAGACAAAGAGGATGACAGCCACAGAAACAGGCTATCTCTACACCAACTTTCACTTCAGTTTCCTCCAATCTGCTTTTTGGTTTTAAAAATACACACATGTCCATGGTTTGTATCGGTATGCAGAGTATGCCTAGAGTACGTCTGTGAACATATACAAGATTTAAATATAAATGCATCGGAAAGTAAATTTATAAATCTAGTTCACAATAACATGAATTGCAAATAATTTATAAATATTAGGCATTATGAACTCTAAATTCATTTCACTGATATTTTGGAATAATAAACCTTTGGAGAAAATGGAAAATATTAGAGAAAAAAGCTAAGTAGCTTTTAAAACTTTAGTAAATTTTAGTAAAGCTTAAACAGCTACACTTAAGTTTGAAAAAAACTAAACAGTTTTTTAAACTTTAGAAAATCTGCATGTGAATAATTAAATATTTCTTAATATGTCTCTCCAATTTAAAGACTATACAATTTGTTTCTCTTTATTTTTAATATATCACTCCATTTAAAGTGGGTTGTGGAGGTGCTGAATCAGGTTGACATTGACAGCCTTACTGAAAAGCATTTTTAAAATCAATTTGTATTTCTTAAAAAACAAACAAACCAGCAGCTGGTTAACAATGCTGACACTTAGCCTGAGGCAATTTTATGTATTTCAAGAGCAATCAGTCAATATTTCTACACCTCCATTTATATCTTCTATTCTGCTTTGCATCTAAGAGAGGAAAATGCTTAAGCAAAGCACTTTAATGAGATTGATTTAATACCTAGTGCCGTGCTGAAAATTTATTCTGCATGTTTTGTTGAAGGAGCCACTTCCACTGTACCTCTCCCCTAAGGATACATTGAAGAAATTTATTCTGGAATGTTTTTATCTGTAGGCCAAGACCATTGTTCTTTCTTTTTGCCAGCTTTTTCTCATCCACCAAGCTGGTCTTTCTTTGTTGGGTTTTTGAGAGATTTCATGCTGATGAACAAACAGATACAGAGTCTAGAATCCTTTTAGATCAGGGATGTCAAAGTTGTCGCTCACGGGCCAGTTACGTCACTTGCTGGCCCTGTCCCCGCCTGGTTTAGTGAAAGGAAAACAATCCTGATACGTCACGTGACACTGCTGTGACGACACAAGTTTGACACCCCTGTTTAGATAATTCCTTTCCAACACAGCGGTTTGTAAGCATGCCTTTCTTTTCCAATTCCTGTCCCAGGAAAGGTCTAGGACAACTCGATGCAGTCGCCTCACTGCGGTCACCTTGCCCCAATCATCTCACGCTGACCAACTAGCCCTGACCAATTCTCCATGGCAACTCACCATGGGAAAACTCACCACAGGACAATTCAATGCAGGATAACTCAAGAGAGAGTTATCCTGCAAGTGAATTGCAGTGGGCCTTGTCTTGCTTTGGATTTGAACCTTAACAACTTAGAAGTTCTCGGGACTGGAGTGAGCCAGAGTGTGGAGTCACTTGTCCCTCTCGAGTTATCCAGCATTGAATTGTCCCACAGCAAGTTATCTCATAGTGTGTTGACCATGGTGAGTTGTCCTGCAGCAAGTCAGCCATGGCAAGTTGGCCAGGGTGAGTTGGCTGCAACGAGTTGTCCCATTCTGCCCAGGAATGGTAGAAAGAGGCATTTCTATTTTCTCCATTTGTCTTGTAATGAAAAAACACAGAAAGTCCAGTTGCTTCTTGAAAAAGCATCTTTGTGACAACCATGATCTGGACCAGAAATGGAAAAAAAAACCCAAACATGTTACATCTCTATGTGTGTGTCAGTGTACACTTTCAAATCAGGAGTAGTATCACATACATATTGCAGCTGTGTATAACTGTGTGACTGTGAAAAATTAAGGCAGGTACATATATATATATTGCTCTCTCTCTCTCTCTGTGTGTGTGTGTGTCTGTCTGTCTGTCTGTCTGTCTCTCTGTGTGTAGGCATGTGCATGTATGTATGCTTGTGCATGCAGGTCTAATCAAAGGTGGACATATATGTGCTGCCTTGGTGCATATTCATATTTCCTCTCTTCCTTTGTGTTGCATCAATAAAGAAGAATATTTGTAGCTCAAGGTTGAAATGAGGGTTAGGCTTAAACATTACATGTCTACAAGAAAATAAGTAAGCTCAGAGAGCACCAAGGACCCCAAGGACTTATGCTGCATCTCTGCATATTTGACAATATGTAGGTGTAGGGAGGACTGCATATTCTGTGCACTTGGTCAAGCAATGGGGGAAAAGAGGGGGACAATTTAAAATGTAGCAGTTGGCCGCATTTTGAACTACTTCCCAACTCCCTCTTCCATGTAGCAGACCAATTTGTTCTGATATCTTTTTCTCGCCAGCCCTCAGCCTGATAAATTTTAAACTTTGTCTTTGCTGGTTTCTCCCTATATCACTTGTTCTGTTCAGGTTTTTTTTTTTTACTATCCTGAGTCCTTTTTCACAATTTATTTCCAATATGCCATTGACTTAAAAAGAATAAAGGGACCAGGGAGACTGTGGAATGACGGAGTGATAGGTGACAGGGGGAAAATCCATCAATAACATCACACATTGCTACCTTACAATGATAAAATAATATCAGAAACACCAACAAAAGAATTCAAAAGAAAATTCAAGAAACAGATAAAAGAACAGACCAAGATAAAAACACGGTACTGTCACTGAGGTGTGATAATCTGAAGGCCATCCTGTTCAAGTCAAGTAGCTTATCATACTTGGAATCTTGATAATTTTCAATCAAGAAGATAAATTTCTGCAAAGTCAAAAATGAAATGCACATCTCTCTCAAAGGCACAATGTTTATGTAATTGTTTGATTATTATTTTTTTAGTTGATATGGATGGGGACGGTTGTATGCTCATTTTCAAATAATTCTTTATTCCTGGTGGCTGCCCAGAAAGTCCTTGCAATTCTCTTGGCAAGATTTGCCATTATTTGCTTTGTAGGGCTGAGAGAAAGAGAGTGACTGGCTCAAGATCACCCAACTAGATTTGTAACTAAGGTAGGACTAGAACTCAGTCTCCCACTTTCTAGCCCAGGCATTTTAACTACTAAATCAAACTGGATGAATAGATAGATAAGTTGTCAACTATTTTTCCAATTGTTATATCTTTCCTTTCTTAACAAGCTTAATATCCACTCAGTTAAAGCTGGATGATAGAAGCAAGTGAGTTTAGGTGGATCTTAAGATCTTTAAGTGGATCTGATATAGTTCCTGAATCCTAAGAAGATTGTTAAGTCAAGTGTGATATTGAGAGAAAACAGGAAAACAATAATAAAATTAATTATTGTACAGAAGACCACGCTGATTTCTGTACTAGTTACATCTAACATGGAGCATAACAAGTGACATTCATGGCTACCCATCACCCATTTGCTTTTGGGGTAAGCAACCTTGTGTAAAATGCAAAAACCAAAACAAAACAGTAAGAAGTAGTAAAGTGTACCTTTCTCATCATCCCATCCTTGCAAACCGTCTCTGTTTCTATGACATCCATATACTGATTCATACACTGCTTTTTGTTCTTGCCTCTGTTCTTTTTTGAATCAACTTTCTAACCATGTCTTTCTGGGTCTCCCCCCTCTTGTTGACCCATTCAATCTTCCTCCAGATGCTAATTCTGTAAATTGATCCACATTCATTCTCTCCATATGACCAAGCTATTTCAGGGTACGTATTTCATACTGACCATTCAGGTTTGTATTGTTGAATGTACTTTTAATTTTATGTTTACTTAAAACATTCCATAATTCAAGCCTGTATTAAACTTTATTACAGACTTTCACTAAATCAATACTATACATTTTCTTTCTGATAATTATTCATTTCTCCATGGTTTCCGAAGAGGGAAAATGTTATCTATTCTTCGGCCAGAATGAAGTTGCACTACAGTTTCCAGATATTGCTCGCTGGAATGTCCTTTGTGCTTTCAAGCAGTATTCTACCCAAATCTCCCCAATATCCTGTAGGTTTTTTTTCAAAGGATTTCCCCCCCGTCCCTTTGTATAAGGGAAAAATAGCTATGTTCTTTCAATAATCAGGTACAGATGCAGGCTTGATAGAACTGTTAAACAACTTGCACAGGCACTCTATAAGCATTTTGACATTTCTCCAGTTACACTGACTACATTTACAACCTTATTATTTTTTAAGGTTTTCATAACATTTTTCTCCTCAGTCATTACTTAAGGTACCATTTGGCTGTTCTTCACTTCTGGAAAGGAGCCACAGTATTACATTTAGAATAAGCATTTGAGCAGTTTCAGGTGGGTGTAAGTGACTGTTCCCTGTGTCTATTATTCCTTAGGTACAGGAATGTTTCTTTGTTTTCCAAGGACTTATTCTTTTATATAATAGGCGAATCTGATTTCTTTGTTATAAACTATGCAATTTAGAACCAAACCATAGCATTCACGGCCTAAATGCCAGCCATCCAGGCAAAGAGAAATGAAATAGATTCAGAACTGGTATCAAATTATAGTATTCCTTTTAGACAACACCATCAAATCGTGCTGTGCTGGCAACATAACTCTTACAATGGAGAATTTATGAAGATAAGTCACAGGAGTGAGAGGCTAAGGTACAGAAAAACAACATGAAATCTGGAAGAGATTTTCCTCAATAGAAAAAGCATAATTTGGAGAAATAACTGATTATTACGAATATAATAACCCCATAGATGTAATTTAAGAGTATCTCCAGAAATATTGACAGAGGAATAACCAATTCACTGAAGCCTTATTTAACTACATATGGATTGCACTTTTCTGTGTAGTAAACCAATGAACTAGAAAGGCTTAATACTTAGCATAATAAACAAACAGAATGAGAGCAACCGTTAAGCAATTGATTTAATATTATATCCACTGTTTTATATATGAAAAAGACAAGAACATTAGTCAATTTCTAATTGTCTTTGAGAAACTAAGATTCAGACCTTTGGCTCTCATAGCAAAAAAATATAATGAAGATAAGACATGGCAGCACATTAAATTAATTCTTTGATAAGCATCTGGGCTGGATCTGAGAAATTATGATTTATGGGGCATCTACCTAAATCTGACATGCACTGTCTCAAGAGTGAAATACTATTTCAGTATACATGTGGGTGTGGGTCAGTGGTGGGTTTCTACTGGTTCGGCCTGGTTTCGGCGAACTGGTAGTGGTGGCGGCGGTGGCAGCAGGCTCCGCCTATCTGGACATCATCACGGGCTGCGTGCAAGCGAAGCAAGCAAGCGCTCATAGTTCTGAACCGGTAGCGAAGGTAAGTGAAACCCTCTACTGATGTTTCTGTTTCTGTGTATGCAACAGACATACAAATATAGGGACCATTGGGATAGAAGGGAAATTAAATCTTTAGATATAGTATCTATCTTTCTGTATGTCTTCCCACTCATTTATCCAACCTGAATGTATTCACATCATTTTCATACATAGCTTTGCCTTGATGTTGTCTGCCTCCTCCTTGATAAGGTCTCCTTGACTTTTCCTAACTACAATTCTGATACATTTGCATCAAATATATAATATTATTCCCATAGAAAACACCAACCTTTCCATTCAAAGCTTCTTCTTTACTCTCTGAATTTTATCCTTGCCATGTTTAGTAACTATACTTTCCACTCTCTGTTGAATTACTTACATGGAATCTGACTATAGTAAATCAAGCATATAGTAAACCACTGAAAAAGATGTCTCAGGCTTCGTATCTCACCTACTAAAGCTTGGATAAGAAATGTATCCAATGACCTCAAAGAGATGAATTACTTGAATCTGTTTCAGGTGTCTGTATCCTGCAGATAAGACTTGACCCATTTAAGGCATAACATTTTGTTTAGAAGCCTAAAAATACTAGCTGGCATTAATTTTTTTTAAAAAAATCACATCATATATTTGCAGTGATAAATTTGAATAATATTCCAAGGTTTCACTTTCTTTCACATAATTTTCTAATTAGTTTATATATTCATCATTTTAAATTGAGTTTAATACAGTTGGAATGAAATGGAATAATTTTATAATTATAATCAGCAATGAGACATCCTAGTGAATAACAGAGTTTAAAATATATGTTGGGATACTTAGTACACTGTGGTTTTTAAAAAAATATTGCAGTAAATAATTATTTTTCAACTCATAGAATGGACCAATAGTAAAATTAACTGAGATTTTATTATTAGTCACCAATATTTTTTATTACTGCAGAATATTTCAATATATGCAAGACAATATTAACCATTGATTCTCTATAGTACAATCTTCCATCTGCAGGTTGAATATTACTATTCTAATCTGCTGACATGACAAATACACTGGTATAACCGATTACAGTGCCAGGGATGGGGGTTCTGAGCAAGATCCCCTCTGGACATTCCTTTAGTCCCTTACTGCAGTCCATTAGCAGAAAGCTTTGATCTTATCTTTCTCATTTTTATCCTTTATCCCTCTGGGCTTGGGAACACACAGTATGGAAGCAATGTTTTTTGCCTCAAGCTAAGGTCTTTATAGGAATTCTCAGCCTATTACAGGACATTTTCTCATTAAAATATCATTTTCTCACTACAGGCCAATTCCTGACTAAAAATTTAATAGATACAGAAATCTTTAGTTTTATTTTTCAAAGATTCAGTCTTACGTTAAGAATGTTTGCAAAATGCATCTCTTCTGCAAAGGAAATGGTCTGTGTATTATCTTGGCTCTTTAGTAATCACAGATGGTTTTTAGAATAAATACTTTTTTCCTAGAAAACACACCAAGGGGGGTTTACTAGATAAAACTTGGCCCAGACTTCATTATTACTGTTGGCCACTTACAATGTAGTCATTAGATGAGTCATCACATGATTGTATGTGATTTTACAGTCACTTCACCATGGTTGTTAAATGAATCACACAGTTTTTAAATGAATCCAGCTTCTCCAACTTGTTGGAAGCCAGTTGGGAAGGTTGCAAATCATAATTACATGACTGCAATTTGCTGCAACTGGCGTAAATGACAACTGACTGCCATGTACCTTATCTTCGAGACCGCCTTCTGCCACATAGCTCCCAGCGACCGGTAAGATCCCACAGAGTTGGTCTCTTCCGGGTCCCGTCAGCTAAACAATGTCGCCTGGCGGGTCCGCGGGGGAGGGCCTTTTCTGTGGCTGCCCCAGCTCTCTGGAACCAGTTACCTCCTGAGGTCCGGACCATCCCCACCCCATTGGCCTTCCAAAAAACAGTGAAGACCTGGCTTTTCTGGCAGGCCTGGGGCCGTTGAGCTCGCTCTTGTGATCTGGCCATGAATGGCGTGAATGAGTTTTTAATGCTTTTAATTTTTTTTTTATAATGATTTTTTAAAATGTATTGTGAGCCGCCCTGAGTCTTCGGAGAGGGGCAGCATATATATTGAATTAATTTAATTAAATTAAATTACCTGAATTGGTAGAACAGGTGTAACTTCAAGTACTGATTATAAGTAACTTTTTCCAAAACTATTGTAATTTTGAACAGTTGTTAAATAAACAGTTATAAGTCAAGCACAGTTACATTGCTTGAAATTAGCTTGGTAGGATCCAGTAGAACTCAATGTTTATTATCTATGTAATTCTTCCATACACCTTCACCTTCTTCAACTCTTCCTACTGATTAAAATGGTTAGTTCCTGCATCTTGGACAGTAGCACTTTTCACTTTTACATCTTCACAGCTGCCAATCAGAATTCAAAGAATATAACAGCCAAAGAGAGGAAGACAATATAGATCAGGGATGTCAAACTGATGGCCTGTGGGCCAGATGCGTATTGTACAGGCCCCGCCCACCCCAGCACTGCTAAGGGGAAAAATATCATGATATGCCACGTGATGACAACATAACGCCATGAGTTTGACACCAGTGATGTAGATCAAATGAAAACTAGAGTAAAGATAAGGGAAATTTCTTTTACTGCTCCTTAGCAAAAAAGAAGTACATACCTCATGCTTCAAACATGGAAGAAATAAATGTGTTTCATCTCTCTGTGTTGGAGACATTACTTAATTGCTGTTGGAGAGCAGAGAGCAATTGAATAGCAGTTCAGCCGTAAAATGTAGACATATGGGAAATGGGCAATAGTGATCAAATATTATTGGGTATGTCTTTTAATTTGTTGAAAAATCTGCTCTGACATTGCTCTCAAAATAGTTATTAGTCCCTTATCCCAGATCTAAAACAAATGTCATGGTTTTTTTACAGGTTTTATCATTTGATGAAGAAGAAGGATAGAAACCAAATAAGTTGCCAGGTATGTTTGAGTCAGGGAGCAAGGCCCTAATACCATACCAAAGTCATAGCAAATCAAACCTCACAAGTCCTAACTCTGCAATTATGGATTCCTTCAGAGATTTAACTACCCAGTTTATGACAACATAGGTGCTACTGCTTCAAGAGCCAAAAGACAAAAAAAAAGAAAAGGAAGATATTTAGAGGAACACTTCTATCCATTGTTGCTTTTCTCCTGAGTAGATCAGTTTCTGCAGATCAAGCTGATAGCACTACCATCTTTGGAAGCTGGGAATCTCTGGCATAAAAGATCAGAGCAATAAACTGTTGGAACACCTTCTTTAATTGTACCTTGTATTTTGACTCCAATCCATAATGGAATATTTGGACTTTACAATTATTATCTGGAATTCTGGGAAAGAATTATGTTGTTTTGAACCCTAGGTACGCTATAGATGTGACTTTAGTCTAATGATTCTACTATGAGAGTTTCTGGTACTAATGCAATGTAAGGACTGTTGCAGGGGAACCAGCCTTCTGGTAAATCAATTGGCATAATTAACAGCCATTATTAGAAGAATAGTCCCAGCCCATTACATTATACATTACACATATGAATTGAGCTGAATCACATTTGGGCTCACCAACCTCTGTACTTGTGTCATGACATCTAGTGCCTTCTTTCTTCTTCATAGATTTTTGACAATGCTACTAAAATAATTCCGATATTCTTCTCTTAATGTACTTTATATAAATAACTCCAAAGTGTTTTCAATTACTGTATGTAACAGGTTTCTTAATCAGCTTGCTTGAAACACAAAGAAATCACAGGTTTCACTGCTAGGCAGTCCCTACAGAGCAAACATGCTCAACTGCTATATTCCAAATTAATGTCAAAACTAGGTACTTTTGCTGCTTGTGGTAGAAAATGTTGGTTTATTACAAGACCTGAATTGAAATAAGGCAATCCTGGCCAACTGAAACTGGTATGTGTGTTTCAGAGAGACGGAGATAGAGACACTGGAACCTGGCACAGTCCGAACAGTCGTTAAAGCTTAATTGGCTTAATCCAATTATGTCTGAGGTTTTGTGGGCAAATTGAGGCTTGCCACATGTACTGACATTGAAATAGTACCGGCCCTTTTTCAACTGACATGTCTCCTCTATATGGCTTGCTCAGATTGTTCCAAACAAATGTCAGTTGAAACTTTTCTTAAATATTCTTGGTTTATAGATACAAACTCATGGTAAACAGATCCAAACTAGACTGCAGAAAATATGACTTCCATAACAGAGTTGTCAATGCCTGGAATGCACTACCTTTCTCTGTGGTTTCTTCCCCAAATCCCCAAAACTTTAATCTTAGACTGTCTATTGTAGACCTCACCCCATTCCTAAGAGGTCTGTAGGGGGCATGCATAAGCGCACCAGCGTGCCTACCATCCCTGTCCTAATGTTTTCTTTTATTCGTATCCTTTTCATGTATTTATAATTATGTTTACACTTGTATCTGTCATAAAATACATGCTTGACGAAATAAAATAAATTTATATATTTATAATTTATAAATTTATATTATATATATATATATATATATATATAGGCAAAATAAGTGAGGGGCTGGGAGAGAGACTTCTTATGAAAGGATCTGTACAAATGAGAACCCTTTACCGTAGTATTTTTCATTACTATTTATTTCTCTGAGAATATATAACTAGTACATTTAGTTACACAATTTATTAATTGATTATGTGCATCAGTTGATGTGGATTCTTAGTGTCATAGCAGATTTTCACCAGGGTAATCTTCTCCAACCTGGTACTTCAAATGTTCCAATTGTATCTATCAATACTGAGTCCATCTACTTTGCTGTTCATTGTTCTTCTCTTTCCTTCCACCCTTTCCAGTATTATAGGTTTCTCCAGGGAGGTAGGACTTTGTGTAACATGTCTGAAGCTCATGCAATACAAAACATAAAATAATATATATAAACACAGAGTGGGAAATTTAAGTGATCATATACAATGAGAGATTGCTATCTAGACTCTGCTTGAACTTGTCTTAATATTTGCTATAAGCTGATATAATAATACACCAATTTACTTGTTAATATTTTGGGTCCTTATTTTCAAACTGATTCTATTTTCATTTCAGTTTAATGTGGTGAACATTTATTTTCAATTTAGTCCTAACAATATTTTGTAAAGTTGTATTTTTTATGGGATGTATCAGGACAACATGCTGATTTCCATTGTAATGCAAACACTAGCTGAATTTGTGACCTCTCAGTTCATAAAGAGAAGATAAACAGAAGTTGAAAGTTGCAACAGTGAGAATGTGAAATCAACCTCATTTTTATCACTTAGCACTAAAAGGCTTCATTCTTCCAAAACCCAAATTCAGGGAGTTTCCAGATTGTAAATGTATTCTGCAAGCTTTTAAGAGCAGTTCCTAACTAAATAGCTAAGTCAACAGGCCGCAACAATCACACATATTTTGATATGTTTACTCCATTTCTCTCATTGACAGACTTAATCTCTTTTCGGGTACCTTATTATGAGAGTGGTATGATGTGGTTGGATAATGAATCTGTACTTGAAGTGGAGTTGCTGTTAATATGAATGCAGGTTTTTTTTTGTTATTGATGTGTGCATTGGAAAATTCTTTGGCTGTATCTGAAAGTTGCTCTAAGGCAGTGTTTCTCAACCTTAGTAACTTTAAGCTGGGTGAACTTAAACTTCCCTATGGCTTGCTGGGGAATTCTGGGACTTGAAGTCCACCAAAAAGTTGTTGTGGTTGAGAAACACTGCTCTAAGGCATTTTCTCCTAGTACTCTGGTTTGATGATCTTCAATCACGAAATAGTTCCATCAGCAGCATATTTCACATATCAATCATATATAGGCATTTGAGGAACAAGGGTGGTTAAAAATGTGAAAATAAATAAAAAATAGAAGCAATAATGACATGCTACATATATTGCATTATGTGAGCAATAATGTCATGATGCCCTTCTTGTTCCTCTGTGGATGTCGTTTTGAGCCATAGTGGTACAGTGGTTAGAGAGCAGTACTGCAGACTAGCTATGCCCACTGCCAGGAGTTCAGTCTTGACCAGCTCAGGGTTGAGTGAGCCTTCCATCCTTCTGAGGTCAGGCACATGAGGCACATGAGGATACAGATTGTTGGGGGCACTATGCTGACTCTGTAAACCACTTAGAAAGGGATGTAAAGTACTGTGGAGCAGTATATCAATCTGCTATTGCTATTTATGCCCCTCAATGAGGCTTCCAACATCTTGGAAGCTGATGGTTAGTAAGCTAAATTTATATTTGCAAGCTTGCGAGATCCTAGCTCAGTGTTTCAGATTATGGAACTATTTTTATCAGTACACATTAGGTATCTTTGTCAGAGTTCTGCTGTAAAGTGCATTAGCAGTATGCAATTTTGTTTTGTGCTTCCTGTTTTTTCCTACCTTTTTCTCCTAAAATTAAAAGATAGAATAATTCAGTATAAACTGAAACGATTTTTCTTTGCATACAGATTATTAAGGAACAATTTGATACTGAATATTTTTTTTCCCTTATTGGTATTTCTAAAAATAATGTCTAGCAGCTGCAGCAAATATCACCATTGTAAGAGAAAGTATATATATTTCAATACATTTTTTGTAAATTTTGTAAGTCATTGAAATTCATAAGACTTTTTATCACAAGCAGCTGCAATTAATGTATTAAATGCTTAAGGCTAAAAAATTGATGTATTTTATGAAAGGTCACCGAATGGTCCAAATGAAACACATTCTCTCTCATTTAACTGTAGGGAAAATTCCTTGTTTTATGTGATTAAAATATATATTAAAAAAGGAAAAGTATACAGTACAAATCCTCAATTTGCGACGGCAATTGGGACCAGATTACTCATTATAAATTAGTACAGTTCTAAACTAAGGGACCCACCTGACAGATCCAATTTTATGACATTTTTTGCATTAGATCTACGACCCCTTCTTTGGAATTGGATTTTTTCTTTTGCTGTAAAACAGGAAAAAAAATGTCTCCAGCTGATGTAAAGGCAATGTGATTGGCAAGCACCCAAAATGTAGTCACATGCTGTGAGGGGAGGGATGGCACAACATTTTCCAATGTTCAGAAGTGCTTTACAGTATGTAAAGCACCGTTTCAGGTCAATCATAATTTCAAACAATTGTTAAAAGACTGGGCTTAATTTAATTGATTTAATTTAATTTAATTTAATTTAATTTAAATCATATTTCTCTGCCGCCCAGCTCCCCAGGGACTCTGGGTGGCTTACACAGAAATAATATGAACAGTGACATAATTTTTTTAAAAAAAACATTATAAAAGCATTTTAAAAACATTAAAAACACATGCACACCATCCATGGCTGGATCTCGCAAGATTGAACAGCGAGATCAATGGCCACAGGCCTGCTGGAAAAGCCAGGTCTTCACCGCTTTCCGGAAGGCCAATAGGGTGGGGGTAGTCCGGACCTCAGGAGGTAACTGGTTCCAGAGAGCTGGGCAGCCACAGAGAAGGCCCTTCCCCGCGGGCCCGCCAGCTGACATTGTTTAGCTGAAGGGACCTGGAGGAGACCAACACTGTGGGATCTTACTGGTTACTGGGAGCTATGCGATAGAAGGTGGTCTCGAAGATACCCTGGCCCTGAACCATGTAGGGCTTTAAAGGTAATAACCAACACCTTGAATTATGCCCGGAGACCAATAGGGAGACCAACAGCTCACGGAGAATTGGTGTAATGTGGGTGTATCTAGGTGCACCCACGATAGCTCGCACAGCTGCATTCTGGACCAACTGTAGTCTCCAAACACCCTTCAAGGGTAGCCCCATGTAGAGCGCGTTGCACTAAATCAGGTGTCTCCACCCTGTGGCTACGGAGTTGCATGTGGCCCTTTCGTCCCCCTGCTGTGGCTCCCTGTCTGCTGAACCCACCACTGGCTGGCTCTGCCCCTCGCTCTCCCCTCCCAGTCAGTCCTTGCCTGACCTAAGAAGGTAAGGGCGATTACCTAAGGTAACACCAGGAGGCACAAAACCTGGGTAAGTGTGGCTGGGGGGATTTCATGTGACTGGGTGGGAATGAGTGATGTCAAGTTGGCCACGCCCACCCAGGTATTGTGGCTCCCGGTGATTTCTTTTCTGTGGGAAATGGGTCCAAAGGCTCTTTGAGTGTTTAAGGTTGCAGATCCCTGGCCTAAATCAAAGGACTACCTGTAAAGGCAAAGTTTTAGGATGACATAATGCAATATCAACTATGCTTAGAATAAAAAGCCAGGTAATATAAAACAAACTGCTTGATAAGGAAGAAAACAAAATCATCAATCTTTTAGAAGGAAATTATGGAACTAGACATAGAACAAAGGGTCTGTTGAATGTGACATCATACATATCTGGAGGGGGAGGCAGAATTAAATGATTTAGGCCTTAGAGTCATTATGTTCCCACAAATGTTCTAAGTCCGACCCTTCTTGAACTCTGTTGATCCTTATCTGGTGCCAATTTAGTACTGAACTTCAGTTGACTAGATTCTTGGATATAGCCTTGAGCAATAAATTTTCTGAACCGAAACTTCATTTAAAGTTCTTATTATTTGCACCTGACACCATATAATTTGTACATTAGTGTGCAACTGAGCATTTTGTTTTGGGGAAAATGAATTACTTTCTAACAGGTTATTGGACATATAAATGCCTCCAGATTCACATGAAGCTATATAGCCAGTCTGATGCAATAACTAAGATATAGAATTAAAAAGAGTGAAGTTCAAGTCCACCTCAGTAAAAAAAGATCACTTGACAACTTTGATAATATGCTCTCAGCCCAACCTCTCTCTCACAAAATGAAGGGATTTTGTAGGGATAAAATGAAGAGGGACGCGCCACACCTCCCCATGCCCCGTTTTGGTGCTAGCAGGCCTCCCTGAAGCCTCCTGGAACCAAAAATGGGGCGTGGGGGGGGGTGCCGCACCCCCACCCCTGCACATGCGTGCATGACCCCCACCCCCTGCCCATGTGCATGCGCATGCGCCTCCCAGCACAGACCTGAAATTGCAGCTTGCCGGCGGGAGGCGCAGGCCCATGAGTGGTGGAACTTAACTGGTTGTCGGCTAGGATGCCCGCAGAGATGGCTCCGCATGCTATCTGTGGCACAAGTGCTATAGGTTTGCCATCTTGGGTCTAGGCCCACAGAGTCTCAACCAATCATAATACTTGACAAAGCCCATCCAAATATGAATTATCAAGTTTCCCTCCAAAACAGTTGAAGTTAACAGTTAGGATCATCTAAAGGTTAGTTTCACTTAAGCAGGGCTTAACACAACTGCATATATTCAATACATCACAAGCTCCTCAGCCTTTCCCCTCCTCTTCAGCCATTCATTTATCCTTCATAGACATGCTTTCTAGTTGGGATAATCTTTCATTTTCTTTATTGCAATAGTCAATGTACTTATTTCACACTGTTTACTCTCATGTTCTCACTTTTTGCTTTAGGAGAAGCAAACCTAATCACTTTATCAATTTTACCCAAGCATAATATTGTCTTTATTTATCTATTTCATTTTTTAGATTTGTCTTGTAATACAATTTTTAATATTTTCTGTCTACATGATCAACCTCTCTGTACTTCTTTTGTGCTGGTCACCCACTTTTGTATTAAATCCATTTTCATTCAGCATTCATTAATTCTTATTTACATGCAAATTTGCTAGGTAACCAATTCCCACTGCTTTTTGATTTTTTTGCTGCCTTTTTCTCACATACCCAATTTTCATTTCCATATAAAAAAGTGCAGAGAAAGATTCTGTTATATAATGACATTCATTCCTTACAACAGACCACATGCTACTCATTACATTTCCATCAGCATTTGCATATTTTAAAAATTCTCCATCCATTTCCCAATGTTTCATAATTATTTTATTAGGGTATACAAATGTATCTACTTGCTTTAGTTCTATGTGATGACATTTATAATTTTCAAGCATTTGTTCTCTTTTTCCTATCAAACACAACTATATTGGTCTTTGAGACATTGATTTTCAGATCCACATGCCTTATGTGATAGTCTATAATATACAGATTAACATTCAAAGCAAAATATTTGACTCCCACCCAAAAGCACGGTATACCAATAATACGGTACATTCATGTCCCAATTAATACATAGTACACTGGGAGGGTATATTTTACCATTGCATGGCCACAACAAGACAAACATTTGTAAACATTTAACCTATAAAATATTAAATAACCAAAGGGATCTCACCTCCAGCTCAGTGTCAAATTATTTGCTAGTTATACTGTTGATTTCTTACAATTTTTCAACTCTATATTTATGTCAAACATTCCATAATTCAAACCTATTCAAGTCCTTCTTTACTTCAGACCAGTAATGAGTTGCCCCCGGTTCACACTGGTTCTATAGAACTGGTATTAAAACCGTCGGGAGGCTCCGCCCACTGACCCTGACATCATCAAAATGCTTCTGCGCATGTGCAGAAGCTTCTGCACAAGCAAAGCGAGTACACGTGCAGCCCCATTGCAAACCGGTAGTAAAGGTAAGTAGAACCCACCCCTGCTTTAGACATTACTGAAAGTCTTCAGTTGATCTAATTGAATCATGGATTTGACCAAATATAATGCAGACTTCCATTACTAAATTAAGTCTCATTGACAGAATTTGATTTATTTCCAAATGCTATTGCACACAATGCACAAAGCACAATGTTTATTGAATATGTATTTATTTACATATATATTTATGTATAGTATTTATATCTTATAGTTTGCTGGCTTTCAAAAACAAAATGAAACAAGCAAACAATGATATTAAAGGCTCAAAGAACATTTGGTGTAACAGAAGACAATGCTGTGATTTTCTCTTTTCCTGGAAGTATTTTAATTTTTATGAAGATGTCTCATGAAAATGAGCTCCAGTGTAAAAATATCCTTATATCAGCAGAGTACAAAAGCATTAAATAACTATAACATCCAGAGAAGAATCACAATCATCAATTAAATGTTACTGCATAAACTGATGAATTATTCAGACTGTTAAAGGGACTTGCATTTTTAAAAGTGTAGTTATATATCAAATACTATTAGCATGGTTATGCTTCTAGTATACATATCAAAAAGATACACCGTATTGCTCCTCATTGTTCAATTCTGTGGCCATTCACACAAAAAACAACAATGGCTCATTAAAACCAACATTGAATCTAAATTAAACTTTTTATGAAACTAAACAAATATACACTCATTCTATTTCATCATTCATGTGAGGCTCCAGGCTGGAAGTTCCAAATCTGCAGCTTTGATATCACTACAATGGATGTATTGTAAAGTCATACATAACAGGGCTGGATGTACGAAGTGAAAGCTGGGTTTTGGAGAACCTGTTCATTCCCTTGATGAAATTTAGGTTTGGATTGTGTGTCAGTTGGAATCTCACTAACATTTGATTGCCTGAAAGCTCTGAAGAAGCGACAAGTCTTGCAATTGCAAGTCTTGCATATTTCCCTGCTTTAACAAGCTGAATGCTTACTATCAGTAGCATAAAAATATTAACAGGCCCAACCCAGGATATTTAATTACTATTTATTATCTACTCTGATCTGCTTCCTTTACTGGTTATGTTCAAAGGTGCCAACACACATAAAACATAGACATAAAAAAAGAGAGCAAAAATTCTCTTACAAGTTGAATTTCATTATTTATTATTCATATGATTTATATTCTGTGTTTCATTAAAATGAATATCAAAGCTGTTTACACTAAAACTTTAAATGTAATGTAAAAATATGAAAAAGAGTAAAAAGACAAAACCAATACTTAATCATCACTACTAACCTGCCTTCCACTTCTACTTCACAAGTCAAAAAGAGGGCTGTGAAAATATTTACAGACCCCTCACATCCTGGACATAAACTGTTTCAACTCCTATCCTCAAAACGACGCTATAAAGCACTGCACACCAGAACAACTAGACACAAGAACAGGTTTTTTCCGAATACCATCACTCTGCTAAACAAACAATTCCTTCAACACTGTCAGACTATTTACTAGGTCTGCACTACTATTAATCTTCTCATCATTCCTATCACCCAACTCCTCCCACTTATGACTGTATGACTGTAACCTTGTTGTTTGTATCCTTACAATTTATATTGACTGTTACCTAATATGATTTGTTTGCTTATTTGTATCCTATGACTATCATTAAGTGTTGTAACTTATGATTCTTGATGAATGTCTTTTCTTTTATGTACTGAGAGCATATGCACGACAAATTCCTTGTGTGTCCAATCACACTTGACCAATAAAGAATTCTATTCTATTCTATTCTATTCTATTCTATTCTATTCTATTCTAT
>WNWU01000003.1:38885223-38903633 GCA_012654045.1 Ptyas mucosa | reverse complement strand
ATTCTATTCTATTCTATTCTATTCTATTCTATTCTATTCTATTCTATTCTATTCTATTCTATTCTATTCTATTCTATTCTATTCTCAGAACCAGACATACCTTATATGGGCTGCATTAATCCAGATAGCCACTAGATGACAGCAAAGAGATAAAGAAAACTTTTCTCCTTTATTGAAATCTAGTGATCATCTGGATCTGCAGCCCAGCCTAAGTAGGGAAGCTGGCTAAAGGACAGATAGAGCATGCATTATTGCCTTGAGTAAGTGTCACTGAATTCAGTGATAATGATGTTCATTTTTGAATACATAGATTCAGCTTGTAATATTTATAAATATGTATTAAAAACATTCCTCCAACTGCACTGCAACTGTTTGCTTTTAATCAGAGATGCTAACAAAGTTTAAACACAATCATATTTAATAGAGCTATCTGGCATTTTGAGCGAAAGCCAATTTTCAAAACGTCAGAAGCACATAGCCTAAAACCAAAATAGTCCATTACCAAAACAAGGGGAAGAAATTTTTTTATAATGTGTGGCAGGGAAAAGACACAAGATTTTAAGTTTGATCTCATTATAGATAAAAACTTGTAAGCAGCATTTCACTGGAAGCCTTCTGTAATATCTTCATTAGCATTTTTGTAATAAATATACCCATCTTGCAAGTCTGTTCATGCCAGATTTTAATCTAGCCTATTGGGAAAAGCGCGGTGGTGAGATTCAAGTAATTTAACAAACGGTTCTCTGCCCTAATGATTTCTTCCAACAACCAGTTTGCCAAAGTGCTCAGAAAGTTAACAACCGGTTCTCCCGAAGTGGTGCAAACTGGCTGAATTCTGTATGTACACAGAATACTGTATTGCAAAGGTATATATAAACTGTGTCTCCCCATTCATTTGCCATTCATTGATGGGAGTTCTGTGTAACTTTGCTCCTGCCAGCTTTTTGCTCAATTGCATGTTTATTCACATGCTCACGAATGCCTAATCTCTCTGAATTGTTGAACTGGCTGTAAAAACAATGTAAGAAATTAAGGTACTGTTTAGGAGCAGGTTGAAATTAAGAATTATTTCTGAATGTGCTGACGATTGTGTTAATGATACAGTACCCACTCCCAATGGATTACCCAGTCAGAGTGCTGTCTTCCTTAGTATCATCGCTTTTTTATATATAGATAGCCAGTGGTGGGATTCAAGTAATTTAACAACTGGTTCTCTGCCCTAATGATTTCTTCCAACAACCAGTTTGCCAAACTGCTCAGAAAGTTAACAACCGGTTCTCCCGAAGTGGTGCGAACTGGCTGAATCCCACCCCTGGAAAAGCCTGACACTGGATTGGATGCTAGAAAGCTGCTTTAGAATACTGTATACAGGTGTGCAAATATAGTGTCTTTCTGAAATGTTTTAAAGCAGCTGCATCTTTTTCAGGATCACATGTTGGCCACAAAGGGCTTGTTTGAAGAGTTGGCAATAGATGCTATGTTTGCACTCTCACGTACAACGAATCTTTTTGGAAGCAAATCCAAAATGCTGCAAAATATTATAAGAAATATAGAAACAGCTTCAAAACAAAAAGGAGGAGGGGAACTATTTCTACTTGAACAGTTACTCATTTTGTTTTTTAAAAATTCATGCTAATCTATCATAAACAAAAGTGACAACTGAAAGCCTTGTTGTCACCTCATTTACAGACCATACTAATAAGGTTCAAAAGACAATAAATTAATCTGGAATTTGGCAGGTTTTACAATTGCTGCTTCTTTTGGGGGGTGGGGGGGAGGATCCAAAGCTGTACTCATCTATATGATTCACTCAGGATCGCACTGATTATTTTTTATTTTTTTTTATTTTTTTATTTGATTTATATGCCGCCCTTCTCCGGAGACTCAGGGTGGCTTACAATGTGTTAAGCAATAGCCTTCATACTTTTGTATATTTATACAAAGTCAGCTTATTGCCCCCACAATCTGGGTCCTCATTTTACCTACCTTAGAAAGGATGGAAGGCTGAGTCAACCTTGAGCCTGGTGGGATTCAAACTTGCAGTAATTGCAGGCAGCTGATCTTAATAACAGTGAATTAGTCCACTGCACCACTCAGGACTCCTTATATTATATTATAGCTTTTTAATTTTTGTTTCTTTTGTTCAGGCCTCCTGCATATTTTTTTATTGTTCAGCTGGCATCAGTGGTGGGTTGCTACCAGTTTGCCCCGAATTGGGCAAACTGGTAGTGGCGGCAGCAGGAGGCTCCGCCCACCCATCCGGATGTTTCTGCACATGCACAGAAGTATTGCGCGAGAGCATGTGCATGCACCCATGACCAAAACGGTAGCGACAAGATAATATTTAACATTAATTAGACAAGGAATCATACTGGACAAGCATCCTCCTGCACTTGTTGGTGTTAAAAACTACTGCATTCATTCTTCCATTAAGAATGTTTTGAAGAAGCATCCAGTAGCATGCAGAAAGCCACTTAAAAAGGCCAAATTTCAAGCTGGTTTTACAGTGAAGCATTTTTATGAGCCTGTCAGATGAGGTTCATTAATTCCAAAGCATAAGAATTTGAAGAACTGAAACTTTACCTGTGTAGCTTGTATCCAGTACTGGAAGCCTCCTGTGTGAGCATTAATAACAGTAAAGACACTGAAAGGGAATCAAACTGAATTTGGAATGGTGTTTAATGAGCCGTTTCTACAGTTCTAGCTGATGCATTAAATCAGTATTTCCCCCCCCCCTCTCTCTCTCACACACACACACAAACATATCCTTCAGTATTCTGTACTGTACTGCATTCTCTACAATATTGCGTGAAAATATTTTAAAATACTAAATCACTCTGCCAGTGATCTTCATGTAGCCATAGAAGAACCCTTTAGGGAAATGTCAACATGAAACTGCTGCTTTAACAAAAAGTCAAACTGAGTTCATGTGACTTGGACAACGATAACAGCTCTCCTTAATTCAAAGACACAGTCCATCACTTCCCTGTGTAATTCTGCCCCCCCCCTCATTTTTGCATTCTAATATCATTCAACTCCAAATTATATCTTTTAAAAAGTATATGAATCTTCATTTGGATTTTACACACTTTCTTTAGCTAACACAAGACACCATATGGAATCTGCTCATTGTGTATGTAATGCAGTCACAGTGATTCTTGCTTGTTCAACTGTTTGTTCCCATTTTGTTTGCACATGTTTACTTTTCCAATTGAAAAGTATTTTTCTTGTGCTTTATTATTGCTCTGTGTGAAACATTCAAGATTCTATTTTCTGGAAAGTCTCCTGGGTGAATGTTTGTACTTCTAGTCATTGAATTAGCTTCCCCTCCCCCTTCCATTCAATCATGTCCAATTGTCAAAGACTGCCTGCCATTTTCCTGGCAAGATTTTTTTTTCCTAGAAGTGCTTTGCCATTTCCTCCTTCATAGGGCTGAGAGAAAGTGACTGGTCCAAGTCACCAGCTGGCTTTCATGCCAAAGGAGGCACAATTAGAATTCAGTCTTTTGGTTTCTAGTGTTGGAAGAAATACCACTCTGGTTCAGTTCCAAGTTGAGAGAAACGCACTGGAGACAAAATGGAGGCTGATTGGAAAGAGGGTCCATTTATTGATGAAGCAGAACCACATGAGTTTGTGATTCTGTGAAGTGACCACATGAAGTTGAAAGTTTATTTAGCTTCATGTGGGGGGGGGGGTTGTTATACCTTCTCTTGGGCTTTGCACTCAAGTTTCCTGTTCCTGTGCAAGAACATGTATTCTATTGTCAGACTCCCATGGCTATGTAGGGGTCATAGTTGGCGCAATAGGCAAAGTACAAATCCTAGATGTTTGTCTGAACTAAGTTTGGTTGAAATTTCTGAGGGTGATGCAATGAAGGGGCTTGTGCTCTGAAAGGGTGTTGGGCAATTCCTATTGTGGCTTAATGGCTTTTTCCTGTGTTGGATCTTGGGTGATGGCTGCTTGTAATCTTACCATTCTGCCTTTGTTTCAAAATATCCTGTCTTGAATAGATTATCAAATCTGCATTTCTAAAAGCTGGCCTCAGCATCTGCTGGGGCTATTAAGAAAGACTTGGAGGATGCTTTCTGTCTCCAAGATCATGTTTCTCCATTTCTCCTTTAGGAAAATATAATATTCTGCCTTTTTAATATTTCCCAAAATATTTCATTCTTCTGGGAGGTGGGTGCTGATTTTGTACACTAGTCTGATGCCTTGACCATTATATTAAGCTATCTTTATCAAGGAATTAACACTAGGAGGCAGCTTCAATATGATTAATATAGTGTCATTTTTCTTATGAGAAGTTATTTCCAGAGAATAAATTTCATACATAATGGGGTAGGAGCAACTTCCCACAGAAACACAAAGACATTTGATATAGCATCAGAATGCTCAAAAGAGCCCTGTTGGATGGGCGTGTGTCATTTTCAGAGACACAAAACAATTTATTTGTTCATTCAATTTATACAGCCACCCATCTTACTTTTATGTGACAGTAGGTAATATACAATTAAACATTTCTTTAAAAAACAACAAAATATAAAAACAAATAAAAATAGAAACACATAGTAGCTGGGCCTAATTGCCCAGAAAATCAGCTTAAAAATGATGTTCTGTATCACTACTTTTAATTGCTCCTGTCATTATGATAAAATATTTTACCATGTTTATGCTATCCCAGTAATAACTATAGCCCAAATGGCAATGTTGTATGGCTGTAAAAGCATTTCTTTCCCCCTTCTTTTGTTTCTCCCCTCCCATCTTCTCTTTTTCTCTCATAGACATATATATACACTTATTGTTATGCGGTGTCCTATCTTTTGCTGTCTGGTTCATGAATTATGTGTCTGCTTCACATTTGTGCCTTTTGCCAGGGTTGTTTGCTCATCAGAAGTTGATCATTTTTCATCAGATATGTGATATATAGTCATTGTGTTCAGCAGTAGCCATTCCCAAGCAGAAAACAAAATCTATATATGTGATACAGAATTTAAATGCCTTTGGGGCCAATCTCTTTGGTACATCAAAATCTAAGCCTGACATAAAATGGCACCTAACCACTTAAGTATATTTGCTGGCCTTGACAGGCATGATCAATTACCTCTGCACTCAACACCACAGTACCATGAATTAAATAATGGTAGAACTGATCCTGAAAATATTCAGCCTACTTCCTCAGAAATCAACAATACATTTAATCTAAGCCAGATAGAACAGACAGTATATAAATAAATTTAGTCTTTATTTCTCCAAAGAATAAGGTTTAATTCAAGATGCTAGGTTATCTTGTTACAACTAATAGACTGCTTTGCTGCAGCTTCCAATGTACCGTAAATACAATGGCATGTTAATTTACAGAAAATGTGCTCTAGTAAATGGATAACATTAAATGGAAAATTTAAAAAAAACCTTTACTTTAGAGACTTCTATGCTGGCTTGTTTAATTTCTTATTAAAGGGAAAGGACTAAGATTGGCAGAAATTGATGCAAACTTAACAGGCTGCATCTGACAAGCTTTTAAAAGAAATTCCCTTGAGTTTTGCCATGAAATATTATATTTCACTTATTTCTATGATCTGTCACTCAGTATCTCTTCTGATCTCCTTTTCTTGTCCAGTGCAATGAAGCCTGCATCTAGGCATCCCATCACCAGATCTAACAAGTCAGAACAGAAGATAGTAATATAGATCTATCATGCTTTTATATTGCAGAAGCTGTTCAGTCATTTCAAATACTGTTTGCATTGTACTAAGGTGATTAGAAGAGAGAGCAGCTGACAAAACTGACTTCTGTGAAAGAGAGAGAATATTTCATGGCAAAATTCAAGGGAATTTCCCTTAACAGCTTATTGAATGGGATGCATATGACAGCAACTGTTTTCCTTGAAGGAACTGTGCAATTTAGGCTGGCCATTCAGGTATCCCATTTCTCCCACATTTATCCAGCCCTGTTATCTTTAAATACCATAATGGCAATATATATCCTTCCATTTAACATGGCTATAGTATTATTGAATAGGATGTGGAATGCATGTAGAACATAACTTCTAGGATACTTTCTAAACTGTTTACCAGCATTGGATATAGAATTTGGAAACTTAGAATTGGACAATCCATGTGGAAAAAATAACACAACCTGAAGAAAAAAATGGAAAAAATATATCTGGAAACTATGACTTTTGGGGGCAGGAGGGTGAAAGAACTAGGAGTGCAGATAGTTTTTCTATCAATGGAAAACCGTTTCACAAAACATGGTACAAAACACAAAACGATTGACTACACAAGTGATGACACCAAGAAGGATTTAGATTCTATGACAATGGCATGTGCTGTCCTCAGAAAGGACTCTTGGGATGAGTTAGATATTTATTACAAAACTGGGAAAGAAACATTGAACAAGTGCCTTGTGAAATCATCAGAAATATATTAAACTAAAAGAAAATGGAGATGATGGAAAACAAACAAACCCAGAACTGAATCTGTAGCCAGGCAGAATACCAAGGGGGGGGGGGGGGAGGAAACCAAGATAGGGATTCAGAAATTTTGCAGGTGTTTCTATAGTGATACCAGGAGTATGGGAAAAAAACAGAGGGAACCAGTGATCCTAGCTCAGGAAAACAAATGTGATAAGACAGAAGTCACTCAGATTTGGTGGGATGATACTCATGATTGGCACATAGCACTGGAATGTTACAATTATTTAAAAGGAACAGACCCAATAGTAAAGGTGCAAAGGGTACTCTTTTCCAGGATTCTTGTACCAGGGTGCAATTCAGCAGGTTCTGACAGGTTCTGGAGAACCAGTAGCGGAAATTTTGAGTAGTTCAGAGAACCGGCAAGTACCACCTCTGGCTGGCCCTAGAGTGGGGTGGGAATGGAGATTTTGCAGTATCCTTCCCCTGCCACGCCCACCAAACCATGCCGACCAAGCCATGCCCACAGAACCGGTAGTAAAAAAATTTGAATTCCACCACTGCCTTGTACTGAAAATCTGGAATCAGGATGGGAATGATGTAGAAAGTATTTCAGCATGCATAAAAAGGAGACATAAACAAAAGTAAAATTAATGAGGGAATTTATTATACATTGCCTGAACAGGCAAATGATACAGATAAAATGCTTCTGTATCAGATGATTAGTCTTTCAAATAATTAAAGAAGAACGATAATAAGGAATTTCACTTATCTTGACATCTGCTAGGAATCTCTCAAGAGAAAGAGATCCCACAAATTCTTGTCATCTGTTGTTGGGAAAAAAAAAAAACAGACCCAGGAAACTACAGACCAATCAGCCTAACATCAATACCTGAGAAGTTCCTGGAAAAGATAATAAAAAAACAGATCTGCCAACACCTAGATATGAGTAAAGTAATAACTAGCAGTCAGCATGGGTTTGTTAAAAACAGATCATGCCAAACCAATCTTATTTCATTCTTCAACATAGTGACTAAATTAGTAGACCAGCAAAATACTGTCGACATAATATACTTAAGACTTCTTTGTAAGCTAGAAAAAAGTGGGATAGATAGCTTCACCACTAGATGGATTCGCAACTGGCTGACAAACCGTACTCAATGAATAGTCCTTAATGGGTCTAAGTCTACATGGAGAGAAGTAAGCAGTGGGGTGCCACAAGGTTCCGTCTTAGGCCCAGTACTGTTCAATATCTTCATAAACGACTTAGATGAGGGAATAGAAGGGAAACTCACCAAATTTGCAGGTGATACTAAACTGGCAGGAATAGCTAACGCTCTAGAACCGTGATGGCGAACCTATGGCACGCGTGGCAACCTATTTCCCACTCCCTTGGAGGCCCTACGGAGGCTGAAAGGGCCCATTTCCTGACTTCTGGTGGGACAGGAAGTGATGTTTTTTCCTGTCCCTGGCCTCCAAAGACTCCTAGAGAGGCTCCTAGAGACTCCTAGAAAGGTTCTGGAGGCTGGGGACAGCAAAAAATGTCACTTCCTGTCTCACCAGGAGTCAAGAAATGGGCCCTTTCAGCCTCCCTAGGGCCTCCAAGGGAGTGGGAAAGGCTGTTTTCACCCTTCCCAGATAAATAGACAGGATCTGGAGCCAGGTAAGAAAGAAAAACGGGCCTACCAGGCCATCATGTACCAGGAGCAGGGGGGAGGTGGGTTCCACGCGCATGCGGAGTACTGCATCCAGGTTTGGTCACCACAATATTAAAAGATATTGAGACTCTAGAAAAAGTGCAGAGGAGAGCAACCAGGATGATTAGGGTTCTGGAGACTAAAACAGAGACTAGAACGGTTACATGAACTGGGCATGGCTAGTCTAGTGAAGAGAAGGACCAGGGGAGACATGATAGCGGTGTTCCAATATTTGAGGAGCTGCCACAGAGAGGCTGTTTTCCAAAGCACGTGAAGGCCAGACAAGGAATAATAGATGGAAACTGACCAAGGAGAGATTCAACCTAGAAACGAGGAGGAATTTTCTGACAGTGAGAACAATCAACCAATGGAACAGCTTGCCTTTGGAAGTTATGGGAGCTTCATCACTTGAGACTTTCAAGAAAAGATTGGACTGCCATCTGTCAGAAATGGTATAGGGTCTCCTGCTTGAGCAGAGGGTTGGACTAGATTACCTATAAGGTCCCTTCCAACTCTGTTAATTTGTTAAGTATTTAATAATTTCATTTGGTAGAAGTGGAAGACGGACAAAGGAGCCTGCTGTCCTGGAACTAACCTTTACCAAAATGGGGTCAGGTCAGTGTCTCTCACCACCTAATCTATTTTACAGGATTTTTGTTTTAAGGATCAAATGATGTATAACAGCCTCATTTAAGCTGCCCTGAGTTCTTACAGAAAAATCAGCATGAATGGAACTAATTAAGTATATGTGCTAGCTATAACCATATTTTGTCAATGTAAAAAGTTCAAAGATGATAAATCTAAGCTTAAACTTGTTGAGAGCAAACTTGGCATTTTATTCTAACTGAATTAATGGCAGGCATAACTACCACCACAAATGAAACTCAGCTGTTTCTTTTCCAGGAAAAAAAACCCTTCATGGAAATATTCAATATTGAATACACAGAAGAAATGATTTGTCAAGTGTAAGATACCTTTATTAACCTTTAGCTTTAAATGGTCCACTTAATTGGCATGTGGCTTGGGTCAAAGTTAATGGGGAAATTCTACAAAGGGGAGTTTCCAACACGCGTCAATGACTAGAGCTGTCTTTTCTGTTTAAATGCTTTAAACACGGAGTGACTGAGATATAATAATCTCAGCTTGAGGGATATAATTACAGATTTTCATGCAGACTTTGATAATTTTCAACAAGATAAATTGCTGGCAATTATAGACAATGCAGGACAGGTGGTCCATTCTGGTGCCTTGGAAAAATATTGCTTTGCTTAAGGTACTTGAAGATATCGATATATAAAAAGCAATTGTTTGGAACTTCTTTAAGGAAAACAAGCCATTGCTGCTTTTAAACATTTTATTCATAGGTACAAGAGTCACATTTCAGAATATAGCAGCAAAAAAGTCATTTTTGGAGCGTTATCTAGATAGACATTGAAACTCTTTGGTAGAATTGAACTAATGACATATACAGTATGTTGGAAATCATTTATCTCATAGGACAAGGAATCAATCAGTAAAGTGTATCTAGATATATACATCCCAAGTGATCTAAATGTATTTTCTTATCTCAAAAATTTCAGCATAAATGGCAAAAGAAATAATATGCCTATCATGATCTTTTGGAAGAAATGCCTGCAGTTTATTCTGCACAATAACAGAAGCAACTTTATCTCTTTGATTATTTATGGGGAAAGTATCCTAGGTATTTAATGCAGATATTATTGCTATGAACAGTCACCTCAGCTGGATCAGATTCTGTCTGAGTTTTTTTTCCTGTCAGGTAGCTGGATGTACAAACAAGGTTGCATGAATGTCCAAACATTGGCCTTATTGGGAATTTTCCTCAGTAGTACTTAAATGAGAACAAAGTTTTAAAGCCCTGTTTCTCATGCCATCTTGCCAATCCAGCCTCTCATCCCATTATTAAAAAAAGAAGTAGACATTGTTAGAAGAAATATCCTTCTGGGTTGTGCTCCAAGTGGGGAAAAAGACACTGGAAACATGGAGACTGCTTGGAAAGATGGTTTAATGGTGGACAGGATCATGTGGCTTGAGTTCCTGAATAGAAAAAGGACAGATACAGCGAGTCACCAGGTTTTATGCTCTCTCTGGCTTTGAACTTCCTGGGGCCCAGAAAGAGTATCCTGATTGGTTGTCAGACTCCCAGGGGGTGGGGGTTTTAGCTAGCCTTGCTGGCTGATGTAATCTTCCCAGGTGCCATGTGGTGAGTTTCGTCCTAGATGGGTCCCATTGTGTTGCAAATGTCCTTTGACAAAGGATTGGGTTTATGCCTCTGGCCCATTAACAAAGGGTGTGGGAGCAGGAAGGTGGCAGATGCTTTATCTTTAAAACATGTCTCTCCATTTCTCATACAGGGAAACATAATATTCTGCCTTTTTAATATTTTCCAAAATATTTCATTCTTCTAGGAAAGGGGTGGGTGCTAACTTCCTACAACATATCAGCCCTAAATGCATGAATCACTTCTTAATTTGATCCACTTTTCTCAAGTTGTTTAGATTTGTTCTCCACTGAGAATTCAGTGAATAATTGAATTCAGACAAATAGATAATTTTCATGTTGTGCATCAACCTGCTATGTGCCTTCAATGGCCACTATTAATTTTTCAAAGCAGGGCTCAAGATCAATAGCAAACTATTATAATTGTTATGAATGCCTGACACTTAACAGGTTTACTTTACTTTGCTATTTGATGGGTGAATGCACAATATATCATCTTTGCTTGATGGTAATTATGTTGCTTCTCAATTTTTATCTAGCCTATATCTGTCCTTCTATACTCATATACTGTCAAGGCTCTGACTAACAAACCCAAGCAAATCAGACCTCTCGAGTCTTAACTCTTTCTCAAAGGTCTTCTTTAACATCATACTGGCACAGCTTCAATGGAAAACCAAATTTAAATCTTTCCCGCAGTTTCAGTATAATTAAACTAGGAAATAACCCCATCCCCAAATGTCACAGGTCATGTTGGCCAATTGGGTTAATTGGCGAGCTCTTCAGGGACTCCTTCTCCAACTTTATCTGCTGCCAGTAGAGACAACCTTGGTTCTCATGAAAAAGCTCTTTGTGTGTCTAGCAATGCATTTCAACTTCCTTCTCCCCTTTCCCCGCTGTGTGGCAACTGAGGAACAGACAACTGGCAACTGGCAACTTGACTGTGGCCAAGTTCAGTTCGAAGTTGACATATACATTTGTTTTATTCTTTTATGATAAAATTCATAGAACTAGGTGTTTTCTAGTTCTAACCTGAACTAGAATTATCTAGAACTAAGCTTACTAGAACTCCTAGTTATTATTTATGTTAAATACAGGTAGTCCTTGACTTACGACCACAACTGAGCCCAACATTTCTGTTTTAAGTGAGTTCTTCCCCATTTTACGATCTTTCTTACCACAGTTGTTGAGTGAATCATCACAGTTGATAAGTTAGTAACATGGTTGTTAAGCGAATCTGGCACCCCCATTGACTTTGCTTGTTAAAAGATTGAAAAAGGTGATCACATGACTTTGGACCAGTCATAAGTATGTATCAGTTGACAAGCATCTGAATTTTGATCACAAGATCATGGGGATGCTACAAAGGTCATAAGTGTGAAAAATGGTCTTTTTTCAGTGCCGTTGTAACTCTGAATGGTCATTAAACTGTTGTAACTCGACGACTAGCTGTACTTGCAATATTCAGTACTTTAAAAATTTCTTCCCATTCAAGGATTGATTAATCTGGACATCTTTAATTCTTATGCTTCGTCATTTTGATCCATGTTGCCTCTTGTGATCTCTCTTTTTTTTTCTTGTGAGAATGAAAGTTTTAATTAGTATACTCTCATCTGGAATACTGGATATGGTTTGGTTACTACTATTGCACAGTTCCTTGTAACTAGGAGAGCAAGGAAGGGAAAGAAAGAGTCTTGGATTAGCCAGGAGTGTATTATGACCCAGGTGATCGAGGGAAGGCAGGCCTCTAGAGAGTTCTTTATTTCTCTTAATGAATGTTCAAGCCAATATCTCTCCGACAACTGGTAAGACTCTACCCCCATGCTACACTGAAGGCAGCCACCCTCAGTCTCCCAAAGACAGCCCTGATAGTAAAAAGAAAGCTCACAGAGTAGGAGCATGCCCACAGGGCAAGGTCTAGAGTTCCAGTTCCAATCCACAAGGCAGAGTCCAGGCACAAGACAAGGGCAGTCCTCAGGATAAGAAACAGGTCCCAACCAAGAAGCAGTTCCAAAGGCACAGTGAAGCAAAGGCCAAACATAGGCCATAAGAGAAGGGCTAGATCCAAAACGAAATGCGAAGAGCAATCTTCCAAGTGAGGCAAAGCAAACAGCAACAGGCATGAGTCAAAGCCGGGAGCGTGTAAGCCAAAGTAAACAATTGTTCTTGGCAAAGACTAACTTCCCATAGATTCTCCTTAAGTTACTTCCCACCAGATGTTCCTTGTAAGGAGGGGTTGGGGCAACCTCTTCCCGAGTAGCCTTGCAGCCCTTCTCTGGGCTTGCCTACTCTTCACTCTCCTTACCCTTAGATCAATGGAGTAGGCAGCTGTTCCTCATCAGAGATCAGCTGCCTATCAGCACCACTGGCAGTCAGCAGCTGATCTCCGTGTCTGTGCAGGCAGGCAGCTCTCCATCTGGGGCCCAGGACAGCATTATCCTCATCTCCTGGCGTACCTTTTGGATGGTCCCAGTTCCAGCTCCTCCTGCTCCGAACCGGGCTCTGATGGGGTCATGACAGAATGAGAGGTAGAGGCCTGATTTGCTTCAGACTACTACTTTTAGAAGCTAATTTAATGGGTGTGTAGCTGACTATTGCTTTTGGATAGACTGGGAAAAAGCCAGTCAAATTTCTACTGCCATATGAAAATAACTATAGGAAAACCAATGGCAACTTGAAGTGTGAGTAGTATGATTTATTACCAGATTTATATAGCTGCTCATACTATAGTAGTAGTAAGAGCTCTGGCTAGCATACAAAACAGTAACACTCACAAAACTCCCAAACCAAAAATAAAATCAAGAAACCTCTGTAAATCTCTATAACATTCACAAAAACTCATGGCACCCCAGACTAATACTTTTGCAATATCTGTATACCATTATGCTGCATTCCAGCCTCATTGTATGCTAGTGTTTTAGGAAGTGCCAGCTCTATAAGACCTTCCAGAAGGAAAGGGGGCCTGCCAGATTTCTGGAGAAAGAGTGTTGTATAGGGCAGGAGAAGCTACAGAGTAAGCGCAAGTCCCACTAGATGACACATTTAAGGAAAGGGAGCTGGAATATGCCACCCTATCTGATCTGGTGGGACAGAAAGATACCCAGGGAGAAATGTCCTGCAGATAAGTTTGGTCCAGGGGTGGGTTCTACTTACCTTGACTACTTTTTGCGCAAGCGCAAAAGCTTCTGCACATGCGCAGAACTGTTTTGATGATGTCAGGATCGGTGGGTGGAGCCTCCTGCTGGTTTTAATACCGGTTCTATAGAACCGGTGCCAAATGGGGGCAACCCACCACTGGTTTGGTCCCATGCCATTTAGGTCTTTAAAGGTGATAATCAGTACCTTGAACTGCATCTAGAAACTGGGAGTCAGTGCAGCTTGCACAGCAGTGGTATAATATGAACAAAATATGGAACAGTCATCACTTCATGCATTGCACATTCTGGACCAGCTGTAGTTTTGGGATGGTCCTCAAAGGCAGGCCCTTGTAGAGTGCATTGCATTACTCCAACTGGAAAGAGACCAGGACACGAATGACTACAAGCAACACCTCTGGGTCCAGGAATGGCTGCAATTGGTGCACAAGATAGATCTGTAAAAAGGCCACCTTAAAAAGGCTATATTGGAGACCATACATGAATAGGACTTCTTTTCAGAACTTACTATTCAAACTCTCCAGACTGGACTTAGTGCAGAACTAAGGATGTTGAATATGCTCCATGCCCCTACAATATGCTTACATAGTCTGTACATGTATAAATACTGAGCAGAATATATATCAAGATTAGTATAATAGAATTGAATGGCTAGAAATCTGTGCCTTCTTCAAGAGCAATATTTCAAGTAAGTTAGAGGTCTAAAGTCAATGATACCGATTTTAGTACTTCATGGCCTATTGTACTGACTAGAGAGTGCAACATGGTGAAGACAGAGAATCAAAGATTTAATCTGTATCTTCTGTTTAATCTATGCTGTGCTTGCTCTTCTAAATGAGTTAGTTGGAAGGATGATACCAGGCTCCTTCTGATTTCAACTACAGATAAGAAATCTTACAGTGCTTTAATCTGAATCATATAGATCAGCGGTTCTCAACCTGGGGATCGCGACCCCTTTGGGGGTCGAATGGCCATTTCACAGGGGTCGCCAAAGCCCACTCTTGCCCCTCCCACGCCTTCACCCCCTGCCTCTGTTGGATCGCTGGTCGCTGGTCGCTTACCCCGCCCACTCCCAATCTATTGCTGCCTCCTGAGTCCCAGCTGATGGCTAGAGGGAAAAAAACTGTTTAAATCAGCTGTAGGGCGGCTTCAAAGGGCCGCCCTACAGCTGATCAGTGTTAAAAGAAAACAAATGAGTAGACCCATGCCTACAAAAATAGAAAAAACAGCCCCTTTCAGCTTCAGCATATGTTAATTACCATAAGTTGAATTGATCAGCCTCCCGACTCTCAGCTGATTTGCTCTCAGCTGTTTTGCGGAGGGCTCTGTGGCTAACTAGCTGCAAAGAGGTAAATTGCTGGAGCAGATTTTTTCCCCCCTAGCTATGCTGAAAAAGCGAAACTGAAAGTAAACCAGGGTCTTTGCTGCAAAGTGACAAAATGAGACAGAGAGAGATTTCTTTTTCTTTTTCTTTTTCCTCACCAAAAAAGGTAGGTGAAAAACTGCAAACAATGGGAAATTTAGGCCAAAAGAGGAGAGTTCAAGATTTTAAAACACAAAAGAAAAAAGCTCTGTTTAACTAGGGAATTGTAATAATTGAGATACTATTAATTGTATATTGTGTTGAAAGCAGAAATGGTTAAGTTGTGGTTTGGAGGAATATATGGGGGAAATTATTTGGTTTATTATTATTGGTAAATATAATTAATTGATTTGTAAGAAATTGGATTGCATGGAAATAATTGGAATATTCATGTTCATATTGATTAATATACAAAAAAGATAGTTATATAACTAATTGATTTATATTAAAATGTTGAATTTGTCTTATGTAATGGTATTACATAAGTACATAATTAACCAATGTGAGGATGGATATAAAAATAGATGACAATGCGAAGGGATAATATAGAATGGAAGGGAAAAATTGAATTTGATTAAGATTAGAGATGAGGATGAAGGGTAATATTGTTTTTTTAAAAAAATAGATGAGGAATAAAAATGGCAAAAAGGAAATATAGAAATTGTAAATTTAATTGAAATGACTAAACACTGTTTGAATTTGTGAACCGGCCAAATACTCTGTTCAAAGAAAATACATTGTATGTTTGTATGTGTGTTTCTAATTATTGCTATTTATTCATATTTGTTCTCTTTTATTCTTTAAAGTTCAACAATTCATTCTTTATCTTAATATCTTTATATTTGTTTGGGGTTGGTTTTCTTCCCTTTCATCTTTTTTATTGTACAGCAATCTTTCTCCTCAAACGTACCACCTCTGCCTTTTCTTTCCTTCTTACTTTCTCTCCACCCCCTCTTCTTCTCCTCCCTACTTCCTCTTCCTTTCTCCTTCTCCTCCTCTCTTCCTCCCTCTCTTACCCTCACTGCTACTCTAATTTCCCTTCCCTTCATCCCTCTCTATTGCTGTATCCTTTTATGCATATGAACTACTCAGAGGGCTGAAAAAGTTATTTTTGACTGGTCCTCGCACTTTTGACCAGTCCTCGAACTTACGACTGTCCTCACATTTTACATTTTTGCCCTATCTTGTCACCATGGTGAAGAGAAGCAGTTGTGAAATGAGTGACATGGTTGTTAAGAATGCTACAATGGGCATAAATGATGACCAGTCATAAGTGCGAAGACCGGACAAAAGTGCGAGGACCTGTCAGAAATCACTTTTTTCAGCCCTGTGGGTAGTCCTTTTGTGCACATGGACTACTCAGAGGGCTGAAAAAGTTATTTTTGACTGGTCCTCGCACTTTTGACCAGTCCTCGAATTTATGACTGTCCTCCTATTTTACGTTTTTTGCCCAATCTTATCACTATGGTGAAGAGAAGCAGTTGTGAAATGAGTGACATGGTTGTTAAGAATGCTGCACGGGCATAAATGTGAGGATGGTCATAAGTGTGAGGACCAGTCAAAAGTGCAAGGACCTGTCAGAAATGACTTTTCTCAGCCCTCTGAGTAGTCCCTATACACATAGCCATGGCCACCCGGTCACATGACCAGCTAGCCACGCCCACCCAGTCACATGACCCCCCCAACCCACGCCCACAGAATAAGCCACGCCCACAGAACCGGTAGTAAAAAAATTTAGAACCCACCCCTGGTTGGGGGTCACCACAACATGAGGAACTGTATTAAAGGGTTGCAGCATTAGGAACGTTGAAAACCACTGATATAGATAGTGCTGTTGCTTTATATGGTGTTCTATAATCTGTTTTCAAAATCTTTATGAAGCCAGTAAAAGTTCATCATTTCCAACTTTGTTATATATTAGTATATACTATATACTATTAGTAAAATTTGTTAGAGGTTAACATTGGATTCACCATCTGTTGTCTAATTTATTGGTAACAGAAAGTTACTGATGTGTTTATGTGTGACATATCTATAGCTGTCCTATCAGTTACAGATAAAACATATAAACTATATGTCAGAATGTAGTTATTTACATATGGGCTGCACCATATCAAATCAAGTGAAATTTTATATGTGGCCAGAGGTGTTTCCACAGAAAGCCAATTTTCAAATTGGGATTATCAAGACACATTGAGTCAGTAGTGAGAAAGGAAAGGAATCTATATCACAACAAATTATTTTTAAAATTATATGTATCAATAAAATCAACTACAGTGATGCATGTAATGTGTATGAGTGCAAATGATTTATAATACTTAACTAATGTCAAACAGCTGTGATTATCTCATATATTGAATATATTATTTCTAGCCAATATTCTGGTCTTATAATCTACTTTACCTGACATGTTTTTGACCCAATATCCTGGAAACAGTTGTGTTTTGTAATATATAATGTATGGTAGTACATAGACTTCAGAAATATTGTGAAAACAAATTATATTGCATATAAAAATGATTATCTTAAAAATATTTACTGAAATTTAATAACACTGTTATATATATCTATATGCCAGTTATTAAAGAAAACCACAATGAATAATGATTCATTGATATAATGATAACTAGACCCGTGATGGTGAACCTATGGCACGCATGCCACAGGTGGCATGCGGAGCCATATCTGCAGGCACGCGAGCTGTTGCCCTAGCTCAGCTCCCCAGCTGGCCTGGCCCACACTGTCCCTTCCCTCCCAGGGTCTCCACACAGCCTGTTTTGGATGCCAGATAAGTACAGGGCTTGCACGGAAGTTCTGGGAGGGTATTTTTGGCTTATAGGAGGCCTCCAGAGGGCGGGGGAGATGGTTTTTGTCCTCCCCAGGCTCCAAGAAAGCTTCTGGAGCCTGGAGGGGGCGAAAAATGGGCCACCAGGCCTACCAGAAGTCTGGAAATGGGCCGTTTCCAGCCTCTGGAGGCTTCAGGGAGGTCTGCTAGGCCCAAAATGGCGTGCGGGGGGAGGTGTTGTGTGTGCATGCGTAGGGGAGTGGAGCACAGGGGGCATTGAACTATGCGTTTGGGCACACGTGTGCATGACCTCTCTGTGCTCCCCCCGCTTTTGGCACACGACGGCAAAAAGGTTAGCCATCACTTTTGTGATTTTTAAAACCTTGGGAAAAGCTATAGTCCTAGAAAAGGAGAAATATGAGTGCTTGGCAACTGGCTATATGTACTATAGCTGCTGTGTTCTGGGGTGATATGACTGCGATTTGAAATGTTCCCAGCCTGCTTACAACAAGCAAAGTTAACGGGGGGGGGGGGGGGGGCTAGATTTGTTTAATGACCACGTGATTCACTTAGCAACTGTTGTGATTTTCTTAACAACCATTGCAAAAAAAGGTACCAGTCACTTAATGACTGCTTCACTTAGCAACAGAAATTCCAATTGCGGTTGTAAGTCAAGGACTGCCTATATCTACAAAAGTTTAAGTGAATTGGTTTATATATTGTTTATACAACACAAGTAAGTATGTCCCTTAGACCAGGG
>WNWU01000003.1:38665403-38875223 GCA_012654045.1 Ptyas mucosa | reverse complement strand
GCAGCTTTAAGACTTGTGGACTTCGACTCCCAGAATTCTCCAGCCATAGCTGGCTGGAGAATTCTGGGAGTCGAAGTCCACAAGTCTTAAAGCTGCCAAGTTTGGGAACCCCTGCCCTAATCAATGACGAGATTAAGTCTGAGAGAGAGCTCAACTAAGGTTTATCTTTATCTGACCATATTTTTATTATTATTATTTGTTTGTTTGTTTATTGTATGGCTATTTATTTATTATTTATCATGGCACATTCACATCACATTTCATAAAAACACAAGATATAAAAATACAATATGATGTGTTCATTTAGATCACGGGGGTCAAACTTGTGGTGTCACGTTGTCATCACCTGATGTTTCATGACGTTTTTCCCCTTCATGGAGCTGGGATGGGCATGGCCTGTGTGTAACACATAAGCTCTATTTTGGACTTCTGACACTATATGTTGGATAGTTGGCCACTAATATATATTGTTTACAATTCTTCCTGTTTCCAATCCTCAAGACTTTTGTGAAGGACCTTTCTCTCAATAAATATAAAGAATCATTGCATCTAACTCTCTCCTTGATTGGCGTTAATAGTCCAATGTCTTGGCTGCTGAATCTCACCACAATATTTTTTCTGTTATACTTTCTAGGATTTTCTCCCCTTTGTTCTTATGGTCCTATTGAGTTAAAATTTATCTATGTATAAGAAAAGTATAAAAACTTGTATAAATATGTTGTGGGGACGAGAGTGTAGCAAGGTAAAGAGAAATGGCCATATTATACTTCTCCAATTCTATAATTTAAAATAAAATACCTTTAAAAGAAAATAAAATAAAATGCCTTTCACTCTATTTGCAAATTCATGGAAGTAAGAAAGTAGATAACTGGGCACAAAGTTTAAAAAAATAACAATCCTTTCCCAGATTACACTTAAATTTTACTACCATGTTTCCCCAAAAATAAGACACTGTCTTATATTTTTTTGAATCCTGAAATAAGCGTTTGGCCTTATTGCCATGTGCTCAAAAGCCCAATTGGGCTTATTATTTATTTATTAATTATATTTCTATACCGCCTTTCTCCCGTAGGACTCAAGGCGGTGTACAACCAAGAAGAATATAGACATACAAACACCAAAAAATTGCTAATTAAAATTATTACTTAGTTTGGCCAATTAAATAAAATATTATCAGGGGATGTCTTATTTTGAGGGAAACAGGGTAATACAGAACAAAGCAAAATATTTTAACACTGAAGATAAGGATATTTGTGATAAATGAACCAACAGTTAAGAGTGCCTGCCATTATAGATCTACTGTGCTTAAAAGATCTTATGGAAGAACAAGTTATACTGGAGGAATATAAATCTGAAAGTGGATTTAAAAATGACAGACTGCCAGAATAGTATGGAAACAGATGCTACACTGGATATATAAATGAAACTGGCTGATGTCTTAATAATTAAAATGCATGTACACATAACAAACCAAAAGATTGATCTGGATAACTTTCCTACATTGGATTTACAAAAGTTTGTGAGAAGGGACAAAAAATGAAAATAAAGTGTTGGGACATTATTAAAAGACATTAAAGACCAAGATTGTTAAAAGTAAGAAATTAAAATGGATTTATCTGATCAAGATTAAAGGATGTGTTTTTAAGGAACAATTTACAGACAAGTGATGGAATAGTGATGAAAGAGATGATTTATTGAGTTTTAATAGGTGGTGGTAATTTAGTAAAACTATTTATATTGTAGTGATGAAGGAGAAAGACATTTCCTTATATATTTATTTTCTTTTTCTTTACTGTATTCTTATTTTTTCTTTCTTTTATATTTTTATTTTTTGCACTTATTTTATATTATCTTTTTTTGTTTGTATTAGTTTATATGTTTTAATTGTAAGGTGAATAAAATTATGTTTAAAATAGGAAAAATAATTGCTGAGAACAAAGAGTTAAAACAAAAAACACAAAAGTAGGAATTAATTCACGTTTAGAAACAACGTCATTTTAGGAATAAAAGGAAGGGAAAGGATGTTTTTATTCATTTTAATCATTATTTTATATTTATGGCTGTTCATTTTTATTTGCTGTTTCACTATAATCAAATATAATCATTATTATATTTCATTCACTATAATAAAAATGAAAAAATAATTTAAAAAAATTATATAACCCAGCAACCCTTGCTGGAGTTGGTTAAAAAAACCTCAAGAACAGAGCAAAAAGACATATGTCAAGATATATAGTCATACGAATATCAATTTAAACTAAGTTGGGAATCCAGAGTTTTGTCATCAAGAGTAGGTTCAAAAATCCAACAAACAAATAGATTTAAACACTAGGTATATGATTGCAGTGTTGTTAAAGGGCTTTTTCTCCCCGTTCAATTGTGTCTGATTCTCATAGACTGCGCGGACAAGTCCCTGCAATTCTCTTGGCAAAATTGACTTGCTATTGTCTTCTTCCTCTAATCAAGCAATAGAGTGACTAAGGTGGGACTAGAACCTCCGGTCTCCTTGTTTCTAGCCTGCTAACTTAACCATACAGCAAAGTAATTCTTGGTTATTATAATATCATGCAGGAAAATAATTAGCAAATCAAAGATTTGGGTTATATGACATTTCTTTTTTGTAAGAAGGCTTCTGTAGACTATTATTATACATAACTCAGTTTTGTTTTCTCTGGGAAATCAATCTTCATGTTAACTTCTAGCCAGGTCTCCATCTGCCTTTAGGCAAGTCATTATCTCAACTTAATTTAAACTAGTATTATTAAAAGAATATGTTGTGCTACTAACAATGGAAAATGTATGTAACGTTATAAAGAAATTATATGAATGATTTCACATAATGATTTGAAAACTTTGGAGAAATTTGTATATAATATAGATATAACTTGACAGTATGAAGCTATGGAGAAAGTTGTATATAATATAAATACAGCTGGCAATAAGCATTAAAACAACTGGCTTTGATTTCAGATCAAGTAATATTTGAAAAACAATGGGTTACAACCAGTTGGATTGTGCCAAATTAAAAACCGTTTGCATAGTGAAACTCTCCATACATTTTTTTTTCTTTATGCCCTCACCACACCTTCCCAGACAGCTCTCAGATCAACTGTATTATTTGGATGATTATTGTACATATAAAACTATCAACTTTTAAAACAATGTCTGTATCTCATTTAAGTACATGATTAAAACGTATTTACCTATGATGTAATGTTTGGGGATTCATTAAAAAAATAAAATGATGGATGCAAGGCAATGTAACAAAACATGTGTCCTCTTGTGTCCAACATGAATAATTCATTAAACTTAGTAATAAAGTTGATTTCCTTCATTGAGATGTAAATGCAACTGAGTTGGTCAGATCCCAACCTTACCCAAATTTACCCACTCGAGCAGACCCGTTCTACTCGAGTGGGTAAATCTGTGTTAATGTGACTAATAAAATGGACTGGTAGAAGATACAGCAAAAACAAAAGGAACTAATAGGTAGTTCTCAACCTACAACCACAATTGAGCCCAAAATTTATGTTGCTAAGAGAGACATTTGTTAAGTGAGTTTTTTCTCCATTTTACAACCTTTCTTGCCACAGTTGTTAAGTGAATCACTGCAGTTGTTAAGTTAATAACAGAGTTATTAAGTGAATTAAGTGAATCTGGCTTCCCCATTGACTTTGCTTGTCAGGTCACGAAAGGTGATCACATGGCCCTGGGACATTAAAATCGTCATAAATATGAGTCAGTTGATAAGTGCCTGCATTTTGATCATGTGTCCACAGGGATGCTGCAATGGTCATAAGTGTGAAAATGGTCATACGTCACTTTTTTCAGTGCCATTGTAACTTTGAACAGTCACTAAATGAAATATTGTAAATCGAGGACTACCTGTAGTCTACCTAGAGCCATGACTCCTTACTACAAGAAACTGAAGCTAATCTTTGCCAACTTGCACTAACTCAGGAAATGTGATCCAGGTTATGGAAAAGGACTGAGTGTGGAAATAACAATACCGCAAGTAAATGGAGAGATTTGGCTTCTTCATTACCTGGATGGCAAAGCCAGTGCTGCCACATTATATTTTATAGACTAGGAACAAAGTCCTTGGCTGAAGCATATTAAATGTCATTGGGAGCTTTGAAGATGAATTCTTAGGGGTTTGGAACAGAAATCCAGAACAAATATACAATAAAATTAATGTCCTTTGCTATCACATACTCAGCTTAAAATATGTAACATAAGTGAAATGAGCTTAAATTCTAATATTGCAGGAAGTACTCAAGGGTTTTAGGTTAGCCAGATTCTGGGACAAATGGAATTAAAAGAATCAAAAGAAGAAGGAGATGCAGTTAGAAAAAAAGTCATTAGCAAGAGTGCCTTAAAAAGTTACATATTAAAAGGAAGCTGCAGAAAATTCCTGTGAAAGGAGGGAGAGAGAGAGAGAACGAAAAACAGTATCAAAAACCAGCACAGTTGCACAAAACAAAGATCTGAAAACCAGAAAGTAGAGAATACAGTGTAAATGAAGAGGGAAACAGGTTATTAAGTATATATAGGTAATGTGGAAATGGTATCAGAAACATTTCCCTATTTGCCTTATTTCATCATTTCTTCTTTAAACTCAGATAAGCAGCTAAATTCTATGAAAGACAACTCTTTGCTTCAATGATACTTCAGCAAAAGACAATGCATTTCATATAGAAAAATTTGCTAAAGGAGAAACATAGCCGATGCTTCACCAGAACTTGTCACCAGTGATGAGAATATGTTCGGATTTATTTTTTTACTGCCATAAATTTATGAAATGCATGTCCAATTTTCTCTGAATCCTTTAATCCTCAACATTTAAAATGATCCATGATCACACGATGCAATCCTTTTTCCCATCCTCGGCAAGTCACATTACTATTACACACTTCTAGCTTCTAACTATAGAGTCAGCCATGACTGAATGGATACCATCATCATCAACTTCTAGCCATATAGTTTCTTTCTACACTTGAATGGTTCTTAGCTTGATAATTTCTTATGGACGGAGACATTACACTACTTTATACACAATGCCACATTGAAAAACAGTTGTAGAATGGATTTCCCACCTACTCTTCCTCTTAGCTGAAGATCTGGACATACTCTTGAATAAGTTCTACAGTAGCATATTCAGTATCCTATGACTATCACTAAGTATTGTATCTTATGATTTATGATGAATGTGTTTTTATGATAACTATGATCATGATTTATCACTTGTTGCTTGTACATATACTGAGTGCTTATGCACGGGAGACGTCCAATCATGCTTCGCCAATAAAGAATTCCATTCCATTCCATTCCATTCCCAAATGGTGTTTATTGTTGTAGGATATATGAATAATCTTGAAATATGTCAGAGTTTGTCTCTGCTATATCTGACATTCAACAAAATCAGGACAGGGTTGAGTTTGTTTCTTATATTTTCTTCTTTCCCAGGACCAAGTAATATTTTCTGAACCATCTCCCTTCTCTTCCTCCCTTAATAGTTCATTCACCCTTTTCCCGTTCCCAGAGCCAAGTATACATCCCTTTACCACCATTCTTCTGAATATAGGATTACGCTGAAAAAGAAAGGACACTTGATATGTAAATAAATTAATGGCCCTGAACACAAGTTTAGCGCTGCTCTGCAATTATGCTAGCCCTGAGTTGAAAAGCAGCATAAAGAACAACTGATAGGCTTGAGGAGAGTTGTTGCTGCTTGACTTTAAACTCCCATGCTTCCTTGCTGATCAGTTAATGCTCAGGTTGAATCAAGTCTCTGAGCAGGATATGAGGGAGAGTCTGGTCTGAAAGAGTGGGACTCTTCCAGTGCTGGAAGCAGATTGGTCCCAGAGGATGGGATTTCGTACTGGGAAGAGAGGAGTATTGCACATGGCCAATAGGTGTCAACTGGATCCTACCATGTGGAGAGGGGAGTCACTTGGCTGTGTCACTGACTGAAGAAGACCAGATTATATCCATGGCAATATCTGGATCTGCCAGGAGAAAGGGTTTTTTAATAAAAAACCTTATGGTTCACATAAGGACAACTTTAGATATGGGCTGGGATATGAACATGCAGGAAGAAAAAGAAAAGTTTGTGCTATGGTTAGACACAAAGTGGGATCTCAAGCTCTCAGCCCAGAATTTATATCATAGAGCTGTCCATCTGACCGTGAGATCTCTCTCTCTCTCCTTCTCTCCCTCTCTCACACACAAATTTCAAAACACAACTGTAGTAACTATCACCAAATAGAAGGATGGGGCCAGAAGAGACATGAAAGTTGTGGGATCATCCAGCTGCTTAGGAACATTCATGCCAAAGCAGATACAAACTGCAGATTATTCCATAATCTTTTGTTTAGGATACAGAGATATACTACTATTAATCTTCTCATCGTTCCCATCACCCATCTCCTCCCACTTGTGACTGTATGACTGTAACCTTGTTGCTGGTATCCTTATGATTTATATTGATATTGTTTCCTGATTGCTTATTTCTAACCTATGACTATCATTAAGCGTTGTACCTTATGATTCTTGATGAACGTATCTTTTCTTTTATGTGCACTGAGAGCATATGCACCAAGGCAAATTCCTTGTGTGTCCAATCACAGTTGGTTAATAAAAAAATTATTCTATTCTATTGAGAGCACAAAGAGGATAGGAGATCAGGGATCAGTTTGCGAGAAGCGGGAACAGGGGTGAATAGAGAAAAGCCACATGTCTCGCGAAGCCTGAATACCGACAGGGAACTGAAACTTGCCAAGCCCACTCCCTTTGGGAGAACTCCCCCCGCGCCCCGCCCCGCCCCGTCCTAGCATTGCACTTGCTTCCATTCTCCCTAATGGTTCTTTCCACGCATTAACGGAGTCTTGGCAAACCCTCTGGTTAGAGTGCAGACGAGGGTGATCCCACCTCCTTTGTCATCCAGCTATTTCATCCCGGAGAGAAGCCCCCAGCAGTTCCATCGACGCCGGTCGGCGAGCAAGGAGAACCGCGGGAGGGAGCGGAGGGAGCGGTGCAAAGACCGCGCGGGCCAGGCAGGGCGCAAACATCTGCGCCGCGCAGTAGGCGCGCGCCTTTCCGCGTTTCTTTCGGCAGGTGGAAAAATGCGCAACTCGACCGCAGCCGGGAGTTCGAAAGGCTGAAAGAAACCTTCCGAAACTAGCGGCGCTCGTTCCGGCCGGAAAGCGAAACTAATTCGGCTCATACGGAAGTTCTCGGCGGTTTAAAAAAAAAAAAAAGGGCAAGCCTGGTTCGGCTCCAAGAGCGGTTCCGCACGCTTTCCTCTCCCCTCCGCTTCAACTAAGCCCCAAAGTGGTCTAAGGACGAGGCTGTAGGACGGCTCCCCGGCCAGCCTTTTTATTTAATGTTCATTATTACGGAAAGCTCGTTCTGCTGGCCGTTCGCAGCCTCAAGCACAAGACGCCGCCGCGGCCAGGATTTTGCACCGGGACGGTAGCGCCATGGACGTGACTCCGGCTCCATCATGAGCAAGCGGCGTCCGGCTCGTGGACCATGTCCCATGGTAAGGTGAATGGGCGAATGGCGCGCCCTCAGCCGCGTCTCCATATCCGGGAAGAGCGTGCCCCACGCGCTCTTTTGGGCTGGCCAGGCGTCGGCGGACAGAGGAGCCTTTCCCGCCCCCTCAGCCTGCGACCCACCTGGCTTCTTCCCGACCCGCGCCGTTCTCGGCGTCCTTCTCTGCAGCAGCTCCGCCGAGTGTGTCAGGTTTTGCGGGCTTGCGCCTCGCCTTTTATCCCTTTTAGCCACCGGCGGGGCTTTCCCAATTTCTAAGAGAATGAAAGTGGAAGCGCCTTATTCCCAGCAGCTCTGGGAACAAGATACCCGGAATGGCCGGAGGGGAAGCCAAGGGAATGGATAGTGGGAAGAGCAAGGCGGGTCGGACCGAACCCTTGTCATTAACCCTCGGGGTAGTTTCCTTTGGCTCCTGTTTGGGAAGCCTCCGGCGGTTTCACACACCCAGAATACCGAGAAAACCAACCTCTTTCCGATTTAGCCGGGCCAAATTCCAGCTGCTGCGGCGTGGGTTCTGCAGACCGAAACTGAATCTGGGCTTGTGTGTGCGAGTCGTTCGCGCTCTTTTTTTCGGCTTATCCCTCGCCTTTCCCCCCCCAATAAATCTTTCTAAAGTTAAAATAAATAAATAAGTTAAAAGGCCATAGCGATGAAGGTGACATTTCTAAAGCAGTTACGTTTGAGATGAATTTCCGATAGCAGCCAATCGATGATAATTCCGATAAATTTGAAGAAGAGGCCTGTGGTTTTCCATAAAGTAAAACAACAAGGGAGGTATAAAGAGGATTTATAGACATACAGAGTTTGAACCAAGATCAGGCTCCCCTGGACGTTTTGCAAGCAGGTAACCTGCTCTTTTTCAAATGTCAAATAGAAAAACGTAACAGGCTCTGAATTGCCATAATCTCAATATAATCCCAGAAGTTTTTATTCTCTGGAACGTTTGCTAAAGATGACATTTTAAAAAGTGTTCATTTCCTATTAAACTATTATGATAGAAAAATCATAGGTTTTGTCTTTACTCACATTCTTTATTTTAACAGAAGCTTAATCTATAGTAAGGTAGAGGGGAAAAGAGGCTTGTAATGCCTGCTAAAATCTATGGGGCTGTCTGTTATTTTCCGTCTGCTAGGCTTTCTGAAAGTCATGTGTCTGAGCTGAAGAATGTTTCAGTTTCATTGCATCGAGGTTGAATGAGAATTATAAAACTGTCAAGCTCCAATGTTTGCTCTTAGTTCCCAGAAATGATTGGACTATGCCCACTGATTCAATAAAGTTGCCAGCTGACGATCAGAATACTGTATTGCAAAGATACATATAAACTGTGGCTCCCCATTCATTTGCCATTCATTGATGGGAGTTCTGTGTAACTTTGTTCCTGCCAGTTTTTTGCTCAATTGCATGTTTACTCACATGCTCATGAATCCCTAATCTCTCTGAATTGTTGAACTGGCTGTAAAAACAATGTAAGAAACTAAGGTACTGCTTTGGAGCAGGTTGAAATTAAGAATTATTTCTGAATGTGCTGAGGATTGTGTTAATGATACAGTATCTACCCCAATGGATTACCCAGTCAGAGTGCTGTCTTCCTTAGTATTGTCACTTTTTTATAAACAGGTAGCCCTTGATGTATGACCACAATGGGATCCAGAATTTCCTTTGCTAAGCAAGGTGGTTTTTAAATGAGTCATGCCTGATTTTACAACCTTTTTGGCTAGTTGTTAAATAAATCACTGCAGTTAATTAAGTGAATCACACAGTTGTTAAGTGACTCTGGCTTCTCTCATTGACATTACTTGTCAGAAATTGTCTGAGGAAGTTGCAAATGGCAATCACCTGATCCGAGGATGTTGCAATTAACATAAATATATCCTGATTACAAAGCATCTGAATTTTGGTCAGATGACCATAGGGATGCTGTGACAGTCATAAGTGTGAGGACCAGTTGTAGATCACTTTTTTCAATGTCGTAACAGTTAGTAAACAAATGGTTATAAGTTTAGGACTACCTGTTTACTTGTAGTGCCTAATGGAATATGAAGTGGGAACCTTTTTTCAGAAGCAACTATTTTATTTGGGCAGAAGGGCAAGCCAGTCAAGAATTACCAATATGTATCTTCTAAATCAGCAGTCTCCAACCTTCCCTGTGAGTGATGGGCAGGCACACCCTTGTTTAAAAAAAAAAAATTTATATGCCGCCCTTCTCCGGAGACTCAGGGCAGCTTACAATGCGTTTTTTTAAAAAAATTTGATTTATATGCCGCCCTTCTCCGGAGACTCACGGCGGCTTACAATGCGCTAAGCAATAGCCTTCATACTTTTTGTATATTTATACAAAGTCAGCTTATTGCCCCCACAAACTGGGTCCTCAATTTACCTATCTTAGAAAGGATGGAAGGCTGAGTCAACCTTGAGCCTTGGTGAGATTCAACCTGCAATAATTGCAGGCAGCTGTGTTAATAACAGGGTGCTTTAGACCACTGTACTATCCAAGGCGTTAAGCAATAGTCTTCATACTTTTGTATATTTTATACAAAGTCAGCTTATTGCCCCCACAAACTGGGTCCTCATTGTGCAAGGAGTACTTCATGTGCAAGCACGAGGGGAACATCGTGTGTGAGTGTAACCTCCTGCTGCTTATGCAAAGGAAGCTTTGCACGCATGTGCTCAACCACCACTTGCACGGCCCAATCCCAAAAGGGCTGCAGCCCAATAGTGGGCCATGGCCCAGGGGTTCAGAACCTCTGTTCTAAATGCTACCTAGGAAGCTACAGTCTCATGTGTTTTCAATATGTGCAACTCATGTAGGAAAGAGGTGGGTGGTTGATTGTCCAATCGCACTGAAAGTAGCTGCTGACAGTCTATGTGGATGATTCAACTATCCTACTGAGTTTAATCATATATACTACTAGGTATATTCACAGAAGAACATAATCTTAATTATACTATTTTAAGAATAATCTGTATTAAACTCATTGGGATTTTTCCATAATTTTTGTTAAAGATTTAGTAACAATAATAAAAGTAAAATCAACTCTGAAAAAGGAGAAATAGAAAGTTGTTGTCAGTCGCGAAGTCGTATCCGACCCATCGCGACCCCGTGGACAACGTTCCTCAAGGCTTTCCTGTCCTCCACCATCCTCTGAAGTCCATTTAAGCTCACACCGACTGCTTTAGTGACTCCATCTAGCCATCTCGTTCTCTGTCGTCCCCTTCTTCTTTTGCCCTCAAATCGTTCCCAGCATTAGGTAGCATTAGATAAGTCTTCCCTCTCATAAGGTTACACATATCTCTTCCCATAACACATTTCTTATTTATATGCAAATCATAAATCATCAACTGTTCAGTCCTGATGTCAAGAAAAAGTCTAAAGGGCTACTAGAGGTGTATAGAAAAAAGTCTTGTTTTAACCTTCATCTGATAAATTAACCACATTGCTGACATTTCTGAGGTGATAGCTACTAATGTCTAGTCCCATTCTTTGAAAATCTCTTGAAGTGTTTAGAATGTTAAAGCGCTTTATGTCATTTTATAAGTTGCCATACCAAATGCAAGTTTACACTTTTTTTCTGCCTGGAATCCTTTGTCCCTCTAGTGTGTAATTTTTGAACTCATAGTCTCAAGTTTCTCGTATGACTTAGACAAAATACTTCAGTTCCCATAAAATGCTGTTTATTTAATTTAATCATTTACAAAACCTTACAGTAGAAGTCTCAATATTGCAAACTTACCTTGATCCTTAAGTCATGTATAATTTCCTAAGATCAAAATCTTAATTGAGTTTTTTGCCATTTATTTCCAATTCTTTAAAATTTAAAATTTAAGTTAGGGTCAGTTTTTCGTTTGTTCAGGAAGAAAGGTAAACTCACCAAGTGTCTTTTCAAACTTCTTGTTCCAAACTCTAATAACCTTAGAGTAGTAAATAAATAATTTCAGAAATTGATTAGAAAGGTTAGCAAAGATGGTAAACATGATAAATTCTTCATCTCCTAGCACTCAGACCCACAGGGAACTTCTCTTATCTATCTGGAGCCAATCTTTATCTTCTCCTTGTCCAGAGAGGTTCTGAAGAAGTGGTCCACTTGTTGGCTCTTTGGTCTTTGTTGCATTTGTCTTCTCTGCTTTAAGATGTTCACCAGGCCTCCCCTGAGGAAGTCATCTCAGTGGGACTTATTTCCAAGAACCACAATAGTGACACAATATCACGGTTATTCAACCTAATCTAGATCTGAAGTACTATAATTATAAAAGATCTGTGTATCTTCCTACAGTATTTCTAATAGTGTTTTTGTTGCTGTAGGTTTCTAGGAGTTCAAAATGGTACATGAACTCAATAAGAACAATCTTTTAGGTTTATTCTAAGCAGCACAAGTTCATAGAGTTTTTCATTAAATCTGGTTTCTATATTGTGTTAAAACATTATTTGGCTCATTTGGTTTGTTTGGGACTGGCCATTTATGGTTTATTTAATAAAAGTTGATTAAATAATGGTTAGTATGCTGAGTTTTAATCAGCAGAAACAATCCATCTGTTAAACTACTGAAGTTTGCAGATGACACAACAGTGATCGGTCTCATTCGATGATGAATCCGCATACAGACAAGAGGTTGAACAACTAGCCTCGTGGTATGACCAGAACAATCTGGAACTGAACACACTCAAAACCATAGAAATGATGGTGGACTTTAAGAGAAACCCTCCCATACTACTACTACTTACAATACTAGACAACACATATCAACAGTAGAGACCTTCAAATTTCTAGGTTCTACCATATCTCACAACTTAAAATGGACACCCAACATCAAAAATGTCATCAAAAAAGCACAACACAGAGTGTTCTTTCTGCGCCAACTCAGAAAGATCAAACTGCCCAAAGAGCTGCTGATACAGTTCTACAGAGGAATTATTGAGTTTGTCATCTGCACCTCTATAACTGTCTGGTTTGGTTCTGCAACCCAACAAGACAGACACAAACTTCAGAGGATAATTAGAATTGCAGAAAAAACAATTACTACCAACCTGCCTTCCATTGAAGACCTGTATACTGCATGAGTCAGAGGGCTGTGAAAATATTTACAGACCCCTTGCATCCTGGACATAAACTGTTTCAACTCCTACCCTCAAAACGAAACTATAGAGTACTGCACACCAGAACAACTAGACACAAGAACAGCTGTTTTCCGAATGCCATCACTCTGCTAAACAAATTATTTCCTCAACCCTGTCAAACTAGTTACTAAGTCTGCATTGCTATTAATCTTCTCATCATTCCTATCATTCATCTCCTCCCACTTATGACTGTAACCTGGTTGCTGGTATCCTTAAGATTTATATTGCCTGTTTCCCTGTGATGATCATTAAGTGTTGTACCTTATGATTCTTGATGAATGTATCTTTTCTTTCATGTACTCTTGAGAGCGTATGCACCAAGACAAATTCCTTGTGTGTCCAATCACACTTGGCCAATAAAGAATTCTATTCTGTTCTGTTCTGTTCTGTTCTATTCTAAAGAAGAAAAATAAAATGATCTATATTGATAGTATTGTCATTTTTATTGAATCCTATTATTGTATTCCTCACCAATAAATATTGTATGTTTAGATATTCACAGAAATACAAATTTGAAGAGGCCAAGGCGCTATTATCCAATCCACTGCTCAGAGTAGGAATCCACCTTAGAGAATCCCTGATAAGCGGCCTGCTGGCTAATTGGCTTTTCTTCAAGACACCTCCTTCAATAATTGTTTCCACTATTAAATTGTTCTAATTATCAGCTGACATCCAATTTTTTATAAAGAGATAGGAGGACAACATTGTTTTATGTCTTGCACTCAGAGACAATAAAAGCTGACTTTGACTTTCTGTTGTGTATTCCTTCCTGTTAGTAGGAATCTTATTAATCTTTTCTCAAAACTGAAAAATCTGGGTTCCCATATTCTTTCCATGTAAGATTTAATTTCCAGTTCCTGATCATCTGTTTTGCTTTTCTCTGAATTTTTTTTTTCAGTTTCCCTAATTATTTCTTAAAATGTAGTCTCAGAATGGAAGTAGAATAAAATGGAACGATTACTTCCTGTGATTTGGAAATTTAATTTCTTTGGAAGCAGCCTAAAATTATGCTTGTCTTTTAGCAGTTATGCCATACTGGTGACTCATATTCAGCATGTTATCATGTATAATTCTAGATATACTTTCACACGCACTGTTCCAAACCCCATTACTAAATGCTAGATTCCCTTTTTTGAGCCAAAAAAATAAATAAAATTGAATTTATCTCCATTTAATGTCATTTTGTTCTTTTTAGTCTATTTCTTTAACCTTTCAAGATAATTCTGCTTGTTATTTCTTTGTTCTAATGTATTATCTTTGTGATAACTTTTATGTCATCTACAGTTCTAATTAATACATGTTCCCTTTCTCTCTTAATCCAAGTTGTTCATGAAAATGTGGAAGAATACCAGACAGAGGATCTGAATCCTCTGGTATCCTGCCTGATACCTCACTCTGGTTTGTATATTTTTTCCCAAGTTCATACTGCAGTATATAATTAATTATAATTGTATTAATCACGAGCACTTTTTCAAATTCTTTGATGTATTTTGTCCATAGGGTTCTTGCTAGGATGAAACAAAATTAAAACCCAAATTTAACAATGGTATGTTTTGATAGGGTATTAGTAATAATTCCATTAATTTCAAATAGAGAGCAAAAAATTTGTCAAATCTAAAATCTTCCCATTTATTGGATGTCGACCCCTGCATTTTTTTTACTTTCTCAAAGAAAACAGATGGTATTTGGCTAGACAACTACCATAGCAGTGCCTGTGGATGATTTGTAAATTCCTGTAAATTTGAAGATCAAGGTCCTAACCCTTGCCTTATATTACTGTCAGGCCTGACTTGGAATCTTCCTCCATCCCCCAGCTTCTCATAATGGCTTAGTGAAACATATATATTGTTTTCATAGAAAAGTGAGCCTTAGTAGAAATGGCATCATGCTATGTTTTTGCTGTATTTATTGACCAGCTGATATATTCATCCTTTTTTAAATTAGAATTGTGCTTGCCAAAATTTGTCTCCAAGCTGATGTTGTGTAATTAAAATCCATCATTTCTGTATCTGCATGAGTTTCAAAAGAGTTTCCATTTGCTTTTGGAAGTGATCATTCACATCTCTTCTATAGGCTGAGTAGTAGTGAAGATAAAACATTCCTTCATTTATCAGAATTGTTTGTTTTCAGCAGGATCAACAAGTTCATTTCCTTAAATTTCTGAGCAGCTGTAGCTATTTTTACCATAAAGTACATTTCTTCCTCAATTTTTATTGCTTCTGTTCCTGTTGAACAAACTGTATTTCTCGCCTGTTACATTCTGGGAATCATTCTGCCTAGTCTCAGTTATCCAACTAACATCATGTTTACGTTTCTGCAATATTAGAATTTAAGCTCATTTCACTTATGTTATGTATTTTAAGCATGAGTATGTGATAGCAAAGGACATTAATTTTATTCTATATTTGTTCTGGATTTCTGTCCATTGGGAGCTTTGAAGAATTCATCTTCAAAGCTCCCAATGACATTTAATATGCTTCAGCCAAGGACTTTGTTCCCAGTGTATGAAATATAATGTGGTAGCACTGGCTTTGCTATCCAGGTAATGAAGAAGCCAAATCTTTCCATTTGCTTGCGGTATTGTTATTTCCATACTCAGTCCTTTTCCATAACCTGGATCACATTTCCTGAGTTAAAGATGCAAGTTGGTAAAGATTAGCTTCAGTTTCTTGTAGTAAGAAGTCATGGCTATAGGTAGACTACAGGTACTCCTTGATTTACAACATTTCATTTAGTGACTGTTCAAAGTTACAATGGCACTGAAAAAGGTGACTTCTGTCTATTTTTCACACTTAACGACTATTGCAGCATCCCTATGGTCATGTGATCAAAATTCAGACTTGGCAACTGCTTGGCAACTGATGTGTATTTATGATGGTTGCAGTGTCCTTGGGTCATGTGATCCATCTTTTAAGGCCTTCTGATAAGCAAAGTCAATGAGGAAGCGAGATTCATTTAACAACCATTTTATTAACTTAACAACTACAGTGATTCACTTAATAACTGTGTCAAGAAGGGTGGTAAAATGGGGCAAAGCTCACTTAACAATTGTCCCATTTAGCAACAGAAATTTTGGGCTCAATTGTGTTCATAAATTGAATACTATCTATCTATATCTGCTTTCCTCTTTTAAGTAGGCTGTTTTTCTTTTAAACATGATCCATTGTTCTTTGTCTGAAGATTCAAGAGTTTTTCTCCTGTGAGTCCTGACATACAGTATTTCTGAGCTTCATTGTATTACAATGCAACTTTTATCTTCTCCTATTATATTGAGTTCCACAGCTGTAATGAGTTGGAATTAGGCATAATATTTCTTCTTAAAAGGTCATAAATGGTGCATATCTGTTTGGCAGATTTAGTTCTTGCCTAAACATGATCAAAAGTGCAAGAGAAATAAAGTAAGAAACTAAGAGCTCTAAAACGCCTATCTGTTGTTTTTAATCTGTTGTTTTATTTGATAGTTGTACTGTACGTTCACTTTTTGTGAGATGGGCAGCTGTACAAATTGAATAAATAAATAAATAAATAAAATTCATTGTGCACTGGATTTGAAATGCGAAGAAGGTATAACAGTTTTTTAATTTTAATTTAGGTTAGCAATTGAAGACAAGTTGCTGGGATGATAATAAGGAATCTTTGTTGGATTTGCACTGCATTGGATTTACCCTGATTTATTGTCAGAGTGTATATTCAAATGAGGCTGTAGTTTTTGATAATGGTACCTCTTAATTGAGTACATGATTATTCTTCTGGATTTTATCTTTCAGTTAAAATATTTTTACATGAAACTCTGCTTAAATTACTTATTATTGCAACTCACTACACTACATTACATTACATAATTACATTAGGTTACATTATTATTAAATTAACAGGAGTTTAGAATGAGACTTTCTGTGATCGCCTCAATATTATAAATTCAGTGTAAATCCATTATTTAAGTCAATCTATGCAGAAATTTAGAAATGGATCTCATTTGTTTAATATGCATCAGGATGTTTGTTAAAAATCACTATTAACACCATCAGAACTTTATTTATGAAGTTTTTTTGTACATATTTTATGTAAATATTATCTTATCTGAATAATATCTAAATTGAATTTGTATAGTGTTCTTCCAGTGACTACCCTAAGATCTGATGAAAAGCAGATGTAACATCACCTAGTTTTCCCTACCTATCCCTTCAGTTTCTAGCTTTCTTTGCCATCTACCCTGAAGGTTGCTGATGAGCTCAAGCATTTTGTAATATTTTAATTGATTTAAATATATCTGGCCATAATGTTTTCATGATACATAACACAGTATCAAAAAAGCCACAGACTGGCTTTTTTGAAGGATTTTGGCATATCTGTATGCAATCTGAATTTTCATCAGATAGAAATATATTTGAGTGTATTAAATGAGTGAATATTTAATCATGCCTTAAAATAGTGTTTTTTTTATGCTGTTGAGGACCATTGTAAAATTTTGCAAATGTATGGACTATGCAGTTAAAATCCTTTCTATCTGTTTTTTAAACATTCAGGGAATTCACATTTTTCAGTGACTAAATTTATAGTAGCATTTGTGAATGGTACTCCGTTCCCTCTAAAGGCTCTTTGAAACTAAATTATATGCCAAAAAATATTGGTACAGAATTAAGAATTAATTTAGCAGTTCAGGCATGAGCTAAGATGCCAAGTGGACTTTGGCCTAACCAGCTGATTGTGAGGGCATGTGGAGAAATGAAACTGACAGTGGTTGAGCTTCTCTTACCTGACAGCGCATATGTAAAGGTGTGGCTGACGTTCTCAGCTGACTGTCGAAGATTTCCCCACATGCATTGAGTTCTGGCCAACTAATCAGTAAATTAAGAATGACTATTGTGGGGAGGCTGCAGGTTGCTACCAAATCAACATCCATGAAATCTCTCATTAGAATGAGTCTTTAAAGATTGCTGTAAACTTTCCAGTAAGTAGCATCATACAGACAATTAAAAGTCAATTCTCCTGCTCTTTGTTTTCTGAGACTAGGTGTCATATATGTATATATGATGTTCATAGAATCATAAAGCCGGAAGGGGCCATTGAAGTAATTAAGTTCAAACATCTGTTGCAAGAATCCAAATTAAAGCATTTCAAATATCTATCTAGTGCTGAACACATTCAATTAAGAGGCACTTATCACCATGATTGAATTTATTGTCCATAATGCTAGTAACCTTCCTTAATATTTAAGCAGAATCCACCTACCTGTAATTTAAATCCTTGTCTAAGTTTCTGGGGCAAAAGAAAACAGGTCTTTCTTCTATTTTTTTAAATATTTAAAAAGTGCTACCATAACCCCATTTTCTTAGTTGTCTTTTAGCCAAGGTAGAAGTTTCTATTGCTAATAATTTATCATCTTTTTCTGAATCTTTCCCAAATTTTCTGAATACTTTAAAAAAGTTCTATGTAGAACTGGATACAGATCTTTATTTTCTTCTATATATTGAAGATAATTTTTCATTCAAATACCCACTTACCTCTTTAGTTCATTTATGTCATTCTAGAAACAACAGTTAAACTTTATTGATATATTTATTTGAATTTATATGGCTGTCCTTGTAACAGTGACTCAGAACAGCTAACATATAATTAAAGCTAAATCATCATCATCATCATCATCGATGGACAAAAATGCTAAATCCAGTTTAAACATCTAGCTTACTGTAATCACCCATAATATAATGGCAACTAATATTCATCTCACAGGACTCCTATGCTCAGGAAAATAGCTTACATAAACATTAAAAGTTTCACTCAATCTTTCGGTAGGCAAATACTCAGCTGAACGTTTTGTGGAATTGAGTATCATAATGGATTGGGCCACATTATAAATCAGAAAAAGATGAGGAAAGAGTGCCTTTATTCTTAGTTTTAGGAACAATTTTGAAAAATAGTGATCTTGGTATGTAGCTGATCATAACAGATTCTGGGGACTGCAAAACAATCTTTGGTGCTGTATGTTAAACATTTAATTTATTATGTATTTCCAGTGCAGGTAATCCTCAATTTACAACCATTCATTTAGCAAGTTACTGAAGTTACAACACTGAAAAAGTGACTTTCGATCACTCCTCGCACTTCCAACCATTGCAACATTCCCACAATCACATGATCAAGTCCAAGTGTTTGGCAGTTAGCGTGTATTTGCAACACTTGTTGCATCCTGTGTCATGTGATCACCATTTGAGACCTTCCCAACCAGCTTATGACAAGCAAAGTCAATGGAGAAAGCTATATTTGCTTATGATGACCGCATGATTCACTTGAGTTCAGCAATTCACTTAACTGTGGCATAAAAGGTTATAAAATTGGGTGTAACTCACTTAACAACTATTTTGCTTGACAATGGAATTCTGGCTCTGATTGTGGTTGTAAGTTGAGAACTCTGTAGTATTGAATATTATGGCATGTTAGCATGTATGATACTGATGCTCATGGTAATACAATCCAATTCTGATTTAGCTTCTTTAAGGTATATCTTCATGATTCTGCCATTGTTCTTAGTTCTGGTACCAGAAGCCTCATCTGATATGACTGAAATCCGAAATGATTATGAGAATATTCTAGTCAACATGATTAATCATCTGGTGGGTAGCATTTTTTTGTTTGCATTTAAAACAAAGCTACTATATTTCTTTACAAGACAGTTTTAACGTCGATATCTGAAGAAATGACATTAGAAATAATTTATGTAGAACTTGCAGACGGAAAGATAGTATTGGTCAAGAAAAAAAAACCCTTAAGGAGAATGAGGTGATGGGATTTAAGCCTGTTAAGCCTGTTCTACTTATAAATAGTGATGGAAATGTAGATCCTATTGCAGTGGTTCATTTGAGTCAATTACTGTCTGATCTAGAAAGAATTACTTCTACTGTCATTTTTTCCCTCTCTCAAGGCAAATGTATTGCCTCTAGGTCAGCTTGTATTTCATGTAAATCAAGCTTTTGCTTGATGAGTTTTTGAAATGGATTACAATCACCTGAATTCCTAACAGAATATACAAAAATGGGCATCAAACAGGGAACCTTGCATGAACAATGGAATTTGTTCAATAAATTGGATCAAATATCTGGATCATCCTCTCTCTCCCTGGGGTTTTATAAGACCTACAGTAAGGCTTGATTCCAAAGTGAGTCAAATTTTTAGATTTATAGGAGAGAGGAACTTTTTTTTAATGCACTTGGATTATGCAATGACCCAGCATTAGTTCTCAGTCCTTTTTCTACAGGATTGAGACTAGACTGAGTAACCAGTCTGCTCCTTATAGTAAGTATATAAGTAAGTAAGTAAATATACTAAAGTAGTAAGTTTATAAATTTTTAAAAAATCTAGAAATTTTCCTATCCATCAAAATTAAAATCAGTAACAAGTTACTGCAAAGTAATATAAGGTGTCTCTTGAGCTAGAAATTGAATAGTGCCCTATTCCAAACCCAGCTATAGATAATCCTTACTTAGTGACCATAGTTGGGACTAGCAACTTTGTTCTTAAAGTGAAGTGATTACTAAATGAAAAAAATAACGTGACCACAACTGTCCTTAGGATTTTATTTCAATTTATTTTTCTTTTACCTTTCCTGGGAAGGTTGCAACTGCAGATAGGTTGCAAAGTTACATTTTCATCACTGTTATAACTGCAAATGGTTGCTTTCTGAGGCATTTACTAAGTGAGAATTATTTATATGATCTTTGCTCATACTGTGGGTATCTGTTATATGCAAAACAAACCCTGAACTACTCCCCATAAGAGATATTTCTCTTTGAAAGACCCGTGTAATAATGTATCTATAAATCCGTAGACTTTGTTTTTGATATTGAATGTATTCTACAGACTAGCATACAATGCTATACAAAAAGATGGAGTTGATTGGTTGGTTGCCAGGAAATTCTATTTGTGTGTCCAGCTTTTTGATTTCAGATACTAATATGTGATTTTTGGCAACTTTGGTGCAGTAAGTATTACTTGGTATTGTATGTCAATCAAAACCTCTTTTTAATATGGATGTTTTTTTTTAAAGCATTGTTTTTTGATGGTATGAATATGTAGTGATTTTGGTACATTGTGTTAGGATTTGTTTTGTTGCTGTCTAAGAATTGATCACTGGATTGGACACCGGACTTAAAATGTTTGTGCTAAGATGCTTGGGAACCTCCCCCTACCCTCCACTGAAGATTATAGTCTCCTTTTACAGGCCAGCAAGTTTTCTTTCAAGAGAATAAGAATGATTTTGCAGATTTGTCTCTATGCTGTAGCCCCATAGCTCCAAATCTGCTTCAAGGTGTTGGGAGCTTTTCACAGCAATCATGGAATCATGGTGCAGGGAGATATATAGGTAAGAACAATTGGGAAAAATGTGTTCCTCTCCAACTCCGGTGATAGCAGCTTCTGTTGCACGAAAGGGCATCCTAACAGCAGAAGGAGCTCCATGGGATACTGTCCATTATTTTCAAGCTTTCAACTTAACTCAGAGAATCCATTATTGAAACTGAAATATCTATAGGGCATCTCTTTTGATCTACAATTAGTGTAGTGATTAAGATACTGGACCTTGGATTATAATCCTTGGACACAGAAGTCAGCTAGATGACTTTGGGCTAGGCATTTTCGTAGTTCACAGAGAGGTTGCTGTGAGGAAAAAAATCGAAGGAGGAAGTGTTGTGCACGCTACCTTGAGTTGTAGAACATTAAGGCAGGAAAAACAAATCTACTGAATAAATAATAAATTTAAAAATTATTTCCACATATTTGGTGCATTCCAAAATATCCATGTATGATTACTGATTGATAACTTAATTGTTCATATAAAACAATTTAAATATTTAGAAATAAACTAAAAAATTAATAACTCTAAATTAATACATTAGTAACACTACATAATTTAAAACTAAAGAGTAATATTCAGTACTCAGATGTAAAATAATTAATATAGTGCTTCTTACATACGGTTTTTTTTATAGGAGACACTCATTAATCAGAACATCACATCCAGCTGTGACGCCAAGTTATGTTACTCCTCTTCATTTGAGGTAATGAAGATACCCCATGAGATAATCTGTCTGTAATTTGACAAGCCAATTTATGTAGCAATATGTAATTGTTGGGGATTGAATCTGAATTTTCAAAATGTAAGGATGTTTTATAACATTTTGCCTAAGAAAGCATTTTGGAGTATTCATTTACCACCATTTTGGCTGGTCATCAAAAAGGTATAATGCAACTATGAATTATATATATAAATAATGTCTCTGTGTGTGTATGTATGTGTGTATGTATACACACACACACACACACAATTCGTACCTTGCATTTTGAGAATTATACTCTTTCCAATTATTAAGACAGTGCTAAAAGGTTTGGCTTGTTTTTTATTTAATACATTAACAAAAATTACTTTCCGACTTTCCATTGATAAGATATTTTAATCTTTCTTCACTGCTGCTTCTGTGCAGGATAGGAATTTAAATAATCTGTCCAAGGCAAGAGGTATGGGAGGAGGTACATTGATGATGAATAGCCTTTCAGAACCGTCGAATAAGTATTGCTTTATTTCTCAACACTACATGGAATTTGACATCTATAACAATGGTTCTGTATTGTAACTATCTTCATAATAATCTGGCCTAAACATTGTACTTCCATACTTCCATGCAAAAATATAATTTTGAATTTGAAGTGAAACATTGCTACTTTTTTCTGCTTCGAATTTGAATTGGCAAATAAAATATTAGACTGAAAAGTACTCAGCAATTTTTAACTTTAAAATGGTTTCACTGTTGAAGCAGTTTTTCACATAGAAGGCTAAAGGAGGTAGGTAATAATGGGACTGGAAAGACTCAACCCAAACTACCATGTGACTACAGACTTCATTATGTGGCTCCAAGTTAATCTGTCTCTCTCAGCCTAAAGCTCCTTAGTTAGGAGAAAATCATAGACAACAATTAATAATGAATCATTTTTGATAATGAGAATGATACCCCTGCCAGACTGAACTGGCGGATATAATGGGAGGCAAGCAGTCCTTCAAGTAACCTGGCCTTGATGCAGAACTCAATAGATACAACCTATAAGTAGGTAAATGCAGTGAAGGAAAGAGCTTAGCTGAAATAAAGGGAATAGCTGTATTGTGGTCCTCACTCCTTAAAAAGGCTATGTATCTCAGGCTAGAGAAGACTTCCTTGAGTAGGAGACATAGCAGCTAAACAAAAACAAAAAGCAATAGCTTAAATTCCATTGTAAAAGTACACAACACATGCATCAGGGCAAACTTCCTGTTAGCTGTTTTAAAATTACGTCGAGGTCAATATATTACCTCTATGACTGTTGTGTATTTAAGAAGCAATCTCTTGCTATTAGGTAATTTGCAAAAGGTGCTTTGAATAGAATGAAATCCTAATGCTGACATGAAGTGTTCATCAGTAGACTCTTGGATAGTTTCAATTGAAAGAAACTTATACCACATATCATAGGAAGCATTCCGGATTAAAATGTACACCTAGCTTGACAAAACATTGTTTATTAGCATCAATATTTGTAAATAGTGTGCATCTATGTGCTTTCCAGTCTTGTTGCCCTGGAGAGAGACAGCTCTATTTTCTTGACCTTTACTGCTGTCTAATTTGAAGAATAACGAACATGGTTATATATAGAACGTAGATCTCCAATTTAATAGGATACATTTCTTTACAGAATGCCACCATTACTTGCCTGACATCGTGTCTGAAGATAAAGAGAAATTGTACTAAAATTTTTCCTGATGTAAAGAACAGCATGACCTCTGTTTCAGAGTTGACAACAAAAATATTAAATAAGGTATGTGTTTAGGAGAGTTTCATTGCTGCCTTGTTCTATTGCATTTTATTAGCTTAATAGTTTTTAAAAATCCAGAATAATTAGAATTCATGGTGGTAGCTGATAACTCATTGTATATTTTATGGGAAGAAAAGGTATAACTATAATACAGGAAAGATGCTTATAGTGAGATATATAACTATAATTCACAGAAGTTCATTACACTGAGACATCACAAAGTTTAGAATACCCAGTGCAGTGATGGCTAACCTTTCTGCCGTTGCGTGCCAAAAGCAGGGGGAGAGCAGGGGGATCGTGCGCATGCGTGCCCACACCTATAATTCAATGCCCACCCGTGCCCCACCCTCCTGTACAAATGCGCGTGCTCCCCCCGCTTTTGGCACACAATGGCACAGTGGGCCCATTTTTCACTCTCCCCAGGCTCCAGAGGCTTTCTAGGAGCCTGGGGAGGACAAAAACAGCCTTCCTCAACACCCCCGGAGGTCAGAAACAGCCTATTTCCCAACTTCCAGTAGGCCCGGGAAGGCCCGAAAATCAGCTGGCCAGCGGGCACATGTCTGCTGGAGCTGAGTTAGGGCAACGCTTGTGTGCCCTCAGATATGGCTCCGTGTGCCATCTGTGGCACCCGTGCCATAGGTTCGCCATCACAGACCCAGTGCATTCAAAACTAATTCAGGATATTTAGATTGTAGGCTTTCAAGTCCAAACCAAATGTTCAGGAGATTAATAATCACCGGAGGAGAAAACCTGTTGGTATATTTTAAAATTCTTACTTGCTAAATATTGGAATAAATGCATTGTAGTAATATGCTCTCATATGGCTACCTAAAGAAGTACAAAAGAAAAAAAAATACATATTTTCTTTAGAATTCTCTCATATGTAAACACTAATTGCCCTTATTCAGCTATGAATGCAATAGAGTAGCTCTGATTTTTCCATAGCATTTTCATCAGAAAGTGTCTGGTTCTAGTCAAATTCTGTCAGTATCTTTTAACTGGCAACAAACGTTAGATCTTTTTTTAAGGCCATGTCTAACTGAATTATATACTGTTCATCCATAAATATTAATTATAAACAGCTTATACGTTTATGTTTTGATCTAGAATGGTTATACCTTACAACCACTCAATCACCGCTGCAGTTATCGTCAATGCAGGAAAAACATCAGAAAATTTGACTGTACCCATACTTTATGTTGCCTAAAGAATGTTGTTTCAGCCTTGCGTTTCTTGTGGCGCAACTTTCTTTATCATAGTTATTCCTAAAGGTGATAAAGTGATAAGTATAACTTTTATAAGAGTTAAGAGTAGCTTTTATAATCTAGATATACATCAGACTTTTTCTACAGAAAATTATGCAAATATCCTCCGCTAATGCCTTGACAAGACTGTTGAATTTGTTCCATGAGTCCCACAACAGAAAAAAATGGAAGAAGAGAAGCAGGCTGCCAACATATCAAAGCTCTTAAGTGCTAATGAAAGTAAAGAAAAAAGAAAAAAAGACAATAGATGAAATGTTCCATATTTATTGGTTTCTGTTTTACAACATATACATGTGCTGTATATATTTTGCATCCTAAGAAATCTTCATCAACATAAGGATTCCTGAACATATTGTCTTCATATGGTAGTTAATAGATTTGGAAAGAAAATGAAGAGTGATAATTGAGGCAAGGTAGCAGTTTGGGGAATGGTTATGACAAAGGTACAAATAGATAGCTTGTAAGAATTAGGACTACGTATTGAAAAAAATACAATTTCTTTATTATATGCAAATCATAAAGGTTTTTGTTGTGGTACTTCGCAAAAATGAATAGATATTAAGTTTTTTTAAAAAATAAACCATCAGCCCTGTATAAATGTTTATTTAATACAATACCATTATGGTTGTCTCTAACTTGCAATTTTATGCAACTGATTTTACAGTATTAAGTTAGCTATAATTATGCACTCTACATATTGCAGTATGTAATTAACAATGCTTAATCACAGCTGAGCCAATTTTTTTTAACCTATGGGAGAATATTAGAGGGGAAAGTATTTGCTTGATGGTACAATGCCCCTTACTGACATTTAACAATATAAGTATTAGGGATGTTCAAATGTTTCAAATTTCAGGAAACTGTAACTTGAAACATTCCGTTTCATATTCAGGCATGCTGGTCTAAACTTATTGGACATGCGCTGACCCTGAAACATTCTGACAAGTGTTTCATGCCTCTTGAAATAGGACTATATATCCTGCATGCAACACTTTTAAGAGTCACAATGTTGAAATACTTCGGATTCAAAATATTATATCTGTTCTTTAAAAAAAGTTTAAGATCTCATGTTCAGAGATTAAATTAATAAATACATTCAGATTGCATAGTCCTAGCCAATTTCAATAGAAGACACAGATACTGGACATGTGTGCACAGATATAGGAGGTACAAAAAAATCAAAGCAGGGCTCTTCCAAAGCAACTGCAAACTAAAATAACAATTCTAAACCTTTTTAAATTATTCAAAATGGAATAAATAGTGTCTTTATCCACCTGATTTAATCTTAGAATGTGTGAACGCAAGCAGTGTGTTTTCAAAAATAGACTAAAATGTGAAAGCTCCTTCAGGTTATCTATTGGTGCCTTTATGGACATGTTCATGATTTTCTTGCAAAAAATATGAAAGTAGCTTCTCCCAGGTTCAGAGGTGGGTTTCTGCAGGTTCTGCTCAGTTCTGGAGAATCGGTAGTGGACATTTTGAGTAGTTCGGGGAACTGGTAGTAAAAATTCTGACTGGCTCTGCCCCCATCTATTCTCTGATTCCCAAGTCCCAGCTGATTGGGAGGAAATGGGATTTTGCAGTAACCTTCCCCTGGATTGGGGAGGGAATGGAGATTTTACAGTATCCTTCCCCTGGAGTGGGGTGGGTATCCTTCCCCTGCCACGCCCACCAAGCCATGCCACACCCACCAAGCCACACCCACAGAACCGGTAGTAAAAATTTTTGAAACCCACCACTGCCCAGGTTGTTGTCTTGATTCACAATCATTCAGTTCATGGTTGCCCCAAAGTGCTTTTTCCAAAAGGCAACTGGACTTTCTTGGTTCTTTTTTCGTTGAAAAAATTCTGAAGAACTAATCTGAAGAAGCTTTTTGGATGAGAAACAAAATGTTTTCAAAGAAAAAACAAACAAGAAAATCCAGTTGCCTTTTTGAAAAAGCATCTTTGGGGCTTCTAGGATGTTGTTTTGACTTCCCAGTCAGCCTTATGAGTTCCTGCAGTCTTGCTTAATAGTATTAATTTGTTGGCTCTGCTTAGCTTTTTTGACTTACTAAGATTAAAAAGAAGATGCATAGCACTATAGAAAGTGAACTCTTGGAGGAATAGGAGAATTGGAGTTATAACTCACAGTTCTAGCTTCTAATTACAATGAATGGAAAAATCTTAATGAAACCAATCACAATATTTGAGAGGGAGCAGGGAAATTTGAGACTATATTGGCAGAATTCTCTCTCACACTGGCAACAGCCCTACAGAACCCAAAAGTAACCCATTTTTCTCAAGTTTCTTACTTTCTACTTACTTTATTTCCACAAAGTTTACATGCAGAAAATATACATTTTTTTCCTCTTACCTCCACATTCTGTGTATGGTAAGTCTTGAACCTAGCATTTGGCTGTTGAACCTTTTTGGGGAAAAAACCTTATACCAGTGGTTCCCAAAGTGTGCGCCGCGGCTCCCTGGGGAGCCGCGCTATCGTCATAAGGGCGCCGCGAAATATTCCGCCCGCTGGGTCTAACGCTGATGCGCCATTTCTGAAACGTCTAGTGCGCATGCGCAGTTGCAAGTCGGATTGCTATGGGAGCCGCGAACCGAAAAAGATTGGGAACCTCTGCCTTATACCCAATATGTACAACCTGGAAAGAAGAACCATGTTCTCAAGTGTTTCTGTTCTAAAGTATACACACTCCTCGTTTATCCTCCTTCATTCGTTTAGTATGCTCATTTATCAATGCATAGCTAATTTGATTCAAGCATCAGCTTGCAAACACCATTATCCTTGGACACAGTATTGGTTCAACTCAAAACATTTAATGAAAAAAAATAGGTAATTTGTACCAATTCTCATATTAAGTTCCAAAGAAAAGTACTTTATGTTCAGTTCCAAAGAAAAGTACTTACCCAGTACTTACAAAAATAGAAAAATAGTTTTCTATTTTTACCAACTCTCCTTGACATATCTTCATATAAACTTCAGAGGAAAGTAAATATTTACTATTAAATATTTTTCCCCAAGGAGCAATGGCTATGCCTAGACTGACACTCCAATAAACAAGAACATAGCTCTAACTAGTATATTTTTATTTTCCTCCACTCCCCGTCAGATACAGCTTTAAGTTGAGTGTTTAATAAAGCTACTCAGCTGCCCAGTCACCAGGAGATGGGCAGCATATACATTTTATTAACTAATATCTAATATTAGTAGCTCCAAAGATCATGTTTTCTGAAACAAAATTAAATCAAGCAGAAGCAATTAGTCCGGGTGAAAAAAATTGATCAGGCAATTTCATATATCAACAAAATATATGTTGGGTTTGTCAAAAACAGATCATGCCAGACTAATTTTGTTGCATTCTTCGACAAAGTGACAAAATTAGTGGACCAGAGGAATGCTGTCAATATAATTTACTTGGACTTCAGTAAGGCATTTGATAAAGTAGATCATAACCTACAACTTGATAAAATAGAAAAATGTGGGTTAGACAGCATCATCACCAGATGGATTTATAACTGGCTAACTGCACTCAACGTGTAGTCCTCAATGGAACTGCATCTACATGGAGGGAAGTATGCAGTGGAGTATCCCAAGGCTCTGTTTTTTAGGGCCAGTACTCTTCAACATCTTCATCAATGATTTGGACGAGGGAATAGATGGGGAACTCATTAAATTTGCAGACAACACCAAGCTAGCAGGAATAGCCAACACTCCGGAAGATAGGCTTAAGATACAGAAGGATCTTGACAGACTTGAACATTGGGCGCTATCTAACAAAATGAAATTCAATGGTGAAAAAAGTAAGATTCTACACTTAGGCAAGAAAAACAAAATGCACAGGTACCGTATATGTGGTACCTTGCTCAATAGTGGTGGCTGTGAGAGGGATCTTTGAGTCCTAGTGCAGTGATGGCTAGCCTTTTTGCCGTCGCGGGGGAAGCACGGGGGGGTTGCGCGTGCGCATGCCCACACCCATAATTTAATGCACCCGCCTCCCCTCGCTTTTGGCACGTGATGGGCCGGTGGGCCTGTTTTTTGCCCTTCCCTGGCTCCAGAGAGTTTCTTGGAGCCTGGGGAGGGCAAAAACGGCCTTCCCCACCCTCCGGAGGCCAGAAATGGCCCGTTTCCCGACTTCCAGTGGGACCGGAAAGCCCATTTTTCGCCCTCTCCAGGCTCCAGAGGCTTTCTAGGAGCCTGGGGAGGGTGAAAACAGCCTTCCCCACCCCCTGGAGGCCGGAAACTGCCCAATTCCCAACTTCCGGTGGGCCTGAAAATCAGCTGGCTGGTGCATGCATGTACGCTGGAGCTGAGCTTAGGCAACGTTCATGTGCCCACAGATATGGCTCTGTGTGCCATCTGTGGCATGCATGCCATAGGTTCACCATCACGGTCCTAGTGGATAATCACTTAAATGAGTCAGCAGTGTGCTGCAGCTGCCCAAAAAGCTAACACAGTTCTAGCTGCATAAACGGATAGAATAAAGAGTTTTCAGAACCAGGTGGAAGTGGAAGTGGAGAACTGAGAATTAAATTCAGATAGAAGCATAAGTGTCCTACTCACAAATGACATGTTATTTCAAAGCATTACTTACTTATGATGATTTCTTACCTGGCAAAGTTCAAATATGTTTAATTTCCTTAACATTGGAGATAATTGAGATTTGCAAGATTGATGTCAGCAGATCAAACATGGAAACTGACGACATGCAAGTTAACATTATGGTTTGTTACCAGGTATAGTAGCAAACTTCCAGGTCCAAATGTCCTTCCCCTCTTCCTGACTTTATCTTGATGGGACCTGGGTAGCGCCATGTCTGAAATGCTTTCTCAACTTACACTTCTATTTTTTTTCCTAAATATGTCATTGCCAATCCTCTAATATATGCTTTACTGGTATCCCACATGTTTTGTAAAGATGTATCTTTTTTCTTATTCTCTTTTTTAAAAAAAATCAATTCTTTTCCCATATATTGTTGGAATTTTTTTTATTTTTTCCCCTTTCCATGTCATTATTATTGGATTGTGGTCTGCCCATACATTTATTCTAATATCAATTTCTTGTATTTTAGCTATTAATTCTGTTGACATCCACATCATGTCTATTCTTGACCACGATAGATGTTTATTTGAGTAGAATGTGTACTGTTTTAGACAAATGCATAAGAATTTAGAGGAAGAATATAAGAGATTACAGATGGAACTACAAAAAACCCGCACGATAAAAAAATTAAAAATCTGTTGAATTTGAAAAAACATAAGATGAATTTAATGGAAAATGAGGAATTGACGAATAAAATAAAAGCTACAAAGCAATTTTCTTTTTGAAAATGCAAATAAACCAGGATGATGGTTAGTATATAAAATGAAAAAAGAGAAAGAAAAGAAATTAATAAGTCAATTAATAGATCAAGATGGAAAGATATGTTATACAAGTGAGGAAAAGAAGAGGATAATTGAGAAATACTATAATGGATTGTATCAACAAGAAACAGTAGAAGATGATAAGATAGAGCAATATTTGAAGAAAACGGAACTGCCTAGAATCCCAGAAAAGTTCAAAAAGTTATTAGAAGAAAGAATATCTATGATGGAATTAATGGACAAAATTAGAAGACAGAAAAATGGGAAAACACCAGGCCCAGATAGATTATCAGCAGAGGTATATAAAACCCTACAAGATGTACTAAGCAATGTGATGCTGTAAGTATTCAATGAACTATTACTTAAAGCTAAAATTCCAGACTCATGGATAGAGGCATATATAACTTTAATACCAAAAGAAGAGGCACATCTGCAACAGATAAAGAATTATAGACCGATATCTTTATTAAATGTGGATTATAAGATTTCTGCATCAATCATGGCTGAAAGATTAAAAAAAAATACTAAATGAGTTTATACATTTGGATCAAAATTGCTTCATACCAAAAAGACAAATTGGAGACAATATGCGAACTATATTAAACACATTAGAATATTATGAACTACACTCAGTGAAACAAATAGCGTTATTTTTAGATGCACAAAAGGTGTTTGACAACGTGAATTGGCAATTTATGATAAAACAGTTGAAAATGATGGATTTTGGAAATAGATTTATAAATATGATCCAAACTATATATAGAGACCAAGCGGCAAAGGTGATGGGTAAGTGGTGAAATGACAGAGAAAATATAATTAGAAAAGGAACAAGACAAGGATGCCTTTTATCTTCATTATTATTTATATTAACATTAGAGATTTTAAATAGAAAAGTGAGGCAGGAAAAGGAAATAAAAGGAATGAGGATTAAAAAAGAAGAATACAAACTATAAGCATTTGCGGATGATTTGGTGTTTATCATGGAAGACCCAATAGAGACAGCGCCAAAACTATTAGAACAAATAGAAGAATATGGGAAAGTAGCAGGTCTGAAAATCAATAAAGATAAGACAAAAATATTAATTAAAAAGAGAAAAGCAAAAGAGGGAGATGATGGAGAAACTGGACATTCAAATTGTGAAGAAAGTGAAATATTTGGGCATCTATCTGACATCAAGATGTGCAATGCTCAAGGAAGACAATTATCACAAACTGAAAAATTGAAATAGACCTGGAGAAATGGAGAAACTTGCAATTATCACTAATGGGAAGAATAGTATTAATAAAAATGAATGTATTACCAAAAATATTTTTATTTCAAACTATACCAATAAAACTGGAGAAAAAATATTTTGAAGAGTTGAAGAAAATAACGTGGAAATATGTGTGGCAAAGAAAGAGAGCAAGGATTAACATAAAAATGCTATAAAATGCAAGAATTAGAGGTGGGTTTGGCCTTCTGAATTGGGAATTGTATTATCAAGTGGCAGCGTTAACATGGATTATAGAATGGATTTTATTAAGTAATACAAGACTATTGACATTGGAGGGTCATGATTTACAACTGGGTTGGCATGCCTTTTATGTAAGAAATGGCTTGCTATCAGTGTGGGAGAGAGTGAAAGAAAAACATTATTTGAATATTCCAATGTGGCTTTCTACAATAGAGGCGGTGACATACCCAAATATTGTGAACATGGGGAATATTGTTAGATGTAAAGACATTTTGACAAATCGGGGAGAACTGAACAAAAACAAGAACTAGAAAGTCAAGGGATTGAGATAGATTGGTATACAAGACTGCAAATACAATCAAGATATAAAGCAGATCGTAGACAATATAGCTTTAACTTGGGGAAATCAGAACTGGATGAAATATTGACAGGAACAGATGAGAAAATGATTAAGAAATTATATAATTATTTATTGTGTATTAGACTAGAAGATGAAGTAAAAGAAACAGTGATAACATGGGCAAAGAATTTTGGATACACCATAGAATTGGACAAATGGCAACAACTTTGGGAAAGAAATTATAAATTAACAATGTCAATAGCCTATAAAGAAAACCTGTATAAGATGTTTTATAGATGGCATGTGCCACCAGAAAGATTAGCTAAGATGTTTAAAGATAAATCAGCTAAGTGTTGGAAATGTCATCAGTTGCCGGGATCATACTATCATATGTGGTGGTTGTGTAAAGAAGCAAAACAATATTGGGTGAAAATACAAACATGGTTAAAGGGAATGTTGCAGCAATATGTAGAGTTAAAACCAGAGATATTCTTATTGGGAATTTTACTGGAGAATTATAGCAAAGAAGATACATATTTGATTATTCATATAATAACAGTGGCGTAGAATTGCACAACTGGAAATCAGATAAAATTCCGTTGGAAGGAGAAATTATAAAGAAAATTTTAGAATTGAGAATAAAAGATAAAGAGAAGTCGATGTATTTCAAGACATGAGATAAATTTTATGATTGAAAAGAAATAGAAAAGAAATATGAATAAGGACATAGAGATAAAATAGATAGAGAATAGATGGGGGAAAAAAAGAAAAATAGATACCCAGATGATGTCAAGTAAAAGGAGAAAGGGCGGGGGGGGGGGGGAAAAGGGAAAAAAGTGAGATATTATAAAAATGTACGCAAATGATGAAATAAAAATAAATAATAATAAGAAATTAAAATGAGAATAAAGATAATTAGGAAATCAGGGCTGCTCGAATACCACTTAGATTGAACTGAAAACAACAGGAGAGGGGAAGGAGTAGAGAGAGGAAGGGAAAAGAGAGGAGAGGAGAGGAGAAAGAAGAAAGGGAAAAGGGGAAGAAGAAGAGGGAGGAGAAAGGAGTACAGGAGAAGGGAAGAAGGGGGGAAGAGAAGTGGGGGAAGACAAGGGGAAGTAGGAAAGAGAAGAAGAAGAACGAAGGAAGTAGGAGGAGAAACAGGAAGGAAGAGAAGGAGGAGAAGAAGAAAGGTTGGAGTAAAGGTAAAGGGTAAAAGAGCAGCCCCGATAAATTAAAAATTAATGATGGAAATGACTGTACATGTAAATGTGTTTATGAAAAATAAAAATAAAAACTTTATAAAAAAACCTTACACTTCTAATGCATGTTCAAATTTCTTTTATTTTATCTTGATTGCAGCTTTTCGTCCTGTTCCTCAGCATTATTCCTTCTATCCATTACGCTGACAAATTAAACATTCAAAACTTGGAACATTATTGCAAAAAAAGATGAAGAATCTCAATCAGAATAGCTCTCACCACATAATATAATAGAATGTCAGTCAGAACCCTGGGTTCTTCTTAAGAAAAATTCTCACTTGATGCCCCAATCTCCAATTCTGCCGGTGTTTCTTCAGAAAGTGGAACTAGGACAGGCTGTTCGGCAGAAGCATGTTGTTCCATGGTGGGAAAAAGAAGGTAGTTTCTTCAGACAATTTTCCCTTCCCCCATTCTACAAGTAGATACAATTCATTCAGTATTAATACTTGCCAATTGTTTTTTTATAGTTCACTCAATAGAATGCCATGCTATATATCCCATACTTAATTAACTTCCTATTCAGGATGTCATGATGCTTCTGTTAAGACGAACAAATATGCCCAGTCTTTCACAATCAAAAGTTAATTAAAAAATTAAGAAAGGAATGTTGCTTCGTTGGTTCTTTTCACATTTTCTTCACATTTTCTTCAAGATGAGAAGTTTGGCCAGACCAAACTTAGATGATTTTATATTACTCTTAACAAGGAATTTCTGGCATTCGATATGTGAACATGTTCAAGGTCAACAGATATTTCCTATATTTCTACCAAGCTGGACCTGGAATCCTGTTCCTTCAGTCTGCTCTTCATAATTGCATATTGGGACACACATTATTTATTTAATTAGTTATTTATATCCCACCTTTATTATTTTTATATGTAACTCAAGGAGGTTAATGTACCCTAATACTGCTTCCTCCTATTTTCCTCATAACAACCACCCCGTGAGGTGAGTTGGGTTGAGAGAGAGTGATTGGCCCAAGGTCACCCAGCTGGCTTTCATATCTAAGGCAGAGTTAGAACTCATAGGCTTCTGGTTTCTAGGGCAGCACCCGACTTCCACCCTCTTCCCAGCAAAAAGTAAGTCAATGTAGGAGTTACTTGATTCTGCCCTTGCTTTCCAGTCTCATTTTTACTGAACAGCCAATGCATTTTTTCTGTTCCTTAAAAACACCTGGGAAAGCTTTTTTGTTGTTGTTGCTGTTTTAATACTTTCAGCTCATTCAGCTCATATTTCCCAAAACAATCCCTAAAATCTGAGTTACTTCCACATTTCCTCGGACATCTTTATTTCTATTCCTTTAGTTTTCTACAAAGATTTATAATTATGTTTTATAGTATTTTCAATTTTTAGGAATTTTCACCTAATGACTTTATCCCCCAATAGCTTTTTCCTACCCATAGAGAAAGATTCTTTAAGATATAAGAATTATATACACAATGAAAGTTTTATTAACAAAAGTCTAGGTTACATAGAACAAGCATTTATACAATGCTTTTGTTCTTAAAGAACATTTAGGGAAACAAAATTTACCTAATCAGAATAATGCTCATGTAACTATTTAGTAGAAATTAGACGACTGCTTTGTTACGAAGACCAGATTCATTATATTAAAACATATCAGAGATGCAATAATAAGATGTAATAAAGCATCTGCAGGAACATGTGAACATGTGAAAACTTTTTAATACAACAAATGTGGGTTCTTTGGTGAATAGGATGCATATTAAGTTATACTAACAGTTAATAGGCAAGGCAGAGCAGAATCCATATAATCCCATAGACCAAGGAAGAGCTACAGTGCATTCTGAATTTTTGTAATGTAAGCTCCACCGTACCAGTGTATTTTAAATAAAAAAAAAACAAAAATGCTAATCTACATTAAGATATTAAAGACTGATTTTCACTAATACACATAAAATTAGGTAACAATACAGAACTGGAATACTACATTTATGAATGCTTTTTAAAGAGAATTTTAACACACAAATACAATTCTATACCAATTAACCTGTTAATTCTTTTAGTTAAAAATTGCAGTTTGCCATTGGCCAATATACTGAAAAATAGGGACAAATCTTACTCAATGCATTTTTAATTGTCATCTGCCATAGCAAGCAGGTTTTGACTAGAATGAAGGTAGCATTAAAAATAAATCCTACATCATTCAGGTCAAAAAATGGAAATTGACTTGTTTTACTGAAATTATTACTAAACTTAGAAAATTAGAGACTTAGAAATAGCAATATTAAATTTTTTAAAAAACCAGATTAATTTTGGGAAAGGCACAAGTAAATGTTTTTTGTGGTAAAAAAAATTGCTGTAGTAAAGGAGGCTTACTAAAAAAAAATGTAACAATACTAATGTAGTTTGAGTTTAATATAATTCTTTTCGTTTTAGTTTCAGAAGATTGTGTAAGAAATGATAATGGTAAAGACACCCTCAAGTCAAAGTAATAGGAAGAAGAAAAATCATGATTGGGATATCATTTTCTGAAACTAGTGTGTCATAATTATACAATATTCAATGCTTTTGTGTTGGTACATTTCAGGCAGTCAAAAAGAAATTAAGTTAGGCCATATTGGCCAAGTTTTTAAAACTGATCACAGCCCTGTTTTTTAGGAAAAGAAGTTGATTCTAAGAACATGATTAAATTATATTTGATAATTTAATTAATTTATTAGCAACTCAGTCTTTTTCTATGAAACACATGGGAAGTTTTCCACATAGAAAAATATTTGTGCACAAAAACTTGTTATAGCTTTTTGGAACAAAAAAGCAGGTAAAATGCCAACTAGTTAGCTGTAATAGTACACGTGAAACTAGTAATTTCAATTTACATTAAACATATACAAATAATAAAATTTATGACTGTCAACCAACATTTAGCTATCGTCTAGGTTATCAACCAAATATCAATCAATATTTCTATTTATAACGTATTTTCTACTGAAACACGTTCTTTTGACCAAATGATTCAGGGCAAAAACTACAAATGAATAAGAACATTAATATATATGTATATTACAAAAAACCTTAGCGCTTGATTTAAAGTTTTGCTCCATTAAATATTCTCCAACAATATCTCAAGTATACCATCTAGAATGGCACAGTTTAAGATATCTAACCATTTATATACAATGTATTTATATATCTATATATATTATTTCACAACAAAAAATAATTGCCCAGAACATAATATGGTGCCTTAGCGCAAATTCCGGTGGAAAAATGTAGCAGAGATTTTCATACAGCCTTAGCAAGAAATCTATCTCTCATTTTACATTACAGGTGTATTCACAAAATCATTCTTCGAACACCACATTCACAGCAGTATTTTGCAGATTCAATTGGATATTTGGTACCACATTCATAACAGAATTTCGGTAACTGTGCAAGAGAATTTCCCTCACTGCTTTTTGAACTTCCTCCATTGATAGATGAACAGTCTCCACTGTCGAATCCAGCTCTATGTCAAGCATTAAAAATTCAAAATAATAAACACAACAAAGATTAGAGGTAAAGAAATACATATTTCAGTGATCTCTAAAATATTCTTTTCAGTAATAAAGAATTAATATATGAATTTTTGACCCAAGTAAACAACTTGCCCAAAAGAAACTTTTTCAGAATTCTGCTACTATGTTGACTAAATGTTTTATGCTCCACATTTTCAGTGGAAAACATTGCACCAATTACCTGAATTACCTGTAAGCATTAATGTCTCATTTAGAAATTCACATATAAAATGGAAGCCAAGGACCAAAGGAAATTTGGTGGTATTAGGATCCCTTACACTTTTAATACTGCTAAATTGCTCTGAAAATTAAGAAAGTTATGTTCAGGGAACAGTTACCAATTACCAATGGAGTATATTTTGGTATATGTATATGTTGGTATACACATTGACAAAGAAGTACAAAACAAAGTATCTGGCTTAGTCTGCCACCCCTAGAATTTAAAATAGAAATGAGAAGGAATTTCCCCACAGCTACTTCCTTGCTTTGTAAAATAAAATTGGCTGGGGGAATATCCTTACACTATAATCCCAATTCTCCTGTGAGGTATCTAGTTTGACTATTAGGAATATGAATAGATTTAATTTTAGTAAGGCTCTGAAGCTATGGGGAGAAAAAAATAATGACTTTCAGAAAAACTTGACTAGTTTAAGTCAAGTTCCACATTTATGTTGATTAGATTAGAATGTTTTACTTGCACAGTGCAAGATACATTTCACTGAGAAATGGTTCAATTTCATTGATTTTTTTTTTAAAAAAAATCTGACCCTTTATGCTTTTCTCTGTATTTTCACATTTTTATCCTTTTCTTTCATCTGGCAATTACTTCATCTTAATTAAAGTCAATAGATGCAAATATAATTTACCTGGCTGAATAGGTTTCAGTACCAAATGCTTTTCTTTTGTTTGCCAACATACCCGGACCGGTGCTTCGTGTCATATTAGTAGATGCTCCCATCCGTGGTTTCATGGGCCCCCTTAAAATATATTATTATTAAATGAATTAGGCAGAATTAAAGTTATCCAGTATTTAGGTTTATCCCAAACCTAACAAGTATGGCAAGCTTGATTAGATGCATCCATTTTCCTGCATCAAATCCCAGCACAGCATATTCCATAGATCTGCCTAATTATTCTAGTGATCTTTTCAGTGTCTATAGCTGCTGTGGATATTCCAGAACAACATATACCCTTGTCTTGTCCATCCCGTTTTTTCCAGTCTTCCCTTCCTTCCCTCTTTTTGCCTTCTCTTGGCTGCTACTGATGTCCCAGCATATATCCTTGTTCATCAGCAGATTTTGTCCATTAAATCAAGAGTTTATCATCACAATTACAAAAATTACAAAAGTTAGAGTACCTGGCACTAATTGATAAAAGTTTAGGAAACAGTCATTATTACTAGTATTAATGCAAGAGTTTGCTAAAGAAAATTTGCAAAATCGCTATCCATATTCCTGGCATTGTCATTTTATATCACTGCAATTAAATTGCGCAGTTCGTGCTTTTCAAAAGTGCAGAATCATACTCTTATGTTATTTAATGTAAATCAAGTCCTTTGCTTTATCATGGGTTTGCGCTGTAGAATAAAAATATTAAGTATCAAATTATTCAAAAAACACAAAACAATGAGAGATTAAAAAAATATTGTGCATTAAAAGCACTATCTGTCTCACACAACAATTTATAACAAAACAGAACAGCTGGAATTTATCCAAACTCAAATTATTTATCATCATCTTCAAATTATTGTCTAATTTTTATATAAGATCAGAATTTCATTTCTTAAAATTTCCTGCTTTTGATAGCATTATCCACGTCTTATACAGAAGCTACATGTTGCCATCTAGAAGATAAAGACAAACTATTTTACTCTTTAATTTCTTTATCATCCAGTAATTGAACACAATCAAATGTTTTATTTCAAAGGAGAAAACACCTCCAGCTGGTAAAAGAAATAGGAGGATAATCAAGAGGCTCAAAATTTCTTTATCCAAAATGTTCAAAACTATAGTATCACCACAGGGGAGAAAGCATTAAAAAGATAGAAGGGTTAGCAAGCAGAGCCAAGCAAAATATCAGAGCCCAAAGTGTTTTAAATGAACGTTGGACTTACCTTGAACGTTCTTTCTATGTGCGCTGCAGAAGAATCCAAGCATGGGTTAATTCTGTCTGTGACGTCAGAGAACTGAGTTGGAAATTTCTTTGGCCATGCCTACTTATCCTGGCCGATCCTCAGTTTTTTTCAACGAAACCAGGAACTGAAAAAGACGCAGTCCACCGAAGAAACGACCACTCCTGGACCCCGAACCATGACAAGCCAGGGTGGGATTGGACTCTCCTGCAGCAGACATAGAAAGAACGTTCAAGGTAAGTCCAACGTTCAGTCTCCTGTGCGCTGCTTGGAGAGTCCAAGCATGGGATATACCCAAGCTAAATCGTTACAGGGCGGGAGACAGATTGGTCCAGGGTCCCCTCGGCTGGCAGGACACTGTGCAAAACCCGTCTTCCGAAAGCTGCTTCCGCAGATGCATACTGGTCCAGTTTGTAATTCTGCACAAATGGAGAAGGAGAAGCCCAAGTGGCAGCCCTGCAAATCTCCAGAATCGAGGCTTGCGTAGCCCAGGCAGCAGTAGTGGCGGCACTACACGTAGAATGTGCCATGATGAGACAGGGCACGGGCCGTGCCTGTTGTTCATAAGCTAAGGCAATGCAAGCCTTGAGCCAACGTTCAATGGTGGATGATGATACTTTCTTTCTCATAGACGTGAGCTGGAAGGACACGAACAAGGCTTCCGTTCATTGGAAGGATGCTGTGCATTTAATGTACCTCTTTAAAGCCCTTTGAATGTCTAAGGTATGCCAGGGTTTTTCACGTGGATGTCTCGGGTTGGGATAGAAGTCAGATAGAATAACTTCCTGCATCCTGTGAAACAAGGTATTTTATCTTTGGCACAAATGTAGGGTCTAAGCGAAGAATGACCGTTTGGGTAAAAAATGCACAAATCCTGGCGCACCGAAAGAGCAGCAAGTTCGGATATTCTGCGTGTAGATGTAATCACAACCAAGAAGGCAACTTTAAATGTGAACAGTCTGAGAGTGGTGGTCCTTAACAGCTTGAATGGTGGTGATGTGAGAGCCTGCAAAACCACGGATAGAGCCCAAGTTGGGTATCTGTGGACTGTTGGAGGTAATAAGTTCCCAGCTCCTTTCAAATAGCTGCGGATCCTTCGATGGTGAGACAGAGGAACAGCTGCCTCACCTGGCAAGATGGTTGCCAAGGCTGCAACCTGGCAAGGTAGGGTATTGGTAGACAACCCCTTCTCCAGGCCCCGTTGCAGGAAATCCAGGACCTGTGGAATAGTTACAGATGTAGGAACCAGGTTCTCTTTGGTGCACCAGCGACAGAATGATGACCAGGTGGCATTATAAATCTGGATTGTCAATGGTTTCCTAGAAGCAAGAATAGTGGAAATCACATTTGGTGAATAACGCTCTTTCCTCAGGGTCTCCCGCTCAAGTGCCAAACGGCCAGCCTGAGCCACTGGGGTTCTGGGTGTTGAAGGGCCCCTTGGCTGAGGGAGACGTTGTGTGGTGGTAATATCCAGGGATGCGATATGGACAGCGACATCAGATCCGCAAACCATGGACGTCGCGGCAAATGAGGAGCCACCAACAACACCTCCGCCTCTTTCTCCAATATCTTCCGGATCATCTTCTGGATTAGCGGGATTGGAGGAAAGGTATACAGCAGGTTGGCTGGCCACGGGCAACAAAGAGCATTGGTCCCCTCGGCTGCTGGTGTCCAATACCAGGAGAAAAACCGAGGCAGTTAGGTGTTTTGTGGACTGGCAAATAAGTCCATGATCGGAGTCCCAAAGCGAACCGATATGACGTGAAAGAGGTCTGGGTGGAGTCGCCATTCAGACTGGTCTATTGTTGTTCTGCTTAACCAGTCCGCCTTGCAATTGGATGTCCCGGCAACGTGTTCCGCCCGCAGTGACAGCAGGTGTTGTTCCACCCAGAGACCCAACTTCCTCGCCTCACGCATGAAAATCTTGGAACGAGTACCCCCTTGTCTATTGACATGAGCCTTTGCAGTGACATTGTCCGTCAACAAAAGGACATGGTGATTTGATAACTTGGTTTGAAAGTGGCACAGCGCTAGGTGGACTGCTCTCAGCTCCAGCCAGTTGATGTCATTGATCCTGTTGAGACTACCGCCCTTGAGTCACTTTGGAATTCAGGTGGGCATCCCACCCAAAAAGGCTGGCGTCCAATGTTAACACCAGTCTGGGAGGGTCTCAAAAAAGGCAACCTTTGCCATGACTGCTGACTTCCACCAGTCCAGGGAGCGAAGAACCTGTAGAGGAACCCTGACCCTGCGTAGTGAGTTGCTGTGCCCTGACCTCTGACTCGGCAGAAGGAACCACTGTAAGGCCTTCATATGTAAACGAGCCCAGGGAACTATCGCTAGGCAGGATATCATTTTTCCTAATAACCGGGAAAGGAGCAATATGGGGACTAGCTGTAAGGACTGGACCCGAGCTACCATCTCCCTCAAACTGTCCCTGCGGTCTTGAGACAGGAAGACCTGTGATAACTGAGTGTCGATCACTGCCCCTAAATGAATAAGCCTGGTGGATGTTGTCAATTGGCTTTTGTCCCAGTTCATGGAAAATCCGTGTTCCTGAAGGGTTTGTACCGTAACTTGGAAGGTCCAGTTCTGCCTGCTTGAGGGCGACAACTGAATTAGAACATCGTCTGAATAACATTGCAGGCGGATCGGCTGAGCCTGCAGATATGCCGCTACTACGTCCAGCAATTTGGTGAAAGTGCGCGGGGCTGACGGAAGGCCAAAGGGTAGTGCTCGGTATTGCCAGTGATGGCCTGCAAAGGCAAACCTGAGAAACCTTCTGTGGGACAATCTGATGGGCACATGGAGATACGCCTCCTTGAGATCTATGGATGTTAGAAGATCCCCTTTTCTGATGCCACCCAGGATTGTATGAAGGAATTGCACCTTGAACCTTTTGTACTTTATATGAACATTTAGTTGTTTTAGGTTCAATATAGCCCTTTGGCTGCCTGAACTTTTGGGAACTAGAAAGAGGATGGAGTAAAACCCCAACCCTCTTTGTCCTTCTGACACTGGCTCTATGGCCCTGATATCCAGCAAGTGCTGGATCTCTGCCTCCATCATAACTTTCTTGGAGGCATCCCTGGGAACAGGACATTGAATGAATCGTCGTGGGGGTTTGGAATAAAATTCCAGCGTCAGTCCAAGGTTTACTGTCTGTAAGACCCAAGCATCTGTGACCTGCCACTGGTCGGCGAACATCCTTAACCTGCCGCTAATGGGGACCTGAACTCGTGAGTCACTTTGAATGACGGTAAGGCCGCCCACCTGCGCCCCTGAAAGAACGTCTAGATTGAGGTTGCCTAACCCTGTCTTGAAAGGTAAACCTGTCCTGAGATCTGTCCATGTTGTGAGAATATTGTCTATGGAAATGGGAGGTGGAATATCACGCCTCAGCAGTCCGAAAGGGCTGCCTGCGGTAAAAGGGGGTAGATCTCCTGTCTGTCCTCCTAGAAGCTTGAGGTAGGACCTTACGTTTATCCTTGCCCTCAATTAGGATAGGGTCTAACACCTCTCCAAACAACTGCTGTCCTTTAAAGGGGGCCATAGCCAACCGCCATTTGGACCTCATGTCTGCCTGCCACTGGCACAGCCACAATAAACGTCTAGAAATGACATTGGATGCCAGAGTTCTAGAAGCAAATTTGGTAGCATTAAGAGTCGCATCAGCCAAATACTCAGTTGCAGCAATTATTTTACTAAGGTCTTGTTGAAGATGGGTATCTTCAGGAGATGGCCTAGCCTGCATTTGTTTCATCCATAAAAGTGTTGTCCTAGAAAAAAATAAGGCTGCTGAGGCAGATCTAATTGCCCAAGCCGCTGCTTGGTGTGTTTTCCGTGCAGCCAACTCTGCTTTTTTATCCTCAGCTCTCAATCCTTCAGCAGTGTCAGAAGGGAGAAGAGTAGCTGAAGACAAATTTGCTAAAGCAGCATCTACCGATGGGACTTGAAGAAGTTCCTCAAGCTCTTTTTCAGCTGTGTACATCTTTTTATCCATGCCACTGGGTGCAGGGACTGAAGCAGGTTGCTCCCACTGCTGTTAAATAACATCAACGAAAAATTTTGGTGAAGGAATGACTTCCTGTGTTGTGATCTGTTCTGTAAAAAGACTAGCACAAAGATCCTGAGACTGCAAAGGACTTGTGGTAGAACTATCCATCCTACCCATGTTCGCCGTAGCTTTGGCCTTAAGCAATAAGGTCTTAAAAAGATGAGGCCTGAATAGACCTGAATATGTGGGTCTATCTGGGATCATCCTTTTCTCATCTGAAAATTCAAATTCCCCTAATTCCTCTTCTCCTTCCAGTGAAGCCTCACTGTGAACCGGTTGGGAGGTACAATGGGAATCTTCAAGATGACCTTTGTCTCTATGCTGATGGTGCAAGGAATCAGATCTAGAAGGGCCTGGCTGTAAAGGAGCCAACAAACCCCTTTTAGCAAATGCTTCATCAATGCCCTGAGAAATAGTCTGCACTATAGCAAAAGGCAATTCTGCAGATAACCCCTGTCCTGCAGTCTCCTGAGGGCGGAGCCCAGCTGCTGTGGGCATAAAAGTGGCAGATGGAACAGCCTGTCTGTTAACAGGTACAGGTGATGCACCTGAAACAGACAATATAGGAGCCTGATCAGTCCCTTCCTGAAAGGGAACAGCTTGAAATCCTAATGACTCCTGAGGCACATTAGGAGACCAATTAGGTTCATCCTGTGAACTTGGATTCAACTCCTTATCAGGCCCACCTTGATTCCCAGAAGGTACTGGTGATGTAGGAATGCCAGCTATTTTCTGGGCTTTTGCAAAATGCTTCTCCAAGGCTTTTTGCCTTCTTTGAACATCTTTTTCAGTTGCTGCAGATGAGAGTTTGGCCTGCTTAGCCTGAGAACTGGCAGCCACCTTACTAGAACGTAATCTGGGGTTTTTAGGGGCAGAACACCCTGCCTGATGTAAACTAGATGATGACCCTTCTGAATCACTAATATTTGCCATTATTGAAGTATGCAAGGTCAAATTATACTCAAAGGTGACTATTTGGGGAAATTTGTGCTAGGAAATCCTAGACTTATTACTCACTGCGCAGCCCAGGTCACCAATTTAATGCCAAACCAGCAATACGGCTTGTAATGCGTCTAAGTTGCAAACAGCAGCAGCAGCAAAAGTAGCAGCACAAGCACCCACGTGCTAGCAATGGTGCAGGACCGGCAACACGGCCCCAACCGCCAGCAAACAGCGCCTAGAAACCGGCAACACAGTCTACTTATTTATTGATTGGTTTGATTTATATGCCGCTCTTGTCCGGAGACTCAGGGCGGCTTACAATGCGTTAAGCAATAGCCTTCATACACTTGTATATACCTGCTTAGTAGGGCTTTTGCCCCCCCCCCCCAAGTGGTGTTCTTTTTTTTTATTATTATACAAAGTCAGCTTATTGCCCCCACAATCCGGGTCCTCATTTTACCTATCTCGGAAGGATGGAAGGCTGAGTCAACCTTGAGCCTGGTGAGATTTGAACTTGCAGTAATTGCAGGCAGCTGGCAGCTAAGTGCTATTTAACAGTGCTTTAGTCCGCTTCTCCACCAAGGCTCCTACTTGCGCTTCAGACAGCTTCCAAACAATCTCCAGGCCTTAGAAGGACGATTTCAGGAAGCGATGTTGCTGCTGGCCGTCTGATTCCTCTCTCGCTGCTGTAAAAGCTGCAAACAAAATGGCTGTCGCTCACAAAATGGTGGCTATCAGCCCTCCGATCAGCACGTAAAATTTCTGCTCTTCGCCTTCCTCACGGCAAGAAGAAGCGGAGAACCAAAGCCCTGGCTCTCCCAGCAGCAGTGATGGCCTTTCCAAGCCTTTGCCACCCTCACCGCACCAAATGATCCACGTGGCAATGCTGCCTTAGTAGGGATCCGATCACTACTGTAACACAGCCCTCAGCGCTGACTCACTTCCTTAAGCAGTCCCTGCCAGCAAGATATTTAAAGAGGCTCTGTCCTTTTTCCTTTTTTTTTTTTTTGAATATCGAAATTGAGCAAATTAATTAATAATTTGAAGAGCCAACTCAACAAGTCTCTCTTCCAGACTGAGTTGAAAAAAACTGAGGCTTGGCCAGGAGAAGTAGGTGTGGCCAAAGAAATTTCCAACTGAGTTCTCTGGCATCACAGACAGAATTAACCCATGCTTGGGCTCTCCAAGCAGCACACAGGAGAATGATGGCTGCATTTATAAATGAAATATTTGGAGCTGCAACCTGAAAAAGTGGATAAGCTTTCTACTCCACCCGCCCCTCACAACAGATAGATGGAAGTCTTCTCTTGCCCTGAAAAGTGCTGTATTGTGAAAAATTGCACAAGCCATAATACGGAATGCTACAAGCAGAAGTAGAACGAAGCAATTTAAAATTTAATCACTCCTAAGGTGTGCCAAAGGTGCCTAAAGTACAGGTGATATACCAAATGACTGAAGCCATTAAACCTCTTAAAATAATTTTATCAAACTTGTAATGAAAATCACTTGTAATTTTATATGCATTAACACAGCTACTGGTGTCACTGAGAAATGTTATCTCAGGATTATAGAGAATATTTAATATCAAAACATTAATTATTCATAGTTGAAATCCATTTATAACCTTAATCAAATCATTCATGGGAACGGATACATTTATAAGACATTTTGATATAGACTGTCTGGTAATGACTCAGTAATTAGCCTGGCTCTGATCTTAAGAATGGAATAGGAATAGACCTTTTTAAGGCTAAGATTAAATCAAATATTTAGTTATCTGTAACCCAAAACAGCTTCAAGTCATAATTTGAGATATGGAAAATGCGGTTAAGGCAACCACATGGAAATGGAAATGAGAGCAGGTCAAGTATAGTTCTAGAAACTTTCAGCATCTTGTCCTGTGAACCCTACTGTCAGATTTCCTTTAAGAATATACTTACCCTATTTGTGGACTCGCTTTCATTACGTTTTTATGAGCTGGAGAACTCTGGATTTTGTTACCCACTTGTCCACCTGGAGACAGTGTTTTATTTGCAGAGGAACCTTGTCATGAAAACATGAAAAACATTGTTTCTTTCACTACAAGACTGAATTTCCACATTTCCATATCTTTATGCACAGTCTAAGACCTCAGTGCAAAGCCTAATACAAAAATTGTCAGCAGAATAACACAGTTAATGTAGTCATACCTCAAAAAGTTGAGCATGAGGCCAAGAAAATCAAGTTGATACTCAGGAAAATGCTAAATTTGATCTAACTTAATTGTAATTTAATCAAAAGTATTTTCTCTCAGTCTATGGATATTTTACTGTTCTTTTTCTTTCACACGAAGAATTACAATTTAGCAGTAACCTTTAGATGGATTTGGTCGCCACTCTTAAGATTTCAGACCACCATAGGATCCCTCCCCCCCTCATTTATTCAGAAATAAAGGGCAATATTAAGTCAGCAAGCTTAATATTTTAAATGACATTGAAGAATAAGACCCTTGTCCTACTCTTTTATACAAGATTAGAAATGAGATTCCAATTTCCTTCTATAGTATTAACAAGCCAGGAGAAATAATGATAGAAAGATAGGGAGATAAACAAGACATTAATATAGCAGTGACTACTCAACTCATTTGTTCATTCATTTCCTAGGAATCTTATGAAGCAGGACACTGAAAACAGCACAATTGCTTTCAAAATTATTCATCTCAGTTTTTAAAAAAGCATCTTGAAATTGTCATTTTAATTATTGAGATGTGGTTGCAGAGAAGAACTTAAAAATGTTTATTATGGCAGATAATCACCTCAAACATATGATCAGAACTTCATTCACATTCTGCATAATAGAGGTTCATCTGTATTAGCACTATCTATTCTAACTTCTAGCAGCTTGGGCTAAATCTGTTTTAAGATTTAAATTCCCTCTGCTGAGGGAGCTACAAGAGAATGCCTAATTACAAAATTCCAGACAAAGGAAACACACACACACACACACATATCCATTACTTGGTTGTGGTAAGCGTGATAAGGTTGGCGGTGTTAGCCCTGAAGAAGGTATCTTCTTTACTGTTGGTGTCTTGTACTGAAATAACAAATATGATATCCATTAAGCCAGTAATTTAACAGGTTAAATAACCTTCCACAATCATGCTGACTCAGTGTTACATTTTTAGTGCCCCATATTTAAGGCAGACTACCTACCTTTTTTATGTATTACAGTTAAAGCATGCTACTTTGTTTTTAACAAGCATAACTTTCAATAAGGAGGAACTTCCAACGAAGAGAGGTATTGCAATATAACAAGAAGAAACCAGTATGTTATTTGCTACTAAAGCACATCAATCAAACCATAGACCAATGGTCAGTGTCCAGGAGTTATATTCAACACATATAGAGAGTCATAGGCTCTGATGGTTGTTCTACACTGTAGCAGTACTTCTCCAAGATCTCAAAAGAGGAGACTCCTTCCTTCCCTTCCTTTTCCTCCCTCCCTCCCTAATTAATATAATGATAAATATGTAAAGCATGAGCTCTAACACTGAACAATGAGCTTTCACACTGAATCTAGATTAATTCTATGTAATAGTAGTGTAAAGTAAAATTGGTATTGGACTACATATGGAATGTATGGCTTGGCTTGGCTAACCTTTGTTTCTTACTTCCCTCTCTGAAGAATGGAAATGACTCTAAACTTATCGCAAGTATAGATATTGATGCAACTGAAAATCTGTCATGATTAAATTATGGAGTCTATTACCATAAGGATGCTGTGCTGGATAACAACTAATGGGGGTTTATATAAATTAATGGAAGATAAGCCTACTTCTAGATAAATTATTCATGTGATTAAATACTCTTGGCATATTCTGCATAATAAAGAGGACACTGAAAAGATTTCAAAGCAAACAAGGTACTTTTGGGAAATGATTTAAGATAAAGTGATTAGACTTTAATATTTGTTTGCCTTTTTATTTCTTCAATGAAAGCTAAAATAGATTAAAATAATGGCCTATCTGTAATGTTCAACTTCCCATAAAGCAGGGGTAAAATGCTCCCGGTTCGGACCGGATCGCCCGATCCGGTAGCGATGGAGGCAGGTGGTTCGGAGAATCGGTAGCAAAAATCCCTGCCCCCCCCAGCCCAGCTGAGTCGCACAATCATCAGAGACTTTTTTAAAAAAAAATTAAAAGCATTTTTTTCTACAACCTCTTCGGTGGAAAAAAATGCTTTTAAAAGTAAAAAAAAAAGCCTCTGATGATTGCATGGCTCAGCTGGGATCGTCAAATGCTTTTAAAAGCCTCTGATGATCCCAGCTGAGTTGCCTGATCGGCAGAGGCTTTTTTTCTTTTAAATGCCTCTGATGATCCAAGCTGAGTTGCCTGATCGGCAGAGACTTTTAAAAGGAAAAAAGCTTCTGCCGATCAGGCAATTCAGCTGGGATTGTCAGAGCCTTTTGAAAACATTTTTTACAACCTCTTTGCTGAAGAGGATGTAGAAAAAATGATTTTAAAAGTAAAAAAAAAAAAGCCACGCCCACCAAGTCACATTACCCCCCCCCCCCACCAAGCCACACCCACAGAACCGGTAGTAACAAACTTAGATTTCACCACTGCCATAAAGGCTTATAAAAGGTAGTATGTATGGGTTCTGTATTAATTAATTACTCCAGGTTTCTTAGCTCCTTCCCAGATTTTGTCAGATAGTTTTCGTTTCTTAAGTATCCAAAAGAAAGAATGGAATGGAATGGAATGGAATGGAATGGAATAGAATAGAATAACAGAAGTTGGAAGAGACCTTGGAAGTCTTCTAGTCTAACCCCCTCTTGAGTCAGGAAACCCTATACCATTTCAGACAAATGGTTGTCCAATCTCTTAAAAACCTACAGTGTTGGAGCATTCACAACTTCTGGAGATAAGTTTCAAGAATTTTCAAGTTATGACTTAACTTTAAAACATGTTTGTTTTTAAAGCAGTAAAATGTAAAGCATGAAATGATAGATAGTAAATTTATTTACCTGTGTTCGAGCAGGAAGCTTCCCTTTAACTTCATTAACCACTTTCCCTTTATTAGAAATACGTGCTGCCTGTTCTTTGCAGAAATTGATATGTCGATCAGCTGCATTTTCATTAAATCGCCTCTGGCAGTATGGGCACTGAATATAATCTATATTCAACAGAAATTTATGCAATACAGATATATAACAAATGGCTATTCATTACTTCTTTCACTCAATTAACCAACACAATTTTGCTTCCAAGAAAAACTTAGAATTAATACCCTGATGTCATAACATTTATAACAGCTGCTATTTCCACCAAAAATATGTGTGTGTGTGTTGAATATTTCATAGGACTATATAAGTTCTGCAGGGGAGGGGAGGGGGAAATACAGTACATCAATCTCTAGAATGTATGTAAATTATCAAGTTACTGGAACACTCCATTATTTTCTTTTAACCACCGAGCTAAAAATAAGCTTCACTGTATTTCTGTCTACCTTCACAATTTCCAGATCTCTGAGTCTTATTTCAAAATTCTGAGAATAAGCAGGGAACCAATCAGTTCTCTTCCATCTAATCAATAGAATTCTTTAAAGGAACAGATTCCAACTACATCCCACCCGCTGAGCTGCTTCAGAGTTTAGTGGTAATTAAAGAGCGCTTCACCTCTATTCCATATGTGCTAACATTTTTCCATGTATATGTATATGTATATGTATATGTATATGTATATGTATATGTATGTATGTGTGTGTGTGTGTGTGTGTGTATAAAAATACAACCTGTGTCCATCTATCTAAGTGTTTGCAAAGAAAAAAATAAAAGTTCTTGGGAGTTCTGTTTCTTCTGTTTCAATTACAAAAATGCTTGCAAAGTGTGATGAGGGAAAGATACCAGTATATTTGCAACCACATAGTTTTTACAGAAATTCTAGTTTCATACAGCAATACAGGACCCCCATGTTTATATGGGATAAGGGAAAGGTATTGGCTGACGGCTGGCTTTGGAAAAATCAAAAGTGGTGGGTATTTTTTTTTTAATGGAAATTTAAAACTGATTTAAAAAGTAGATTCAATGATACAGTTGTCTGAATTCTTTCCCTAGGACAATTAGACTGAACAAGGTCTTATTTGTGGTCGCACATGGGGAAATGTGGTAAAGCAAGAGAAAAGCCAGTTAAATCTCTGTAGGTTCCTTTCCAACTCCAGGTGTAAAAGGTTTTAGTGTGAAACCTCTGACAAATAATCAATGACAAATAATCAAGGCAACAGTAATTTACGACAAACATGCCACTTTTACTGCTGATGTAAATGTGCAATTATTTCCTATATAATAATTTAGAAATGATTCAGTAATGGAGCTTTGTGTGAAGATTAAAAAAAAAGAATCATGGTATCAGATCTGGGTCAGTCATTCATAAAAAATATACTGTATATAATTAAAGTTCTGCATATAAAGGAGACAGATATACAGAACAGACATGATGGGTACAATCTAATTTTTTCAAAGCATCCAGTGTTCCTAAAGATTTACTCTCTGAATAAAAAAAAAAAATCAAATATAGAGGATTTCGGATATAAAGATATCTGTTCTAAACAAGCATGGTGATCATGTACGATTGATTGATAGAGCTATGTAACTATTCAAAAATAATACTGCATGAACATATGCTAAAATGTATACATATCTCAAATTCAAATTATATACCAGGATCATAAGAAGGAGGTGGTGGTGGCGGCAATTTTCCACCTTCTTTAAGAACCTGATCTACTCCTTTGGCTGCTCTTATAGCTGCTATGAGTTCCTCGTGCTTTCGTCTCCAGCTTGATGGTTTCTTTGGAGGTTCTGGCTAAGGAGATAACACAGACAGCAGACATAGTTTTGCAATGTAAAACGTGTGATTTCTCTTGTACTCAGTACAGTACACAATAACCCAAACAACACCAGCTGAATAAAAATATTGTATTATTTTTAACCAGGCTATCTGCCAAATTACACTTAGTCTTTGAGACAAGCGCCATGATAGCACTTATGAAAGAAAAGTAAGCAAACAAAAAGTAAATTTAATATTTCAAGCTAGCTGAATTCCAAGTAATAACAATGTCTGCTTATAACCACTTCCTATTCTTCTGAATGCTTGTTGCATTTTCCCTGTTGTCATTAAGGAGAGCTATTTTCTTGTTTTCAATATTTCAATATAGTTGAGTTAGATACTGCATTAAACATAAAAGTAATTCCTGTTATATTAACTGCTGATTTAGGAATACATAACTATATTAATTTAAAGCTTTAGGTCTACCCAACACCAACAAAATACTGTATATCTAGTACAGAGTGTAGAATTATCTTTCTCTTACGGAGAAAGCTAAGCTTCAGAGATGCAGCAATATTCAATAGAAAACAATATTATTATCTGCTTTTTTCAGTTTTCTTTAAAAAAATCTTATCATAGACAATCAAATGCCAAAATCTTGCATTGTTCCTAGCGGCATATTACCCTGCTCTAGTTTTCATTATGGGCTGCAATTCTTCAGGATTATGAGCTCATATAATAGCTTCTATAGTATGGTAAAATAATAGTATCTCCTTCTAGTCAAGCTTGACTTTTCCCTGTTAAGTTAATAAACACATCATGTGTTTTCAATTTTATTGCAAGTACTGTATACTTTATTTGCCTCTACCTTTTTCCAAAACCAACCTACAGCCCTAGTATTCCTAGTAATATACATTCTTACAATGTCTGAAATCAGCATTTTGAGTTAATGATAAAGATAATGCCAAGATAAAAAGAAATATTATACGAGAAGTACACTGAAAACAATTAACAGTTCCTTAACCAAAGAAAAAATAAAACAGTACACTACTTTGAATAAGTTCCTAAAAGCTCATAACATATTTGTAACCAATATTAGTTTTTTAAAAATAATACCTATATTTCAGCATTTATGTACTTACCCGTGGTTTTATAGGCTTTACTGTGGAAATATCAGTTCCTTCTGCTCTCTGTCTGCTAGAGTCAAATGTTTTTCTTTTTTTAGCAGCAGTTTTTTGGCAAATGGGAGAATGCTTTTTCTGTGAAATGAAAGTTTTAAAAAGTGGAATATTTATATTTGGATTTTAAAAAAAATCATTATTAGCTCCCTGTCGTGTAAGAGAAGCTAAGAACCCAAGAGATAAAGCTTACAGGAAGTCCTCAACCTATGACTATAATTGGACCAGAATTTTGGTTGATAAGCAATGTGGTCATTAAGAGAATCATATGATCAGACCTGATTCTACTACTATTTTTACCATGACTGTTAAGCAAATCACCGTACCTGTTAAGTAAATGCAGCTTTCTTGCATTGAGTTTGCTTGTCAGAAGCCAGCTTGAAAGGTCCTAAGCCACAATCATATGGCTGCAGGACACTGCAACTGTCATAAATGCGAGCCTGTTGTCAAGTGGCCAAATCACAATCATATGAAAGCAAGCATAGTGTGATCCTAATTTTAAGGACAGGTCATAAGTCACTTTTTTCAGCACCATTGTAACTCCAAACTATGGTTAAACACATGGTCCTAAATCAAGGACTCCCTGTATATTTATTATATTAATTTACTTATATGAGGTTCTCTCTACCCCATAATCTACTCCTAGGGTAGTTCGCCTCTGTCGGAGCCTCAAGCCAGTTGGCACAGCCAGGTTTTCAGGCTCTTCTAGAAGAGGAGGAGTGTGATGCAGACTTCGCCTCCGTGAGACAATATTCTAGAACAGGGCTCAACTTCATTGAGGGCCGCATCAGGGCTGTGGTTGACCTTGGGGGGGCGAGCAGGCATGGCTGACAGGGTGGGCACGGCCAGCTTGACACCACTCACTGGCCGTGGCCAAATGATTGGGCGTGACCAACAAGGTGGGCATGGTCAGCTTGATGCCACTTCCCAAACTGTTGGCATGTTTCCTCTTGCACTGGGTAGACTGGACCAAAGCCACGCTGGCCCGATGTTTCTTCTCTACATTGGGTAGACCGGGCCAAAGCGACATGGGTCAGCCCCTTACATTTTCCAGGATGGCCCTGTGGGCCTTGTGTTTGACATTCCTGTTCTAGAAGGTGATGGCCAGAGCAGAAAGCACTTTATGCTTTTCATGTTCATTTAACTGTCTATTTGCAACTTCTGCAGGGCAATATTAGCAACTACCATAGATGTCCCCAAAACTTTAATCTGGCTACATCTTAAGCACCATTGCTATTCCAAAATATCCTCAGCTCTTCCCCAAGAGCATGTATAGTGTCATCTGACCCAAGGAGCCCAGCATCTGGCACTGTATCGACAACCACTCTGTCTAGCAGCTTTTGAAATAAGCTTCTGACTTGCAACAGGCCTTACTAATTTGGGAGTAACCCGACGCCTTTAAAATGTCACTCAGGGGCAAGAAAATAACCCGAACCAGCCCCAATAACATTACCGGTACCCACAAATCTAACAAGGCAGTTTGACATTATAATGCTGCTATAGGACTTGAGGGGCTACTAATATATTTAATATTTTTTGCCTTGATCACTGGGTTTATAAATAAGCTGTCTGAACACTTACTTGCATATGATTCAGACTGACCCTGAAAACCTAACAGTTTTTAAATCAGTTCTGTACCCAGGAATAGGCTGGGTCATTAAAAATAATGAATCTCTTGGTCCTATAAAAAGATGGGCAAAACATAAGGCTCCAATGTCAAAATTACTCTATATGAGTGGAAACTCCAGATGTTCCACTTGATTGAAAGAGTTGCCACCTCCCTCTTCTACACACTTGGCCAGGATCAATACTATTAAGAACACTATCTTCCATGTCAAATTCCTGATAGGAATTCAACAATTGGCAGCAAGAAGAGCTTCTACAAAGGTCTGTAATAGTAGCATAAATCACAAATATGGAAATGATGATCCATAAAAGGAGAAAGGAGAGACAATCTTTTAAGGAAACATTTCAGTGAAATGGAAGTTCCATTGTCTGGAAAACAGAGACCTACCAAGATATTTGCTTGTGAATTTTGGTATCTGGCAATTTCTCAGGTAACACCATGAGGATGGTGGGTTAATTTCAAACAATTTTAAACAATACTATAGATATTATTTTCAACTGAAACAATATTGAACTATGTATCAGTATGCACTTGAATTGAGCATTCTAAGTATCTTGAATAAGCCTTTCCTTCATGCTGTCATGGTGTTTGCTTTCATGTTCTTATGGGAACATGAAAAAGGAGGAGGAAGAACATTAAGGAAGAACATTCTTTTTGGGTCTTTTGAGTGGTTGATTATGCGGTTGTGGTTCGCCAGCAGCCTGCGGAGTTGGCAGTGGAGTCGGACAGCGATGAGGCTGAGGAAGGCCTGGATGAGGATTCTGCTTCGGAGGCAGAGATGGGACCAGGGACGTCGGGGACTGATGTGCGGACTCCAGAGCCTCCAGAGGCTGACAGTAGAGAGGCAGAAGAACAGGAGGAACCTGTTCCTAGTGCACGTATGATAAGAGCTGCCAGAAGGCAAGAGCAGCTAAAGCAAAGAGGACGAGTCGGGAGTAGGGCCAAGAGCTGTTTGGCCCCTCCCATAAGGCTTAAAAGACCAGCAACTGCTCTTGGGCTTTTTGTCGGAAAACAACTTTGATAGTATTGCTGCACTTATCTCTTGTCAGCATCTTTTGCTTTTGAACTTTTGCCAAGAGAAGTCTTTGGAAGTTTGCCTAATTATACCAAGGTTGGTGATTAGACTGAAGAATTTGTGTTATGAAGAGCTTGTTTTAATTTAGTTCGGACTACGCTGAGAATGAGTTAATTCTCAGCTGTTCTAATAAAGTCTGTTTGTTTTGGAACTGTTTGCGTTGATTACTACCTACTTGGGCTTAGGTCACAACACCCCGTTTAGAGATTCCTTGAGTCAGGACCCTGATGCTATGGCTAGAGCAATAAAGGCTGTCTTGGGAGTCCTTAGTTTGGGAAAGGGCTTCTTTATTCGTAATGTACCCTGCACTTATGCAATATCATGTATGAAGTAGCCCTTGTGAAAAAGAGCACAAAGGATGAATTGAAATTACTTTGCTCAACAAGGATCTGCACAAGCTAAGTTCCTGTCTCCTGGTGATTCCTCTACAGGCTGAAGTGAACAAGCAGTCTTCCTTTGCTGAGGGAATGCTGAAAAGCATAAATGGCAGTTCAGAGGCTTTTGCATTATTGGGCCTTCTGACAAGGTCAGAGGTAACTAGTTGCTTAACCAGCCTTCCCACTCACCTATACCTGAGAGGAAAAAGGAAAGAGAGAACTTCTGAAGCTTCTTTAAAAAAATGGGCTGAAAGCTGGCAGGAAAAATGCTCTGTTCTTCTATACAAAGCAGAGAAAAAGATAATGGGGACTTTTGCCTTTTACAAAACAGCATATAACCATTGCATTAAAAAATCCCATCTTAGCAATAATAATAGAAATAGCACTTAGACTTATATACTGCTCCATAGTGCTTTGCAGCATCACTGAGTGGTTTACAAATGTTAGTTTATTGCTCCCAATAATCTGGCTCCTCATTTTATTGACCTTGGAAGGATAGAAAGCGGAGTCAACCTTCAGCTCTGTTAGGATCAAATTCCAGGCAGTGGGCAGTTAGCCTGCAATACTGCATTCTAACCATTGCGCCACCAGGGCGCCTATCATTTCTCATCTTGATTTAAATAAACTCATCTGACATTATATTCATATACTCGTACTTACTAATGCAGGTAAAAAAAAAGTCCTTCCACAAATCCGACATGGTAATAATTCTTCAGGCTGTTGTGCATTTTTATAATCTGAAAAAGAAAGACACACACAATTGTTGAGGCAACAGAAATCCTACTTAACATTTCTTAGCCAACAACAATATGTTGGTCTCCTTAAAATGGGCTGATACTGAACCTAAACTATAATTATAATTAATTGTGAACTTGTAGATTTATTTCAGAAAATGCTCTTTAAAGATGGAACTACTTTGCATTTCTTACTCGTAAGCATTACATACTCTTTTTCCAAACTGTCTACAGTACTGATAAATTTATAGTCCTTGGAAAGATTCCCTGATAGATCAACGATAATAAAAAAAAAAACTAGACAAGTGTATAGATAATTTGAAGGACTTGGATGGTGAAATCAAGGAATTCAAAAATACAAGAATCTGGAAAGAGACATTATTTTATTGTTTTGTATTCTGCATGCCATACTTCCCCTTAAACATTAAAAAGGCAATACTATGTGTTTTCTTTTTCAAAAAATTTAGTGCTTATTTAATTTAGGATAGGGTAGAGTAGATAGTACTCCATATATATATATTTATTTGAAACAAAGCATAGCACAGCATTCAGAATGTTTTGATAATTAAACCGGGCAAGAAAATGAATTATTCTGGAAGCACAAAGGACTGGAGTCTTTTTGGTCATACTGCAAACAGATATAATAAATGTATTAATATTTTATGTATTATATAACAGACTGAACAAAGGATGATAAAGCAACTCATAGTACTCTCCATTCACATATAATTTTTGGATTCTATATTGGAATTATCTGGAAAATCCATAAAAAGAAAAAAAGGAAAGGAAAACCATAATTTCCTAGCAATATGTTAATAATATCAATATCCAAAGTTTTCTGAGGGAGATATAAAATGAATGTTTCATTATCAAGTGAAATTCTTCTATTAAGCTTATTTGATTAGAAAACAAAGTTTCACAGGCTAAGCAAAGAAGCTGTAAGTCACAGATGATTGCCAGAGGAATTTGAGTGCCATTATTTCCCCGAAAAGAATGTGGAACTGGGCAGATATTAGTCAGTTCTGCCAGGGTCTACTACATTCCTAACGAAAATAATTATTTAATAAATAGCTAACACAGTTATTGCTCATACTCAGGGAATCTTGAGTATATGCTTTTATCTTAGATTTTCAAAACAATGTTAAGAAAATAATTGCTTATAAACTTATATTTTACAATGTTAGCCACTTATGCAAATAAAAATCACTATTTTAAAAAGAAACTAATTTCTTCTAATGATTTTCAGCCAATCTGGGGTATTTATTATGTTCTTTTGGCATAATGGTAACAGATAGTACTTCACAATATTCAATAATTTCTATGTGATTGAACAACAGCAGTACTGTATTTGCTTTCAACGATCTCCTATCTCTGAACTACTACTGTTGGCATATTTCCAACCAACTGCAGTTTTATTTGCCAAAAACAAGTAATCTATTAGGAAGCTAAATATTTCCTTTGTTTTTCGATTATGTAATACAAAGAATGAAATCATGAATGATCTTATATGCAATCTTTCCATGTATAGTGAATTATGTGCATAAATATAAAGGACACAATTACATTATATGTGTGTAACTACACACATTTAAAAATGTTATTAAAAATGAAGCTGAAACATTTGGGATGTTAGATTTGCAGCCATAGATTTCTGTATATAGATATAGAAAGGGAAGCAGGCAAATGTTTTTATTCATAATTCACAACATAACATGTTTGCCAGCACTTTAAAGTAGGCCAGTTCATGGCAGAAATAATAGGAATTGCATTCTGGGACCACATGATTCTTGGCTTAAAAGATCTAATAATAGCCTCCCTCACCTCCAGAAAAAATGGAAGCACGAAAAAGAATACTCAACATATCTTTTAAAGAACTGTAGATAATGTTCTAAATGAATGTCAAATTAGAATATCCATAGATTAGAACAAATTTAAACTTTTAATGGGACATCTAACTGTTATTATAATAGCTCAGTTTTATGAGTTGAACTGGAGTTTGTAGGAGCAAGCTAAAAAGATACTAATCTAAATATATTTTCCAAAGATAATATATTAAAGTAGTAACTCAGATAGAAATCAATTAGACACAATAAACATTTGACTAAAATAGAAAATGGTTTCCAGTAGGCAAATAAATCCTGTCCCTCCCCCACTTTCTCAAAGGCATTCATCCATATGCATCTCTATATGTACATTCTCAGTGGCAGATAAACTGTGTACTCAGCCGTAGACATTATGACACAAAGAATGCTTACTCAGAAGAGGAGAGACAAGACCACTTGAAAAACTAACAGCTCAACAAAACAAATTCTAAGGCCTCTTTGTTTAACTCAAGTAACTTAAGGTATTCACTCCATTACCTCACCCATCTTCAGCTCAAAAATACTCGTTGCCGTAACCTAAACTGTTTGCTATACTGATTAAGTGCATAGGTAAAGGTAAAGGTGTCCCTGTTGTCATGTTGCTTATCTCCATTTCTTGGCTGAGGGAGCCAGTGTTGTCTGAAGACATTTTCTATGGTCATGTGGCCAGCATGGTTTATATGCCAAAGGCACACAGAACGCTGTTACCTTCCCATCAAAGTGGTACCTATTAATCTACTTGCATCTGCTTGCTTTTGAACTGCTAGGTGGGCAGGAGCTGGGGCATGAATGGTAGCTCACCCTGTTGAGTGGTGCTCGAGCCTCGAACATGGGCTGTCAACTTTCCAGCTGCCAAACTCAGTGTCCTTAACCACTAAGCCATTGCACCAACATGATTAAATGTATACAGTATTATAATTGGCATAAATCTGAAAAGAGGGACTGTAACATCTCTCCCTTTTAGACTTGTTTTTACAGACTTGTTTAGACTTGTTTCAATGAAGGTGTGCTGGTCTCTAGTTTAAATGACTTCTACAATTCTCTTACAGCTTTCACTTTTCAAACATCCTGCTGATCACATAATTACCTAAGAAAGGCTTCTATTTCTTCAACTATAGCAAATCAATGGCATAATTGATAACTTCTTGCATATTTGGATAAAAATTCCAATTTCAGGATGGTTAACTTCAAAGTTAAATGAGGATATTTAACTTCAAATTTGAATCCAGCCATCCTGATCAAGAAGTCACACTGGCCTTTTAACAAATATAACACAGGCAGTCATAGGTGCCACAAAGTAATAAATGATTTAAGACTTTGCATATGAATACCAACATTTCTTACAATTTTGGAAATCTTGCATAAGGTCTCATTTAATTCCCTCAATGTAGTCATAACGCAAACATATACAATGACATTGGCAGGCCAAAAAGCAGTAGCAGCCATCAGTATATGGAAAAGTGATATTAATCCAGAGACATACTTTATTCGGAAGCACACAATCAATACTGCCTACTTAATGTGACTGAACATTTCATAATGAAATGAATCCAGCTTTATAAGGGTAATAGTCTGTGTAACAGTCTGCCTTTTCCTTCCCTTCTACCCCAATTAGCTTTGTGTGAAGATTGGGATACCCCCCCCCCCTTTAGTAAAATTGAAAGGTGTCTGGATGGTGTAGAAGAGCACCCAGCTCCCAGTGACCGGTAAGCTCCCACAGAGTTGGTCTTCTCCAGGTCCCATCAGCTAAACAATGCCGGCTGGCGGGCCTTCTCTGTGGCTGCCCCAGCTCTCTGGAACCAGTTACCTCCTGAGATCCGGACCATCCCCACCCTATTGGCCTTCCGAAAAGCGGTGAAGACCTGGCTTTTCCGGCACACCTGGGGCCATTGATCTCACTGTTACGATCTGGTAAGATACAGCCATGAATGGTGTGAATGGGTTTTAATTGTTTTAATTTTTAATGTTTTTATATATGGTTTTTAAATGCATTGTAAGCTGCCTTGAGTCTTCGGAGAAAGACGGCATACAAGTTGAACAAACAAACAAATAAATAAATAAACAGCAGTCACCAACTGGTGGTCCGTGAGAAAATTTTGGTGGTCCACAGAAAAATTATTTGCATTTTTTTATATTGTACTAAATCAGGAGTCCTCAAACTGCGGCCCCTGGGCCGGATACATGCAATGAAAGTTTATGTTGCTGCAGAGTGTCTCCCCCTTCGGGTCTTTTTGTGCGGATCGGAGGGGGACAGAAATTCCAACTTGGGGTCTGCTTCAGCCTCCTGGTGCGGGGCTTTGGGTGAAGGCTGGAGAGAAGTGCCACTGGTGGCGAAGAGCTGGATGGCCTCGTTCCAGTGGGACTGCATCATGGCCTGGAAGTGGCTGACAATCTCAGCATTCAAATTCCGGTTCCTGGCTTTGTACTCCCACAGGTCTTCCCTCTGCTTGGAAAGCCTATGCTCGTGGTCCTCAGTGAGGTGCTTCTGCTGAGCCTCCTTCTCGGCCAGATCCAATTTGAACTGAGCCTGCTGTTTTGCCAACTCTTTCTTGTGGTGCCTGCTTAGCTCCAACAACTGCTTCCTGTTGGGGCCCTAAGGAGGCCGGGCGGAGAGGCGAGGAGTGGCAGGGGGGGGGAAGGGCGAGTAGAGGCCGTCGAGGGGCCCCTCAACATGAGTGACATCGAGTTGGCCATGCCCACCCAGTCAGATGACCATGTAGCCATGCCCACCCAGCCGGTCATTAAGCAGATCATATTAGTGGTCCGCGGGATTTAAAATTATAAATTTAGTGTTCCTTAAGGTCCAAAAGGTTGGTGACCCCTGGTGTAGAAATCTTGAATCAACTCCTTCTGTTCCACCATGAAAATTCTAACATTCCATTGGACTCCATATATTATTATTATTTATAGCAGGGATGTGCAACACACAGCCAACTATTGATGGAAAGCAGGCATAGTTCTTCAGTTATCCCATTTACAGCTCCTACAACCTACTCAGGAAAGATGGACCTGAAAATTTTATTAATGTCATTAATGGGTAAAATGAATATCTTAAGTACTCACAACACATCTTAAAAACCCTGGACTTTCCAAGCTAGGTTGATTTCTTTATTTCCTTATTTCTTCAGCCACCCATCTTGCCATAAAGTAACTCTGGGCGGCTTACAGTCATAAAAATATATCTATATTAAAACACAAAATAAATAGGTAAATAAAAAATTGAAATGGGTTTCAAACACAGATATAGTTCTGATACACAGCACTGTGAATAATTTCTGGCTGAGTCAGAATGGAGCAGTGTCATCATCCTCGTCCTTCTTGATCTCTCATCCATTTTCATTACCTTTTCCTCCAGATTAGCTTTGGAGGATAAAAGTTTGGAGGATGATACTGTGATTCTACAGGGCTGGTCCTAGTTGGTGTTAGTAGAGTGGGTTCCTCAAGATTTTATACTTTCTTTGCTCCTGTTTAACATTTAAATGAATTTGTTGTCAGCATGGGGCTTAGTACCATCAGTATGGTGATGATACTCAGCTACCGTATATCTCTCTACCCCAGGCTGACCCAAGTGAAGCTGTCAAACTATTTTCCTAGTGTCTGGAAAGTGTGGAGGTCTGATAGGAATAGAACAGGCTTCATACTAACCTTGGCAAGGTTCAATGGCTGAGGGTTTGGGAACCTCCAGATCTGCAGAACTTCCATCTTTAGTATGGGATGGAATAGGAACTCAAGAGTTTGAAAAGTGCACAATTTGGGGATCTTCTTGGATTATTGGCTCCTGCTCAAAGAGCAGATAATGGCTGTAGCCAGAAAGCATTTGCAGAAACCCTCTACACCAACTGCATCCAATCCTGGATTGTGTAGAGAAAGGCAGAGTATAGTCGGAGAACTGCAAGGGCTGTTAATGGATAAAAGGTCTGTAAAGGAAATGTAATCCTAGGAGAGTAAGTGTAAGAAAGAAGCTTTAAATAATCCTGCCTTGATTCTTATTGGTATAAGGGAAAACAGAGAAATTCTGGCAGAATACCCAATACATTACTATAAAATTCCAGTAGTTTTTGCAGCATCTGTTTTCCTGACCTGGTACACTTTGAAGGGTTGATATTGATCCTGATATTCTGCCAGTCTCCTTTTATCTACTCTTATACTTTAGATTATTTTTTCCCCTTTTGCTTACTATTCTCCTGAACCTGAGATTTCATTTACAGCATCTTTTATCTATTACATTCGTTCTCATTATCTCTGCCTCCCTGTATAAAAGGCCTTGCTCACAATCATGCCTTGGTTGCTTTTTGCTTGGACTCTGAAGTGTATACATAGGATTTTCCTTGAATACTATGTAGTAGATATACAGTAACCGGTTCAGAACCACCTGACACCACTAATTTGTCAGCTGTTCTGACTCCAACATGCTTCCAGGTGTTAATTCAAGGTGCTGGTTACTGTCTATAAATTTCTGCATGGCACAGGGACGTGTTATTTGTGGGTCTATTTCTGATTATTTTTAATCTGACAGGGTAGGCATATTCCAGGTTCCTTCAATATTTTTTTGCTTTGTCCTACCCATGTTCAGATTGTCTTGACCCTGTTGGTTTTTTATGAGGCCATAAAATCCTGACTGTCCTCCCAGGCCTTGGACCAACGTATTAGATGAGCCCATATTATAATGGTTTAGGGAAATTATAGTGATTTGCCTTCACTTATTTTTGGTGGCTGTTTTAACTCAGTAATATGTAAAGCACACATTTTATTGTACTACAATTTTGGTTGATTAAATGATGTGGTTTTAAAATAACATAGAAGTATTTCCATGTGTTTGTTGAGTTTCTCTCTGGCTAAATGATAACCTGATCTAGTAGACTTTCTGTCAGCAGAATAGGAAAATCCTCTAGAGCAAATTGAGAAGAAAAACTGCCAACAAAAAAAAATTCTGTGAAAATTGTTTCCCTTTTACTAATCAAAACATTTATTAGATGTAATATTGTTTTTCTGAGAAATAATTGGATATCATTCACAGAAAGGTAAGTGCAGGGTATCAGTGCTTATTCATACAGTCTATATATCTATATCTAATTCTAGAACCGAAATAAAAGCTATAATGAACCATCAAATTGGAATGGGCCATTTAGACCACTTAGCGCAAGTTGTGCCTAAGGCAGCAATCCAAATGGATTGCTTTCTCACAGATGGTTGTCTGTCTTCTGTTTGAACACATCCAGCAAAGAGGTCCATCATGCTCTCTAGCAAGCTCTGTGTTTTTAAAAAAAATATAATATTACTTTAATAAATATTTAAAAATGCAATCAGTAAGAAACATGAAAAGGAACGTGGTAAGTTGAAAAGATGGTTTAAATTTGGTTTCTTTTAATAGGTTTTTCTAATATGTAAGTGGTATCCACTTTTCTGATGTTTAAGACCATCATTCTTATGAGTCCATTTGAGTTGAGTATTTATAACAAATTTTAAATTAATAAATCATTTGGTCTTGCACTCTAGTATGAAGGGACCAGATCTTTATCTGTTCTCATATTCTTCAAATAATTGGAAAGGAAATAATTTTTGTTCTCGTCAGTTGTTTAATTTGGAACCAGGTTATCTGAGAGACCATCTCTTGCCAGTCACATCTACCTGATCCATCAGAGCAGGCAGGCAGGGAATGCTGCGGGTCCCATCCCTGATGGAGATACACCTGGTGGGACCCAGAACAATGCCCTTCTCTGTGGTAGCTCTCTCTCTCTCTGAAACATCATTCCCCCCAGAAATTAGAATGGCCGCCCACTCTAATACTCTTCTGGAAGGCACTGAAGACCTGGTTCTGTCAGCGGGCCTGGGGAACCCAGAGTGGAATGGAGCCCATTGAAACCCATGGGATGGAACCCATCCCAGTGGGATGGCTCGTGTGATCTGCTGTTGCTGGGGCGAGAGGTGATTTTATTATATTTTATTATATTAATTTATTTGATTCTTTTTATTAGTTTTATTGTTTTAAATGTGGTTTTATATTCTGTAAGCCGCTTGAGTCGCCATGGACAAATAGGCAGCAATATAAATAAATTAAATAAATATTTTTCTCCCTCAAAATCTGAATTTTTAGTTCACTGATCATCTTTATTGCTCTTCTCTGAGTTAATTCCAATCTGTTTGAATCCTTTCTAAAATGTAGCCCAGATCTTGACATAATATTTAAAGGGTGATTTAGCTCAAGGCAATAGGGTGGCACTAGTACTAAAATTTATAAATGATACTTTTATTGACAGTAAATAGAACTGTATTTGCCTTTTTTTATAGCTATCGTGTTACAGTGGTTATATATATACAAGTTACTGCCAAGCTAGGTTTCCCTATTTTTATACCTGTGCGTCTGAATAATGTATCTAAGTGAATAACTTAGTTTAAATTGAATCAGTATCCTTTTAAATAAATATAAATAAATGATTTGCCTTAGAACTTACTAACACATATGAACATCTTTGATCTTTATTTCAAACCAATGATTTTGGGTAGTGTGTACTTTCTTTTGTTTCTGTATAAATACCTGTATAACCCACAGGATAAAATTTGACAGAGAAGTTAGATCAAAACTCTGTGGGTGGCCATAAAAAAATAAACAAACAATATAGGTATAATTGACTGGGGAAAAAAATTCAAGTTTTTCAAATGGGGGGCTTTGTGCATTGACCATTACTATATATAAAAACAGTTAGATTCAAGTATGGTATCTTGAGGTTTGTTTCCAGCTTGTTTGGCTCCATACCCTTTGTACTCTTTGTAGACAGTTTTTTCTGAAAACATCACACTAGAATCTGTTATTGTCCAGTAATAAAAACAATCGTAAAACCAAAAATACCTAACATTCATCCTATATTCTTGACTTAGGTTTATTATAATAGTACTTATAATAGTTTGGTCATCTTCAACTGTTCTAATACATTCAGACTTTTCCATTCTTAAATATTAGAAATCTAAAATTTCATTAATACTGACTTTTATTTCACAAAGACACCAAAGGTTAAGTTATGATAGATGTCACAATGGAAGGAATGAGGAAACTATCCTCCTTTTAATGCTGGGATTCATGCATAGTTTTAACAGTTGACAAACTCATGGTTTTAACAATTTTCCAATCAAAATAGGAGAAAGTACACTCAAAGGTGACACATCTTTTGAGTGCACAAGACATCAGGCCTCCATATATACAAAGCTGTGTCCTGTTAGACCATGCCACTGGCTTTCCTAGACAAGCTTAGAATACAATAGACAAACTATTCTTTCTCTGGCCAGTTGTTTTGGCTATCACAAAGTAGCTATTCTTTTGGACAGGCTTCCCTGATCTCTTGGGTTTGCTTCTGGCCATTCTATTTACCCATCCTGTTTAATGCTATCTTCTTTTCTTCCTCACCTGTCTTCTTATTCTCTCCTCTGCCACAGCAGCAGATAAAGGCCCTAGACTGCAATATTCCATGACACCCATGGTCTTGTGGGCACCAAAATTTAAAACTATACAGAACCCAAGCTCAGCTTACTGTTTCTTCTCCTGCAATCACTATTATATATATTCTCCACAACAAGATATATTCTTCCTCACCGAGGAACGTGAACATATTACAAAAATTGTTTTGTAACACAATTCATACATTCTACTGTCACGCTGGGCAGTTTAATGGAATTGAAGCACAGCACAAAACATCTGGATGGCATCAGAAGATGGAATAGAGGCGCACTGCTAATCAACTAATTTATCTAAATTGGCATACAGTTAATATCAACAGTTCTGAAGAGAACTGAAGAGCAGGCAATTAAAATGGGATTAATTTAATCCCAAATCAAATTCATAGGCTTACAGCATTGTTAGACATACCTGGTGTGATGCCATAGTGAGATCAGTTTAACATTTCTTTTCTTTGTCAAACTCAATACATTAAAAAAAACAGCTGAAAGCCCAGAAATACTGTTAATTAGATTTGATTCTCTGATATTGAATCAATGTAAAATATAAGTCAGATTCATAAAACATGCATTTTTGCTTTTAATATAAATATTTTAACATCCACACACACTTAGATTGAAGATATACATTTGGGATTCATTTTATCGCTTGAATAACTAGCTATATGCATAAATCGCCACATATTTTCAAATTTACCTAAAGTAATCCTGTGTACCAAAATAACAGCTAGTTTTTCAGTTTGTATTCAACCCATCAATTTAAAAGAAGTTTAGACAGACTGCTCTTTTTCTTAATAAAAACACTTTCTTTTGCACGACATATAAAATTTAAAACGTAATTAATAAGAAAAGCATCGCTGATTTTGATTTATGAAATAAAAGAGGCCAAAAATCAATTCAAGCCAATCCACACAAAGAACAACAGAGATGCCAACACACTTTAAATAGTGCTGTCATCCTCCTTGGCTAGATTAAATGAGGATTCTGTTGACTAAATGTGGCAAGAAAGCTTTGCCAAACCCAATTCCACTACAGGGTAGGTTTTCAAAACCAACAAAGGGCTCTTTCCAAGAGTTTAGTAGGCCTTTTCCACAAATGACAATAACCCCCCCCTTTTTTTCCCCTTTTGCATCCCTAATTGAATACAAACCCTCAACTGGCTCAAATACATACTTACATTGAAAACAGTTCTCTCAGGATTTCATCTAATATTCATCATATGATGCATGCTAGCCCCAACTTTCCCTAGCATCACTTCTGAAAATACATTACAAATAGGCAGGGAAAAGGAAAAAAAAAGAAAAAGAAGAAGAAAGCGAATTTACAGGTACCCACTCACCGTTTTCAGCCCCACCCCCCAAAGTGACCACTTGTGCCCCAAGCGCAGTAGCTAACAAACTGCATTCATAATCTAATGAGCACACCCAGAGTTCAAAACCCGACTTCAGCGTGACCGACTCGCATGGTCTAGAAAAAAAAAGATGCGGGCTGAATGACATTGGCTGGCAGAAAGGCCCGTTTTGGAACTCACCAGCCATCCCTCCTCCAACCCGTCTTCCAAAATGACCGCAGGGGTCCCAAACGCCCCGGCATTAACCGAGCTGCCGCAGGAGGGATGCGGAGAGCGGCTGGAATAGGCAGTCAGCCAGCCTCGACACGCCCAGTAACTAACGGGAAGGAGACGCGCCTTGGCTGGGGTGTGGGGTGGGATGTGGGGGGAGAAACCCTTCGGGAGACCCCCGTCCTTCCTCCTCGGCCCCTTCCCGGGAGCTAAGAGGCTCCTCCCGCCTTTCGGGACGGGGGACTTTGGCATCAAGATGTGTCCTCCCGCCTTCTCCCCTTTGCTCCCCCCCGGGGCCTGGCGTCTCTCTCTCTTCCCGCCAGCCTGGAGGAGCGAAGGGTCCGCGGCTCTTCTCGCAGTCCCCGCCCTTACCCTCCAGCTCTTCCATGGCGCTCCCTGTCTGTCTCGGGCTCCCGGCCGCTGCTGTAGCAACACGGCCACCTCCCAGCCGCTAACATCCCCGGCGTCGATTGGTTTCCCAGCACAAGGAGGGGGAGTGGAAGGCGGCGCGGCGCGGCACGCAGTGCGGATGGGCCGGACTAGGCTGCGGCTGCGGCTCCGTCGGAGTTAGCCGCTGTTTCTTTCTTCTCCGCGGTCGCCGCCCTGGCGTAGAAAAGGGCGGGCTTTTCGGTGTCTAATTTCTTTGCCTGGGCATTTTTCTGCTCCCGATACCTTTAATTGGGCCTATCTCCCAAGGAGAAAACTTTTTTTCCCCCTGCCCTTCTGGCAGAATATTTTTCTTTTGCACAGAAATAGAAGACTTAAAAAAAATTTTTTTTTGCTTTTCCGCAGGGAGGGGAGGATTCACACAGTAGTTGGCGTGGTGGGAGTCCTGGTGACCGCAGGAGTGCCTTTTTTGGATCTCCTAATAATGTCTAATGCAGGGGTAGTCAACCTTTTTATACCTACCGCCCACTTTTTTATCTGTTAGTAAAATTTTCTAACCGCCCACCGGTTCCAGTATTACAGACGCAGTTATACAGTAATGGTGATTTATAAAATAGGGACAAAACCCCTACCGCCCACCATGGAAGCTGGAACGCCCACTAGTGGGCGGTAGGGACCAGGTTGACTACCACTGGTCTAATGGGACCTGAATGAATATCAGATCAGATGAAGTTAAAAGCTAGCCACATTAGAGCAGGGTTCTCCAATCTTGACCTTTTTTAAAGACTTGGGGACTTCAACTCCCAGAATTCCCCAGGCAACATGGCTGACTGGAGAATTCTGGGAATGGAAGTCCACAAGACTTCAAAGCTGGACACCCCTGCATTAGTTGCTCAGTAAAAACAACCAAGATGCAAAAAAGTCGAACAGCATTTTCACCCAAGGGAAGTACAGTACAAAAATATATAGTTTACAATATCCCTCGTCATTCATCACTCAGCAGCGGTCATAGAATCGCTGGGGTCTATGGCCTGCTTTTAAAAGGCAAATTTTCAATGCCTTTCTAAACCCAGAGGAAGGATGGAGCTGAATGGGCCTGGGAGAATGCTATTTTGGAGGGCAGCAATAGTAATAGGTACATTTTGCAGTCCTACAAGTTAAACAAGTTGTTTAACTGAGGGAAACTGAAGTGTGTCCATCTAATCAAGAGATGATTGAATAGGCAGAGACAACTGGACACAGGCAGAACGCTTTATGGGTTCAGTGAAGTGTATTTTTGGAATAAAAATAAAGGGCAATTTCTTTAAATTTTCTTTTATTTTAATTTGATTTATACGCCGCCCTTCTCCGGAGACTCAGGGCGGTTTACAATGCGTTAAGCAATAGCCTTCATACTTTTGTATATTTTATACAAAGTCAAGCTTATTCTTGATCCAAATTGAAGCTGAAACAAACCTAGAGAGGTCTTGCAGAGTAAAATGGGTAAGCCTCACCTCTCTTCCCTTATTCTCTGCATGGTTTTTCCAGTGACCTGCCTACCAGTCTTCAAAAATCATTCCTTCTCTATTTCTTGTTTATTTCCTGGGTTTTCTTGTCCTCTGTCAATAAATAGCATTTTAATGATTGTATTAGTTGTATTTAACTACCAACTTTAAAAAAGAGCTTAAAGACCAGGCCTGTTGACATACTTGGATGTGGGAGCTCTTCTTGAATTGGGAAAAATGGAACACATACTTACAGTATAGATATAGCAGAATGATGTGGATGAATGGATACTGTTAACTTGAAGCTGAATTTCTTCATAATGTGTGTTCAAGGTTAAACCATTAATTACATCAGTGATACAGACATTTGTTATTTCTAAAATTAGCAAAAAATACAGTGTTGTAGATAAATGGCAGCATTGCCATTTTTGACATTAAAGAGTTAGTAGTTGATAGTTGAGATTTAAAAACCATTGGAAACTTACTTGGCAGCATCTGAAAATGGACACTGAAAACAGTTAACATGCCAGCTAATTCTGCATCAGCATTGTGTTGCATTCTTTTTACTGTTTATTTGGTAGAATATTTTTCGTTCCCCCCCCCCTTCACTTTTAAGAATATCAGAACTGATGAGTTTTTCCCAAGGGAGAGTTTCAGTTCTTGTACTTATTCTTAAAACTGGTAGTAAGGGGGTCAGTATTTGTGAAGGTTTAGTCTGCTGTATAGTCTGTTTAGTCTGTACAGTCATCTGGCCTTTCTTTTGCCATTTTTTTATTAAATCCCAGGAAATACATAACGAAAAAATTCTGTTTTGGGATTTTGTTTCAAAGGAACCATTCTCTGTCACTTTGTCTGGTATAGTGTAAAAATCACTAAAAAAAACATTGGCAAGAAATTTTAAAGCACTGTATTTAAATGAGGTTCAAAAACAGAATCATGTTTCGTAGGGAAAAGAAACATTTTGAAAATTAAAAAAAAAATACACGATGCAAATATCATTTTTAATTAAGGAATTCTAATACAGTAAAATGTGAAATAAAATAAAATGAATATGTACATATGTAAGTATGTTTAAGTAAACTATTAATTATGAACAAATATGTGCTATGAACATTATAGCCACAATGACATAGTCAAAGGTTCGGTGCTTCATCAGATTTGCAAGATTATGAACAAATAAGCAAATTCTAATTAAATCACAAAAACACATTTGTCAATAAGATGTTTTTCTAGAATCATTGTTTTTAAAAATAATTTATAATGGTGAAAATATAGTGTTAGAACTCCCTCTGCTGGCTCTGAAAAATAATTCTGATTGCCATTTGCTATTACCTTTACTGCTAGCTTCCAAGAAGCAAAGTCACAGGGCTGTAGGCACAGGTTGCAAATGGTGATCACATGATGTGGTGCCTAATGTGCACCTGCACGCTCATCTGTCTGCTGTGGTTGCAAATGGAGCTGCTTTCACAGCCATCAGGGGTTGTGATCTAGACCCTGACCTATTGTACAACTGTTCACAATTTAATTGGGTTAGGTGTTACTTGATTATGTTAAAGAATAGAGGAAGAATTCGATGTTTTGCAGAAAGTTTGGAATACAAATACCATAACCGAAAAGTTCATGGCCAGATATAGAGCTGTCAAAAATATCTAGAATGGCTTAGATTCAGGGGTGGGTTCTACTTACCTTTACTACCGGTTCGCAATGGGATCGTGTGCACGTGCTTGCTTTGCGCACAACTTGCTTCTGCGCATGCGCAGATCGCTTCTGATGATGTCAGGGTCAGTGGACGGAGCCTCCTGCCGGTTTTACTACCGGTTCTATAGAACCAGTCCGAACCGGGGGCAACCCACCACTGCTTAGATTGCATACTTCTGCTAGGGGATGCACAGGCTTTAGAACATTTTCCTTTGTTCATACTTTCATAGTAAAAATTAGTTATTTGAAGAAAATTGGAAATTAATTTCTTCAATTTTCCCTTTCAAGTTTGAGGAAAATGCTGCAGCTCCAGAATGATGTATGGGAATGCTTTTCCCCCCAAACCTGTTGCTCACTGCTGACAAAGTATAGCTCCTAACATAGGCTGGATTCCCATATTATCTAAAATATATTTATTTTAAGATTATGTAAAATTTGATTTTGAGTGTCATAGTGTGTGCAAAGCCAGCAATTGTAACTTATTAATGGCTTAACAAGTGTGAAATTAACTCAGTCACATCTGTCACTGTCATCTGTTTTTCCTTTGATATGTATTTTCTTTATATGATCTGGAGCCTGAATAATTTTGTTTCAAATTTGAACAAGACAACCGAAATCTTTTTCTTTCCTTCCAAAATACTGAAAGCAGAAACCAGATTGAGGAAGGGACAGTTATCATTTAAGATAACTTGAAATGTGATATGTTTTTTACATGTTTGTCAAAGACTCCCATCCTGTTTTGATGTCATTGATGTCCTTTGGTAATAAAGGAAATATTGCTAGAAATTTATATATGTTGCAGATTTGGAATTTGCAATCAGTCTGTAATTGGATTTCTGTGCATTACTTGTAGCTTTGCTAACAAAGTCCTAAAATCTTGTCCAAAACTATGGTATGACTGGCTAGCATTTCTGCTCAACACATTTTTGGCACTGTGGGTATTCCAACAAGGATAGCATCTCCAAACTTCATCTTTTTTCTTACAATTGCAAATTCATTCAGTATAACCTCTCTGTGGATGGTAGGATTTCTATAGCACACTTAACACAACATTGGAAACCTTGTAATTTCATGATCCTCTAAAATGGTAAATACATTTATGAATCCCTTCCCTTCATAAATAAATCTAACAAGCTCTACCTTGGTAGCAGTGAATGTGCCATTTGTTTAACATTAAATGGGTTCTTCATTATCAATTATCCCATTTATGTATACAGAGTTGGAACTCTTTCAGGACTTGTCCTGTTGCCTTCTGAGAACACAGTAAAAAACTTGCATTTGCAAAACAAGTATTGTTACAGGGCTTTGACTTTGCAAGTTGAGCCAATTGAGGATATACTTTCTGCTCTCGACAAGAAAACAACTGTTCCCATTCCCTACTGATTTGATGTGTTTGCTGTTGATTAGTTGGTGGCTGCCACATAAGAGAGGTCCCATCCTTGCAACTCCTGTATGCCAACAAGTGGGGCAATGTGACTGCCAGTGTCTTCTGGACTTCAGCTTTATGCATGCAAAGATGAGTCATATAAGAACCTAGTTCTGTTCTTGCTAGACAGCTTGTCTAGGCAAAGCAGATCTGAGTTCTCACAGAATTCTGCTTTGCATACATGATACCCCAATTACAACTATCCTCAGATTTGGACTTATAACACACTTAGATAAATTTTGCCGCTGTGCATGGGGATTTAAATCCCTCAAGACCATCTGACTAGAAACCTCAACACTAGTTCTGAGGTAAAATCAAGAAGAGAGAGATGCTGTCAGGTAACAGAATGAGAAGCACTTGTCCTCAAAATTGTCAGCTTTAATTACAGGACCTGCATCTAATTGTATGCACAGCAGGATATCTGATAGCCATAGAACTTAGACTTATATAATGCTTCATAGTGCTTTACAGCACTCTGAGCAGCTTATGGTGTCAGCATATTGCCCCCAAAAATCTGGCTCCTCATTTTACTGACCTCGGAAGGACAGAAGGCTGAGACTCTTCAGGATTGAACTCCAGACTGTGGGCAGAATTAGCCTGCAGTACAGCATTCTAACCACCAGGCCTCTGATTACCTCCAAGGTTTCCTAAATTATAGACTTATATAAAACCATACATGGAATGAATATTCAAGTTTTTCTTCCTTTCTCATAATTCTAGTACTTGAGATTAAACTAGAATGCAGGGGAAAAGATTTTTTTTCACATAGCTCATAGTTAAATTGTATATATTGCTAGCAACTTGCATGATTTTAAAGATGCCTGGAAACATTCATGAAAAATACTAGTTACCGGAAGATGACACGAAGAAACTATTTCATCCTAGTCTTGTGACTTTTGAAAATGCATGTACTTACTAAATTGGCCACTTAACACAGAATGGTGGGACAGATGGCTGAACAGATTCAGTTCATACATTTTTATGAGAGAAAAGGATGCCAATAATTTCTGGTGGAAAGCAGATCAAAACCCCCAACTATTCAGGTAAAACCTGAAAAGAAAATTCTATTTTCTAAGCAATAAAGAGGAAATAAAGTTAATTACAGTTACTGAAACCAGGGCTTCTGCATTTTAAGTTTAGGCAGTGGTGTGGAATTATTTTTCAAATCTTGCATTTTATTTTTTTATCTATTAGATATTTACCCCACCTTTACTATTTTTATAAATAACTTTTGATAACTTTTAAAATGCTTGATTCTTTCCTTTTTTCCATATGTCATTGTCTCTCATTCCATTTTTTACTTTATTATCCTCTCAGATAGCATGGTGTATCTTGTTAGGGGAAAAGTGCTATTCAGGATGAAATTGAGACTGTAAGGTCTGTTGAGGAGATGCACACACTGTGTAATTAGAAAGACTATCATGCTTAACTTATTCCCTGGAGGAACTGGGGGCTGCCAGTGGCCAAGCTAGCTGAGAATTCTGGGAATTGAACTATTGAGAAGACCGCTTTAACAGGTGTCATAGATATGTTAAGAGTGGCTCAGTGAGCATACTTCTTAAGTATACAAGTGACAGGTATGCACTGTATCTCAATAGTGATGCATCCAGTAGTGGGTTACACTTACCTTCGCTACTGGTTTGGAATCAGGAGTGTGTGCACGCTTCGCTTTTGACACTTCTGCGCATACGCAGAACCTTCTGTGCATGCACAGAGCGTCTGTGATGACAACCAGGTGGGTGGGCGGAGCCTCCCGGCGCTGCCACTATTGATTCGCCTGAACCGGGGTGAACTGGTAGAAACCCACCACTGGACCTATCCCTGCATGACATATCTTCAATGAGTCCTAGAAGATATAAAACTGGTGAATCAGTTTTAGCTATATTCCTGAGCTCCTGAAGTGTGTTTGATGGGTTAGATATACAGTTCCTGCTGTAGAAGGCAGGCACACTGTCAAGAGCTAAAATTAAATGATGGAAGGTCATCACAATGGAAACCTCAAGTCAACATTTGATTGAAAGTGGAAGGTTCTTCACTCAAAACATGTATATAACTAATGATTGTCTATATAAGCAAAGGCATAGAGAAGCAAACTATGCTAATGAGTCATAAATATTCTGCTGGTTGTTATTTATTAACACCAATTACCAAATTCAATGCCAATTAAAGTATTTACAGACCTCACACCAACAATGTCCATGTGACAACCGTAAAATAGTAGTATTGTAAAAACAACAACCATAGTCACAACGGTAATGTATGTTTTTCTTAACCAATGTTTAGATTTACTAAAAAGCAAAGTTACACTAATAGTTTAATAAAATTACAAGTATTTGAAAAGTGCATGGCATTTGAAATAAAGTTGAAATATAAATAAACAAACATTAGGACTTGGGACAAATTGTGATTGATATCCATTTGATTGCCACAACAAAATAACTTTTACTTTAATATTGATTGAAAAGTGAGAAGACTCCAATTCTAAAAGCTATAATAAATTCGTCTTCATTTTAGGAAGTAGGTCTTTACTAAAGTGTTGCAGATTTTATCTCTCACCTGCTATGAGCTCATATCCTTTAATATGTACTGTGCTTACTCTTATGCTTTAGCAGTTACATAGTTGTCTGAACAACAAAAATACTCCTTAAAGAATGAAAGATTCTTGGATTTCCAACTACCCACAAGCAAAGAACTGTACTGAGAAAACACAAGACACACCTGACTGTACATTACTTATGTTAAAAGTTTATCTTGAAAATGAAAGAATGCCGATTCATAACTAAATGAGCAATTTCATCAGTTTAGCAAGTGATTTGATGATCATGTGCACACAACACATGGTGCAGAAAACAAAAAAAGAGAAAACCCTAGCTAGCCCTTTCAAAACAAGTTGTAGAAAAATTCATAGTCACAGTTGCTTTCATGAGCATTTCAAGAAAGGGCAGTGTGGAGCATCTAAATTGTACGATATAAAACATTGTTAAGTAATGTGGCTGAAAACAAAAGCAGAGTTCTTTAAAAACAAACAGTGCTTCCTTTACAAGTGATTTTTTAAATAGGTGAATCCTCTAGCCAGACAATTTCAGAAGATCACTGAAGCCATTGTGATACAATCCAATTCAAGCTTCTGTTCAGCTGAATGCTATTTTTGCTACAAGATCTACATCATTTGTATTTTGTATTTCAATGTGGGCATTTGTTATGAGATCCATCTCTCAACAAAGTCTCCTGATCAGTAACCAGGTCTCAACCATTGCTAACAACGGTAGAAAAAGTTCTGTCTACTGTTACCACCTTCATTCCCTCTTTTTGTACTGCATTGTGCAGGTTCTGGTAACGAGATTCGTCCATTTTAAATCTATTTTTTGTTCAAGTGGCTTGCTCACAAGATGCAGCCTTTTTTCCAACAGGCTTTTGCAGTTGGAAAATATTTCTACAATTGTCACTGTCAGTCAACCTAAAACATCAGCTTTCTTCTTTTGCTGCTTCCCCCTGGGCTTCCCCAGTTTGTTCGGTGAGGTTTCTTTGTGCATCTTCTTCCCCTTCTACAAGAAACAAAGGCAATTTTTAGTAAAAATAGCATGAACAATGCAACTGAAATTTGCATATTCAACTGTGTTCATATCTGGCAGATACAGAGGTCTGGGTTGGTTTTAAGCAACACTAACTAGTTACCTAAGTTATATATAATGAAGAAAATGAGATTCAAAATATAAAGGCAGACTACCACTTAAGTAATGCAAAAATGCTGCAGAAGACTTTAAATGGGGCTTAATTCATTATGTTAGAAGTGACTGGATAGCATTCTATAGCCAAAGAACGTGCCATTCCTAACTTTCTATCTACAGAAACTGATTTTAGTATTTCAGAAGAGCAAATTTAATAATAGACATAAAACAATGCATGGTGTAGTATGTATGTAATGGTCTTTTATATTTATTCTCCCACACTTCATAATTATGGCATATACCTCAGCATATTAGTTAGTCTAATGGTGACCTTGAGATACGAAGGGGATAAGACTATCATCAGTACCACTGTTCTTGCCTTTCTTAAAATAGCTAATGTGTGTGTGTGTGTGTGTGTGTGTGTGTGTGTGTGTGTGTGTGTACAAATATACATACAAATATACACACATACACACATACACACATACATACATACATACCTGTTTTCCCCAAAATAAGACATCCCCTGATAATAAGCCCAATTGGGCTTTTGAGCGCAGGGCAATAAGGCCAAACACTTATTTCAGGGTTCAAAAAAATATAAGACAAGGTCATATATATATTATTAAATTGTATCCTGAATTAATCTTGGCTTAAGATCATTGTCTCTTGACCCTACTTACTGGTAGCTTATAAATAAATTGGCCTATGATCTCTACTATCTCTACTATGGCCATGAACCCTACCTACTCTGTATGAGATACTTACTTCTCCCTGTTCTGGAAATATGGGCTAAGCTGTTCTCATAACTGGGAAACATTGCATCACTCCATCTCCTGAAAATGCATATTTTAAAAATTCAGTAGTAATCACATTTTCTCTAATTTTGGCTTGAATAGCTTGTGACCCATCATATCAGCCAAAACTTACCACTAATGTAATAGGCTTAAACCCTTGTAAATACTTTATCCTTCCTCTCTCTCTATGACAATAGAAACAAAGGGGTTCCTGAGGATTTAACTGATAGATCATAGATACACCAAACGTTTTATCATTTCTTAGTTTGTGTGTGTGTATGTGTGTAAAAACATACACACGTACATAAACATACACACACACACAAATTATACTTGATCAATATATACAGTGTGTGTGTGTGTATGAATATGTGCATGTGTGTGAGTGTATGCCAAGTATAAATTTAATAGTGCATAAATATCAAAACCTAATACACTGCTTTCAAGAATGATTCCCCTTGTATAGTTTTCTTTTGCTAAAATATGGATACTTACCAGTTTTATTTATATCAAGTTCCGATAATTTCAGGGATAGTTCACTAGAATTCCCACTTGTTGAAGACACAAGTATATCATGAAGAGCATTTCTTCTTCCAGTTCTTCCTGAAGCAATGAAATCTGCATATGTAGATTCCACATCAGTCATTGCTAACAAGTATCCTCATAGCAGTATCTTAAAATAAACAGAGAAAAACAGTCTCTTTACTGCAAAGAAAGGCATGCAGTTAAGAGATAGAGAAAATTTGAAATGTTTTAATATAAAAATGATATACTTGATTCTGAGTGTACCATATATGAATATATTCAATGCTCCTAGTGACTATTCTATATACTCTGTCTCCAAAATAAAAGCTGAGATCACAAAATAAGTCTCAAATGAAAAACATACATTATAAATAGTACCAAAGCACACCAAAATAGAGAAAAGCTACTATATGTAAATTACAATTTCACTGGCCAAATGCTTTTCAAATAAACAGTATTTATTATTTACGTTATTACTTTTATTTTTTACTGTAAACTGCCCAGAGTCATGAAGCTGAGATGGTAAACAAGGTAAAGGAGTCACTGTGGATTTTACTCTGCTAGTTGTTGCCAACTATAGAAAGTGGTGCTTATCTCAGTTTCAAGGCCAATGAGCCAGTGCTGTCCAAAAACAATTTTGTGGTCATGTGGCCAGCATGACATCATGGAGTGCTGTCCCTTCCCATTGAACTGGAACCTATTCATCTACTCACATTTGCATGCTTTTGAACTGCTAGATTGGCAGGAACTGGGGCAAGGACGGGAACTCACCCCGTCACACAGTGGGTCTTGAACGTGGGCTACCAGTTTTCCAGTTGACAAGTCCAGTTCTTAACCACTGAGCCACTGGACTGCCTTAGAGTGGGGCAGAAATTTTATTGAATAAATAAGGTTTTAGGACATGGAGGATTTTGGCAGACCTTTGTTGGAAAAATTCCACATCAATGATGCGATAGCTGAAAAGATAGTCAGTCTCTCTTCACAGATCTCACCAGAGGTGAACAGAAATGGAAACTAAATCCCCTGTGCATAATACAGGGACAGCATGTAGTTGTCTATGTAGTATATCAGAGAGTGTTCCTTGAATTATGTTGTGTGGAAGGCCACAATGGTGCAAGTCTTGAAAGAAGTTATTTACCATATTTTTTGCACTATAAAATGCACCCCCCCCCAAAAGTGGATGGAAATATCTGTGCATCTTATTGCAGTGGGGGGGAGGGGGGTTGATGTGACTCTCACCGCCGTGTTACCGCTGCTGCTATTCGCCACTGCTGCAGAATGCTGGAGCCTTCGCCGCTGATCAGCAGTTGGATTGGCCTCCCGGAATACTATCGATCAGCTGTTCTAGTGGTGGGAATCGCTGGCAATTGCCAGCAATAAGCGGTAGCAATCCCTGCCACCTAGACCAGCTGATCGGTGGTATACCAGGAGGCCAATCCAAATGCTGATCAGCTGCTCGGCAGCAAAGGCTCCAGCATTCCCCGGCAATGGAGGCTGCTTAGCTCAGTTGACTAGTGGTCAACTGACAAGCCACATGCTGGGACTGAGATAATGTGCTGAAGCTGACTAGGCTGTTTGCTGTTAGGACGCTAGCCAGATGAATACCGGATGGATGCTGGGAGGCAGAGGCAGATTTTTCTTCTTGTTTTCCTCCTCTAAAGCTAATGCATCTTATGGTCCGGTGCATCTTATAGTGCAAAAAATACAGTACTTAAATATATATGCCGCCTAACAACTCTGGGTGGTTCACAAGCGAAAAGAAGAAATGGAAAAATACAATACAATATACAATAATGTACAAAAATGAAGAATAAAATATAGGGAGGATGACAGAAAATCATGCAGGAATGAAAAAATAAAACCACATAAACCAAATAAGGGTTTTGTGGGGTTTGGATGTTTTCAATTTCATCAGTTAAAGAACCCTATTTACAAATAAAGACATAGTTGCATATCTCTTCCCAGACATCACACTGAAAGAACAAGAAAAATAATATAACAATGTTGGATAAAACCAAAGTAATGTAAGCTTTTAAATGAAGAGGCATTGAAGGTCCTATTCTTTTTTCTTCAATGTATCTTGATAAGATTTTAAATATTATAATTATTTATTGATATTTTATTATTTAATTAATGTCTATTTATGTCTTATAGTTTATGAAACTATTTATTTTGTTTCCTTAAATATATATTTATGTATAATATGTATGTTAAAATCAAAAAAGGAAGGGAAAGTTTAAGATACCCATCTGCAGGGCACTTAAAAATTGGTACCTAGAACTATGCATTGTGTTTAAAACTGAACAGCAGTCTCAAGCTAAGATATTTTTGTTACTTAAAATATTCCCACACTCCCACCAAAATTTCTGCAATTGCTCATACAAGAGGTTATGTCAGTGGTGATAACAGCAGGTAATAAGCACTTGGCTAGCAGCTTACCCTGTCCCCTCCTGAACTGAAGGAGTGGACTTTAGGTTGAATACAGATATTGGAAATGTTACTCTGGTTCCTTTTAATCAGCTTCTGATTCTGCTTTCAGATGGAAGAATACTCTTGAGGCAGACCTGCTCTCTTAACAAGTACTTGGATATTTTTAGTTTAACCTCTTTACTTGTGCGGTTTTCCCCCCTTTTCCTTTGCTCAAGCACAGCCAAATCTAAACAACGATAAGAGCCTTCATGGAGCCGCTAGAACAGTTATTTGACAAGCAGGAGGATAGGGATTAGGTACAACATTTTATGCAAGCTAAATATAGCCATATTGAATATCTCCAAGCAACTTATATATAAACGGCATGTGACACAGCCATCTGCTCAAACACACTACTTTAATCTAGTAAAGAACCTAAACTGGGGCTCATGAATTCATTAAAGCTCTCCACAAGAGAATTACCTCAAGAAATCTTTAAACTGACAAGAGCTTCTCTCATGCATCCATAATTCATATCTGACAGACCTTTTTCTAGGACAGGGATGTAATGTTCACAAACTGCAAAATTGTGATTCTAGCGTGAGCCAAAATTTATCAAGAGCTACAGTAAGCTTAGAAACTATAATTTTACCTTTACCGGATCACATTATTTTATCCCTCACCAAATAGTTTGAGGTTGGTTTTATTTATTTACTGCATTGGAACTGCATTGAAATCCAGATCAACCTGGATCTGGACCCAACCCAACTATTCTGAGACACAAAGCAGCAGTAAGAATGGCATCCTTTTTCCAGCACAATGCTGTTTCCAGGCCTAGAGCAGTTGGGATTAAGAGAATGATAGCCCAACTTCACAAGTATCATTTCTCTGCCAAAATAAATTGTATCACAACAATTTTTTTAAAAAAAGAATGGGATGAGAATACTCTTGCAAACTATTCCTTAAATCTTATTCTTTTCTCATTACTGTAAGCATAGAATTTTCTCACTCACTTTAGCAATCTTCATCTCATTCTTATGCAGGGCTTCATTTTAACTCTTTAAAAATCCTTATAGGACCTGAGTAGAATGCTGCCCTTTCCTCAGCTGGTAAATATTTAAAAGGAAGCACCTTACAACATACTTGTTAATTCACCTTCCCTATAACCTGGAGGCCTTCTCCCAGAGTGAGAAACTGTAGTCTTCAACATATTTTGGTCAGGACTGAAGGATGCTGAAAATTTTCAGGCTATCTGTAGTCTCCCAACACTCCATTTTTTGTATTCTGAGAACAATTTGGAGAGGGGTGGGCTAAAATGGTTGAAAGGGGTTTTTTGGGGGGGAGGAAGAAGAAGCGAGCTGTCGTGGGTGCACCTAGATACACCCACATTACACCAATTCTCCACGAGCTGCACTGGCTCCCTATTGGTCACTGGTCACAATTCAAGGTGTTGGTTATTACCTTTAAATCCCTACATGGCTCAGGGCCAGGTTATCTTCAAGACCGCCTTCTGCCGCATAGCTCCCAGCGACCGGTAAGTTCCCACAGAGTTGGTCTCCTCCGGGTCCCATCAGCTAAACAATGCTGGCTGGCGGGCCCGCAGGGGTGGGCCTTCTCTGTGGCCGCCCCAGCTCTCTGGAACCAGTTATCTCCTGAGGTCCGGACCATCCCCACCCTATTGGCCTTCCGAAAAGCGGTAAAGACCTGGCTTTTCCGGCAGGCCTGGGGCTCTTGATCTCACTCTTGTGATCTGGTAAGATCCGGCCATGAATGGCGTGAATGAGTTTTTAATGCTTTTAATGTTTTTAATTTTTAAATGATTTTTTATAATGATTTTTAAAAAAGTATTGTGAGCCGCCCTGAGTCTTCGGAGAGGGGCGGCATATAAATTGAATAAATTGAATTGAATTGAATTGAAGTGAAGTGAATTGAATTGAAGTAGGATTAGTTAAGGAATCCACCTTGCCTCTTTAAAACCCCACTGTGGTTATAAGCCACATAACCTACAGTGCACCTGTAACCATAAGGATGTTGTACAGCCCTGATGAGTGAAATGGTTAAACTTGCAAGACCTAAGTTCAAGTACTTCCCACATCATATAGCTTTCCAATTAAATTTGATCAATTACAGGTTCACCTTATTCCTATCATAAAGAGCTAAACTCTTCAAGAAGAAAAAAGAATATGCTTATGCAATAAACAAAAATAGTTGGAAGCCAAATGGTTGCATTAAGAGTGTTGGGAGGGGAAAAGGGAGATGTGTATAACAACTTTATATGATTTCATTTCTCTACTACATCAACTCTTGACCACAGAATAAATCAACATGTACCCATTTGAACATGTATTCAATTTGACTATTTTCCTGTTGCTCACAGGAAATCTCTAAGAATGTGGAAAGATACCCACTGAGGAATAAAGTAAATGGAGTAATGGAGTAATTGTAAGAATTGAATTTTGTGCAGCACTTCAAAACACACATTCAAATCATTGGTAGGAACCCTTTTATTTTTTATACTTATTGTATTATTTTAATTATATTTTAGAATAAAAGAATTTTTCTTAAAAAGCTGCAGCTAGAGGGCAATGTCATAATAAGATAGTTCCGTGGCCTCTGTGAATTTACAACAGTTTTTCCCCCTTTTTCTTTTCTTAAAGTTGCTCCTATCAATTGCAAAAGTGCAGGGAGGGACATTTTATTTCTCATCAGTAGAATTGTATATGAGACAACACCATATTGTTATGGCCTTCTACTGAAACTGAATGCTGCAAATAGCTGCCCCTTTTGTGAAGAATTAGGAGAAATGCATATTCAATAGGTGTTCAGTATGATGGGGTAGGAAAGGCAGTGAAGGAAGCCAGGAGATTTGGTGGGAAGGTAACAGCAGATGGTCTGTTATTGATGGGTGTGTGTGTGTGTGTGTAAGAGAAGTGTATAAGGTGACATAAAAGAGAAAAGCCATTGGAAGAGGTAGAGAGAAGAGATATAGTGGATTATAAACAGAGAGAGAGAGTGAGTAACCAGACTGATAGAAATAAACAAAAGGAGAAAAGGGCAGAGGGTTTTTTTTGGGGGGGGAGGGGGAGAAAAACCCAGAAAAGTTGGCATAGAGGGAGGGGTATCACAAGGTACATCCAACCTCCTGCCAGCTGGCAAAAGGCCACATGTTTTCAGCAGCGTCTTTGAACAAGAAGCTGCAGATGTGCCACAGATAGCTATCTGAATTACACCTCAGGGAGCTACCAGTCTCCACGGCCAAACAAATAAGCAAAACAACAGGAGAACTAGAAAACATCATAATCTGTGGCTGATGGACGACCTAGAAATAAGACATAAGAGCACCAGTGTGCATAAGAGCACCAGCGTGCCTACCGCCCCTGTCTTAATGTTTCCTCTATTTGTATCTATTTTATGTATTCAATTCATGCAGTGGTGAAATGTAAAATTTGTTACTACCGGTTCTGTGACCATGGCTTTGGTGGTGGGTAATGTGACTGGGTGGGCGCGGCCAACTTTTTTTTTTAAAGCATTTTTTCTATAACCTCTTCAGCCGAAAAAACGCTTTTAAAAGCCTCTGACGATCCCAGCTGAGTTGCCTGATTGTCAGAGGCTTTTTTTCTTTTAAAAAGCTCTGACGATCCCAGCTGAGCCGCACGATCATCAGAGGCTTTTTTTTAAACTTTTAAAAGCATTTTTTTGACCGAAGAGATTGTAAAAAAAATCCTTTAAAAAAAAAAGCCTCTGATGATTGCACGGCTCAGCTGGGCATGGAAGGGGGGAGGGATTTTTGCTACTGGTTCTCTGAACCACCCGCCGCCATCACTACCGGATTGGGTGATCTGGTCCAAACCAGGAGCATTTCACTCCTGAATTCATGCGTATACAAGGCAAACCCCTCATTTTCTGGATTGCAACTACTGAGAGGAACAAGTTAAGTTGCACCTTAAACCTCAAAAGTGCCTTCCAGAACCTTAAGTTTAATTTTATTTGTTAAAATGGTAAACCATATTAATTCTTTATTAAACCCAGGCATTCCAACAGAACATCCTTCCCATTATGTTCAAATTTGACTTTTACCATATGTTAATTTCTCATGTGAAATTAACTGGAATCATGTTCTAGGTATGTTTTTGACAACACATTCCACTGCAGACAGGCAAGAAAAGAAAGTAGCAAGGGTGGGGACGAACAGAAGGGAAGATTTTTCAAGGATTAAAAGAGCCTGAGTGGCGTAGGAGGCTAATGCCTCCTACTAAGGCAGCATTTAACATCCAGCTGCCTGCAATTACTGCGAGTTCAATTCTCACCAGGCTCACGGTTGACTCAGCCTCCCATCCTTTCTAAGGTGGGTAAAATGAGGACCTGGTTGTGGGGGCAATAAGCTGGCTTTGTATAAAATATACAAAAGTATGAAGGCTATTGCTTAATGCATTGTAAGCCACCCTGAGTCTCCGGAGAAGGGCGGCATATAAATAAAATTTAAAACAAAATAAATAAATAATTTTATTACTCATCTCAGAACTATAAAATAATCTGATAACAGCACTGGGTAACTTAGCAAATAATTCTAAGCAAACAACTCCTTTAAAGCAAACAACAGTGGGACTCTTGATATTAATTTAGTCCAATCTCACATACTAATTATCCCTATCAGACTGCTTATTTACAGCAATATGTTAAGGTGGAAGCTGACAATAAATCTTGTTTTCATGACCTACATAAAATTGTAATCACTAAGTGGCAATGAATATTCTGTATTAATCAATTAAAGATGCTCTAAAGCCTTTTCATGCTAGCTGCATATTATTGCTTTGCACACCCACGTCAATGTTAATTAAAAAATAAAATCATTTAAACAAATAAAAAAATTATGAAATTGATCTCATATGAAGGCACAGCCTTGAGTATATGAACTTAAATATATGCATAGAGAAATCAAAAATCCTAACCCTGTGGATTATGAAAATGTCCTATTTCCTTATCCCAATAAAAGATTAGCCACATTTTGCCTAGGTGGCAAGCTGTAATTAATACAAAAATAAAATGAAAACTTATGAACTTCCTTTTGTTATGACAATCTGTAGAAATTACGGAAGGAGTTCAATTTATTTTTAACTATTTTTTATATAGTGGTATTCATCAGTATTTTGGAAACCATTGTTCTTTATAAGGAAACCTACACATACAAGTTCTGAATAAAAAAAAAATCCCTACATTAATGGTTTATTGGCTACAAACTGACCATATCCATCTGGTTAAAGGTATTGGGACAGAAATCAGGAGACCATGAGTTCTAGTTTTGCATTAAACATGAAACCAGTTGGTGACTGTGGGCCAGTCACTCTCTTTCAGGCCTAAGAAAAAAAGCAATGTCATGCCACTTAAAAAAAATGTTGCCAAGAAAACTGCATGGACTATATGGGTCCCATAGAGTTGGGTAGACAATAACGTTTAATAATAACAATCATCATTATGGAAAAATGACTACTACCTTATGAGAATGGTAATGCATTTGACTGTGTGTAGTTTTTAAAATTAACTTAAATTTCAGTTTGGGCCCTGGATGAGGGAGTGTCAAAGTCATGTGTTGTTGGTGCTACATTGCTAAACCTTGCTATACAAAATAACAGCTGAAACAGGAATAGTATTAGGGTTTCCTAATGCAGCAGTGTTGCTGCAGGCAAGTGTTTCCCTTTGCCCCTCTATTTGAAGTTTATCTGACATTTACTAAGTTGATCATTTACCCAGTCATAAATTAAGCTAACATTTATCTTGCCATAAGGCAAACAATGCAATATTTATATTTAATTTTGCACAACTGCGTAAATTGACATAAATGCAAACTTTTGGAACAGATACAGTAGAATTGCACATCGGTTGGTAAATTTAGGATTTACACAGTCTGTTTTTCTACTATAGCTATAATCCTGGTTTAAGGATTAAAATGATATTGAGAAATAAAATTTAAAAACTGATGTTATTATCCAAGCCCATATTTTATGTCTATGGGGTAGAAAAGACATTACAAAATTCTAACTTTCATTTAATGCTTATATTTAAACCAAAAAAAAGAAGTGAGGGGGAGGACACAATGAAAATAATATTAAAAACTTGGAATATTTATAAATAGATTTAGAATAGTATCCACAATATGATCTAATTAGCAAAGTGTCACTGCACCTCTTGTCCAAATATTTTTGAAATAAAACAGGAATCATCAAAGGGATAGGGATGTCTATGGTTCTTCTAACAACATTTTAAGGAATCTACGAAGGAAGAACCAGCTACCAGCACATTACTTTTCTACTACAATACAGTAAACATTTGTCCAATCTGGTTTTACTGATCCAAATTGACCTATTACAATATCTGTAAAAGGAAGCAGGTGCATTTAAAAAATCTGGAAGTTAATTCAGCAGGCATTTTTATATCAGGCTCATCTTTCAAAACAGTTATGAAGAAGCTTTGTTTCAAAGGGAAAGTTAATATACTGAAAGCTTAAAAGAGAACCAGTAAAGAAACAATTTTTCAATTATTTCCATAAATTATCTTACTATTGATAAAGAGGATTTCAGCAAAGATGTGGAACAGCAATTTAACTTTCTAATATGACCAGCCTCTTCCAGAATTTACCCAGCAAGCTAGTTTCAGATAAATATTATTCATATTCAATTATTTAATGTAAACAACCACTTAAAGCTTGATGCATAAGAAAATTGGTTTGTTGCAGTTTTATGTTTGTTTTCCAATTACTGAAAATATATGCAAAATTAGGAGAATACATTTTCTGAAAAAGCTGCCTAAAATGATTTAAAAATGGATATAATTTGTGTGTTCAATAAACTGTATTGAGGTTGCGAGGGGGATTTGGTTTACCAAATTGGGCATTATATTATCAAGCAGCAACATTGACATGGTTAAAAGAATGGATTGAACTAGGAAATACAAGGTTGTTAACATTGGAAGGGCATGATCTGCAATTGGATTGGCATGCCTTTTTGTGGTATGGTAGAAATAAGATACATATTTTCATAGACATTATATAGGAAATGCATTGCTATTGATTTGGGAAAAGGTTAAAGATAAATACTATGTGAAAATAGTATGGTTATCAACGATGGAAGCTTTAATACACCCAAATGTTTTTAATTTTGGAAATATTGTTAGATACAAGGACTTGTTAACAGATAAAGGGGAATTAAAAGAGAAACAAGAACTGGAAGAACAGGGGATTGAGATAGATTGATATATGTATATGCAGATAAGGACAAGATATGAAAAAGATGTTAAGTTACATGGTTTCTATATTGAAAAGACTTAGATAGGATACTCACAGGAACGGAAGAAAATGTAATAATTTTTTTTAATAACTTGTTATATATTGAGTTGAAGGAGGAACAGATGAAAGAAACAATGATAGCTTGGGGAAAAAATTTTGGACATTCAATTGATCTTGAAAAATGGCAACAACTATGGGAAAGGAATTATAAATTAACGATGTCCACCGCATATAAGGAAAACCAATACAAAATGTTTTATAGATGGCATATGCCACCGGAGAAGTTAGCAAAAATTTTCAAAGATAAATCAGAGAAATGTTGGAAATGTCACTAACTACCAGGATCTTATTATCATATGTGGTGGACATGCCCTGAAGCAAAAAAATATTGGAATAACATTTAATTTTCGTTGGAAGAAATGATACGTATTGAATTCAAACCAGAGTTGTTTCTATTGGCTATTCTACCTGACAAAATTAAAAAGGAATATATTTATTTGATTATACAAATAAATCTAATTATTTATCTAATAACAGCTGCAAGAATTGTCGATGCTCAAAATTGGAAATTAAGAGAAAATACCTTCAGAAGATGAAGTAATAAGAAAGATCTTAGATTGCGCTGAAATGAATCGATTAACTTTATTGATTAAAAATAGGGAAGAATCAGAATACTTTAAAATATGTAATTATTTTTATTCTTGATTGCAAAAGAGATATAAATGATTAATTTTATAAATATGTATAAAAAACCTGATAGTAAGAATATGATTATAGTAATGAATTTGTACAGTGGTTTTGAAGAAAACTAAGACAGAAGAAACTGTTGAAAGAAGAAGAATAAAATGAACTGAAGAATTCAACACCGAGATGTCACAGGGGAGGGCTGATTGATGTTTTAAATGTTTGTTTTTAAAAAAAATAATAAAAAACTTTATTAAAAAAATAAACTGTATGAATTACTTTATTTTATATGGAATCTTTGCAGATGTACCTACAATTTCTCCTAGCTTTTCAATTTCTTTCCAGAAACAAACACTAATTTTCTCATGCTATCTCAACAGCTTCCAATTTTCTAGAAATGTTATTTTTTGGTATGCATTCAAACTAGATTCAGATCAAACACTGTACTCACCAACACTGTGTTTGCTTTGGTTGGATTCAGTTCCAGGTTATTGTGTGATCATTTGAAATTGATCACAACAGATTTTGTTAAGACAGTGTATCAAATAGCACTACAAAGCCTTTAGAGGACATGTATCCACATGCAGTTGTCAATATTTTGCTGAGATATTGTTTAGCAACCTGGATTTTGCTTAGACATCATCCAAGATTTCTGTATGTTTCTGAAAAAGTTTGAAAAACTGCCACAATCAGAAAGAAAGACTAGCCTATTTCTTTGATATTTGTTGATATCTTTCTGAGATATCTTCAAAGCAACACAGCCCTAGCTCTGAGCTTTTATCTGAAATTTATTTGACAATTCAAGCACCAAATGTCCTTGCTTTGCTGCCTACAGATCACATTACCTGTTGTTGTTTAGCGCCTTCTGATTCTTCATGGCCCAATGGATATAATATTACTAGGACTGTCTGACATTTAACCTACTTCTTGGAGTTCTTATAATATCATATTTGTGCAATCATTGCTACTGTCTTGTCATCATGCCTTTGGTTAATCAGTTTCTGGCACATATGTAGATACAGGAAAGTTTATGTATGTGAAAACAAAGTCATTTGTCATCAGTTCATAAAAGCCCCAAAGGTGACACTGTCGCTGCTTATTTGACTCTACCCTACAGCAATTTAAACTTTGCTACGCCAGACAGGAAAAATCCTTCATTAGAAATCCTTACAGATACATTAACATAATTAAGCATGAAATATTTAAGGAAAATAGATAGAGCTTATACTGTACACTTAACAAAATGGTTCTCAATTAGTAATACAGGTTGTCCTCAACTATGAATCACAAAAATTCTGTTGTTAAGCAAGACAATTGTTAAGTGAGTTTGGCCCCCATTTTATGACCATCTTTGCCACACTTAAGTGAATCACTGCAGTTGTTAAATGAATAATGCAGTTGTTAAGCGAATCCGGCTTCCCCCATTGATTTTGCTTGTTGGAAGCCAGTTGGGAAGATTACAAATGGTGACCACATGAGTGCGAGACACTACAGCCATCATAAATATATGCCGGTTGTCAAATACCTGAATTTTGTTTACTTGACCATGGCGATACATGGTCATGTGTGAAAACTGGTCATAACTCACTTTTTTTCAGTGTTGTTGTCACTTCTAAAGGTCACAAAATAAATGGTTGTTAAATGGAGGACTACGTGTATATTTCTTGCAAATTATCTTAACAAAACATAGGAGTAAGGCTTTAGGCTCCCTTGGGTATCTGGATGGGAAGCAGGCATCAGCCTACAAACTGTAATAGCCCCACTCGCACTGGTACATTCTGCTGCTAACTTTAAGCTCACTTGGTTGGTTGGCTGACTGGCTGGATTGGGAGCAGGCCAAAGGCATGTAAGGGACCTGTTGGGACGGGTAGGGGAGATGGATGGATGCTGCAGCATGTTCTATTCCCGTCTCCCACACGCACAAACACCCACCCCAAAGGGTTAAATAATTATTCCAAAACAGTCAAAGGTTCCTTATCAAAACTTGGCAGCAACGCAGCAGCGGCCTGCCAAGAGCTTTTACTCCAAGAAGGAGAGGTTGTTCCTCCACCAGATAACACAAAAATACAGACAGTTTGAGTTAGTCCAGTAACAGAAACCCACAACAGATGAGGCGTTGTTCATCCAGAAGTGCAAGTGACTCGCCAGAGTTTTTGCTTTGTCTGTCACAGAGCTGGAATGGCCATCACCCTCCCTTATATAGCCTGTGGGGTGTGGTCCAGTGACTCAGCTCAATCTCTGGCACGCCTCCTTATCTGCTGTGACCGTTTAGCATGCCGATGCTGGCGTGGATCCAGCCACAACTTGTCTCCCTCATCACTCTCCGACAGATCGGAGACACCTGGCTCCTGGCCAATCTCCTCTCCTTCGGCCGACACCTGAGGAATTGCCAGAGAGGAGGGGCCGGGAGAGGGAGGCCTGGCCGGCTCCTCTCCTTCATGTTCAGAGCCTTCTTCCTCCGATACGATGGGCTCGGGGATCGGAGCCACAACACAGCATCCCTGCGGTTGGTTGTGAGGATGAATAACTGCAGGAGCACTACAGTAGCTATAACTTTGAAACTGGGTCATAGGTAGCTTCTGAGGGAGTCTGTTGTAACTTTGAATGGTCATTAAGTGATCGGTTGTAAGTCAAGGACTACTTGTATATGCACTCAAATACAGGCAAAGACTGAAATTCTTTGAGAGTGTGACTGACAGGATATAAGCACAACTTTACAGCACAATTCTATGTATGCTTACTCAGAAATAAAGCTAATGCATCCAAAATATAAAATCACTTCGGGTCTCAAGAAGAATTGCCATCAACAGATGAATTAAATGTACACAAGTGCACAAATGTGTGCTAACAAATTTAGCACTGGAAGTTCAAGAATGTGCAGACTCAGGTAGATTTCTTTTTATCCATGTTATCAATCTAGGAAGGAAGGAAGGAAGGAAGGGAAAAAAAGAGTAGCGTGCAACAAATAAATAACCTGCTGCACAGATGGTATCAATGGAAGGTATTTTATTTCTGAAATCATGGTCAGCAGTACCCAGATAGATTGTCAGTAAAAAATTAATTGTACTTCACAAAAACAGGTAGCAATATTGGACTTACTCAGAATAGATTGAACTCATCCTGTTGAGAAACTTGAAAATAAGGACCTCAGGTAAAGTTGAGTACTGTTGAAGTCAATGAGAGTGTAGTTGAAATAACTCAGTAAATAAATGACTTTTTTCTTCATCACAAGTATAAGCAATTTTAGTAACATCACTTTTTCTTAAAATACAACAAATTATTTCTCCTTCCCATAGCTCATCTCTTATCTATAAACAAATCTTTACACTTCAATTTAAAATCCTAGGTCAACGAAAGTTCCTTAAGACTTACCTTATCTATTTTAACCTTGATCAAATAAACTAACTTTACATTCCTTCCTTTTACTTTTAACAATCTTGATTTTTAATCCCTTCAAATAATGCCCTAGATTTCTTTTAATTTTTTCTTGTCCCATCTATTTAGATTAAAATGCAAAGATTAGTGGCTTTACATAAGGAGAAGTATTTTTTTGTTATGCTAAGCTCAGTTTCTTGTGTCTGCATGGATAATCCATGTAATTTTCTATATAAAAGTGAATTCATCAAAGCTGTTTCTTTTTCAATTTGCACTATAAAAGAGATTCTGCTGCGTAAAGGCACCAGACTAGAAACCAGGAGACTGAGTTTTAGTCCTACCTTAGGCATGAAAACTAGTTTGGTAACTTTCAGCCAGTCATTCCCTCTTAGCCCAACTCACCTCATAAAGTTGTTGTGGGGAAAATAGGAGAAGGAAGGAATATTAGGTATGTTAGCTACCTTGAATTATCTATAAAATAATAATCCTTCAAGTATTAATTAAGCCTGACCATCATAATGTTTTCCAGATCAACCATAATCCAATTGCTAAATAATGAACATTACTTATAGATAACAGATCTCCTACCTGGAGTGATTTAATTTTGTTGTTAACTGGATTCTCTGGGCAAATGACAAAACAAAAAAATAGAAGTAAGATTAAAAACCTACACACTGAAGTACAAAACAGAAAAAAGGAAACCAACAGCAGGGGAAAAGACATACTGTAGATGAATTGACTAGGAGTATGCATATAAGGTACAAAACTCCCTGGAAAATACGATTAACTAGTCGAATTGGATACCACTAACATTATCCACTTTCCTCAGAGAGGCCATTCAACATACAGTAAAGTCCAATACATTTGAGAGGTACTGACTAAAGAAAGGCTCATTTAAAGAAGTGAGTGGCTATGTCTCCTTCAAGAATAAATTAATATGATAGTCCATTAAGATAAGAAGCTTTTTTGGAGCAAAATCCGACATGCTTTTCTCAGTCTTTTCCCAGCTCAAGTAGTTGGGGTTGAGGTTTTTATTTATTGCTAGCTTAGCAATGCCTTTGCTTCTGTTGCCAGGCAACTCTGTAGTATAATTTATGCTATTATTTCATCAGGAAGGTCTGAACAGGCCTTGTGCTGTTTCCAGCATTATTACATAGATCATTACAGTTCTTCTCACTGCATAGGACAAAAGATTTAAAATTACATTTAAATTGCATTGAAAAAAATGGGATTTGTTTTAATGTCTTTTAGTAAACAACGAGAAACTTTCTGATAAAGTGCAAACTTAAGAGATTTCATGCTTATTTAATGAGAATGCAACGAGTACTTTATTAGACACTTTACAGTTGCTAAAATAGAAATGTTATTTAAAATCTTTACCATTGTTGTAATACATCTTTCACCGACTCTTTCATACATGAAGAAAGCAGAGAAATGTTTAAGTATTTAAGTATTTCATGCAGTTATTTTATCACCACATTTAACTGTACCTTAAAAATGATGTTTGTTGATGGTATTTAACTTCTTGTTCAATTACAGTCCAGAATCAATCTCTACATAGCTCTATGATTAACAATACAAATTGATTGTAGTTGGTCAGTCATTTGTAGCTTGGTATTTCTACAGGCTCAACATAGATGATGAAAAGTAATACACCTTTTCTGTTTCTTATGTATTGCATCAATTGTGTTATCAACCTGTCTTGCTCTAAACAGTTGTCCACCAATACTGGCAGTAAGAATAAAGTATGCAAGACAAAAAATGGATCACAGCACTAGGACACTAACGTTCTGATAAATGAGTAGAATGAGACCGATTTCCTCGCTTTATTCTGGTTGCCAAGATACAAGCAATGATTGGTTGGATGTACCTTTAGTCTCTCGTGTAATATCTGCTGACAGAGCTCCTTTATATCTTCCTGACAATAGCCAGGTGCCTTCCAGGAAATATAATGCAAGAATGGCCTGTTCTGGTGTTATCTGGTTCTGTTATGCAAATCCAGCTACTTTATATTATAAACCATCTTTATAATGTGTGTTGAGTGAACACAACCAATTGTGATTTAATCAGCAATACTTAATGAAGTAAATTGTGGTTTCATGTTTGTATGTATCCAGGAAATTATTTCCTCCATAAGGCAGATTTGTTTACAAAAATGAGATTTCTACCATTACTTAATGTGCAACTTCTTTGTGATAATTCTACATAAAGAAAAAGTTCTGCAAAAATATTGTGTGATCCAAGTTCTTTTATTCAATGCACTATGATATAGACTTGGAATGGGTTGATGAATCAGTTATTTAGAAGAGTAGAGTCCTAAATTGGACTAGTTTACTTTTCAATAACAGAATTTGCCACTTTATGAGAAATGAGCATATTTCAGCCCAAGTATTTGGCTTTGTACTGTGACATATTGTGTTATTACATTTAGTATTTCTTGCTTTCTTCAGGTTAGCGTTGGTGAATGCATCTGGCTTTTTGGAACTTATTGGGAAACATAAGTTATTTTATAAAATATTTTGTAAAGAGCCCTTGTGTATAAATTAATTTGAGTAGAAACATATTCAAATTACCCAATTTAATATTTTCCAAGCCTCAATTCAGGAGTGGGGGTAACATAAAAATTAAACAGAAATAGAAATGCAGATGTCTGTATACTTCAGTATTCAAATTTGGAAGTGTATGAAATAAACTTTATAATATTCAAAGGATAAACTATATACAAGTGCCAATTCTTTTCGGCCCCATATCTTTTCCCAACCACCATTAATTTCCTCTCTACCTTTTCTTCTACTGATTCTGCATCCCCAGCATGGGAAAGTGAAGGAGCAGATATCCTATCCTTGACATAGATTGTTGCACTTACCAGAAATTAAAATATTATAAAGATTTCTAAAGTGGGGAGACTAATGGAGTACCTACTGGAGATCGCTGGCAGAAAATATACCGGTAATTTTATTATGAACAAACTACAAATGTAAATTGTATGTTGGGATGCTGGGCTTTCCAACCTCTAAAGAAGGGACAGAAATGACCACTTATTTGATCAAACCTATACCTACTGTAAAGCAATGAAATCCTGGTATCACCTCTTTAGGTGATATTACATCATCAACTTGCCCAATAAATTCCCTATTCCGATGGCTGAATAAGGCTAACAGTCCAGCATTAATGGTTGCTGATCAATATTCATTAATTATATTGTTCATTATAAAAAAACCAACCTTAATCTTAGTCTCATTACTGGGCTAAAACGCTGAGCTTCTTGATCATAAGGTTGGCAGTTTAGTGGTTTGAATCCCTTGCGCTGCATAACTGAGTGAGCTCCCGTTACTTGTCCTAGCTTCTGCCAACCTAGCAGTTCGAAAGCACGTAAAAAATGCAAGTAGAAAAATAGGGACCACTTTGGTGGGAAGAGAACAGTGCTCCGTGCGCCTTCGGCGTTTAGTCATGCTGGCCACATGATTAGAGAGACGTCTTCAGACAGTGCTGGCTCTTCAGCTTAGAAATGGAGATGAGCATAGCCCCTAGAGCCAAAAATGACTAGCCTGCATGTGCAGGGGAACCTTTACCTTTTTATACTTGTGAACCAGAAAGAAATGGCATAAAAATGAAAAGACGAAAAAAGTATTCTTGGTTAGAATGGACTAGGACCTCTCAAATTAGTAGGGACAATCAATCTCCTTTGAGAAAGATTGCTTATGGTGAATAATGAGAGAGCTGGTTTCTAAAAATCATAGAAATACAGAATGCAGTAAAGTAAATATAAGGGACAGACATAAATGAGATACAGGTTTGAATTAAGCATGTGGCTGTGATAAAGAAATGTCTGAAGATACAAGAACTTCACACTATTCTTCTTTCAGAGGGACAATACTTCTAAACATTTGTTTCCTTTATTCTTTTTACTGATAGCCTTATATAGTATGCTAAAAAGTGTTCCAGCAATGAAATCTTAAATAATCATATACTGAGTATGTACTGTACCACCATATAGAGGAATTAAAAAGACAAAAGGAAAAAGTAAATGTAAAAAAGATGTTTTATTCAGTGATGAATATATCTAAATATGTTATCATTATTAAAATAAACTAAAGGTAAAAATTAAAATGATGTAACAAAAATATCCATAAACTATAAATAGCTGTAAAGGTAATTTATTACATTTAAATCTAGATATAGTACGTCATTTTCTCATTTTAAGAACACAAAGACTTTTCTAAAATAAAAATTTAAAACAAACTTATATCATAGAGACATTCCTTAAACTCAGAGAATAACTTTCTTTCTAATTAGCTAAAAATTTCCTCACTATCATATCTCAGGCTTGCCAACACTAAAAATTGCCACAAAGTGGCAAAATCTACATTTTAGGAATATAGTTCAATATCATATTGTTATCCTTAACATTTATAAATACATAAATAATTTTAATAGTAGCATATGCTCTACAAATAGATCCAGAGGACAGAAAGTGTAATATCTTATATAAGTATATACCTTCACTCATCCTCCCCACTGCCTACACACATAGAGATAAGAGAGGGAGGGAAGGAAGACTGAAAGACTGAAATATTTGGGAATCCAGTAGGTTAAATAATATAGTAATCAAAATTTAGCTGAAGATATTATTGGAACTTAGTCTGGTATAAAAATTTTCTCATTAACTTATCTAGCTGTCTAAAATATCTACCGGGAATTAACACTGGAATTATTTTTAAGATACACATTAATCCTTATGTAATGTTCATTTTAATAACATTAATTTTACCCCAGTGACTTATTGGGAGTTTTAACCATGTCACAAAATGAAAAATTAGAGAATCAGATACCTAAAAGCACACTAGTTAAGACTCAGGATTAAAATTCTATGTTACTGCTACATGGAATATAACAATAGGATTGTGAGTAGTTTTTAACATACTCTATTGAAATGGATACTATGATTAAATCTGATTCATTTGGGAAGTGGATTCACTTATTTGTTTGGAATAGAACAAGTATGGACGATATGCTATATAATTACAGGTGGTCTTGTTTAATGACTACTTGTTCAGCAACTGTTAGAACTTACAACTGTGCTGAACAAGTGTTAAAGACTGGATCTTTATTATTATTTATTTATAATATTTGATTGATGGATGATAATGGAAGTTGTTGAGAGATCAAGATCTAGGATGACTGCACTATCTCAATATGTCTCTATCAAATGTCATTGACAAATTCAATCAACATTGGCTCTAAACTATGCTCTGGTCTGAAATCCAAGTGCAACAGATGCAGGTAATTTTCTCCAGGGCCCTCTGGAGGTATAGTTTGACCACCTTTTCAACCACCATACCTTTAAAAAAAAGGAAACTAAACAAAAGCATCTGGAACTGTTGGAAAGCTGCACAGAGCTGTACATAGTGAAAGGAGACAAGCAGTTCTTTAACCTGTTGCCATCTTTACTCTTTCTCCATTTTTTTTTTTTTTATTTGATTTATATGCCGCCCTTCTCCGGAGACTCAGGGCGGCTTACAGTGCGTTAAGCAATAGCCTTCATACTTTTGTATATTTATACAAAGTCAGCTTATTGCCCCCACAATCTGGGTCCTCATTTTACCCACCTTAGAAAGGATGGAAGGCTGAGTCAACCTTGAGCCTGGTGGGATTCGAACTTGCAGTAATTGCAAGCAGCAGATGTTAATAGATGTTAATAACAGGGTGCTTTAAACCACTGTACTACAGGCTCTATGCCTGGGTGGAGGGAGAAATCTGCTTTCTAAAAATATCTTTATATTCTTATGTCTGACAGATATATCAGAACTAATAAGTGAATAACCGTTGAATAGTCACAAATTACAACTGGTGTGCAGTTCAATCATATGCATAGCCATAGGTCCTCCTTGAACCCTACAAACTGCTCCTTGTCCAGACCTGATTTTGTTCAAACAAAATGAAAAGATTTCTTCTATCTCATATGAAAGTTTGGTTCTCACTCTTTCTTAAGAGCTTTCTTCAGTTATGATAAGTATTTATATTTATCAGAGAGATGAATCCCTTAATTACTGCTTCTGAAACTTTAAGAACTGGTCAGGAGAAGCCTGACAGATAGGTTAATCAGATAACTTTCCAAAAACAACAAAGCACATTTATTGATGTATTGTAGATTTGAAGTATCTATTTTGATTTATATGGTTCCTATATTTGTTCACTGTTTTGTTTTAAACTAGAAATGTACTGTTAAACATTTTTAAAATAAATTTGTATGTACTGACGTGGATTGGAACAAATGAATTGAATTACTGTCTCCACAAGCATGACTTTGCTTAATTCAGGTCTAAAGACCTAAGAAAATAAAAAATCATGTCGGTATCTCACCTGATTCAGCAGCAAAATATGAATGCATAATCAATGTCAGACTTGTTTTATATAATAACAGCTTTGTATGTTATTTTAACAAACTACACACAAAAGATCTTAAACTAAGCCAGAATCTAAAAATAAACAGAATCATCTATCCAGATGGTAATTATTTGGATAGAACCATTTAGACATGTTATACTCCCCCTCAAAAAAAATTAGCACCATCAAAAGTCTAAAAAGAACTTAATAAGTTGTACAGAACATGTATATTCAAGTCTATACATATAATACCTATCAATACATTCACACTGTATGTGTATAATAGTGACACTAATGTGTATAATATATGAACATACAAGACATACTAATAAAGAAAATTCCATAACCAAATAATATATATATTTTGTCAGGAGTGATTACCTGAAAATGATTACCATTGTCAGGAGTGGTTGAAAGCTTAAGACCTCTTCAATACTGGGAGAACTCAAATCAATTATGGTTTCAAAGTCAATTTGAAATTCTGTGAGTAAACAGAAGTAGACCAAACTACCTTATCAGATATAGAGTTATCTACTGAGTTTTTTTTACAATTATAATTTTTTAAAGGCAGATAATTCAGCAATGCTAGCAGAGGCTATTTCTATTTTGAAACAATGATGAATCAATGTGACATCAGTGGTGGGTAGGTTCGAATTCTCTTCTTATCACCTCAAACTTCTTCAACCAACTGCCTCAACTCTCCAGGTGTGTTGAGATAACAATTAAGAACTGTGGGGTTTGAGGGGTAGTTTGTTGTACTCTTGAAATCTTTAATTTCAAAAACTAAAATATTAATTTTAAAGGTGATCTGGGATCCTCCAGGATCTTCCATTTTATATTTATTTAAATGTATACCCTGCCCATTTATTGAGAGATATAACTATATTCTATTCTTTATTGATAATTGGAATCACTAAAAGGTGGGCTTACATAATGCCTGTATTAATGTATAAAACTGAATTATTCAATCAAAATATTATGGTTGAGCATCAAATGAGAAAACAGGCTGCTTTGGGACAACTGTGCAGGGCTTGAGCAATGCATCAAAGTTGCCCATTTTTCTAGGAAGTATATAGGACTAAAATTATTAAAGCATGAAGACACAGACTCTATGATCACTATTTCATGCACATAAAAGCTATCAACACAATCTATGCTTGGACATTTTTTTTAAAAAAAAAGCTAAATGAGATCCAGGTCTTGCTTTTTTAATCTTTTTCTAAGCACAGCCAGTGGCAGAACTTGCCTGAAGAAACTATTACAAAGGGAGATTACTTAAAATTCTGAGCTTGAGCTTGTTGTTTATTTCACATTCTCCATGTGTATTCTTGACAACTTTAAAAAGAGAAAGACTGAAATTTTCACACGCCTTGCTATTTTATGATTTAAATGAGTCTTTTTTATTTTACTGATTGTGATCTGAGGCTTGGCAACAAACCCAGAAATTACCCTGAAATAAATTCAGGAAAAAGAAAACAAGCTAAACTTTCTCACAAACAAATCCTTGGAGTGACTGATCCTTAAGAAATATTTTCCCACTTCTTAACATCAGTTCAGTCAGCTTTGAAGGACATGCTTAGCTTTGGTTCAGAATTATGAGTGGACTGAATTATACCATTTCCTCTAGATTAAAGATCTGGTTGAACACATATTAAATACTACAAGTAGTTCTTGAATCATGACAATTAGGAGAATTTCTACTGCCAAGCAAGAGGGTTGTTAATAGTCATATCCAATTTTGCAACTTTTTTTCCCATGGTTCTTAAACAAATCAGCATGGTTGTTAAGTGAATCATGCAGTTGTTAAATGAATCATGCAGTTGTTAAGCAAATACAGATTTCCCCAATGACTTTGCTCATTGGAAGTTGGCTAAAAAGATTGCAAATGTCAATCACATGAACTTGGAAAGCTGAAACATGCTGGTTGCTGGGCAACCAAATTTTGATCACACAGCTCTGTAAATGCTGTAATGGTTGTAAGCGCAATGACCAGTTGTAAGTCACTTTTTCAGAGCTGTTGTAATGTCAAAGAATTGCTAAATGAATAGTTGTAAGTCTAAAACAACCTGTAATTTGGAGAGTATGAATTTATGCCTGGGTCCAAAAATTAGGTTTGCTCTTATCAGTGAACTGTTATAATTCATGTGTCAGATGAAGAAAAATTAAGCAAATTAAACTTACTTTGAATTTGCATAAATTGTGTTTTTGCTGCAGAGCTCTCAAAGGACTACACAATTTAAAATATAATACAATCAGAGCCACATAACGAAAGTAAACCAAATAGTATTATAATCTATGGAAGGCTCTGTAAATATACCTTATTAACCCATCTAAAATTAGGTAGAATCAGTGTTTTCTCTCAGAAAGAAGCTCTACCTTCTAAATGCTATTACAAAGAAAACTGTCTCATAGACTCATCAAATTAGTCTCTGCTGATAATGAAACTGTCTCTCTATTTTCTTCTTGAACAACTGCCTATTATGAATTATAGTGAATTCAAACATCCTGAGTGCGCTTACCATATTTCCTATCATGCCTTGAATTCTTCCCAGCCTGAGAAAGCTGATACTTCTCTTACAAACCAGTATAGGCTCTCAGGGAATGAAGCTTCTAGCAAGATTATTTTGACTTCTTCACCAAAGCATCTCAAGTGTGCTAGGTGATGATGGAACAGATATCTGCTCTCCAAGGTCCTGAAGCCTGATAGTTGAAGAACTGGATAGAAACCTGCTATCTCCATCTTCCCATTTAGTTGCTTCTTGTTGTGTACTCCTCACCATGGCCAACTTGCTGCAAGCCAGCTCAACACAGGACAGCTCAACACAGGACAATTTATCAATTCAATTTAATTATTTAAAATAAATAAAAAAATTATTTTTTATTATTCAGATTTCATTTTGCCCCTCCTTTTACATCCTTTCTTTAATGGTTCTATTCCACCATTCCTTTGATATCAGTATAACTCTTGTCTTGCAGTGTGTTGTCCCGCAGCAATTTGGCAATGGCAAGTTGTCCCACGGCAAGTCGTCTGCAGCAAGGGCTGGATAGGAGGTGCCATGCCATCCACGAATGGCACCCAGGGGAGGCAGTGCAGGCTATAAGGGTGTGTGGGGCTGCCCAAGAGCCACTACAACTGGTTGGGTAAGGTTGGGTTGTGGTTTGGGAAAGGTGCTTTGGAGTGTACAAGAGGTGCTGCTTTAGTCAGGAAAGATGCACAGCGGGTGGTGTGGGTCAGAACATTGCACTGATATATGCAAATAGGTGCTCCATAGGTCATTGAATGCATGCATGGGGATGCATAGAAGCTAAGGGAGTGGCAGAGGGAAGTTTGTAGGAGAGTGGCATGGGTCAGGAATGGTCTATGGGTGTTCCTTCTTCTGTATTCCTCTATTCTGTTCCCCTCCCCTTTCCAACAGGCAAGTAAGTGACTGTGGGTGGCTGTAGGGGACGGGAGACAAGAGATTGTGAGACTGACTAGGAAACAGTCCCAGAATTTTGAAAATGAAGAACATGTGATCTCCGCAGCCGCCAGTAACAATGAAGCAGCCACAACTTTCCCAAAATGTTCTGACCATGATCAGGAGATATGGATCCCAGATTTTGGACACATTCTATAAATCAACCCATTTGAAGTACCTTAGTTAAAAAATTGTGGGCCTATGATGCACCGTTTTGCCAAGATAAAGGTCACGACAATGAGAGTTTTGTAGTATGTAGATTAACTGTCACTTTGAGCAGATAAAGAAATATTTGATGAAACAGGACAGAAATTATTATGTATACCATTAAAGAATAACAAACAACATGATCATCTCATTTTAGTTTAAGATTGTTGTCACACATGGTGCATGATGATTGCATGAATTAACAAATTTGTGAGTCTGATTATACTTGTAAGAATTATAACTACTGTGCTATGATTATGTACCCTTAATTTTGCCAAGTCTCTAGTTACAGAACTGTGTCTGCTCTTTTGATTTCACAGCAATTATTTCTGGATAGATTTGCTAAGGAGTTCATTGTCATTCTCATTATAGGATTTTTTTGGTGCAGAATCTACTTTGTATCATCCGGAGCCAGTTTGGTCTAATAGTTAAAACCTGAGGCTAGAAACCAGGACACTGTGAGTTCTAGTCTCACCTTAGGCATGAAAGTTGACTGGGTGACTTTGGGCCAGCCACTTTCTCAGCCCATGCCAGATTCAGTCAACAAGTCAGTTGGTCAATTCCTGTCACAAGCAATGGACTAATATTCAATGTATGGGGGAAAAAAGCAGACCCAGCACTTGTGGAAAAATGCTAAGAAGGAAAAAAAATCATTGTGAGTCATTAGTTTCTATTCTCTAGTGAACACAACAATTCCATTGACTGCCCAAATGCTGCGTCAACATCAGCACCTACATACAGCATTTTACACAAAGAAAAAGAGAAAAGTATTCCAACAATGTATTCTGGTCAGCAGAAAATCAAATGAACTATGCATAATGTGTGAACAATATGCAGAGAGATGCATCCCGCTATGGTCTCCTTAGACATCAAGGATTTTTTTTAGGAACAGCTACAGCTAAGGACAGGCGGCAATAAATAATATACATCTAATTAAAACTTACTCTATGTTCAAGGATAGCACAGGAAAAGCTAGGTGAGAAGAAATCAACTAATTGGTTTCTGATTTCTACTATTCTGGAGTTATTTCCAAAGAAATGTTTTAGAGCCGATGGGCCATACTTAATAGCTATGGTTTAATAATTAATGCTTATCTTTATTAGATTCTAATAGAAATATGTGTCATATTTATTACAAACACGTAACAAGAGATAAGTATTTTTGACCCCAATAATATGAATTCCTAAAACATCTAGGAAGTGGTGTTATAGGCATAAATAGTATAGCCTCTGTTCAAGACATAACATTGAGCCAAACTGCCCTTTCAATTCAATATCCACATGAAAATTATTTCATTTCTTCTCCTGCAAAATGACTCTGTCTCTTTGTCCTCCCACAAACATATCTATCCGTGTTTCTGCTCACTGGGTGAAGTAGTTGTTACATATCTTTTATAAATGCCTCCCACACTTATATCTACTTTAAATGGCCAACAATATCCTTCCAAATTTACTGAACTTAAAAAACAATTTTTGAAAATCATGTTTTCCTGATTGAATAATAATATTATTGATTGAATTTATAAGTTGCCCAACACCCAGCAACTCTGGGCAGTTGACAATTTGAACAGCAGAGAAGCAGAGAATAGAAAAAACTCAAAAACAGCACAAGGCAAGAGGTCAAAGAAAATAAACCCAGAGGAGGAACAGAATGTAAGAAAGGGGCATCAACTGGTCTCTTCAAAGACTTGGGCAAAGAGCCAGGCCTTTAATGCCCTTTGAAATACCAATAGGCTGGGAGTCATTTGAATTTGAGCTCATTCCAGAGGACAGACACTATTGCAGAGAAGATGGGCTTCTGGGGTTCCGATAGATGGCATTGTTTCATTGATGGAACCCAGAGCATGCTGACCATGTCAGGTTGAAACAGTTGGGCAGATACCTTGGGAGGCAAGTGGCCCCTCAAATAATCTTTGTCATAAAGTGGTCTATAGGCCTTGAATAGAACTCAGAAGCAAAATGGCAACCAGTGCAGCTTGCAAAGAAAAAGTGTTAAATTCTTGTCAATGTATTTTTTCACTACCGTATATACTCGAATATAAGCCGAGTTTTTCAGCCCGTTTTTCAGGCTGAAAAACGCCCCCTCGGCTTATATTCGGGTCACGAAAAAAATGACTTTTTCCCTGCAACTGGCTCCCAAGGCTTGCTAGGGGCATGAGGGGGGTGCCTAGCAAGACTCTCTGCAGCCCCCTGGAAGCAAAAACAGGCTGGGGGGGGGCTTAAAGGGAGAAAGAAACAAAGAAATCCTCAAGTTTAGGAAGATCCCATGTGCACTGACCTTGAGTTGAGAGCTGATTGTAATTGGCTGCTAGCTAGCCTTCTTGTAATTGGCTGCTAGCTAGTGGGTTCTCCCAGCTTGGCTGCCTCAGGAATTCTGGGAGTTGAAGTCCACAGGTTGTAAAAGGGCCACATTTGCCCAGCCCTGGTATCTCTTAACAGAGGCTTCAACTTGCCTGAAATTAGATCAAGCCAGTGACTGGGTGGGCGTGGCTAGCTGGTCATGTGATATATGTGTATAGGGACTACTCAGAGGGCTGAAAAAAGTCATTTCTGACAGGTCCTCACACTTCTGATTGGTCCTCACACTTATGACCATCCTCACATTTATGCCCGTGCAGCATTCTTAAAACCATGTCACTCATTTCACAACTGCTTCTCTTTACCATGGTGACAAGATAGGGCAAAAACGTAAAATGTGAGGACAATCGTAAGTTCGAGGACTGGTCACAAGTGCGAGGACCAGTCAAAAATAACTTTTTCAGCCCTCTGAGTAGTCCATATGCACAAAAGGACTACCCAGAGGGATGAAAAAAGTGATTTCTGACAGGTCCTTGCACTTTTGACCAGTCTTTTTTTATTTTGAAATTTACCAGTAGCCGCTGCATTTCCCACCCCCGGCTTATACTCAAGTCAATGAGTTTTCCCAGTTTTTGGGGGTAAAATTGGGGGGGGGGTCGGCTTATATTCGGGTCGGCTTATACTCGAGTATATACGGTAGTTTGCTTCTGGCTCACACTTCATTGTTTAGTCCTAACTATTTTCTTCTAAAATGTAGTCACAGAATCTGCAAAGTTCTAATCCTAAGTAGCAGTCCTGTATGCAGGCTGAGCAAAACCAATTTATAGCTCCAGGATTTTTGTCAGCAAATATTATTTCTCCGCCCTTGATGCCTTGATAGTTTATGAGCAGCTTCATTATTTTGAACTGCACATTTTTTCTCCTCCCACAAACTACAATAATCTGCAGACAAACTGTAAATTCAGCAAAAGATGGTGGCATGCCAAGATTTCAGTGGATTTCTCTTTAATATTCATATGAACCTTGGTCATACTGGCCAACTAATTGCCATCCTACTATGTAACAGCCACATTAAAAAGCACTTATTCTGAATCTATTTTACTCACAAATTTCCGTAAAGGTCTAACAGTATAACATAGCGGCTTTTGTAGGAAGCTATCCGTAGGTACATTGTTTAGTCCAATCTCAAAGAGATCAAAACATTCTTGTGTAAGAATTGTCATATGTCTCTGTGGTTTGACTTTTAGGACAAACTTCAGCAAGGTTTAATCTATTTGTGTGAGAAACTTAAGCCAGAGTAAAATACATTATTGCCATGATTTCACACTTTATTCAAGTAATAATGTACGCAATTTAAGAATTCATATTTTATAACATAATTTCTATTTAAAAACATAGGAGAAAAGTACTGATCAAAATATATTTAAAAACTCAAATGCAAATGATGCCGAAATTCTACATTAAAAGGGTGAAGACTTTGACTATAATTTAATAGGCTGAATTAAAGATAAATCCCTTCCAGATTTTCATGAAAGCTAAAACAGAGGAAGGTAAGTAACTCTGAAGGAAGCAAATTCTACAATGAAAAACATGGAACAGTTTCATACCAATCTGATGGTTCATTGCAATCATTGGGAGGTCTTCAGAATTTCAAACAAGAGCACTTCAGCCTTATTAACAATGCTAGATATGCTACAACTGAGCTACATGTTGAATTTGATAAAAACATCATAAAAGCCATCTCCAGCATGCTCATGAAATGTTTTTCTGCATGTAACAAGACTATATTAATTTGGCAATTCATAATACAGGCAGTATTTTATATAGCAGGCTATAAGCCATTAGTATTTTAAAGAATTAAAAACAGTATCTGAGACTTGAACTTGGTAATCAGTTGGCATTTATTTAGCGTAAGGTGGTGGTGCATTGAAACCCAGGAGTCTACAATGCTATCACAGAGTAGATATTTGGCTGCCTAAGATTGCTAGCTTGTTCACTCTGCGCTTGTATGCTATCAAAGGTTTACCACAGGGGGACAACTAGCTCTGCACAGAGTGACTAACAGCGTTCTGCAGGAGAGTTGGTGTCATCTGGGGCTTTTCTCCTCCAATTTTGCCTCTCAGTCAGTCAGGTCTGGAACCACTTACTTCCTTGCTTCTGCATCAAACATCATTAGTTTTTCCCCCATCAGAGTGGTACCTATTTACTTGCATTTTGCACATTTTTGAACTGCTATGTTGGCAGTACCCGAGGCAAGTGACGGGAGCTCACTCTGTCATGTGGTGCTAGGACTCAAACCACTAGAGTATGGAAAGCTAACTTTCTCCAGTCGGCATATCCAGTGTCTTTAAGCCACTGAGCCATGCACCTCTAGTCAATGGCAATTAACTTCACAGTTACCTCAGCCCAACTCCCAATTACACTAAAGTAGAAGTAACACAATAACATAAGCAGGCTGATAAATCCAGATTCATAGACCACAACTACAAGGTAAGCCAGAAAACTAGCAAAATAACATTTTTTCTGTGCTTCCCTGCACTTTTCTCAGTTCCTTAAGCACAATGTACAATATCTACATGTAGTTGACAAGTAAATTAACTGTCAAGCATGACATAGGATGTTAAATTGGTTAAAGGTAGCAAGAAAACATGAAACCGCTAGTCCACAACTACATTACCTGCTTTTTAAAACAGAGATGAATAATAGCTTTTCACACTTCTATCCAACCTCTCTTTCCCAATGCTATTATTGGATTTGGCATGCATAAGCTATACTCTAAATTTGTAGCTTATCCACCTGTCTACAAGAATCATGAGAGGGGCTGTCACCTGAAATTTACCTAAATTGAACTTATAGAAGAAATAATGCACAATTTTTCACCTTAATCTCTGGCTCTGTGTATCAATCAATGTCAACAAATAACCAAAATAGGTGAAAAAATTGAGTTAATTAATTTAATTTCAAAGACTCTAAAAAGACATAACTTTTCTTGGTATGCTATGATATTCAAAATAGCTTTGTATTTCAACTTTATGGTATATTTTCTGTCATCCCCGACTTTGATTTTGGCTTCTCTATGGCTTCTCTATATTTCTATAATGTAGAATACGGTTTGATACAAAAAAATGTCCTATTTTGGATAGTCTGAATTTTTGCCTATCTTTGACATTGAATATTATCAAGGCTTGTTATGAGTCCTAGTAATATATAAAGGGAGTCTGAATAAAAAAATTAACACTAAAGTTTGATGCCTGTTTCATTTTATAAATAAAATCATTAACAATGTAAAAAAGCTGTTGTCCTGTAGCTTCAAGAGAGAATATGTGACTGGCCATATAAGTAACTCAGGGGAGTAGGGACTTGAAACTGAATCTTCTTTGTCCAAACTCAACAATCCTATGCTACCTTTGCTCTACATATTAACTGTGGAAGGCCACTTATAAGAAAAGAATAAAAGTCAGACACTTGTTAGTTTTTCCTTAGAAACTAGGAACTTGGCAGATGAGGATGTCATGATTCTTCCTATGGTATACTGATATTATATAGCAATAGCATAGCACTTAGTCTTATATACTCTTTCATAGTGCTTTACAGCAGTCTATGCAGTTTAGAACCAGCACATTGTCCCCATTTTAGTGGGCCTTCATTTTAGTGACCTCAAAAGGATGGAAGGCTGAGTCAGCCTTGAACTATCAGAATTGAACTTCTGACAGTGGGCAGTTAGCCTGCCATACTGCATTCTAACCACTGTGCTATCATGGTACCACATGCACATAATGGGGAAAAAACTTCATGAAAACCAATGGACATATGTAATCTTCTGTGAATTCAATTACCTCAGTATCTTTATCATGCAGAGGAAGTCTAGGTATAAGGAGTTACATTCTCAATGTTTGTTTGTTTTTTAGCAGATAAAGATATTTTTATGTCTCTAAGTGAGGCCAGGCAATGAATCTAATATTGGGAGTTAGGTCATATCTATGTTCCTCACCTTGTCCAGTGCTACCTTTCCCTTCATAACACATGATGAATCTCCAAATAGACAAGCTACTGTTGAATTCCTATGTCTGGCTGCTCCTGTGCCTGTAAATAATTATTTAATGCTGGCCAGTGCTGTCCTATCCCACATGACTTTTCTTTTTCTTTTTTAAAAGGAAAGTAGCAGGGTATGAAACAAAGCTTCTGCTTGCAGAATTTCCACCCCAATAATTCTTCAAAAGCTATGCCTAAAATAGGAGGCTGCAATGCCTAGCACTTAATTTGATGATATGTCTACTTATCCAGAAATAGGTGAGCAGAGATAGAAGGGAACTTCCTGTTGGAGAAGCTGATCAAGGAAATCATTTGGCCTTCAAGTAACTCTGTCCTGTGTAACTTATAATTTTAGGGCAACCATTTTATGAGGGTTCTTCAAGTATGGTCTCAACAATCCTAGTGTTCCCACAACACCAAAAGGTGACATATCCCTGAGCTATTCCAGGTATGAATGCAGGAGGTGCACAGTAATAGTCATGATACCTTATTCAGAATATATATCCTAAATACTCTGGTACTGGACTACAAGTTTAGCTCAGAATGGTATTCTAACTGAACACATACTTAATCTGTGTGCATCTATAGTTCATCCCTCAATCATGGTATCATATTTTTGTAATAACCTTAGCTCACCTCATTGATAAGACTGCAGGGATTTTCTGCATGTTGTGCAACAATTAGAAGCACAAGGGTCCCATATAAATACTGGCAGCCCTGGATTGATTTCTTTACTGTAGAGTTCTCCAACCTTTCTGGCTTTGTGGACCAGCTAGGGCCGTGATGGTGAACCTATGGCACGCGTGCCACAGGTGGCACGTGGAGCCATATCAGTGGGCACACGAGCGTTGCCCTACCTCATCTCCGGTGTGCATGCACACACCGGCCAGCTGATTTTTGGACCTTCTGGGTCCACTGGAAGTCAGGAAACAGGCTGTTTCTGGCCTCCGGGGGGCCTCCGGGGGACTGGAGAAGGCTGTTTTCGCCCTCCCCAGGCTCCTAGAAAGGCTCTGGAGCCTGGGGAGGGTGAAAAATGGGCCTACTGGGCCCACCGGGCCAACGTGTACCAAGCGGGGGGAGCAAGGGGGGGTTGTGCATGGGGGAGCGGGGTACATTGAATTATGAGTGTGGGCACACACGCGTGAACCCCCCTCCCCCAACTTTTGGCATGCGACGCCAAAAAGGTTAGCCATCACTGAGCTAGGGTATGGAAAGAGGGGATGGTTCTGCACAAATGGTTGGCACGCACGCCCACTGTTCACACAAATGGAGTGTATATGCACACTCACTACTCTTGCAAGTGGGGATATGCACACGTGCAGTCTTGCCCACTCCTTCCATGGCCCAGTTCCGAATGACTCAAGGCCCAGTAGTGGGCCATAGCCTGGAGGTTGGGAATCCCTGCTTTACAACTTCTCTTTTCATTTTAGAATTAAAGTTTATCTCCTTTTATTTGATTATTTATTTATTATAATATGCCTCCTTTTATTTGAGCTTATGTAGTCAGGATTCTCACCATCCGAATTTACTCTCTATTCTTTCCTCACCTCCTTTTTAACTACATAAACTCCTGCATAAACTCCTACATAAGCACCCCAGTTCCAACAAACGTTTCATTATTCAACAATCTCAGCTAATAGTAAAGTAATGAGATCAGCTGAACCATGGTGTATACTGAAGAATGAAGGACAATTAAACACAATAGCCAAGATTTCTACTTGTCAATATAGACTTCCATTATAAGCACCCTTTTTAAAATTTCTCAATTATTTAGAAAACACTTATATTAAGGATAAACAACAACACTTTTTTTGGTATGAGACCAAAGCTTTGTAATAGTCTACATGTAGAGTCCCAGGAATTACATGTCTTTGGCCCCATCTTCATAAGGCTAAGATTCTTAAGCATATACTTATGAACATGAATCACTTCTGTACCATATTGATCCTCATTTTTATCAAAATAACATCTGATTTATTCTCCTTGGATTAAAGAGGGTTAAAATTATGAAAGAGGGTTTCACTATTAAAAGAATAGTAAAATGTGGTATTTAGGCAGTATTAGGAATGCCTTCCAGTAAGCATTTTCCTTTTTCTAGTTTTGCTAACCAGAACAAATGCTGATTATTTATTCCTAGTTAATTGCTTTCAACAAACAGAGGAAGCTTCCTTGATGCTCAACAGACTATTGGCATAACACATTTCACATTCTGGCACCAAGTGCATTTTCAAGCTGGAAACAGTTTCATTTATTGAAGGGAAATCATCTAGACAACCACCAAGTGGGGGGGAGGGGGCTAATCCAAATGCTTCCAATATTGAAAGCATCCAACAGTAAATATGGGGGCTGCTTCTTGGCACATTTTTTGTAATTGAACACAGGAGCCCAAAAATCTTTATGGGAAAGGAGCTGGTGAGAATGTCTATGAATTGAATCATTATGACTTTCTTAAATATAATTAAATGGATGGTTACCAACTCAGCCTAGACAAAATTATTCAACTCAGAATTAAATCTATGACAATCTTACATTTGACAGCGCTTTCAGGGATTTTTTTTTACAGCAGATCAAGGCTGTTGAGGGAAAAAAAAACCCACCGATGAACGCTAGAGGCAACAAAGAGACACAGAAATCAACTCTCTGCTGCTGCCTAGTGGTCATCTGACTTTATGCAGCCCAGATGTGCTAGGTAGCTCTGTTATTCAGCACCCAGGATTAGGGCTCGCTCTTCAAAATGAATAGCCAGCCTCCTCCACAAAACGTTGATCCTATTCCGAATCGGGTAGGTGAAGTATTGCATCTCTAATAAAGGACAGCACATATTCCATGCTCGCTCCAACCAATACATTTAAAATTATCTTGCTAAACCATGGGTCTGGGGAATTACATCTTTGAGAACAGGTTCTTGAACGCATGCCATCAACCACTCACGGATACTTTATATCAACCAGCACTGCAAATTTATGTGTATGAATTAAAATGGCTGCTTGTGCAGGAGAAAAATGGAGGTAAGGTAACCTTTAAGAGCAACTCTCGGGGTGGTAAGCAGGAAAAATGAAGAAAGCGGGGGGGGGGGGACGGAAGCAACAGTGAGATCGAGGAGGATGATTAAGAATAACACCCCTCACCCCCGAAACCGACCCTTCCCATTGTATATATAGCCTACCTTTCTATCAACGTAGAGTTAACATAAGTCACACAGTTTAAGCTCCGTAGCCAGGCGATGGAATTTATTTTTGCCTGCCGAGATCCCACCGACCACCTCGGATGCCTTTCATTGAAGCAACACGCAGGTCTCCGAGGAGGCGCAATCCAGGATTCGCCACACTGACCTTCCTCTCGGCTTTCCTCCCTTATTTTTTCCCCCCCTCCTCCTGCCGCCCCTCCGACCGACTGGCGACTATTTTTAGGCAGCCGAGAAAACAAGCGCTGACCCTTCGGGCGCGGGGAGGCGCCTTCTGCGCGCGAAAAGGCCGGGCTCTGCGCCGGAGGGGGGCGGGCGCGCGGGGGAGGGGGGGTTGTGTGGAAAGCTTCTCGCCGCTGAAATCGAAGGATGCGCGTCCCGGCCCGCAAAAGGCGCGCGCTGCTCTGCGGGGGAACCAGCCGCCGTCCCCCTCTCAAGAGCGGAGGCGGCCCGAGGGAAGCTGGCGGGGATTCCGGCTTGGATTCCGACAGTTGAAACGCTCCCTCGATTAGCTCCCGCTTTCCAGCAGCCCCGCCACGCGTCTTTCTCCGAGCGGGTTAAACGAACCACATTCACACGCCTCTGGCCAAGCACGTGCTACGCCCTCCCGTCCCGTCCCCCGCGGGCTCCCGTTCCCTTTCCCCACCCCCACCCCCACGCCGTTTAGTTAACGCCTCGGGAGGAGAGCAACGTGCGCGTCGACTCACCTTTCCGACGACCGATTATTTAACGCGTCTGCTTTTGGCCTCTGGCTGCGGCTAAGCCGCGGCTGGGCGCTTGTTTTCAGCAGTTTATAGCCCAGCCGCCCCCTGCGGCTGAGGTTTTTAAAAGAACGCCGGGGAAAGAGGGTTCGCCAGGCAGATGCCCGGGGGGACTCCCGCTGTCAGTCATTCCCCGGCACACAGCTTGCAGCTGCTGATTCCAAATTCACGGCAGTCCTGCTGCATGAAGTCATCCGCTGCTCCTCCTCCCCTATAGCTTACCGCATTCAGCTTCTACACCGTGGAGGGGTGGCGAACGGGGTTTTTTTTTTCCCCCTTCCCCGTGGAAAGCTGGCTGGGTCGAGGATGCGCTTTCCTGGATTTCAAGGTGACGGGAGAAGTTCGGCGTTTCTCTTGAAGGTTCGCACGTACCAACCCTCCTTCCTGGGAACAGGGGGGCCCTTGGAAAGCCAAGGGAAATTCCCCCCCCTCCCTTGGCTCCGACCCCGATTTAGGAGGCTGAATGGACTCTCCCACTCACTAGAACGCCTCTTTTCCCCCTCCTCGAATTTGTCTCCAAGGGCCGACTATGCTGTGGAGAAGGCTTGGCGTTTATGTGGAGAGGGAGCGCCAGTGCTACAGCTTTCCTTTGGACAGAGCGGGCTGGAGGGCGATCAAACGAAAACCTGGTTTTTCTTTTGCTTTGCAACCCGGTTGGGGTGGGGGAGGCAGGGCACAACCCTTTCCCACTGAAAAGTCTCCCGGAGTCTCTACGGCTCTCTTTCAGCTTCTTAGAGCAGGAAATAAGTTTTGTGTGTGTATACACGCATATATGTGCATCTATAATATACACACTCAAATGCACACTTGCAAGAAAAAAGAAAAAAATATTCTATTTTTGTTTTAGCATTTCTTCTCCGCTTGCTCACCTGCTTACTATAATGTTAGCACACAACCTGAGCCATTTCTTCTGCATATTCTTTCAGCTAGTCATCCAGAAAGGGTTAGACAGTTAGTGGTGGCATATCTGCATATTTTGTTGTAGCTGCTTTCAGATTTCAGATGATCTTAAGTGAGGTACGAAGAAGGACTCTGTTTAGCAAGAGCATCTATAGAGGAGGTCATCTTCCTCTTGATGTAGAAGCAAAGGGGATAGTGAAATGAATAATCTATGAGGAATATTGCTTATTGATAGTTGGTGTCAACTCTTATCAACCAACAGGTAGATATTCTCCATGATGAAGGCTCTGTAACCTGTTCCTTCAGGTCTTCCAATGGTGTATCCATTACCATCAAACTTGCTGCTGGTAATCTTTTTCTTCTCTTTCCTTCCATCTTTCCCAGCATTAGAACCACCTCCAGATACCTAGATATTTGATAAAGTGTTGGAATAATTTAAACCTGGTCATTTGTGTCTTGAATGAAAACTCTGATTTCATTGATTTATTTAATGATCCATTTGTTTGTTTTTATGACTCCCCAGGGTAGTTTCAGAACTCCCCCCCCCAACTCCAATATTAAAAAAATACTTAAAGTTCTTTCTATTCTAGTCCAACTTTCACTTCCATATCACATAGCATACCACTTCTACAATTTTGACCCTAAGTATAGATACATTACAGTATCTGAATCTTTTTTAAGGTCTTTATGGCTGGTCTGGCAATTGCTCTAGTCTGCAGTATTTCTGGATCGCTTAGTCTTTTACTGTTGATCATAAAAGGCAGAAGTTGCCTATTAATTCAGTATCTTCTTTGTCAAATGAGGGATTTACATCTTCCTTATTTGAGCTCTCAAACTAAGAGATAAACTGTTATACTATGTCATGTCGTAGTATTGTACATTCCATACCTGAGATGGGGAGATATTTTCCACCAGAATTGGTAACAATATTTCGGTCACTAATTAATATGGCCACATGATGTCTTGCTTTATGACTGCATTAGCATTTAGCTAATTGGTTGCTGCATTTGGTTGCTGCATTTAGCAACCAAAATGTTTGTCCCAGTTGTGGTTATAAGTCAAGAACTACCAGTATATGGTTTTACACAGGACCATCAGAAGTCAGTATATCAGCAACTTCAACCCCATTGGTACTCATCAAATACAGCTGTTATAGGTATTATTAGATCTTATGTACTTTACACCCCTGTACTAAGAATTGAATTCTTAGGTTACTGTGTTTTATATTGTGATGCCCTGTGATGGCCTTAGATCAAAGAGAAAACAAAACCTTTATTGATTTTTAATGGTAGAGCAAAGGGACAGTTTTGCTTATAAAATGTGAACTGATAGTAAAGGTAAGTAAAACTCACCCCTGTTCTATACATATAAATGGAAAATTTTATGCAATGGTGAATCCTGATAAAGCAGGATTCTCAAAATCCTCAGCCAACTATCCTATTCTGTTTAACATGTGGATTAACATTTCTCAGTATTTACTTGTGATGATGTCTGAATTCTGTCTCCAGGATCAGAAAATAGTGAATACTGTACCTCAATTAGAATGAATTTCAATTGCTAGACTGATAGACTAAACCAATCTAAACGCTTGAGGTTAGATTTTGCTTTTTCTGGTTGCCTAGAATTTACAATAACATTTCCAATCTGTTACCTACTAGTTATTTTGGACTAAAACTCCCATTGCACTGCTAGCATGGACAGCACTAAGTTGAAGAAGAATAGCTCAAGAGTAATATTATTTCTGATGCTGGCCATGCGAGTGTACTAATGCGTTTCTTTCAACATGTTCAGAGTTGTTGTCTCTCTGCATAAAATAACTAGACCCCTAGAATAAGACACAGGTTAGTATTATAACTACCTGATATCTAGTCGTCAACATAGGCATGTGTTTTCCAGATTGCTACATCATATAGCTTTCAATACGGATCAACATGCCATTCCTGAACTAAAATAATTTCAGTCTTTTTCTAATAGATTTATCCTATTATACCATCTGAAGGGAATAGTACTTGTCTCCTATCGCCACATACTATATTTAATGTTTTCTGCTCTTTATTGTTCTCTTTACTACCACACCTATAGTGTGATTTTGAATATAAATGGCAGTGTTCCTTCCAACATGAGTTTATACAATTATTTTTAATTGCTTGCAAAAAATAGCAACTGTATATGCCAGTGATGGGATTCAATTTTTTTTACTACTGGTTCTGTGGGCATGGCTTGGTGGATGTGGCATGGCTTGGTGGGTGTAGCTTGGTGGGCGTAGCAGGGGAAGGATATTGTAAAGTCTCCATTCCCACCCTACTCCAGGGGAAGGTTACTGCAAAATCCCCATTTCCTCCCGATCAGCTGGGACTTGGGAGACAGAGAATAGATTGGGGCGGGGCCAGTCAGAGGTGGTATTTGCTGGTATTATTCGGTATTTCTCCGAATTACTCAAAATTTCCACTCCCAGTTCTCCAAAACTGGTCAGAACCTGCTGAATACCACCTCTGGTATATGCTGTGCATATTCCACATTTTGTGTTCTAGTATTTCTCGTGATGGGCTAAAGCATCAGAATAATCAAGGAAAAGGTATTCTGGAAATACAAGCTCATAAAATAGAATTTCACATGAGATTTAATTTTGAACCAGTTATGTCTTCAGATGTTGGGAGACCTGAAGACAAAAAACAGAACATTGGTCCCTTAATCCTTTAATATCTGCTCTCAGGAAAAGAAGTCTGAACATTTTGATCTTGTTCACTCCAGTGACATAATGATGTCACCAGCTGCACCTCTTTTATTTCCCTGGCAAAGGAAGTAGAGAATGTTTATCTGTTCTGTTGCAGAGTCATTGCCAGTCGAAATAGACTTTACTGAATCGCATGATACCATAAAAATGCTATTGGGAACAACCATTTTCAACCATGTTAGAGTTCTTAAAAGGCCCAAATGGTCAAACCTGCTATTTTAGTAGCTATTTTTAGAATTTCATGTTACCATTTTATTATTGGATCAATATACAAAATGAGTTCCTGACAAAAAGGTTTAATGAATTTCCTCTATTTGCTGCTGAAGCAGGCCTGCAAGGGCCATTCAATCAAAATGAGTGTTTATATGTGTGTGAGTAAGAAAGAGGGAGGAAAGAGTGGCAGAAATAATAGTTGTGTGTTTCCAAATGTTTCTTGGGGACTTCATAACATCTATAAATGAAATATGTCTTACCTGGTGAATAACAAATAAAACTCCGATGAAAACCAAAGTTATGACAATGCAACTTTTCCAGCGATGCTTCATAGAGCACACTAGTTTCATTGAGCAACTCTAAAGATAAAAACAAGGAGCAACTGTATCTTGAATGTTACCAGGAGAAATGAAATAGAAGAAGAGGTTTTAGTCAGCCTTTCGTTGTGCTGTAGCCAAAAGGTGGAATCAGCTCAGGAACATCAAACCACACAAACACACTTAAACACAGCTTTTGAAGTTATTCACATGGTATAGATTAAGGTCATGATTATTTTTGATGGTCTAGTTTCATATTTTCAGCTGCTTCTTGTTTCAGGATCCATCTAAAAATGCAAAAACAAAATGACTGCCATAGTAGAAAACGTTCCTTATTTCTCAGAAAACAAACAAATAAGGTTAAAGATGCCAGACTAAACTATACAGAGCACAGCAACAGACACTACAGCTTTAGTTGAATCTGGAATAGAGTAGAGTAGAGTAGAGTAGACTAGACTAGACTAGACTAGACTAGACTAGACTAGACTAGACTAGACTAAAATAGAATTGATTGGACACACAAGGAATTTGTCTTGGTGCATACGCTCTCAGTGTACATAAAAGAAAAGATACATTCATCAAGAATCATAAGGTACAACACTTAATGATAGTCATAGGGTACAAATAAGCAATCAGGAAACAATATCAATATAAATTGTAAGGATACAAGCAACAAAATTACAGTCCTACGGTCATAAGTGAAAGGACCAATCCAATTTATTTCTGAGCTTGAAGGTGTGATAGCTTGGATTGAATAAATAGGCTGAATTTTTTCTGATGTACTTTCTGATATATTTAACTATATGTTAGTTGGTTAACCTTATATGATATGTGCAAAACAGCCTGTTTTGAGAACATTATGCTTTCCTCACAGAATGAGCTGTTCTGATCACTTTGGAAATAGTTCATCCATTTCTAGAAATGTTTCTGGTAAGAGCTAATTTGTGTAATCAAGAACAAAGTGGAGACCCTCTAACGATAGCCAGTGAGTTTTACATGACAAAAGGGTTGATGAACTGATTATGGTCTATTGTGGATATTTCAAAGGAAAATTGTTCTCAAATGTAGCATCTAATAGGAACATGAAGGTCAAATTATTGATACTGTTTGATATTTATGTATTTATCAAATTTGTGTTGGGAAGTTTGTGCAAGATGGTTTCCTTACATGCTGGTGGCAGAGATGAAAGCTTCAAGAGTTGAAATATGCCAACAAGTGTCACACTATGAGAATCAAAGGAAGGAATTTTTTTCAGTGATAGTCGATAAAACAGTAGTTCATGGAATATCTTCATAAAACTTCATCCATGAAAAAAAAATCAGTAATCAGATTCAGGTGAAAAACTCATGGTTATGACCTAGATTTGAAGTATCGTTAGACATTCTAGACCAGTGTTTCTCAACCTTAGTAACTTGAAGTGGTGTGGACTTCAACTCCCAGAATTCCCCAGCCACCATAGCTGTTCTAGGTAATTCTAGTTCAATGGTACAATAATTTATCTTCTATATCTGTAATGGCGAACCTATGGCATGTGTGCCAGAGGTGGCACGCAGCACCCGCTCTGTGGGCACATGAGCCATTGCCCCAGTTCAGCTCTGCCGTGAATGCGCGTGTGCCTCCTGCTGGGCAGCTGGTCTTTGGGTCTGTGTGCAAGTGTGGGCAAGCGTGGGGGGGTGGGGCAGACGTGGGGGATGCATGCGGGGGGCTGTGCGCACATGTGAGGAGGACACACTCATGCTTGGGGCTGCATGTGTGGGGCGCGCACAAGTGCGGGGGGATGGGATGCATGCGGGGGGCACACGTGCATGTGGGGAGCCACACGCATGCACAGGGGTGGGGCGCATGCGGGGGGTATGCATGCATGGGCCCCACGCATATTGCATTTTGGGAGTTTGGGTGCACATTTGCGGGTGCACATTCACAGGCATGCACGCTTTGGGCACTCAGTCTGGAAGAAGTTAGCTATCACTGTTCTGTATCAATGGTACATTATTTTATAAAAGTTCTCTTTAAGATTATAACATAGTGTAAATGTCAGTCCTTTCATATATTTTCCTACTGTTCCATCTATACATTATAACTAAAAATGTTAGCCCACTTTATCATACATTATTCCACTTGTTCTTCTTTTGTTTCAAATTCCATTAAACATTTCACATTTTAGTGATCACATGTTCATCAATTAGACACTATTTCATTTCAAAGTCAGTCTTAACAATATTCAATACCAGAACATTGGAATTTTCAAATCAAGGTTCTAATTTTCTCAGTGATCCATGCGTGTCTAGCAGAACCATGCAGAAACCATCTCACGTTGCTTAAGCATTTCCTTTAAAACAGCTTTCAGAGCTCTTATTTCTCCCTCTCTGTATTTTTTTCACAATGTGTTTATTGTTACTCCAGTGACAATATAATGAATGGCCAGACAGTTCATGCATTGTCTAGAGCATTGTGGCTCCAGGGCGTACCAATATAAATGATTTGTACCAAAATATATGTTTTATGTTATTGGTTCATTGGGGCAAACCTCATTAAAATTGTGAATTGGCATTTAAAATACAGCAACAAAAAACAAAAGGTCAGTAGCGTCATGCAGATAGTTTCACCAAAGAATGTTGTGAATTTGATAATACCTTTAAGAATGGTATAGGTTTTATTTTTAATATAAAGTGAGTCTGTAGGGCTAATTAATGACACACTCTATCTCTAATAGTTATGCTGCAGAATCCAAGAGATACTCACAGAACTTTGCAATTTGTCACAGGATTCTGGGGACATTTTCTTTGTGCACAGGTTTAGAACCATACAATAGGACCATATAGATCAGTGTTTCTCAATCTTAATCATTTTAATGTGTGGACGTCAATTCCCAGAACTCCTAATATTGGCTGGGGGGTATTCTGGGAGTTGAAGTCCACACATCTTCAAATGACTAAGGTTGGGAAAAACTGATTTAGATCATCTAGTCTTGCAGTCTTGGTTTCCAGGCCCTTCACCATCTTGGTAGCTCTCTCTTGAACGACCAATTTGTCATTTTATTATTATTATTTTTTTGAATGGTGGAACTACCCATGTTTCTCCAGAAATAAGACCAGGTCTCCTTTTCTTCTGGCCTCCAAAATAAGCACTAGGGCTTATTTTCAGGGGTGTCTTTTTTCCCTCATGTACAGGAGGCCCACTTCTGCTTGCTTGTGGTGGGGCAGGAAGCCGTACGGGGCACCAGTGCCACCATAGCGAGGTGGGGGGTCATGGAGCTGTCCTACGCTCCCCACACTGGCTTACCTTGGGTCCTTGCAGCCAGGCCACCCACGCCCCGACACCTGCCTCACCTTGTGGCAGCAGCTTCAGCAGCCCCATCCAGCAGGACCCTGCTTGGCCCATTTCTACTTGCTCGTGGCCACAACGGATCAGGAGGCCAAGTTACACACTGGTGCCATGGCCACGAGGCAAGGGTTTGTGTGTGTGAAACTGCCCCAAGCATCTTGTACTGGCTTATCTTAGAGCCCCTGAAGCCAGGCCATCCGCATCCCGACACCTTCCTTGCCTCGTGGGCATGACACCAGCACACTGCTCAGTCTCTTGTTCTGTTGTGGCCATAAGCAAGTCGAAGAAGTGGGCCAGTGGCCACATGGGCTCCTGCTGCTGCTGCCACTGCGAGGTGTTGGGGCATGGATGGCCTGGCTGTGAGGGCCCTGAGGTAAGCCAGTGTGGGGCACAAGGGGCAGCTCTATCCCTCACGGTACAATGAGCAACCAGATGGAACAGGCAGCCGGCTGACTGCACAGGTTCTTAAGCAGGGCTTATTTTGGGGGTAGGGCTTAATATTAGGTGCATGCATAAAACATGCTAGGGCTTATTTTTGGGATAGGTCTTATTTTCGGCAAAACAGGGTAGATACCCATATATGGAAAATGCAATAGACAGTTAGGAATTAAATGACCACACTTATTTATTTCAGAAATATAGGTATGTAATAATTGGATAGGAAAGGCCATTTTTTGATTATAGAAGGAATTGGGATGGGAAAAGGAAAGAGAGAAAGCGTGGTGAAGGAAAGAAAACAAAGACTTTTTTAATGGATAGAGAGACAAAGAAAGCAGAAAGAAAACACATGTTAATGCCTTTATTGGCCGATCAATACATCAAGTAGTAACTGCAGCCATTTCTATGGATAATAATTTACCCAAGATGATGAAAATAAAACAGGAAGCATCTCTCCGAAGTAAGTGAATGTTTAGAATAGTAGTGATAAAATGTCAACATGAGACAGCTGGGAAAAAGCAATCTGGAATTGCTGAAATACTTTTTTTTGCAGAACTGTTGTCAAGCTAGAAGAACTGCAAAAAAGAGAAGCCAAAAGAAGCGAACATTTGTTTTTTTCATATGAATGGAGAAAATATCGGAATTTAGCATATTTCTTAAAATAGAGATTTTAAGATAGAAAATAACAACTATTTATTTCTCCTTTCCTATACAAAATGCATTATTTTTCAATGCTTCATAAAATTCTTATTTCTAAAAGTAGGCATCCATGAAAGGAACATGTCAAAAAAGTCAAGATGGCAGCTCCAACTGTGGGAATGGAGCCCTTTCTATTGTTCTGAACCTAACACATGCAAAAAAAAACCAAACAAAAAACGTGAAGAGTTTCGATCCCACAATCATACCTGCTATATTTTGAGCATACCCTCTCACACCAGAGAGGGCCTGCATACCGTATTTTTTAGAGTATAAGATGCACCTTTCCCCCCCCCCAAAAAAAGAGGGTGAAAATCTGGGTGCGTCTTGTATTCTGAATATAGCCGCACCCAGCTTCTCAAACGGAGATTTCAGAGGCTGAAAAAAGCATCAGAAATGAAGCTTCAGAAAAGAAGGCCGGAAACAGAGCTTCAGAAAAATAGCTTCCAACAGAGCTTCAGAAAAAAAGCCCCCAAACAGAGTTTCAGAGGCTTTTTTTCTGAAGCTCTGTTTCAGAGGCTTTCAGAGGCAGGAAAAAAAGTTTTTTTCTGAAATGGAGTTTCAGAAGTTTCAGAGGCAGAAAAAAAAGCAAGGCACAGAGATCACAACCAACAAACTTGTTGCTAAAATTCACCTCTGGGAACAGCTGATTGGGGGGCCGATCCACCTGCCAATCAGCTTTTTTCTTATTTTCCTCCCCTAAAATACATCTTATACTCCGAAAAATACAGTAATTATAGTCTTGTAAGAATAATACAAAGAAGCAAATTGCATACTGTGGAATTTGGTGCTCCTGGGTGCTCTCTGAGCTCTATTATTTGCTTGCAGACGCATCATTACCCAACTAGGTGACATCATCAGTGCTAGAAGGGAGTAATATTTGCTCTCGGTATCTTCCCCTGCCAGGTTTGGTGGGAGTATGATTTTTCTCCTTGATAATTCCTTGATAAACAGGATACAGTTTTCTGCTTAATTGTTTGTCTGGGATTAATCCCTTATTTGGGTGTTGGCTGCTGCAGCAGATGTGTTCTTGTCATTTTCTAGCTGTTTTTGAGCTACGTATATTCACTTCTTTTGAAACTGCTTGCTATCAGCAAATAATAAACTTCAAGTCAGTCTCAATGACAGGTAAATTTGGAATTACACAATAATAATAGTTAAAATAGAAGCAAACATAATATTGAGAACCTGAGTAGAGCAGAAAAATTGCAAGTCTAATGTGAACTAGGTTTATTAAGAATAAGGAAAATGCTCCCTTTCTCACGGGTGAAAATCAAAATGATTTTGCAACATAGATTTAAAAGCAATGTTGTCTTTTTCTTATTTTGATTTTTAAAAACCCTATAAAATATTTTGTTCAACTCATTTTTAATGCCTTGAAAAGAAGTTTTATTTGGAGATATTCAAAGACTGCCACCCTATGGTGAAATCCTGTCTTTGAAATATGGATGCTTGCATTATGTCATATTTTATGAAGACAAAGAAATATTGCTGTGAGAAATTAGTTTCTTGGGCTGGTCTGAGATCTAGGGACACAAAGGTATCTTTTGAAACAGATTATTCTCATTTAAGGCTTGTATACATTGTGGAATATTATACACAACCATACTGTATTTAATACCTAAGGTACAAAAAAACAAACTGTTGATATATAATACTGTTTATTTGGTCAGTGACCTGCAGGATTTTAAAAAAGAAATAAAACACAAATGTAAAATCAAGTAGATGAGATAAAATACTAGCACAATAAAGATAAAATAAGAAATAAAAATGTAACATATACTACTATAAGGGTGCATTTATTTCGTGTGCAAGTGTAAATCTAAAACGATGGAATCTATGAAGTAAAAAGATACGATACATAAAACAAGATAGCTAACATGAACTAAACTTGAAGTGATGAATAAAACAGAAGTAGCTATTTTTGTGACCAGTTATGCTGGCAAAATTTTCATCATGGCAACACAGAATTTAGCTATTGCTCAAGGGGAAAAGAAGTGTTTCAAATTTTCTGGAAAGTGGTTCTCATAGTAACTGTATGACCTTCCTGGAAATTTACATATTAGGGGCACTATATATGCAGAGATGGTATTCCTGTATAAGATTTGCTGATATGTTCTTCTATTCCAATGTAACATTGATGCAGTTATAGTAGACATTAATTATAACAATAGCAGTAATTTACTGCTTAGCAGTTAGTAGTCCTAGAGGACTAATAACAATACTGTGAAGAGGAGAAATACTTACTGACACAACGACTAGTGGTTCTTAGCCACTGTTACACATTAGAGAATAGACTATTCAGCCTGAATCAGTCTATTTTTCGCTTACAAAATGTAACATCTTTTTTGTCTGTGCAGAGTTTATGCTGTATGTTTTTTTGCTCTCAGAACTAATTTATCGTAGCTTTCAAAATCTGGTAAAACAGTGTCACATATTTGGTTTTATAACATAAACTATTAGGCATTTCTTGGCTGATACTGCCAAGTATCTTGTATCAGTATCTTGGTTCATACTGCATGTAGCATTCCACTGAATAAGATACAGAATGTAGAGATGTAAAAGTCATGAATTATCAAAATGCTAGAAGAATATAAATTCAAATAGACGTTAAGGACACAGAATTAGGATTTTCCATTTCATTTAGGGGTGGGTGGTGAATGGGGATTTTACCAGTGGTGGGCTGCCCTGGTTCAGACCGGTTCGCAAGAACCAGTAGTAAAACTGGCGGGAGGCCCCGCCCCCCTCCGGATGTCATCATTGGCGATCTGCGCATGCGCAGAAGCTTCTGCTCATGTGCAGGAGCAAGGCGCATGCATGAGCCCATTGCAAACCAGTAGTAAAAGTAAGTAGAACCCACCCCTAGATTTTACCAGTAAATTGGGTATAGAGAACTGATGCATTGCTCAGAGAAGCAATGCATCAGTTAGGAAAACATGATTTAAGCATGGAACAGGAAGAACATGGTGAAAGCAGGATGCTGGCTTGGGAGTTTTTGGAGTTGAGGTTCACACATCTTAAAGTTGCTTAGGGTGAGAAAGACTAGATCTCCATGTTCTACCCGGAGACTGATATCAAACACCCACTACAGACTGAAGTGCCAGCCTTGACAGCCTCTGACATTAAGAGAAGCCAGATTGTAATGGATCTGAATTTTGGTTTTCTAGGGGAAAAAAAAAAACATCCAGAAGGATCCTGGTGGCAAGGAACTGCTAGAATAACAAATCTTGACCAGAAATAGAACTGGCACACATGGAACCTAGATTCCATCAGGATCAGCCAGATTTCTAAACATAGTCTGCTTTTGAAATACAGCAAGATGCTCTGAAATACTACAAGGTACTCTTAGAAATCTCAACTAGATAATATCTAAGGGTTTTCATTATATGCACACCAGGGGTGGATTCTAAATTTTTTTACTACCGGTTCTGTGGGCGTGGCTTACTTTGTGGGCGTGGCTTGATGGACAATGCTTTACGATTTAGCAGAGGTACTGGTCTACCAAGCTTTTAACTGCTTGCAGAGTTGTACCGGACTACTCATTTGTGTTTGGAGGCACCGGTCTACCCATTTGTTTTCGGAGGCACTGGTCTACTACCACACTGCCTTTTAACATTGTTCAGCTGTAGGGCGGCCCTTTGAAGCCCTGCGGCAAGAGTTTAAACAGTTTTTTTCCTTCTAGCCGATCAGCTGGGACTCAGGAGGCAGCAATAGATTGGGGCAGGATCAAATAAAAGGTAAGAATAACGTGGGGGGGGGGGGAGAGGGCCCAGCTCCCGAACAAAGAGAAACGGTTTGATGATGTCATATCGTCACTGCTACCGGCTCAGCGGAACCGGGCGGAACCAGGAGGAACCCACCACTGATGCACACCTACCTGAGAACTGTGTAACATCTGGGAGATGGATTTACTTTTAGAGTTTCATGATAGTCTTTAGCATGAAAGAAGCCTGTCATGACTTTAGCAATGTTTTTGCCATTGTCTGCCATAGATTTAATTTGCTTGCACCAGATTAGTTTTCAATACTTGAAGAGTAAAAAGTGGTCTATATTATTACTGTCATTATTATCATCCATCACTGATGTTTGTGGCATCTAAGTCCTTTTGAGAAAACTATGATGGGGCTTCCTTCTTATAGTGAATTGAAGATGATTCTGCAAAAGCAGAGCTGATGACTGCAACAAAGACCAAGGAACCTCTCTGGATAAGGAAAGAACAGATCATCCACTAATGTTTCAGATTATTGCTTCTCATGAGACCACAGGGCAACAATTTTCTGTGGGTCTGAGTAATAGGAAACAACGGGATTAGCCACCTTGCTTGCAACCACTGTGGAGACTTTTAAAGGACACTAAATTGACAAACTTCACTTTCTAATCACTTTCAAAAATTGCTCATTAACTACTTCTAAGCCAGTAGAGAACTTTAGAAAGACAAGTTTAAAAATACCAGGTAAGTCTGTTTTCAATCCTGAATGAAGACAGAATTTTAAATTATAAGCTTAAGAATTTAAAAATTCTGTAATAAACAGCAAAAAAGCTAAATGTACAAAGAGTCCAGATAAAATTGATATATTGAAACTTTTACAATAAAATTTGGAACTAACTATAAAGGAACAGCTTCTTGTGGAAAATAGATTCTGTTTTGTTCTTATATATATTATATAATATATATAATATTTATATATATTAAAATATTATAAATATTATTTATATAATATTTATATATTAAATATTAGGAATTTCATGATTTCAAAAACAACGCTAGAGGGAACTAAAGATTTTAAGAGGTTGCAAAAGGTTATTAAATAAAAATACTGAAGAGTGTGAAGAATGGAATCAGAAAATAGTAACCACAATATCAACAATGTCAGTAATGAGGTCTATTTCTATGCCCAAAATATGCTATTGAGAAAATGACAGCTGTAGAACAAATTGTATCTGACAAGATGGAGCTAGTATCAAAAGTTAATTCACAACTGACATGCAAAAGAATGACTTGGCAAAGATGTTTCAATGGATCTACAAAAGAAATTGACTGAAGTTTTAAAATGTAAAAGGGAAATAAAATGACAAACCCAGAAATTGACCCAGATAATTTTTTCTGTTGGATTTTCCAAGAAGCTTGGTAAAGCCTTGAAAAACCCTGTGCAATGGGACAAAAAAGAAATGAAGATATATCAAATCCTCTGATAATATTTGAATGAACTAAAGATTAAGAATGTCAGAAGTAAAAGGAAAGGATATAAAGTTGTTTTATTTGATCAAAATTACAATATATGTTATTACATCTGGCACTTCTTTATGGACTTTCTGTTGATAGCAGGACTGAAAATATGTTTTATTTTACAGATAAAGGAATGGGATATGGAATGAAGAGATAAATGTTTGTAACCTCAGAGGTTCACTAAGAGTCACTAAATAGTTGTGATGAAAACTAGAAATCATTTTTTATATATTTCTTTTCTTGTTATTACATTCTTTTTTTCTTGCACTTTTTACTCTTTTATTTAAGTTTAGTTGTGTTAGGTTTTAGTATAGTTAAAATTCTTAATAAAATTATAATAAAAAGAAGAGAAAACCAATTTTAGAACATTTTTGTGAGCGTTTGCTCCTTATAGTAATCCATTAAGGCTTACTTAGACTTTTACTAAGGTCACCCTAATTTAAGAAAATAATGGCTGCATCATCAGCATAGAGGAGCACAGCTAGGTGTCTATTGATAAGATGACCAGAATGCAGTCCTGCTTTTTGAACTGAGAAATCAGCAGAAGGGTGGCTGCTACATCTAACCTGTGTAGCTGTGTTCACATGTAATATTCCTATTAAGAAAAGTAATCTCCAATCTATGAAGGAATGAAACAACTTCTACCGGAATTTTCTCTTTTAAAAAAAATCAATAAAGGTGATTCATAAAGAACCAGGGTATGTGGGCGCATATCTGTCTGCTAGGAATTGTGTGAACAGATGGGTCCATAGTTGACCTGCCATTCTGAAAGACCTATTCTTGACTTCTGCTGTGCTCTGCAATATAATTTTTAGTTTGTTCCAAGCTATTTCACATCTTTCTTATATCTACCTTAAGTCTATTTTCCATTCATTCTGTTGGATATTAATAGCCAATACTTTTTTTTCATAAAGGACTTGTACTTTCTCATTCTGTAGAATTAATTCCACCCTAATTTATTTCCCTTCCATGTCTATTGCTTTTTTAAAAGCCTCTCTTGATACTACCGAAAATTGGCTTGTATCACATTCATAATTCCTCATCACTCTTGAGCTTTCACCAATTTTCTCAAGGTTTCATAATAAACAATTAAAACAGGCATGCACTGATTTATTCCCTTTTCATGTACATGTATGAATGGATTTACCTTTAAACCATGTATTTGAACTAAGCAGATCTTTTGTTAACCAATTTTAGTTTAGACCATTTCTAAGCATGCTCACCACCCATCATTGTCATTAATTTTGGAGTCTCCTAATAGCTTCAACATTTTTACAGTACTATCTCAACTTTTTACCATTCATGTCTACTTATCAGAATAATTTTAACCAATGGATTGCATTCATTCAGAGTGTTCCTCAGTTTTATCATTTCTCGTTCTTCTAACAGTATTTACTGGAATATACACTCCTGTCACCAAATTATGGATCTATTCTTTCATAGACAAGACCAGGGATTTCCAATCAATATTTGCCATATCTTAACTTTTGTATTCATGATTAAACCTATAATTCTACTGCCTATTATATATTTATAATTTCAATCCACAAGTTCAGTCCTCAACCATTCAGGTCGATTACATGTTTTTTTCTTGTTTTCCCTTTGTTATTATATTAATTCATACTTTTACAGTTTACTCCTGCTACATTTTAAGTTACACTATCCATGTGCCATAGCTTTTACTAAATGGGCTTACAGATAATTGATCTGTGTTAACAGATCATGGCTTTGCTTAATCAAGACCTTCACATAAAGCTTATTAGTAAGACAGAGAATAGACAGACTAGATTACTAGCTTCCATAGTATCTGTGTCAGAATAGCATTCCCTATTAAAGGTAAAGAAACTGCTGCAAATTTTGGCCAATATACCTTAATTGCAGAGGCCAGTTTTTATTCCAAACTTGCTTTTCTTACTCCAGGAAAGCATGTCAAGTCTTTATAGTGGGGTCAATTATATATAAAATTCATTCTTGAATTTTTCTTCGTATTCACTAACTCCCACAATAAAACCTTCATTACTGTTTTTAAATTATATACTCCTAATATGGCAAGAAGATCTGTGGTCATTGTTTAATCTTTGGATCAGATCATGGACTATCTTGTCAGGATAATGATATCCCAAACTTATCATTAATGATGGACATCAGGCATGGCCACAAACTCTGTCAGCTCTGCCTTAAGGCAGACCAGGTGTGGAAGAGCAGGCTGCTGAGAAAAATTGCAGGCACCTGTGCTGCCTTCTCCTCTTCCCATTCAAGACTTTTCCCTAGTCAGCATGGTGGATTTCAAAGTTTAAGCTTTGAAACAGGTACAAGAGGAGAATGGAGCAAATGGGTCTTTTGGAAGCTCTGCAGCCACCCACAAATAGAAATAGGCAAAACCAGCATCAGTAAAAGAAGGTATTTTTCCTTCCTTTGAAGTGGGTGGCTCAGAGGAAGGAAAAAGAAGGCTGGAGGCCCAGAAAAACAAAACACAACATGGAAAGGGCCAAGTACTTTAGATGCTGGCCAATAACTAGGAAGAAAAACAGAAGAAATCCCAGAGAGAAGGAATCGAGGCAAAAGGTAGGAGAGAATTTGTAAGAATAAAACAATGCCAGTAATATTATGAAGCATAGTATAGTAATAATGAAGAGGAAATGCTGTAATAATAATATAGAGTATAGTATAAAGGAAATAGTAATTGAATAGCAGAAGAATAGAATATAGGATAGAGATAATAGAAGGCACTCATATATAGATCTGCAATTTTACATTTCACTTTTATATCTTGTTTTCCCCCAAAATAATCCTTATAGGAATATATAAAACCTACCTTTGCAGGGTCCAGTGTTTTTGTGGCTCTTTTGAATCAATGTACTTGGGTACATTTAAAAAGAAACTGACACTAGTAAGCACTTTAGATAAGCACTTTAATTGTGAAGAATTAATAAATCATTCACTTGAAGAAATCATGTGTATAACAACAGGCCTGAAACCTGCTGTGCATGTACCCTATTTTTCAGAGTATAAGACGCACCTGAATATAAGGCACACTTTAGTTTTTGGGGAAGAAAATAAGAAAAAAGCTGATTGGCAGGTGGATCAGCCTCCCGGAATACCCCCAATCAGCTGTTCCCAGAGGTGAATTTTAGCAACAGGTTCCTTGGTTGTGAGCTCTGTGCCTTGCTTTTTTTGCTTTTTTTTTGCCTCTGAAACTTCTGAAACTCAGTTTCAGAAAAAACTTTTTCTTGCCTCTGAAAGCCTCCGAAACAGAGCTTCAGAAAAAAAGCCCTTTGTTTGGGGCTTCTTTTCTGAAGCTCTGTTTGGGGGCTTCTTTTCTGAAGCTTTGTTTTTGATGCTTTTTTCAGCCTCTGAAACCTTCCTTTGAGAAGCTGGGTGGGGCTACATTCGGAGTATAAGACACACCCAGATTTTCACCCTCTTTTTTGGAGGAAAAAGGTGCGTTTTATACTCCGAAAAATACAGTAAGTCAGCCCAACATTGTAAATTATGGGCTTTTCCTCTTGTCTTTTGAGTTGGATGATACTGACTTCTCTTTTCTTGGTCTTGGGTTCTCTGTCAGGACTTCCTTGTTACAAGCTCCTCTCTCTCCCATCCCATCTCTGGCATGAGAATTAATGGCTGATGCCTAACTAACTTCAAGCCTTAAGAACTAGGGTCACTAATCTTTTACATGCATAGATTTGGGATTATTTAGCATAATTTTAGTATTACTAGAAATGTAAAATTACAGATCTATATATGAGTGCCTTCTATTGTCTCTATGCTATATTCCATTCTTCTGCTATTCAATTACTATTCCAATATTTCCTTTATACTATACTCTATAGTAGTGATGGCTGATCTTTTCCAGACCAAGTGCTCCCCGCACTCACAGAAGAGACCCAAAGACCAGCTGGCTGGCGGAAGGCATGCGCACATGCTTTGCAGAGCTGATCTGGGGCAACAGCTCGTGTGCCATCAGAGAGGGCGCTACGTGCCACCTCTGGCACACCTGCCATAGATTTGCCATCTATAGCATGGGTGGCAAACTCATGGCGTCACGTTGCCTTCATGTGATGTTTTGTGATGTTTTTCCCATTCACGGTGCTGGCGTGGGTGTGGCCTGCATTTGACGCATCTGGCCCAGGGGCCGTCAGTTTGACACCCCTGCTCTATAGTATAACTTATTATTACAGCATTTCCTCTTCATTATTACTATACTCCATAGTATTACTAGCAATGTTTTCTTCTTACAAACCCTAAACTGTTTGCACCAATAGAAAATTGGTCATCCAGTCTGTGAATTAAATAATACAAATGTAAATTTTGTGAAGAATAGAATTTCCCCCAGAATCTAATAATTTTTAATCCGTGCTCTGGATTCTCTACATGATTGGGTGATGGACTTGGTTAGAAAAAGAATTTACAGTCACTTTTCTCTAATGAGTTCATGTAATGCTCAGGCATTCTGTGATTATAGCTATTTTAACAAAGCATTAAAACTGAATTGTAAAATTAAATGAATATTGTTCCAAATTGACCACTATATCCCTATTCCCCTCAAAATATCATCTGGATTTTAGATATGTTTATAATGCATGATTCTGCCTATTTTTCCCTCTATTCTGAACATACTATAGACCAAGACTGCATCTATGAAAACAATGAACTGTGACGATTATTATGCATTTTCTATTCTAGCCTCATGGTGGCACAGTAGGCTAAGAAATAATTTTATGTTATCCATTCTTGAATGGAATATCATATAAGTCACATGAGGAGATAGATAGTAGGAAGTATTAGATTGACAGTTCCTTTGTCTGCATCCAGTTTTTCTGTTTTATTTAGAATATTTTAAATTTCCTGAGATGATAGGAAACATTGGAGGAATTTAGAAATCTGTTATTGCAACAATTGGAAAAGCCGCATCAAATAGAAAAAAAAATGACACAATTGTTTTAATGTTCCTATTCCAAGCTTTTTATGTGGAAAAAGATATCTTTTTTGTTACAAATGTGGCCTGTTTTAGAAGAAAAGTCTAGTATGATTGTCCCCATGTCAGAGTGAGAGATGAAACTGGCAGTATAGTGTGGAAATTATATGGGGTGATGAGCAGATATGATATATGTGATGCTGCATTGTTCTCAGATGCTATTATTCTCATATGGCAGGTTTCACAGAGTTTTATCTGAGAGACTTAAAGATAACTATGCCACACGATATAGCTTATTGTTAACATCTCCACATTTTACTCTATGTTCTTGAGCTGAGTAGGTAGCTGCACAGTTGCAGAATTACAATCACTCCAAATTATGTCCTTGTATTATGCTCCTTGCATTTCAGATGAAAGTCAAATCCAGTGGATGGTAGTTTATACCAATCCTCTAATACAAGCTTTAAGAACTGACAGCCGTTCAGTCTTCATGGGTGAAATGCAGCAACACTTGCATATTGTTTAAAAGTCAAAGATAAATATCATTTATCTTTAACTACATATGTCTCAATGTGTACATATATTCCAAGCAATCACGTGTTAGGATCTTTAAACAAAGCCACTCTGTGTTCATGGATATAATTGGGACACTCAGGTGGGAAAGAGTCTAAGCACAATAAGCCAAAGGTTGAGTACTCAATTTATGTGATTTATTATAAAAACAGAAGCATGTTTCAGGAACTGACATCTGGTGGAATCTGCAAATCTTAACGGTTAAATCTAATAAAAGGAAAACAGAAGAAGAAAAGTAAAGAAGAGTCACACCGAAGGATGGAGGAGGAGAATGGACACTGGCCAAAGAGATATGAGGAAGAAGATAACAAGATACAAATGTGAGTAGCCAAATTAGTTGTGTTATGGATATACAGGCAGTTATTGAAAGGCCAAAAAATATGTGCAGACTGAGAGTAAGGAAAAGTTGGTACGCTGTTCGTATTAATTGCCAAGTGAAGTGGGGGAGGCACTATTTATGCTATTTACGGGGAATATGGAGGATGGGGGAGACAAAATATGTGATGCAAACAAATTCAGCCTCTCATTATGTGGAATGCAAGCATGCAAGAGAAGGTTGGGCTGTGATGCCATGACGTATGTTTCATCATCTTGACTCACTGTGGATATCTATCTATATATGAAGGGAGCCCACTTGGGAGGATTGTTCTTTGGGTCCAGCGAACCAGGATTGCTCCATGACAGTTATGAAAAGTCTGAACTTCCAGCCCTCTTAAAGAAATATTTCCTAAAGAAAATATTCTGCAGATGGATCTAAGATGTGTGTCTTAGAGCAGGGTCTCCAACCCCCAGGCCATGGCCTATTTGCAACCGGATTGCATAGGCACCGGGCCAATGTGCATGCACGTGCAGCTCAACTTGTACGAGTGGCAGGCCGGCGCCCACATGTATGCGTGTGCAGCTCAACTAGTTGAACTGCGTGTGCAGGCACATGTATATTGGCCTGCCGCTTGTGTGAGTTGAGCTGCATGCATGTGCATGCCGGCCTGCTATTCAGGCTGCCCAGTCCCCCCCCCCCCCCCCCCCCCGCCCCAGCCAAGCCACCAAGCCACAAAGGTTGGGAACCGTTGTCTTAGAGTGCTCTTCAGATTTATAAAGCAAAAACATTGTTCTTCTTAAAATCTCTAATTAATAAATCTCTAGCATAATTAATACATTGAATGTATACCAAATAGGAAAAAGTGAAAAAAGATGTGGGCTTTTTTAGTGGAACAAGGAGAAATAAAATTTAAGGATAAACTGACAAACTCACTTTTACCAGTTAAAACTTTGGTTTGGGAAAAGGATTTTTCTTTTTAAAAAAGGAAATGGTAAATCACACAGATAAATGTATGCTTATCACCCCCCCCCCTCTCTATAGGCAATTAATTAAATATTTTCTAAGTTTCATGGATGGCTAAAGCTCTTACCACCATTTACCAGTGTATTTCTAGAGTTTTAAATAAAGTGCTGTCTCTCACTTTAGGAGCAGAGGGAACGTAATCACTGGGTATACCTGGATGAACTTGAATGCATTAGAAACCAACCATATAACTACAAATTTTAGAGAGTGGAAACCACTCTCATGTTGCATGCAAATGAAGATGTATTTCAATATCACCATTTTGTACCATGTTGGGATTGGCAAGACTGATCTCTTAAGGCTGTCAGCTTAATGGACTAATGGAAGAAGGGATGTCCATTAAAGCTGAATATCCATTAAATATTGAATGGAATTTTTTGACCCCCAAAATATACTCAGATGAGAAAAAATGGAATTAAAACTGCAGCTGAAAAGCATGGGACAGCCTAGGCCATGACTGTTCTAGGATTAATGCTGTGTTCAGAGGTGATTTTGTCAATTCTGCTCTGGCTCATTGGAAACTGCAATATGCTGCCATTTTCCTTTGAACAGCTGTGGTTTGCACCTTCCAATCACTGGGAATGTTTACTTTATGCTGTGCAATGGCCCTGTGCTGAAATCCATCCATTATCCTCTTTTGTCTTTCCCCTTCAGAGGTTCAGCATCTGAACTTGCCACTTCCTGTATCCCTTTTGTTAGAATTTATCTTAAAAAAAATTCTATCCTCAATTCTGGTCAAAGCTATTGGGGAAAGTGACTGGATGCGAAATTGCCAAAATGTTATCATATCTTCTTCATAAGCAACAGGCCTTTAGAAGCCACAGAAAAATAGAGGCTAGGAAGGTCTGAGGGAGATTTCAGTGCTTTTGTTGACATTGTTTATAGCTGACCTTCACACACATAGCTTCCTTCCATAGAAACACTCTGGATATTTTTGCTACCACCAGATAAATGCACACAAAAACCTGCACTGAAAATTATGGTTTGGAGCAAGGTGTATGCTAGCAATTTACTTCATTTCTTTTTTATGCATTGAGGGGATCAGATTGGATTTTTTTCTTTTATTGGTTAGCTAGAGAGGGAACAAAGGAGCACCGCCGGTTGATAGCATTTTCTGGATTTCAAGTTTATCAGAAACTCAGGTGTTTTCGAACTTCTTTGAGGAAGATGGGGAGAGTTGTAAACTCTAATAGTGTGGAGTTGTCTAAGAACTGTTATTATTTACTTTCCTGCCTTATAGTTTGACTAAGCCATGCCTTGGTTTATTATAGCCTCTGTTGGAGAAAGTGGAGTTTTCAAAGCCAAGATGGTAGAAAAATGAAGAGCTAAATCCTGGGTAAGGGCATTTCTGTTTCTGTTCTAGTCAGTTTATTCTACCCTGGATGCACACAACGCACAGAACGCTTAGGATAGGTTTGGGCTGACAGTATTTTCATATTGCCTCAAAATAAAAACCATGGTTCTAATGATTGTTACAATATACTGATCGAAGTTCAGGTTTGTAGATGGTAATGCAACGAACTGAGATTTTGAAAAAAGAAAGGTTAAAAACAATTACTTATTTTTGTCTCAGCTTTTGTCAGTCAGTCAGTTGCAGCTAGTCAGAAATTCCCAAATGTGTGAATGGAAACTTGAATGGGCTGATTAGGTAGAGATATGTGTGTTTGTGGGTGGGTGTGCTCATGCGGGTGTGCACACACACACAGAGCAGTGATGGTGCAGTGGTTAGAATGCAGTATTGCAGACTAATTCTGTTGATCCCGAAGGTTGATTCAGCCATCCATCCTTCTGAGGTTGGTAAAATGAGGACTCAGATTGTTGGGGGCAATATGCTGACTCTGTAAACCACTTAGAGAAGTCTGTAAAGCACTGTGAAGCAGTGTACAAGTGCTATTGATATTGTGATGTGATATGTATATGTACAGGTAGTCCTCAATTTACAACCACAATTGAGCCCAAAAATTATGTTGTTAAGTGAGAAATTTGTTAAGTGAATTTTGCCTCATTTTATGACTTTACTTGCCACATTTGTTAAATGAGTCACTGCAGTTGTTAAATTAGTAATATGGCTGTTAAGTAGATCTGGTTTCCCCATAGACTTTGCTTGTCAGACGGTCACAAAAGGGGATCACATGATTACGGGACACTGCAACTGTCAAAAAAGTGATTCAGTTGTCAAGCATCCAGACGTAAATCACGTGACCATGGGATGCTACAATGGTCTTAAGTGTGAAAAATAGTCATAAGTCACTTTTTTCAGGGCCATTGTAACTTTGGTCACTAAACGAACTATTATAAGTAGAGGACTACCTGTATATATTTATATATATGTTGGGGTAGACCAGGTGTCTCGACAGAAAAACACTTAATCTCTCCCCTGGCTCAAGCTGATGAAGGGAGGAGAACTTGTGGTTCAGAGGTTAATGCAACTGCCTAATATGTAGGCAGCCCAAGTTCAAATCCGAGTAAGGGTATGGCTAGCTGATGAGAGCTAAATAGTTTGAAATAGTCCTATACTAGTCTCTCTTTATTTCTTTATCAGTGAAATATAAATTTGGTATAAAAATGGTTTGTCGTGAATGCGACTGCTTGAGGGCTCCTGAATTGGAGCTGAAAGGTGAAAGGGAAGTAGTATGCTCCCTCCCACATGTTGGGGTAGACCAGGTGTCTCAATAGAAAAATGCATGCATACATACATGTGTGTGTGTGTGTGTGCGTGTATGTATGTATTGACATGCAGGCAGGGAGATGAGTTGAAGATGTGGTAGATATATGTAGGCAGATGAGTAGGCTGAGAAAATAGGTGAACATATGCTTTGGAAAGCAATCAGGAAAGGAATTACATTAGTGGGGTGAGTCTAACCCTGTGAGCCAGTTGGCCTTAGCAGACTGGTTGGCTAAGCAAGCAGGGAAACAGCATGAAGTCAAGTGATTTGGGAAGTAATGTGGGAAGAGTGAGCAAGTCGGCAAGAGAGAGTGCCAAGAGACAGGCTTCAGGGAGGTCGTCAAGGCACACTGTCCAACCCCTCCCACTCAGACTGCTGCTGAATGCAGTACCTTCAAGAAGAATAGCTCTGCGCCTCTCCCAAGTCTAATGTGCTTCTTGCCCACTCAAAGGTTAGTCCTGTGGTGCTAACCAGACAGGCTGATGCTTGCCCACATTAATTGAAGTCTGTTGTAAGCCAAAAATTTAATTCCCAGTGTCTACACTTCAAAAGAACTAAGAGATATCCTACATGAGGCATACTATATCTGATAATAACAGAAAGACACATTTAATTTGCCATCAACAGAATACAGATATATTGTGTTGTAACAGCTTTAACAGTGCATCCTATGCACACATTGAACTGCTCAATAGCCCAAATCACCACACATTCAATTGCAATGTAGCATGAAATGGAAATCTCAAATAAAACAGGAAGGGGGGAAAGTATTATTCTGCTTTTAGTTTTGCCTATTCTTAGCGCTGTCTCGCTATTTCTTTGTTTTGCTTATATAAAAATATTCCAGATATTTCTGGTTTTGTTTTGATATCGTTTTACTTTTGTAAAAGAGCAAAATCCCTGACTAAAGAAAAATCACAAGCCCCCTTTGTTAAAAATTTATTTTATTGCAGAAAAGCGGTCACGACAAAGATAATTTATACTTTGGGTGGAGCCCATGGAAGGAAAAGCTAATGTTGAACCAAAATGTAGGGAGCCAAAAACATTTTGCTTCTCCACTCTATAAGAATTTGATTCATGAGCCATGCAAGATGATTGATAAGTTAGCTGCTGCGTCTATAAAGTGTTCCTTTAACTGAAAGCTATTTCATTTGTGCTTGCAAGCTCAAATGTGGGTACATCCCAAAAGAACAATGAATGCATTCTTGTCATACTAAAATCTAAGAAAACCCATGATTAATTTTTTTTGGCTTTCGCATGAAGCTAAGACAGTACCTATGTATATTTAATGGGGAGCAAGTCCCATGGAACTCTGTGTAAACATAAACAAACATGAATTGGATCTGGCTGCAGTCCTAGAAATACTTAGGAATAAATGGGATATTCCTTTGAGAAACATTTTAAAGATCATTTTGTAATCATATGTTCATGCATAGTAGAATAGGATTGCAGAAGAACGTATGCTTTGAAAATGAATTTTGTTCCATCATTTTATTCAAATGTGCTGTGAAACATGGGAGCACCTTCTTCCTTGGAAGCTGGGATTTGTACTTATACCACCAAATATTCTGATGAGGATTTACTAGTTTCTACCAATTCATTTGGCATATGGGGCAGGTTTTTGGTGCATGCAATTTCATTTCATATCATTTTTTAAAAAGTGCTGGAAGCATGATCACACAATGACTACCAAAGAAATGGGATGAATTGTAAAATAATAGAAATACTACTACCCTTCTTTGACTCATATACCATAAAAAAAAAGAATATCCATAAGCAACTTAATGGAAAGATTTCTTTTTCCATTTGCATGAAAAGAGAATGTTCCACTTCTGAAAAATGCAGGATTGATAATGAAATAATTAAACATTTTCCTCCATTCATCTACCAGCTGTAGAGAGTTCAGAATGTTCTTTATAAAAAGAACTTAATTTTTAACCTAAGGCCAAGTCTTCTTTTCTCATTAAGTGGGAACAAGATGATAATTTCTTTTCCAGAACTCTTCAATTTCTTTTAACTAATGGCCATTCCTGCATTCAGCTACAGAAGATCTTCTGCCCCGTGCCATTTGATCCCTCCTCTTCCATTTTCCCAGTAGTACTAGAACCATTGTTCACCTTCCAACTTAGCAGCTACAGATAGTCTTTGACCTTTGACCAGTCGTGAGTGATTATTGGAAGTTCTAATGGATCTACCTGGAGGTAATTATGACCTGGATTCAAAGTTCTTACAGCCACTTTTGAATTTGCTGACTGTCACATTATTATTTTTCATTCAAACATTGTGGATTTGGTAAACAAATCAATCACCATATTATATTCCAATATATATATTGCTTGAAAAAGGTCTGTTTCTCCCTCTCTCTCCCTCTCTCTCTCTCTTTCTCTCCCTCTCTCCCCACTCCCTCCCCAATAGCTTCAAGGCTGGTGGCTCTGATGACATGTATAGAACAGCATTCTACAATTAACTACTACATCATCAACAATTTCTAGAACATTCAGCTTTCTCTTTTAAAAATTTATAATATTCATGCTTTGCACTTTCATGGCAAATTTTTTTCAGAGGCATCTTCTGGCCACATACATTCCCATCATTCCAGTTGCAATCTTCTAGTATCTACTAATTTTTGGTAGTGCCATTTTAGGATATTTGGAGAGAGGGCCAGTTGATGTATCAAAGAGTGACATTCATTCATTCATTCATTCATTCATTCATTCATTCATTCATTCTCACACACACACACACACACACACACACACACACACACGAGTCATAGGAAAGGAAGGGACCTCAGAGATCCTCCAACTCCCTGCTCAAGGCAGAAGGCCTTATACCATATCAATCAAATGGTTGTCCAGTCTGTTTTGAAAAACTCTAGTGATAGAGCACCCACAACCTCAGGAGTCAATCTATTCTATTGATTAATTGATCTCACTGTCAGAAAATATTTCCTTCTAGACTGGATCTCTCTTTAATAAGCTTCCATTCAATACTTCTTGTCCTGCCCTCCGGTGTTTTGGAGAATAAGTCAATCCCCTCTTCTCTCTGACAGCTCTCAAGTACTAGAAGACAGTTATCATGTCCTCTCTGAAACCTTCTCTTCAAGGCTAGACATACCTAGCTTCCTCAACCTTCATCATACAAGTTAGCCTCCAGACTCTTTATCATCTTTATTGCTCTTCACTGCACACTTTCTAGGGTCTCAGCAATTTTTTGGGTGATGGTGATGTCCAGAATTGAACATAATATTCGAAGTGTGGCTTCACTGGTGGTGTATAAAGTGGCATTATCACTGTGTTCTTCATGCTAGCCCTCTGTTGATGCAGCCCGGGACTGCATTAGCATTTTTGGCAGCTGCAGCACATTGCTGATTCATACTTAAGTGGTGGTCTACCAGGACACCTAATCTCTCTCATAATTACTACTGTTGAGTCAAGTACCACCCACTTGATTCCTATCCATTTGGATTTTTCTGTCTAAGTGTAGGACCTTACTTTTTTCATCACTGAACTGCAGTTTGTTAACTAGGGCACATTGCTCAAGTCCTTCTGAATCTATCTTCCAAGTATTAGCAATTCCCCCCAGTGTGGTATCATCTGCAAATTTTATGAGTGCCCCTTCAATCTCCTGCTCTAGATCATTTATGAGGATGTTGAAGAGTACTGTATCCAAGACAGAACTTTGAGGTGTATCTCACTATATGTTTCCCTCCATTGACACACTATACACTGGGTACAGTTGGTCAGCCAGTTCTGGTCATGGCACTGTCTATCTCACATTTTTCTATCTTATCAAGAAGTAGACTGTGATCTACTTTGTCAAATGCCTTACTGATGTCTAGGTGCACTATGTCTATAGCATTTCACTGTTCCACTAATTTAATCACTTTCACAGATTCCTGGCTTATCTGCAGCACTGCCTTTCACTGATTGTTTTGCCTGTTTCAGATGCCTCAATAGGATTGAATATTTTAGATCCCTTCCTTGAAGTAATGTCAAGTGATGAGACCTATGAAATGTACCTTTTCCATTCCAGGAATTACCTGTGGAATGCCTTTCTTTTGGAATGATCTCCTCCCAGCATGCAGTTGTCCCTGATGGCATTTAGAAAGCCATTAAAAACTCAAGTGTGGCAGTTAGTACTGTGCAGGTGGTGGGCGAGTGCACTAAGTTTCATTTGCACATGCATAGGAGCTACTGGTAGGTTGTGCCCACGAAATCATCCCCTACCCCACTCTGCTGCCGCCACCACTGCTGCTGGTTCATGGAGCTGGAAATGTTGGGGATTTCTGCTTTATTATATAAAGCTGTCCTTTACAATAATTTAATTATTTTCTGGATTTTGTTCTTGAATTTTCCCTTGTCAAGCAAAGTGATAAACGTAAATGGTTACTGTAGGTATAGTGAATATTGAAGGTTCCTGATTGTCTATTAATTGTTGTACTGTAGTTTGATTCTATCTGAAGTTTTGTTTTATATTGTTGTACACTTGTAAGTGTCATAGTTGCATGCATATGGAAGATATATTTTCCAGCACCTTAAAACAACAGGACATGAAATTGATTTTGAAGGAACCAAATTAATCTCCAAAACTGAACACTTCAACAAGAGAATAATTATGGAAGCCATCAAAATAGAGAAACACCCTCATAACATGAATAAACATGATGATACCTCCCGCCTACCAGACATCTGGAAACTAGCCCTAGTCAACAAACGAGCCCCAGCCACAAACATTGACACCAGACCCAGGATAACACATGACGCCACCACCAATCATCCAGATTCAAACCCAATCCCATCACATAGACGAAATGCAACCACTGTCCAGGGGCTGGACCACGGTGGCATCACCAGCTGCTGGGCCCCAACCGATCCCCACACAAAGCAAACTAACACACGCCATGAGCACATGACAAGACCTCAGACTCGGAGCCAAACCAAAGCCTGGGATGTTGCATCATAGCCATCTGCTCAAGACAATACATCACAAAACTCAAGATGTTACAACATCAAAGCTCAGGATGTCACAACACAGTCAACTACCCAGGATGTTGCAGCACAGGACTCAGGATGTCACAACAATAGAACTCAGGATGCTACCACACAACCCATTACCCAGATCATTAAAACACAAAAGACTAATGGGCACACAGCTAGGACCTCGCCCACACAGGATGTTACAAAACAACCGATTAATCTGCAAACATCAACTCCATCAACTAATCAAGATGTAACAACACAGCCAACCAACCCACCTACAACAACAGAGCCAGCACTTCACACCTCCCCACCAGTATTTATAGAGAGACAGCATCTCCGATCACACTTTGCTCGCACAGGCACGAAGCCGAAGACACCAGCCTGAAGATGACGAGTGGAACCTCGTCGAAACGTCACCAAGATACTCTCAATCTTACACGAATATGCCAAGACTTGCATATATATATATATATAAATTAATATTAAAGGCAATATCAAAGCAGGGATACAATTCATTTAAACAAGAAACAAAGTTCAAATTATAAATCTTTGAAAGTAAAAATAAACAGAAGTGTCTTTATAAAAGTACAGCTTCTGTCTCTGATGTTATACTGTTAAGTTATACTGGAAGGATATAATGATAGCAAGGTAAGCTATGCAGAAAAGCTAACACTGATTTTTAGGAACTATCCTGCTGCCAAGTGCATTGTGGGAGAAAGAAGAGCCGAACCTGAGAGTGAAGTAAAATGGGATCAGCTTAGAACTGTTAAGTAGCCACAAGTGAACTTAGTCCAATCACTCCTTGAGTGAGGCCCTTATCTAACCAGGTGTCTACTGTTAGTTGAGAAGATTCCTGTGCATAGGCTTTAGCAATAAATCAGTTTAATTGAACCTTCAAGTGTGGACCTGGTCTTTCAAGGCTGACATTAATTATGTAATGGACTTCAACTCACTAAGTCTTAGCCAGCGTCACTATGCTGGCTGGATTCCTAGGTGGAATAGCTGTATCATATTTTCTATGTTTAGATTTGTGCCTCAGTAGTGTTCACAACAAATAAAATTAAGCACAAACTCAGATAGGAGAACAGAACATATTGAATTTTGACAGTAATATCTCAATTTTTTCCCCATAGTGAATTCTAAAATAAATCGCTAGTTGTGAGAAGCATCTAATGTTACATCTGGTTTTGAATTTTTCAGCACCCTGTATGCTGTAAAATTCAGGTGATGTTGAGAACAAAATAAGAGTTAAGTATGCATTATTAAGATTATTACTATGTAGAAGTATTAAAAGGGGTGGCATGGTGGTTCAGCGGTTAAGATGCTGGGCTTGTCAGCAAGAAAGCTGGCAGCCAAGTTCAAGACCCTGAGTGGCGTAGCAGGCTAATGCCTCCTACTAAGGCAGCATTTAACATCCAGCTGCTTGCAATTACTGCGAGTTCTAATCTCACCAGGCTCAAGGTTGACTCAGCCTTCCATCCTTTCTAAGGTGGGTAAAATGAGGACCCGGTTTGTAGGGGCAATAAGCTGACTTTGTATAAAATATACAAAAGTATGAAGGCTATTGCTTAACGCATTGTAAGCCGCTCTGAGTGTCCGGAGAAGGGTGGTATATAAATAAAATTAAAAAAAAGAAAAAAGACCCGAGTTTCTACATGACAGGGTGAGCTCCCATCCTTGCTCCAGCTCTTGCCAACCTAGTAGTTTGAAAGCATACAAATACAAATAGATAAATAGGTGCCACTTGGGTGGGAAAGTAAAAGTGCTCCATGACATCATGATGGCCACATGACCATGGAAATGTCTTCAGACAGTGCTGGCTCAATGGCATTGAAACAGAGATGAGCACCGCCCCTATAGTCAGCCACGACTAGTGGAGTAAAACCCACAGGAACTCTTTTACCTTTTTAAAATAAGTACTAATAAGTACTAAAAAAGCACATGTATATACAGAAGTAGCATAAAAGCAGTGATTTATAGCATTTTGTACAGTTTTGGCCCCAGCTATTATTCCTCTAAGGGACGGGGTGGCTCAGTGGCTAAGATGCTGAGCTTGTCGATCGAAAGGTCGGCAGTTCAGCGGTTCGAATCCCTAGTGCTGTGTAATGGGGTGAGCTCCTGTTACTTGTCCCAGCTTCTGCCAACCTAGCAGTTCGAAAGCACGTAAAAAATGCAAGTAGAAAAATAGGGACCACTTTGGTGGGAAGGTAACAGCATTCTGTGCGCCTCTGGCATTTAGTCATGCCAGCCACATGACCACGGAGATGTCTTCGGACAGCGCTGGCTCTTTGGCTTTGAAACGGAGATAAGCACCCCCCCTAGAGTCGGGAACGACTAGCACATATGTGTGAGGGGAACCTTTACCTTTACCATTCCTCTAGTTCTGTTACCAAATAGGTAGAAATTACAAATTATTAAAGACTGAGTATTGCTGATATTTATTTTCAAAGCCTATTAGTCAGATTTATAAGAGATGTTCTCATCTAGAAGAATGCAGAAAGTTCTGTGAGAGTAAAATGAATGGTCATTTTAGTCTGTCTCTTTTAATTAATTTGTAATTATTTCTGATTTTAGGATGAAGGGAATGCATTCAAGTTCCAACACAATTATGGCAATATTTAATGAGAAGTATAATTCAAACAAGGACTGTTATATTTGAGGAGAATAAAATAAAATAAATCCTTTTGATGTGGGAAATCAAATAATTCAAATCTATTCTACAAAGGCCAGTGTCAGATGTAATATACTAAATAGTATTTACTGTATAGTCGTGTCTTATGTTAGATGACCAAAAAGAATCCACTTATAACATTGCAATGTAAATATTTTTATATACAACATATCCATTCTCTTCCATTCATCCCTTAGGCATTGCACATAAATGACAGCAAAGAGCATGACCATCGGTTAATTTTCATAAAAAAACTTGAATTCGCTGATATTCACCCAACTTAAAAACAGGACAGTGAATATAAAATGTGCAGTCAAAACATGCATGAAGTATTTCTCCTAATGACCTCCACAGACATTCCTTCCACGCTGAATCTGAAAAACAGAAAGGAATGTTGTGGAAAATGCATATTTCAGTGTCAGGAACTGAAGAGAAATACAGGTGATACATGCAAAATGGGGGCTGAAGGGAGGGGAAAGGCAGGAAGAAATGGAGAGAGCCACACCAATCTGCTTTGAGGAGAGAAACTGTCTTTTAATTCCTTCCATTTCGGTTTTACATCCGCGCCTTCCCTTTAACCAAATTAATTTCTTCATGCTATTGCCACGAAATAATGTCACGCTGAAATCCAGGCAGTTCTTCCTTATCAGTCAACAGCTGTCCCCAGACAGAGCATTTTAATTTTGAATGGGGGCAAAGGGAGTGGGTAGGAATGAAGTGGCAATACATTTTCATTGACAGCCAGGCAGAGGAGAGCCTCCGTTCTGTAATAACTTTTAGAGGGTTTGATTTGTTTGTTTATAGATGCTCCTATTCTGTCTTATAAAATTATCTTTTTGGAGGCTTGGTATAAAAAGGGATGTGGCTGGCCTCTCTGATCATGTAAAGCTCATTATTTCTCCAGGCCCTTTGTCCTTACGGAGTTGTTCCTTGTTTGCTGGATTCCTGTTGTCCAAGCAGCAGGAATGCAGTTGTAACCAGACTTGGGGGGGGGGGGGGGGGGGGGGGGCTGAGCTTCCCTGCTATTTTCCTCTTTAATTGCCTTTATTATGTTTGTCCCTCAAACTAGAGAACTGTGAGGATGGACTCCAGCTAGAAATTCTGCAACCGTCATATTTAAATAAAAACCGCATTTACAACATGCAATCATAAACCTATTTAGAAGGCTCTCAGTCTCTTTCTCTCTTAACATCTCACCAGAACTGACTTTTAGTTACAGGTTATCATTCAGAATAAACAGGATTATTCAAAGAATACCCCTGAAATTACTTCTGGAAAAGACCTTAGTATAGATTAATGTAAATGGAGTTGGTGTTGCAAAAAGAAGTATTCACACATGCCATGCCATCCAAAATTGTTGCTGTAGAAATTCCACTTTTTAAATCAGAATATGGATTCAGTGATTACTTGATTAATCTCAGGAAGTTAGATCATTGTAATATCTTTCTTATTGACCACATCTGAATACATGCCCTTAAATAAGTATGATTAAATATTAAAGAATTTGATATTATGCAGAATTTCAAAAGAAAGAATTATCATATTTTTGACACATTATGACAAGACACTGTAATATTGTAGCAGGTGGAAGGAAAGAGAAGATGATAATCTCCAGCAAAGTAAATGCTCAATTGCATTGGAAATGGGTGCACCATTGGAAGACTTAAGGAGCCAAATTGGAAACTGATCATTCCAGAAAAGGTTTGGGTATATAATTGCTAAAAGTTGATGCAGATTTGATGGCATTTGAATAATCAATCAGGCAGAGATTGCAAAAAACATTAAAACAGGCAACTTGGAAACTAGTTCTTGTTTCATCAGTAACCGTTGTTATTGTTGTTATTGGAAATAGTAGTTTTGTGTTCAGAAAACTGATACTATAACATAAATATAGCAAAAGATACAGCATTCAGCCCAAAGTATGCATCATAGATTGCAGGCAGAATGAATGCCAGCTTTCTGATCCCATTAGGATAGCATAGAATTAAAGAAGTAATGCATGTATATATTCCATACATTGAATTTACTTTAGCAGTGGCTTTTTAAACTAAATAAATTTGAAAGAATTAGAAGAAAAAAAAACTTCACAAAATATTGTATTTAAGAAAGTCTATTCCTGGGCCATGGACCAGTAACGGCCCATTGCCCAATGGGAACTGAGCAGTGTAAGTGTGCAGGCGAGTGTGCAAAGCTTTATTTGTGCATGCATAGGATTAGATTGTGTGTGTAAAACTATTCCCTCCCTTCCCGCCACCTCTGCTGGCTCATGGAGCCAAAAAGTTTGGGGACCGCTGTTTTATATAATAAAGAAATTTAGTATCATTTTAAAGCAGCAGGATTACCAGCAGACAGGCAACAAACTGAGAACAAAAATGCAATGCCTTTCATTGTGCAAATCTGCCATTGCATGTTTGTATTCTGAGATCTCATGCATTCCTGTGAGATATAGCTTGTGTGTAATGATATTACATACATTATTCTTTGCTTTGCATAGATACCTATTAAAGTATGTTCAACTTGCTCTCCTTCTCTCATAACTGAATGTAGTGGTAACTATATAGATCTCAATGTAGATTATCTCTAGTTCTGTTGTGGTTAGATTAACCTTTTGCAGATGTCATAATATGCTTTATGGGATAATGCAATGGCTTTGGTCAAAGAGGTGTGTTCAATTTTCGAAGGGAAGAAATGGACAGAAAGATTCATTTGGTTCCTATATCCCTTCTATCTCTTCACGTAGGAGTATCCGGGCTGGGAGTGAGGAGTCAAAAAAGTCAAGATGGTGGCTGCAACCACACAATCAAAACTCCACCCTTTTAAAATATGTGTCACATGTGCAGCAGTGCATGCAAAAAGAGATGCGGTTTTAATCACATTGTTGAAGCAGCTATTTGGACTTTTTTAAAAAAAATGTCTTCAGCCACCATGAGTTTGGGAACAATTTGTAGGAAAATGGAGTATATATTAAATGTGCCAATCAGCAAAAAAATCTGTAAAATTTCAGAAGGACAGGTGCAAGGATTAGTTTATGATAATAAACAATATAAAGCTTTTTAATGTTCTGTTCAAGTGGCATCAAAATCACAGAAAGTGCAATAAGCAATCGGATATATAATAAACAGCAGAGAAAGAAATATTTGAGAATCTATTTCATTTTCTAGGCTAATATGCTAAATTATACTTTCCTATGTCTTGCCGACTCAACCAGCCTTTCTTTATTTTCTCTCTTTCCTATATATATTGCACTATAAATTATTTGTTTGTTGCAACTGGAGAAACAGCTATATAAGATTTAGTGTAAATAGCAAGGAATCATTCCTGCAGTCAATTCTATAATTGTATACATGGAATCCTATATCTGGAATTGTACTTGTATACCTGGAAAAGCATCCCATATACAGCAACTGGAATAAACCCTCAAAATGGTGATGATCTTCATGTGGTCTTTGGATAAATTTCAAAAAGCTTTCTACAATCAGTTCAGCCATTCAGACTAAAGAGAAAAAGAGAATGAAGAAGAAGGAAAAAGATCACCTCTTTTGGCTTTATCATTTTATTACCTGAGCTCCCACTCATTCATAAGACCCCCTTCAGACAATGTTCAGGAATAATAATTATTTGTCACTACAGAATAAGGAATTCTGGGAATTGAAGGTGCAAAACATTTGGATAACACCAGGCTAGGGAAAACTGTAGATAATATTATAGTAGGTAATACTACAGTTCTAACAATTCTCCAGCAGGTGACAGCAGCCTCAAATATTTCAGTGGTCTCACTATCATTTTCTAACCCTCTTCTTCCTTGATCTGGCAAGAAATGCACACTAGAGGCATAACACTTTTAAGCCTCAGGTACAAAAACCCAGCTGCCAATGAGCCCCCAAAGCCTCTAACTAAAAAATGGAGGAGGGACTGTACCTGGAAGGAAAGCAGGCTATCAGGGAAGTAAAGAAAAATAGTATCACAGAGGAAAGTCGGATTTTGAAGAAAATAGAACCTCAGTGCACAAACTCTACTCTTTAGAGCCCAGCTGTACTTAAAGTAATTAATTTGAATGCGATTTATTTAATATTCAGTTCATAAATATTTCTTGAACACCCAAGAGCTAATGTGTGTAATTGTAAAGACATAAAGTTGCCTCTCCTTTCATCATCTATAGCCATTTAAAATCTTCAGTGCCTTTCAAATACTACAATTTATTCATTTACAGATGAATCCTGAGTAATTTACTGAGATTCAGTGTGATTCAGATTTACTCTAGATTTGGAGCAAATGCCATGAGGAATCTTGTTCTAATTTAGGGTGACATCAGCAGTTTTAGTAGTTTTGCAGAAGAGGAAACTAAGGTGATAAATTACACCCTGCTGACATTCCTCTTTTGCATAACTCTTGAAGTTATAGGACTTTTCTGATTTTTTTTTCAGATGGTATTCAAGATAGCCTTCATCTTTACCAGATTTGATTTTTTATAGCTTTAGAAATGCTTGGCCCTTTTGTAATCACTGGAATTTAAAGCACGGAGGCAGGTAAAGAGAGAGTGTTTGGTGTAGTGGTTAAGGCAGCAAGTTAGAAAATAGGGCAGGGACAAGTCACATTGTCTCATTGTCCCGGCGGTGTCATGTGACATACCAAGAGTTTCCCCCCCCCTTTGCTAAACTGGGCGTGGGCAGCACATGACACATCCAGCCCGCGGGCCACGAGTTTGACAGCCCTGAACTGGAGGAACCATAAATCAACCGTGACTTGAAGTCACCCTCCCGCCCCCTTGCAACCCCATACAGGTGAAGGTCGCAAGAGATTTGCCTAAAATCACAAAGTAAGACCATAGGAAAAGTGAGGTTTGGACAGCACATCTGGTGGGGGGAAAAGAAAAGCTCTACAGTTCTATCTCAAGAATGTCTGTTGCTAAGATCCTTCAGCCTCCACCAGCCCAGCTGTAACAAAAAAGGAGCTTTGAGATTTTGGTATAATTTTAGGCTTAAAGATATTGCAGAATATTGTAAAATGGTAAGGTTTCCTGTAAGAAATCTGTGATAGGAAATCCTACTTAATCAGGATGGCTAGTATCAAGGAAAGATATTTATCTGCATTACTTAAAGGGTCAATCCAAATTTCACACTCACTCACTTTTCAAGCAGTTGAGTGTGCTGGGAGACAGGGCTTGGGTGTGATGCATATGTTCCCCTTTTTCATCAGATAAGACATCAGTGAGAATGTCTCTCTTAACAGGAACTGAGTGTTCTGTTCCCTGGCTTATATTTTGGATGTACACAGTCCAGGTTACTCTTCCAAAATTACTTAGTGGCTCGTTCCACCTTCTTTCCAACTTAGAGTTGAGTGACAATAGAGTTAGCCTTTCCCCCCACACAAAACATTATATGAAAGAGCTTACGTTTTCTCCAGTGACAAAAGATAGGATTTATATTTATTCAGGCTGTTCAGATGATGCAATTTGCAAGATACTCTAGAGGGCACTGTTGAATTTTATTAAAAGATAGTAGCTTATTACAGGGTGAATACTAATTAAGGTTACATTTTTAGGGAGGTAAAAATTTATGTCTTTCATTTGCATGCTTAACTATTTTGACATTGAGTTCAAACTACATGAAATTCGTGAGCTGCCTATAATTACATTTTTTTAAATGCCTTTTAAGCCCTACCTTTTTACTTTCTCTTTATGAACGCTATATATTGTACTTTTTTTTTCCTGTTTCCTTCTTCATTTTTTAAAAAATGAACATTTATTTTTCATTCTGTTTCATGCTGTTTTAACCAACTGGTCATATTTTGTATTTTAATTGTTGATTGTAAATTGCCTGAAGATCAGTAGTAATGGAAAGCAATATATAAATGCATCAAATATGTAAATAAATAAATAAGATTCAAAACTCCAGGAGCTTCCCCTCCTGCTGTTTAATGATAGATGTAGGGCCCTTTGATTCTAATAAACACACATGGAACAGAAATACATTATCTTTGCCAAGCGTGATCCAGAGTGAAAGAATCCACCGTTCCCTGACATGGCAATGAGATTTTTTTTTTAAAAAAAATATCCCATTGAATTCTTTCTCCAGGCCTACATATGCATGCACCCATGTCTTTGATGTCACTGCAACCATTTCGTTTTTATAACTGACATCGTGGTCTATCTTAGTCTGAGCACGCTTCAGGCATCCCTGTGCCATAATTGTGCTTTGAGTCTGTTTCTTAGAAATTGCCATTTTTGCTCTCAACCAAAAATGTACCTTACTTAGATAATTTAAAAAATTCACAGTGATTTTATTGCATAGAAAGAAGCCAGCAACAGCAACATTTCACCACTGGTGTGTTATGTCTTAGGTAGCTTTATTATGCATTCTGCATCTGAACAATTGCTCACCGTTCTGCTATTACTGCTCCCTCTGAAATTCAGTCAACAGCCGGCAATACCAAAAAGAAGAAAAATATGTACACTTATCTTCAGGCCATTAAAATCTTACAGCTGTGTTTACTTTCTTCCCTGTGCAAGGAATGAGTAAAAGGGTTTCAGAAAACGAGCTTTATTTGGGGCTGGATAAGAATGGGAGAATGGGAGAATAGAGGTGGAGATAAATCTCCGTTTCTAGTGGTTGTTTCAGAATGGTAATATCTCATCTAATTTTAGCTTCACTTTTGAAAGGGCAGAGATTCCGGCACCCCAATACATAATGGGTAGAGACCCATGGGTACATTTCAGCAATCTAATCATTCCAGGTAATTTGCTGAATGGATGATTGCATTAAGGCACTGTGGTCTAGAGACTTCAATTCATTTCCTCCCCCACTCAGAGTCACAAGTGAACTGGAATGAGATTCATGCTTTAATCTTAGATTTTCAGCCACCATTTACGCTAATGTTTTTAACCCTGCAGTTCAAAGGAAAATGTATGCATTTTATTGGCTTAGATTCATTTCCTTCATAAAGGCAGATGCTCGCATCTAGGCCGTGGGTAGAAAGTGGGCAGGAAAGCCAATCAAGGTATATCTTGGAATTAATGACAGCTTCAGCCTCATTATCTGGCTGGGTATGTATGTGTCTGTCTGTCTTTTTGCAAAAGCCATCCTGATGTATTTCATAACAGGTAGAGGCATCCATGTAGCAAAATTCTATAAACATATTTACAATTAAAATAGCATCACAGAACTGCTTTTTCTATTTCTAGTATTTATATCTAAGAACGTTAAAAAGGGACCCAGCTAAATTTTTATTTGTGCATGCAGGTCCCTCAGTTGAGAGTCTATCACATTCTTTTTGACACTTTACAAACCTAGTTTGTAAGGTTAATGCCTACATCAGGGATGGGTTCTACTTTCCTTTACTACCAGTTCGCAACAGGATTGCACTTCTGTGCATGCACAGATCGCTGATGATGACATCTGGAGCTGTGGGCGGGTAGTAAAACCTGCTGGTTTTACTACCGGTTCTTGCGAACCGGTCTGAACCGGGGACAACCCACCACTGGCCTGAATGCTTGTCATTTGCCAAGTGCAACTTTAAGCAAAAAGTCAACTGTAAGAGTCATATCGGAAAGATACTAATATTTTTATCATTTTCATACCCCCATACTTTTCATATTTTAATGGGATAGCCACTGGATAGCTAATCCAGACAGAGAAATCAAGGGAATCGTACTTTAGAACAGCTCTCTGATGGGACAGATTACTTTGGAATCTGATTTAGTGAAGCATTCAGATATTTGGTATCTTGGGATAGCAGAACTTGGCAATAAACATGTCTTATTGGGTTTCTAATGTTTTCATGTTGAATATTTTAATTGCTGGAGAACATTGACTGTTGGTCTGTGTTAGTGTTTGATTGACCTCATTCACTTAAGAGTCATCACTAATCAATTTCTGGGTATATGTGTATGAACCTGGCTTATTCCCTCAGTTCAGTCAGGCTGGGGCTCAATAGGTAAGACAAACACATATAGATATATGAAAGTTAGTGAATTCTGGATCAGATTGCAATGGTAAAGGCTAAGGTGTTTTACTGCACTCCATGTCTTCTGACTATATATGGGAACAGTGCAGGGGTGAAATGCTCCCAGTTCGGACTCCAAGCCTGATCCGATCGGGCTCCCAGCCCGATCCAATAGCGATGAAAGCGGGTGGTTTGGAGAACCGGTAGCAAAAATCCCTGCGCCCCCTCCATCATGCCCAGCTGAGCCGCACGATCATCAGAGGCTTTTTTTTTTTACTTTTAAAAGCATTTTTTCTACAACTTCTGACGAAAAAATGCTTTTAAAGGTAAAAAAAAGCCTCTGATGATCGCGCGGCTCAGCTGGGATTGTCAGAGGCTTTTCAAAGCATTTTTCTGCAGCCTCTTGGCCGAAGAGGTGGTAAAAAAAATGCTTTGAAAAGTCTCTGACGATCCCAGCTGAGTTGCCTAATTGGCAGAGGCTTTTCAAAGCATTAGAAAAAATGCTTTGAAAAGTTTTTTTTAAAAAAAGTTGGCCACGCCCACCCCAGTCACATTATCCCCCCACCAAGCTATGCCCACAGAACTAGTAGTAACAAATTTTACATTTCACCTCTGGAACAGAGGCTTGATCAAGATTAGAAAAAGTTACAATGAAATGGAAACACCTGGTTTATAAAATGAAGGAGTTGTTATTTGTATAAATAATAGAAATTTCTTAACTTATCAGAGCATCAGATAGATAGATAGATAGATAGATAGATAGATAGATAGATAGACAGACAGACAGACAGACAGACAGATAGATAGATATAGAGGTAGATTGATAGAGAGATAGATAGACAGACAGACAGACACATACCTACACACACACACACACACACACAGAGTATTGTACACTGTTGAGTTTCATTAATTGGAACACTGTCTTTCTACTAAGATTGCCTTTCCTTCATTACAACATGAGCAAACAAAGACCTTTAAAACATAAGTGTCTGAATCAGCACCACTGGTGCCATGGAATTTGCTATTATTTTAATGGTGGTAGCAGGGAAGGATCTCATATCTATGAAAGTTGTAGCTCAAGGTAAAGTCTTGCTAATGGAAGTTCTCAGTCATATAAAATCCCCTTCTGAGTACACCACGTTCATAACAGAAATGGTTAAAAATGTTAAGATGGCAGTTGTGAACCTATGATTGAAGCCCCACTTCTTTTTAACTTGTGTTGCACATGGAACACATGTAAAAAAGAGGAGGTGGGCTTTGATCATACAGTTGTGGAAGCCATCTTGACTGTTTTGACATCCCTTGAGGAAATTGCTGAATGAGTTTCCCTCATTCCCATAATCCCTGGTCAGCACAGGATCTCTGATCAGTACAAAGCAAACATTTTAGGCAGTAGAGTAACTTTAGGATAAAACGATGCATTTATATCAACTGAACATTAAAAGCTGGTGAAATTGGTACATATAAAAGTATAGAAGTGGACGTCAATATTTAAAGAAGAATAATGCTGAATAGCTGCAAATACTAGTTCTTTAAGAAGGGAAGTTGAACATACAGTTTCCTTTGTGATTTTATATTTGGACTTTAAAAAAGAAACTATAGGTAGAAGCAAAATGCTTTGCTATGAATAATTCTCTTGAAGACAACCTTAGCTGTATTTCTACAGGGAAATGGTATCTTTCTCTTTTACAATCTGATAGCTGAGAATAAATAGATGGGGAACAATATGACAATTTTATGAAGAGAAGACAAAATGCAAAGTTTGCCGCACATTTCCATCCTGAGGAAGTCAGTCCACATGCGATCTGGGGGAAAAGCCAGCCAATTTTCCCTTGAGTGCCCCTGAGCTGGAAGTACTGAAGAAAAATCTGTTTCCAATCGCCTGATCCTAACACTTGCTATTTCAGCATAAGAAGATTTAGAAAGCAAAAGCAGCAATTCAGCTTGCAACCCTACATGTTAGCCTTTTCCAAAGTGGGACTTTTTAGATGTGTTGAACCTGCAGCTCCCCAAATTCCAAAGCAATGCAAGAAAACACCAACTTGAGAAAGGCTGTTATAAAGATTTATGAATAGTGAACTCCAGTGAAATAAGTGGAATTTCCTTTTGAATAAATAGAAGTTTACGGGACATGCCTTCACAAAAGAATACAATGGATTGGGGCTTGAGGTATAATCTCCTCCTGTTGTATGTCTGCATGTGCAACTATAGTCTAAAGGACTGAAAAGTATGGTATCAATACTATTTAGAAATGCAAAATCATCCTCCTTGTCCCAGTCAAACACCCTTGCCAGTTCCCTTTGCCATTTTTCCCAACTTGGTGTCCTTGATAATCTGCCTCTCTCTTTTTGCTGCCATATTTAGTCCCTTGTTGCCCTGTACTTTGGATTTCTCCGCCTGATAACCAGGATTGTCTCTCTTCTTTCTTAATTTACTGGACTATTGGTGAGAGACAATATTTACTTGAAATGCAGGATGAAAATGCAGTAAATAAATAATGAATAGCGGATTATGGACTTGAATCAGATCAATGTTTGATCTCTCTCCCCTGCCTGCCACAGCGATGATCTCCAAGTTCTCCAACAGAGATGTTTTCCGTTCTTGTAACTTAAGATGGGAGGAACTGACTCTGAATTCTTATGCATGCAAAACACATACTACCCTCTGTAACTTTTCCCCTTGAGCCTCTTTTCAGAGCTTTATTCTGAAGAATTATGCATACAGAGACACAAGACACAAGAATGGTATAAAGGCAGCCATCTCTCATTTCTATGTGGTTTTACAATTATATACATGCAACAGAGCTCCTTTTGGCCCTTTTCCATTTTTCTGGGAAAAAGAAGTTCATTATGGATTTTTTTGTTGAATGTACAAGGCTGAAAAATATGAATGCTATTTCCCTGTGGTTATCAGTGATCAGCAGGAGCCTGAAATATCCTAATCTCACTGACTCAAAATGGATCAGAAAGCCATGTTTATTCATAATGACTAAATCATCTGTACAATGGGTTGGTGGATTGTAAACACTTAGGAATGCAAGTTGGGCAAACATACTAAGTAGATGTTTGGGACTTTAAAAGCTCAGATAGTTTATTTAATAAGGTTAGGCCATTGATCTGTTTTGGCGCATTCAGTAATTCTATTTTATTGCTTGCTGATTGAAGCAAAACAGAAACTGTATTTTAAATCCCAGTTTAGAAAAGGAAACTTTCTGCATTAGATGTCTTTGCTCTGTTTGTCTTACCAAAGTTTTATTTTCAAACCTACCTATGTTTTATGAACTCTGATTACATTATTGACTTATGTTCCCCTGTTGCTATATTGTAGCAGATCCACAAGACATTAGGCTAAGAGTAGGGAATTTGAGAACCTTCCAAATTCTTAGATTACAACCCTATGTTGGCTGGGATTTTTACATTGTTGAGTTCAACAATATCTCTTGCACCCAACATCTTCCAAAAACTCTTGTACTGAGAACTTGACAAAAAGCCATATAGCCTGAACATCTAGGCATCGCTGCGTAAGGATTTTGTTTCAGTTTGGAATCAATTTGAATCCATGTGATCAAATGAGATCAACTGGTTTTGTGCTGAATCTGATTTTTATTGACTACAGTGGTTTGATACTGGAACAAAGCTAGCCTTTTTTTTTTTTGCAATGCTGTAATTCTGCTGAATATTCCAAGAGTCTGCGTTCCATTGAGGGGAACTCTTGACTTATCCCACTCAAGGACTCAAAGCAATAGTTGCTTTTGTCTCACCCATCTCAAAGCTACAGCCTCCTGTTCTTTGCACTTATTTATTTTATTTATTTATTTTATTAGTCATATTTCTATGCCACCCACTCTCCGAGAACTCTGGGCGGCTTACACCAAAGACAGTATACTAAATAGCATATTGCCCCCAACAATCTGGGTCCTCATTTTAACCACCTTGGAAGGATGGAAGGCTGAGTCAACCTTGATCCAGTGAGATTTGATCCACTGATCTGCTGAACTAGCAGTCAGCTGAAGTAGCTGCAGTACTGCACTGTAACTACTGCGCCAACTCGGCTCATTGGTAAGCAATTTTTATTACTTATCTCCCCCTGTCTTCTGTTTCAGCAACAATTGAAACATGCAACAGAGATTATAAATATTGGAAATAGTGCCTGGTTGTAAAATTCATGGCATGCTATTTTTGATCATTACAGCTTGCAACTGGTTTTTAAATGCAGGAGGAACGGTAACTTTAAAACTTTCTTTCATAACAACCACTTGGGACTTTGTTTTGTTTCCAAATGTCTAAGCGAAGACACATAAACTCACAACAACTAGGTTGGTAGGGTGGCCAGCAATTTGTTTCCCTTTTATAAGGAATGGAGGAAGAGCCTTTCCATTATTTCTTTCAGAAAAAGCAATATTTTTTTCTTTGAATTAGAGCTTTGTCTGGAATTTCCTGCTTGTTCTTCAGCCCATAGTGAGAGTCTTATTATACATTAATGCTAATGATTGCCTTCTCCTGCCTCTTAGCTTCTGAACTCAACCATTACAGAGGCTCCGCCATCTGCCATGGAGATATCTTTTGTTTATATATGCCTTCTTTAGAGCTTCTCTTCCATCATTTCTGCTCCTCCAAATCCGCCCGGCATAGTTGCTATGATGACATTGGGAAAGGTACCTGAATGGTACAGTATAAGGAGAACACTGTTATATGAGTGCCACCCTAATCCTATTTGCAATTTAGTGAAGGTGTGATACCATGGAAACAAAGATTTTTCAATATAAGTTTTACATATCTGTTTATCTTGTAAATAACTCCCATACATGGCTTTGGGAAAGTCCCCCTCGCCCAAAGTAATAGACAACTATACAAAGGTGGCCATTTATCTATGGAAGGAAAATGATTCATGTTATTTTTGTGGATGCAGGTGAAAAGATATCTATTAATTTACAATTGGAAGCCCTGAAATGGTTTTCTTAGCTGTTGAGCAACAGGAAGACCAAAAATAAGAGCAGTAATTAGCAGAATTTAAGCTGAAAACTCCAGACTGATAAAAAAAAAAATAGGTAAGCATTTGCACATCAGCATAATTTTTTAAAATATGAAAATAATATGGCAGTCAATCAACTTCAATTTGAACAGCATTGTGAAAGCTTAGCAAACTCAAAGTTTTGGAAACCCCCAGTCTCTGCTAAAGTCTCTGTGCCAAATTCTTGCTCTGACCTTTGTTGGTATTCTCTTCTCCAGCTTTTTCCAATAAGAGTTACTCAGAGCTGAAAACCACATTAGGATGGTATTAGATGCAGTGGGCTACAAATAGGGAACACACAGATTGATACTACCACAACTCATCGGAGCCTGTTGTCTCCCTTTCCCCTTCTCCCTCCCCCTTTGCTGTTCATGATCTTTCTTCAGCATAAATTGCCAATTTATTTTCTTTTGGATATAATATAATTCTGTAAAAACATTAAAACACTTTTGAATATCTGACAAGAAATATGATTCAGTCTTAGTGCTTCTCTAACATACAGTCATTTTTCCTAGATAGGTGACATTCTAGTGCTGAATTTCATTTACACAAAGACTATGATATTAGGAAACAATTTAGTGTAATCACTTGTTTCATTGCAAGGAAGAATCCAAACATTATTCTCTGGAATGAATTTTTCAAGCAGTGTTGTATATAATAATGATGGTTGCCTAGATGTTGTTGCCAAGATTTCTTTTGACCTTTTTCACTCTCACTTCTACAGATACTTGAACAAGGTAGCTTGTCACCAAGGTATTAAATTTGAAAATACCCATGTTTACTTATAGCACTTACATATCTGTAGCAGCTGCTTTCCCTGAATTATGTCTTAGCATTGAAAACAACCTCTACTACCTGCCCTTATTCTAGATGATAGCTCTTGGAACTACTTTGTTTATGAGTTTTGTCAGGGAAAAAAGTTAGTCTCAAATTGAAAATAAAATGATGACACGCACATTATCTATAAAGGACAAAAAAGTCAATGGTAGCTGAATGTGCCCTTGAGGGGAAAAAGAAATCAGCATTCAAAATAAAGCAAAAATTTTAACTATCATTCAGAAAGGTACACTATGAGGATGCAAAAGCCATGATGGTGCAGTGATTAGAATGCAGTATTGCAGGCTAACTCTGCTCACATTGCCAGGAGTTTGATTCCTTCAATCCTGACCGGCTCAAGGTTGACTCAGCCTTCCATCCTTCTGAGGTCGGTAAAATGAGGACTCAGATTGTTGGGGGGAATATGCTGTCTCTGAAAACTGCTTAGAGTGGTCTGTAAAGTACTGTGAAGGGGTATGTAAGTCTAAGTGCTATTGGTATTGCTATTTGGAATTCTTTAGAATTTTTTTTATCAAACAAGAATAAGATGAGAAAATAGGAAAAGGATCTTCTGATTAGATCAGATGTTGCATCCATGAAATCTGCAGTCACTGATCAGTCTCTAGATGACATTTGTCCATGTCAAGTTACACCAGCATTCAGATATAAAGAATATGAATTTACTCCCCTCCAACCACTAGGTAATAACACCATTTAGTTTAACTGACTTTTTACTTAGCATGTCACCTAGAATTACTCTCCAGCTTCCCATGAACCAGCATGGTTACATTCACATGCAAATGTAGTTGTAATATAAAGAACTCATATTTTATTCCCAAATGAAAAAATAAAACATGCATCCTGCTGCATGTCAGCAGGCAACTCCCTATTGGGCCTAGTGGATAGAATGAGCATTTATGCTATTTTAAGAATACAAAAGCCAGAGCTATGCCTGGATATAAATACCCAAGGTCTTTAATCATCGAAGTACAGCAACTGACATTATTAACAAGTTGAACTGTGAAGAACAGCCGGAGCTTCCCTACAAACTGCAGGCCTAAAGAATAAAAATGGAATTCTACTAAGACGTTTCCTCGTTCTGAAAATCAACCACTTCTAATACAATTTTCTATCCTGTTCTTTGATAGATTGCGTGTTTTGCACTGGGTTATACCAGCCATCAACTCAGATTTAAGCCAATCTGCATGAAGGCAGTTTATTGTTCACTTTGGAAACACCTTTTCCCATTTTCTTCATCTCCCAATACTTTTGTAGAGACTTATAGCAATATTATTTTAAACAGGATTATTTTAACAGGATTATAAAAACCAGCTGCCCTTTTGTTTTCTCTTGATGGTTAATCTTTTATTCATATAGTATTTATAGAGTACATTTATAGACTACATAGAATAATAATGTGGGTGCACAATTATAATAAAGGAGATGTTAGAGCCCAGCCTATAAAACTCCGACAGCAAAGAAAGCCATTTATATCCAGAATGAGGGGGAAATTATTTTTATTTTATGCAGAGTAAGTCATATATTTATTAAAGTTATTTATTAAATGCTTTTGCTTTGTATTTTTTATTTACTTTGGGGCATAAATGGAAACCATAGCTCTACTTACATCAAAACCTGTGGTTTGAGGTTGAGGAAAATATTTTTCATATGATGTTTCCCTATTTCCCTATTTCTCATTAAAAAAAAAAAAGAAACAGTGTATTGTGTGTAGTAAGGAATAAATTCTGTGGCTGATAATGGGCTCCATGTCCACTGACTCATGAAAAGCTACCATTACTGCATTTTATTTTGGCAGTGATTGGATTCTGCAAGACTTAATTTGTAAGCAATGGATGACACAGCTTGCCCCAGCTCTGCTAACCTGGTTGTCAAATGTATCACGAACCCTTAGGGTTTGTACATGTAACTTCTGACCTAATTAGTCAAAAACATCATTATTAAAATGATCCTAACTTCTTTTATTGCCTTATGATGATTCTTTGCCATTTTCAGTTGCTGTGCGATTAAAATTTAATTAAGCATCACTGTCCTCAAGTGGTGTATGGTATGAACAACACTCCCAAAGCTGAAGGGTTTGGTGATGAACAAGGAAGAAAAGGCAGGATTTCTGCAAAATATAAACAACTCTGAAGGGGGAAGATGATTGCATGGCATCTCAGCTGGACAACAATTCACTCTTTTATTTTACAGGGTATTTCTCTTTGAATGAAAAGGGGTCTTAAAATCTAAACATCTCATTTGCAGGGTGCTTGTTTATTTTGTATCCTATTGTAATCAGTAATAGGTTCCAGACTATAAGTCAAACACGAAGGCAGACAAACATAAAAGAGACAACTCATAAAACATAACCAGAAGAACAATCAATGATAACCATACATTATGCCAAACTTCATCGTATCTTCTAAATCCTCTTTGGATCAATTTCTGGAATTTTAGTGCTAGTTTGATGAGAGACCTTCATAAAAGAAAAGCCATTGTAGAAAAGATCAGTTTTGGAGCCCCAGTTTTCCTCACTTGCTGAAAAGGGAGAACCACTAGCAACTTTTCTCAGATGGAACATTCCAGATTGGATGATTACATTTGGAATCGTGGAAGTACTACGAACCAAGCCACATAGGACGATATAAAGCAAAGATAGCATTTTGATTAGTACCCAGAAACATACTGGGAACCTATATGAAGGTGCTGTCTGATCTCATTTTGCACCAACAAGCAGCCTTATGTATAGCACATTACACAAGTCTATTTGTGTGGTGATCAGGGCTTGAGTTATACTGGTATAGTATACACTTCCAGATAAGACTTAAAAATGCATCAGTATGGGTCTACTATCAGCCCATCTAGCAGTAACCATGATCCCAGAAAAAAAACCCCCCAAGTTGCAAGCTTCTCCTTCAAAGAATGCCACTCCAGTGGTGGGTTCCTCCCGGTTCGGCCCGGTTCTCCTGAGCCGGTAGCGGTGATGATATGATGCCACTGAACCAGTTCTGCCCCCTGCGCCCCCCATCCCCTGCATTATTCTTACGTTTTATTTGGCCCCACCCCCAATCTATTGCTGCCTCCTGAGTCCCAGCTGATGGCTAGAGGGAAAAAAACTTTTTAAACTCTTGCCGAGGGGCTTCAAAGGGCCGCCCTACAGTTGATCAGTGTTAAAAGAAAACAAATGAGTAGACCAGTGCCTGCAAAAATACATGAGTAGATCAGTGCCTGCAAAAATAAATGAGTAGACCAGTGCCTGCAAAAAATAAATGGGTAGACTGGTACAGCTCTGCAAGCAGTTAAAAGCCTGGTAGACCAGTACCTCTGCTAAATCCTAAATAATTGTCACATGACCATCAAGCCATGCCCACAAAATAAGCCATGGCCACAGAACCGGTAGTAAAAAATGTTATAATCCACCTCTGTGCCACTCCATTCAGAATTAAAACTAGAGTTGATAGTGTTCCCCCAAAATTGAAATTCTGATTGAAAGGAGCAGTGTGCACTACGTTAAGCAAAAGGGAAGCATATCTTTTGAGTGAAGGGGTGTAAAAGACCCCCTTTATTTAGGAATAAGCTCCATTAAACTTAGTCAGACTTCCTTAGACATATAGCATATAGATTTATATATCCTATTTGGGCTTAGATAAAAACTAAAGCAGTGCAATCAATTGACAATTGCTCTTGTATTATGAATTCAAAATTTGCTGATTTGGGCCCATTGCGCTATCCAAGCATAAATTAACATAGAAGGTTGCCATGAAGATGAAATGAAAGTCACTCTAGTCCAGTGATGGCTAACCTTTCTGCCGTTGCGTGCCAAAAGCAGGGAGAGAGCAGGGGGATCATGCGTGTGCGTGCCCACACCTATAATTCAATGCCCACCCGTGCCCCACCCTCCCGTACACATGCACGTGCTCCCCCCGCGCTCCCCCCATTTTTGGCACGCAATGGCACAGTGGGCCTATTTTTCACTCTCCCCAGGCTCCAGAGGCTTTCTAGGAGCCTGGGGAGGACAAAAACAGCCTTCCTCAACACCCCCGGAGGCCGGAAACAGCCTATTTCCCAACTTCCGGTGGGCCCAGGAAGGCCCAAAAATCAGCTGGCCAGCGGGCACATGTCTGCTGGAGCTGAACTAGGGCAACGCTTGTGTGCCCTCAGATATGGCCTCCACGTGCCACCTGTGGCACCCATGCCATAGGTTCTCCATCACAGCTCTAGTCTATTTTCAGTATTATGTTTAACTTTGCATTTTCTATATTAAGTCAGGTTATGTTAGTGTCCATTTTCTTTGTTCTTTTAAGATTATGTTTTGTCCTGGGTTATACTTTGAACAATTCTGTCCCAAATCTACATAAGTCTCAACCAGGGGTGAAATCCAGCAGGTTCTGACAGGTTCTGGAGAACCGGTAGCGGAAAGTTTGAGTAGTTCGGAGAACTGGCAAATACCATCTCTGGCGAGGTGGAGTGGGGAGTGGAGTGGGAATGGAGTTTTTGCAGTATCCTTCCCCTGCCATGCCCACCAAGCCACACCCACCAAGTCATGTCCACCAAGCCACACCCCGCCCACCAAATCATGCCCACAGAACTGGTATTAAAAACTTTGGATTTCACCACTGGTTTCAACCACTTGATTTCTATACTGTGCAGTTATAATAGTCTTTAAAAAGTGGCGTTTACATTCTTATGATTGCATGTTTTAAACATTGCTTTAATATCTGAGTATAAATAACGTGCCGTCTCAACTTAGATGAGCCATTGGATCTGTGACAGGTATCAGGCTAGGTTGTTACATATTACTAAGTGAAGCTGTATGTGTATAGGGGCTTTTCAAGAACTGCGAAGCTTTCAGCTACACAGTTATACAGATATAACCTATGCATTGTGAACCTCTCTTCTGTCTTCTTTGTCTCCACAATAGTAACAATGATCTTCAGAGAAAAGAATTACTAGTTTTATGGTGCTGCTATTGATAATTCAGATATTCTCTGTCAAAAACGAATGTGTGTATGTTTTGTGATTATTTACCGTTCATGCCTATTCTGTTTATCTGTCAATGAAGTATACAGAATTTTCTATGTTCCCTCATCCAATTATCTGAAATGTATAGAGTCAGTAATGTCATTCTGTCAGATACATATAAAGTCCAATCTTTTAACCAATATCTTTTGCTCTGTGCAAATCTTCAGTGAAGTGGATTTCCCCCCCCTGCAGATCTACAAAAATCCTTTGATAGATTAGGTGCTAGATGTTGTTCTTTACATACAGAAACATTGTCAAGTATTCTTGAATTATATACAATGGAACAGAATCATCCCTATTATTTCCACTCTTGACTGTACTTGCTGTCCTACTCTGTGATCTGCTGTTGATCATTGTTAATTTGGGAACAGCACTTATGCATTCACTAGTTGTATCTGATCTGGATTCTCCCGTTAAAGGACTTCTAAACAAATTATAAAAAAGAAACACAATATTGGTAAATAGTGTTCCATTGCCAGCATGTATTTTTTTTCAATAAACCCTTCATGTTGTTATTAGAAGTTTAAGCTGCACAGACAACACTCAGCCCCCCCTCCCTTTTAAAGCTCATATCTGTAGTATGTTACTATTCTTCTAATCAGTATTAAAAATAGAGGACTGGTTTAGTTTTTTTCTCTACAATAGAAGACTGGAAGTATATTTGTTTATTTACAAATTCAGAAGATAGAAACAGTCTGGTGGGGAAAAGAAAACCAGGCTCTTAAAATAGGTAACACAACTTCTGATCACATTACAAAAGCAAATCCTGTTGATTTGCATTCCAAGGCACTTCCAATCTGGTTCAAACAACCTCTCTATTTTCCTTCCTCTCAGTTTAAATTTGTCCCTGCCACTTGACGAAGAGAGTCACCTTTCAAAAGTCGAGAAGAGAGATTTTTAGCCCTCAAGGACCATGAATGCCCTTGTTTCAGATCCCTTATCCATTAGTTGCCATGTGACTGATCTAATCATCTAATCAAGACAGCCAAACTCTTGACAGTATTATATTATTTGATACTCTTCAGAAATAATAAAATACTGCATTTTTCTCCTCTACCTGAGCTGAACCAGTTCAGACTAGAGAACTCACATACCTGCTCTTCCCTGCAAAGGCATTCCATCCGCGCAGGATATTCTGTGACAGAAAGATGAAATCTAGCAGTGCCATTTCTCTTGTATTTGTCTTGTAGACCAGCTGCTGATTCATGACAGAATTTTGGGAGCCGTACATTAATACAGTACATTACATTTGTACAACAATACATTACTCTAATACTTTGGCATTTAAATGCATTCTTGATAAATAGATAATTAGTAGTTACACTTTTTCTTTCCTCAAGTAACTATATAGAGCTTTTGCTTTAATCTGTAATGGAGATTTTATCTCTCTCCCCATCCCCCCACCCTTAATGTAGATAGGATCTTTTTCTATCAGTAATGGAAATTGGCTTTATTCATTGGGCTTAGAAACTCAACAAGGAAGAAAAAATAGTGCTTAATCTCCTACTGCTTCATCACTACTATATTAGTGTCATACTGCAGATGGGCTCCACTTGCTTACTTTTTAGCAGAACGGGACTCATACCTGACAATTGTGACATTAAAGCAGAACACAATCCATCTGAAAGAAAAAAAACAGGCTATACATACATAGAAGCATGCATAATTATAAAGCTGACCTTGCCTGATACAAAAACCTAAGCAGGTCCACTATGAACAGTGGATTATCTGGAAGTCAAGAGATACAAACTTGACTGAAAAGTTAAAACTATCTTGGAAAAAAGGCAGTAGTAAACTACTTTCACATTATCCAAGAAAACCTCATGGAGGCCTCCATGTAATTCATTGGGAGTCGATTTAAGATTTGAGATTTAGAATTATGTTATTTTTTTTCCTTTCAGGAGACCCAGAGACCTCTGTTTATAACTTTTGTTTTATCAATGTATAAAATAAAAGGAAAAATAAATTTAGATTTAGAATTACATTACGACAGCTCAGTGTCAAGAGCTCAGCTCAGAGACATATTATGGTGGAAAAGGGCATAGGGCAACTCGCCACAGCTGACTCACCCCAGTTGACTTGTGCAACAAACTCATTCTGGGACAACTGCAGTGGGTCTTGTCTTGCTTTAGGTTTGAACCATGGCTTGGCTGATGGAGCACACACCTTGGCTGATGGGCCACTGGGACTCATGCTTGGCTCACCCCAGCCTTGAGGATTTCTAACTTGAGGAGGTTCAAACCTAAAACAAGACAAAGCCCACTGTAATTCCTTTGGGGCAAGTGGTCCCATGGCAAGTTGGCGGTGTCAGCCAGGGCGAGTTGTCACATTCCAGCTGGAAAAGTCCTATCAAGACATGCAAAGGAAGCATACCAGATACAAATCATAATTAAAGGCAGTTTCAAAACATGCCTTGTATCCCTTTGGCTTCAGCTCAGAACCTGACTGGACAATCAATGAGCTAAATCAAAATATTTCTTACTTTGCTCTAGTTTATAGGACCAAAATAAAGTTGGGGTTTTCCTTTGACTTGAGGGACTTTGCAGATTGTGTGGGTGGTCTGTTTTCACATTAGTGGCAGCTCTTCCCTTAACCTGTCTTCTGGATTCAAACTAGCTCTGGCTCTTCACCCCATTTCAGTATATATTGTTCATGAAGCATGTATTTTCCCACATGCATTGTGTAGAACTAAACTCCCGACTCCTCAATCTAACCACCATAGCAAGATGCAGCCATGATAATTTATTGAGAAAATGGCCAATGTCCTATCATTTTAGTTTCACAATCCACAGATGCTTTTAAATAAAATAGTATTTATTATTTTATGTATTTATTAAAACAAATTTATATAACTTATATAACCCATAGGTTACTCTGGATGGCTTAAAATACTATGGTGGCAAACCATGAAGCTGCTGAAATAGTTCAGTTTTTACATTAATACACTTTATACTTGACCTTCCTAAATATAGTTTTTTGATTAACAACTGTTCAAATATTTCTGCAAATTTATTTTATTTCTTTTTCTTTTTTTAATATGGAGTGGGGGAAAGAGGAAGGAGGGAGGGAAGGAGGGAGGGAAGAAGGAAGGTTAGAATGAAAACAAGAACACTTCTTTATTATAAGATACTGAACCTCATACAACCTTTAACTTTTTTTCTAAATATACAAAACTTTCTTACAAGAAGTATTGCTTTTTTAAATTAAAAAATCAGTTTTTACTCAGCTGTATATTCTTAGACTTTTTTATATTATTCTGCCATAAACAATAGCAAAATTTGTATGCTTATTATCTCTATTGGTTAAAATGAATTGTCCTGCTTGAGCACCTGAAAGTTTGGACAATTTTTCAACTTCATTTATTGTTTTGGTTCACCGTTTTGCCTAATCATTTTGTGCAAGCATTTTTTCCTAATTTTTTAGTCTATACTTTTCATTAATAAGCACATTTTTCTTATTTTTAAAATCAAAGATTTGCATTGCAAAAGTTGAAGACATAACTGCATTTCAGTTCGTGCATTAATTCAAAAGGCATGAAATTAATCTGTTAGCATTAACACTCAAATCAGCAGATTACTCTTCATTCCTAAATCCACCCCATGTGCATTTTAAATTGCTGTTGTATAAACCTTTCAATTTCTACCATCTCTTGTTTCAGCAAACCACATATACTCAGATAGGCCAGTTTCTATTTGACTAGGATATTATTTGCCTTTTAAAATCCCTTAGGATGCTATGATAACAAGGCCCTTTTTGAGATTTTTCTTCCTTTTTGCTAACCTTGTCAATGTGACAGTGAGAACCCTCATACCTTCTCAATGTCAGTCTGCCTTTTTAGTGACAATTAAAGAACTTCAGCTGAAGTGATTTCAGGCAGACTAGTTTGTGGCATGCCAAAAAGCATGATTGGAACATTGTACTCTTATTTTACCTGGACAGAAAAAGCTCTCCATTGTATAGGGGAGAGATTCCTTTTCACAATTTTTCTTTCTGTTTCAGAACTGAAGCCTACAGATAGTTTGCTGCACTGAGGGCAGGACTGGGTAAGTCATATTGTTAGAACCTATAATAATATAGTCTTTTAGCTATCTTTTCTTACCAAACAAAGCTTACCAATTATCTTCAGCTTTTTTGAATGGGGTTTTCTTCTACTCCTCTCTAATGTAATTTAAAAGGATACCATAAACAAGAATTACACATCTACATATATTAATTAGCTGTGCAGCTTCTTTTCACTTTTTTCTCACTGTTCATTTATTTAAATTTGGTGTGGTTAGAAAAGGAAGTGGAGTTTAGGGAATGAACAGAATACTTAAACAAGCGATATTAGATTCCCCCTCCTGCTTTACATTCCTCAGTTGCACACAAGAAGATCTATAAAACCACAAAATGAAGGAGAGGCCACAAAGAAGTATAGAACAGAGTAAAGGATGCGTGTGTTTGCACATTGGCTTAGTTAAATGATGAAATGTGCTATCACGGGCTTTAATAATAGCTTGCCATTTTAGAAGTTATGAGAGGACTGGCAAGATCATGGAAAATAAGGTTATGGACTCTAGCCTACAACTGAATATTGGTTAAGACTAGATAGACCTTGAGTTTGGCACAGTTTCTTATATACTTTGTTAATTAATAGGCTATTAGATGTAAAAAATATGCTTGCATGACTTGATAATAGGATTTTGAATATGATCTCACTCATGTTTTATTAAGTATAATAGTAGAAATATATTGGATTTCATGAATGCAGCATTAGACTTTAGCAATCAAGATTCACAGACCAGATGCTGTTTGCTTCTGTTTTTTCATCCTTTAAGGATTATCAGTAGAAGCTCTACAAGGGTATCAGAATTTACCTTCTATAACCTAGATAATAAAAGGAAACATTAAAATGCAGCACTATAGGAGACAGTTGTGATTCCCAAGAGAAAATTTAAATTAAGGCACTGCTCCCTGCACAACGTAGGTGGAAATAAGCAAGCAACAGAATATATTTAGCTGTATTTGTTTTAGAAAAGCAGACCACACACAAGAATTCCCAATTGGCTGTTCATGAGGAAGGCTGAAAAGCAAAGCAAAACAAAATGGAAAAGGAATATACACAATAAATTTTACTTGGTGAAAAATAAGAAAGTGCATCTAAACATGAAAGAGGATTGATATTTGTCAAGCAACTGTGAGGAACAATTGGACTTTCAGTGTTTGCTAGGGGAATAAGCAATGAAGGGGGAAAAAGTGTTTTTCTTTACCACAGTTATTTTCAAGGGATCATAAGAAAAGGAAAAGTACCAGGTGACTGGATTTAATTTGAACTTCAAAAAGATGAAAAAAAAATGATTTCAACAATTACATCTCTAGCAGTCTGAATTCTGTTCTTTGTAAAATAATGGGCAAGGCACGAAGGGAATTGTCAGCAGGGAATAAGTTTGTAATATGTGATACCAGGTTTTATATAGTTGGATTCGTAAAGGTACTTACGAGACCGCCTTCTGCCACCAGTAGCCTTTCACCAGCTAGTATGCTCCCATAGAGAGGGGCTTCTCAGGGTGCCGTCAGTCAAACAGTGTTGACTGGTGGCCCCCAGAGGGAGAGCCTTCTCTGTGGGGGCACCTGCCATTTGGAACAAGCTCCCCCCGGAGATACGGAGGATCCCAGATTTACGCACTTTCCGTCGTGCCCTCAAGACCTTTTTATTTCAACAGGCTGGCCTAACCTAACTTCCTTTTAATTGTTAATTTTAAATTTGTTTTAAAACAATAGGGGTGTTTTAATTTGTTTGGGCCAAATTATTTAATGTGTTTTTATATTGTTTTTAAATTTTGTATTATGTGTGTTTTATCTTTGGCTGTTCACCGCCCTGAGTCCTTCGGGAGTAGGGCGCTATATAAATCCAAAATAAAGTAAAGTAAAGTAAAGCGATCTGGATCTTTTCTCAAGGTTGGCTGATGAAGCCCAAATATCACCACAAACTGTACTTTTGTGGTGTTAGATAGCTACAACCCTACATCTTTATTGGAGTTTTCAGTAGACCAGATACTCTGGACTGAGAAATTAAACATTGCTTTTGGATCGTCAACATACTTTTCTCTTTTTTAGAGATTCTTCCTGTTAGGGTCTCTAAAGTTTTAAGGAAGAGAATTCAGAGGTCACCAATAATGGGACTACTCTCGAGGCTGATAAGATCATTATTCCATCATACATTTATCCTGAGGATTTCTCTGGAGTGAAAACATGCTTACCTGTTTAAGGAATCCTTGTGTCCATAGGGTAAATATGCCAAACTTGCTTTTAAATCTAAACCTGAAAAGAGTCGGGATCGATCTCTAAACATTAAGTCAGAGGTGGGCAACTGTGGCCCTTTTACAACCTGTGGACTTCAACTCTCAGAATTCCTGAGAATGCCAAGCTGGCTCAGGAATTCTGGGACTTGAAGTCCACAGGTTGTAAAAGGGCCACAGTTGCCCACCCCTGCATTAAGTGACTAAGGGTCAATCTATATAAGGAATGTTTTCCCCTCCTATATAGTTCCCTTAATCCTTTGGTTTGCCAAAATTCTTATACAGCTGTCCCTGATAAATGAGGTTAGGTGGATGGCTAGAAAGGAAAGGGTTTGTAAGTACAGAACACTTTCTCTTATGACCTCACAGTGACCTTTTAAATTTTATATGAAATATTTAACAACATGCAACCACATTAACCAATCAGGATACAGGTAGCAGAACTCAGAGCAAAAGAGATAGAGAGGAGGGGGGTCATCAAAACACCTTGATTGCTTCCTAAAGGTCAACCATCTTAAACTCTTCCCAGATACAGAACTAAGATGTATCCTGATCTCTTCTCTAGGGCCTGCCTAGTCAGAGTTCCTTTGAAGGGATATGCCTATCCCACTAGTTGGATACAGTGGGTGTACTCCAGGTCCCTTCTCTTAAATGTCATCTGGTAGGACCATGGAAACATGCCTTTTCTGTAGCTCTCCCACCCCCAGTCTTTTGGTACAGTGTCCCTTGTGAGAAGTAATGGGTCGTAGCCTCTTAGATTAGAAAAGACACAAATACTTGGCTCTTCTCCCAAGCATTGAGCTAGGATGGGAGTGAACTCACCAAATGTGGAGCTGACTGGCATCAGGATGAAAAGTACAGTATTTTGCTTGTAAGGTGTAAAATTATTGGGGGTTTTTAGTAGTTATTGCTTGTTTTTGTGAATTGGCTAGGATTATTGTATATGAGATGGTGGCCATGCAAGTTCATGAATGAATGAACAAATGAATGAATGATTTTATTACAGCCTTCTCCAACCTGGGAATTGAGTCCAAAATACCTGGTACATTAGGAAGATTACTTTATCATTTTTTTGTGAATTAAAACAATGTAGACTAATAAGTGAACATATGAAAAATATTATGAGCTGAGGACAAATATACTTGTTTGTAATCAGTGATTTCTTTTAAAAAAAAAATGTTGGAGCTATTGAAACCCCACTCCAATTGATCAGTGAACTCATCTTTTAACAGTTTAATCCAATTCTATTGGTTATACAAACTGAAGCTAAATCAGCAGCATAGTTATAAACATGACATAAAGACAATGCATTTGCTTAGCTCCACTTCAGGTGTACCATATGTCAGCCTAGTCCAATAAAATAAAACAATGTTATAATTAGCAGAAAGAGAACTTGTTTTTAATCATAGGGTAGGCTTTGTCCCAGAAATATTCCTGTCATTTCAGGGCAACAGCATTAGAAATAATCGATTTCACTCAACTGTAACATCAAAAATAAACAATAGTTTCTATGGGAAAGTTATATTTTCTCATATTGCCATGTTTATTTCAAGCAGGACAAGGAAGCTGTGTGTTTGCATTCTATGGATAGTTAATGGGAATGGATGATAAGCGTTGTAAGCCAACATCGTTAGGCCACATCTCGAAGTTCCCAGTCACCAACAGAAGGGATAATATTGAACCTGAGGTTCAATAGTTTCTCATGGAAACATTTTCTAATCACAAGTTCTGGAAAAACAGAAAAGAAATTGGAAACTGCATATCAGGAATACAGATTATTGTTCCTATCAAGTAGAAGATTCTAATTCTAGAAGGCTCTGTTCTATTGCAATAAAAAGAAAAAAAATCCCTTTTCAATTTGCACCTGTTTTAAAAGTCATAACATTCTCTCTCTATGGTAATCAATCACTGTTTCCATGTAGGGATTAATTCCCTGCTTACCTTTCCCCCCAAACATAGCAAAATGAGGTTTTAAAAGGTACAACTCTACAATGCAATCTATAGAATAGAAATATAAAGAATATTAATCCCACAATTTTGTGAAGCCACAGTAGAGCAGCTTTCCTTAGTCAAAGGCCATGTAGGTTGGGAATTCAGGGACTTCCAACACATGTTAAGGCCACCAGGTTGTAGACTATTGGTCTGAAAAGAAGCTGGCATTGTTGGTGACAGAAAGAGTATGTGATTAAGTGATTCCACTTAAGTAAGTGAGTAAGTGATTCCAAAAGTGGAATAGAAATTCACAAAGTGTTCCCTAAAGGTATTGGTAAACACAAATGTGCATAGTCCTGTTCATTCTTTGAAAACAAAGACAAAGAACTTATGAAAATAAAAAGGCAGGCTATTATAAAGCACCGACTGTATCATTGATTCTGAAGCTGAAAAATCCTCTGTATAATTTAAAAAAATATATAGAGGAAGGAGCAGCTAATTTAAAAATAATTCAAAACACATGTATATGTGTGTGATAAATAACTGGGTTGTGTGAAATATGGAAAATATGTGCAATTGTAAGGAAATAACACTCATAACTCATGAGATTAAAAAAAGCCAAAACAATATCATAGAGCCAGAAAAAACCCCTTACAAAGGGGAATAAAGAAATGGTACTAGTTATAGTTAAATGAGATGTAATATTTATTTTATATGAGTAAAAATATTGTTTAAAAGATAGGTAATCAGTGCAGTATCCGCACTAAGGCAACATTCATGAGAATCGAGTGAAGTGGGTCAGAGAAGTGCTGCCTTTGTAAAGAAGAGCCAGAATTACTTCTCTCTAGCAAAAGGAGTTAAGCTATAAACACTTCTACCACCTCTCAAACAGCTGTTCCTTCTTTTCTATTTTGCCGCATGGTAATTTAATCATCCTTCAAAATAGTTCTCCACTTTTTTATTCTCATGCTTGTCTCAAATAACTCAGCCATTCTCTCTCAAACAGTAACATTCAAATGTAGGTATATTTACTTGTTTAGCATCCTTGAAAATCAGGGGAGATATGTGGTGGTACCCCATCCATAAGAATAAACAGCATTTGTTAAATCTCTCCTCTGCTTTCCCAAGATCTAATTCTTGTTCTGAATAGAGTTGGGTTTCTTATCATCTATTAATTTTTGTTGCTGTTTGTACCATATTGGTTTGTTATTGTTTACATGTTGATTATGTGCCATCCAGACTCACAATTGTTTGAGCTGGGCAGTCATGTATATTTTTAAAATGCAGAAATAAACCAATGAACAAAACATTTAGTTACACATATCCTTACCAAGTTCACTCTGTCAAAGGCAGAGGAGATCATTACATTATCAATAATTTTACATGATAAGTACTCTTATAGGTTGTGTATATTGCAGTTGCCTGTGGCCATGCCTGTCTTAGGTTTGGATACTAGCCAACTTTCCTACATTTCGTATCTATAAAAGCCTGAGGTATTTTGGCAGAATTAAGCCTTTTTATGTCACAGATGTATCATAAATTGGAGACTTAGTTGTCATAATTGAAGGTTTCAACTCTGGAGAGATTCAAGCCAACCTAGGAACAGAATTAATTATTGCCTGAGGAAAGAATCACCTGCCATATCAAGATCAAGATTTTTAGAAAAGGCACATTCTAGAGCCTTATCAGCTTTCTGTAGCTTGTTGTTGCATTCTGAATTCCAATCTTGTTAATGTGTTTTACTTTGCTCTGATTTGAATATTCTGCTTGAGGGCTTTTACATATTTATCTTTTGTAAATTTCCTACTTCGTGGAATTTACATGCCTCTCGCATTCTTCTGTTCAGAATAAAATACCCCTGTTTCCCAATTAATCACCTACAAAACCATGTTTACATCATGTAGAAAGCCTCTCTAGCTAATATTTTGGAAAATGCTAGAGTGAAAATGAAAATTCTCTTAGAAAGAAGATATACCACAGCTGATGAACTTAAATCAAGATTTTTACTAAAACGAATAAAAAAGACTGGCTGATATGTATCATTTAACCTCTTAAGAAGTAATTCTTGACCACTTGAAGAATTTTACTAACAATGAAGTAAAAACATCTTATATTTGTCACCTGGCTAGAGAAACTGTGCCAATTACGAAATAAAATCAAGGGAGGGCTATTTTAATTCCTCATTCTCAGGATTTTCTTCTTTCCCCAACAGTTTGCTCATTTCTTCTCCATTTCCAAGCCAGGTCTACAAATTGTGAAAGAATTCTTTAAAACATGCATTGATAATTCTCTCTTTTATTACCAAACAACAGAACAAGTTACCAGTAATGGTCTAGAGTTGAGATTACTTTAGACCAGGATTCTCCAACCTTGGCAACTTTAAGACTTGTGGACTTCAACTCCCAGAATTCCTCAGCCAGCAAAGCTAAGGTTGGAGACCCTGCTTTAGACCATAGAGGTGGGAAGAAGAAATAAAGAATCCTCTTCCTTTTCTCCTATTTCCAATCCATATCACCATTAATATCACATACTTACAGTAAGGAGGAATCCTGAGCTTTGTAGGTTCTGATATAGGTTGCCCGTTGGTTCTTTAGATATAACAGCTTTCTGGAATGGGCATCTAAAATGTCATTTTGAAGCTCTTGGGAGGCTGACAAGGAGAAAAAAAGATTTCCTGGTGTTTTATTACTTCAGGTGAATTGAGTACATAATAATATGCCTCTGAAGTAAATGGCTCTGTGTATAACTTTAGAATATTACAACAGATCAGTAAATTCATATTTAACAGTTTCCCTGAGAAATCATTTTTAGAATCCTTTGCTAAAAGAGAAGTTAGAGGAAAACATAGTGCCTATTTTCTAAATAAACTTTCATCTGGGAAAATATTGTATGTTATGATTGCTATTAAAATAAATTTGTTTGAACTTTATCAGTGTTCATGCTCAAACATTATTAAAAGCAATGGATTTAAGAGTATTAAAAACATTGTAACATAAAATATATTTTGCACGCTCAGGTAAAATAGGTGTCATCCTTACTAATTTTTTGATGCTAACTCAGGAAAATAGAAACTTAAGTTCTCATCCACCGAAAAGAACTTTATGAGAAATTAAGCTCCTTAGCAAAACAGAATGAATTTCACCCAAAACTTTTAAATAAAAACACCTCCTCCCCCAATATGTGAGTATTAAAAAGAGGAGAGGGGCAGACTTAATTTTAGGGAAATGTACAGGAGGAAATACCATAAGATCTTACAGCTACATTTTGATCACTCTTTCTGACATTCATCTTGAATTAGTTAGGAGCTGTCAGCAGTTTCATCTGAAAGCTGTATTTTTAAAAATTCAATTTCTTTCAAAAGGATTTTTCAGAAAAAGGAAATACTTTGTGTTATTTTATACTGGTCTATGAACATAATAAAGATTTGATTTGGTTTATTTGAACATAGATATAGTTCCTTCTTTCAGACACACTTCTGAAGGCATGATATTATATATTATTAAAGATTGGAATCTGTTGAATATATCAGAGTGAATTAAGTGTTTATTTAAGATAAGCATATTCAGTATTTATATTTTGCAAGCCTGAGTGACTCTTTAATTGAGGAGAGACCTATATGAAAGAGACCTTAGTGCCAGAATAGCTGCCTGGGCAACTTCCTGGAACCTACATTCCTTAACCTAACCTCCATTCCCTAACCCACTCATTTAAACCTGGAATGTTCAATTTTCCACAAAGACATTAGAGCATGGCTAGGCAACTATGGCCCCTTTACGATCTGTGGACTTCAATTCCCAGAATTCCTGAGCCAGCAGAATTCTGAGAATTGAAGTCCACAGGTTGTAAAGGGGCCGTAGTTGCCCAGCTCTGCTTTAGAGGTTGAAATCTTCTGTGTGCGCCTCAAAGAGCGAAAAACTGATCTGAGTAATTATTAGTGAAACTATTTTATAACCATAACAAAAAGGATATTTATTTACAATATATTCATTATTGTGATGGCAAAATCTAGCACCCGATTAACTACTATTCACCAGGATGCATGTCTAAGAACAAGGGTTCTTTGAGTATGCCTCAGAAGAAAGGCAGAAGGAAATGACCTCAGATTAGTAATAATGACAGAGTAATAGATAAGGAGATACTGAGTAAATCCTTAATAGCTATCTACCCTCTTGTACTCAACAGTATGTTAGCACAATTGCATTTCCCATTAAAGGAACATGCTAGATCTGATGAACAATGCCGACCAGAACCCATAAGGACATGAGCCATGCTTAAGGTGACCAGATTTTAACATTGGTAAAGAGGGACACCATTGACTCGGGGGGGGGGGGTTCTAATTCTTTTTACTACTGGTTCTGTGGGCATGGCTTATTTTGTGGGTGTGGCTTGTGGGGGGTGATGTGACTGGGTGGGCGTGGCCAACTTTTTTTTTTACTTTTAAAAACATTTTTTACTACAACCTTAAGAGGTTGCAGAAAAAAATGCAAAAAAACATCCATAGATACGCTTGGAAGACATAAACAGACTTCCAAAGTCTGTACTTCTAGTAGGAAGTGAGTTGAACTAACAATATGACACTTCTGGGTGTAAACATTAAAAAGTTCAAACTCTTATTTCTCAACTCCTATGGTTATAACCCAACCCTTTAGAGCTAGTCCTAGAAATTAAGGCAGGTGCTCCCCAGTCAGAATGAAACTAAGAATATATTAATACCTTCTGCTAAAAAGGCTTCAGCTTGGTTGAATCAGCACCTACATGTATTTTATACACTCCTCAGTTACTGGAGTCTAATAATTTTCTCCCCAAATTTCCCTGTCTCAAACATACATTTTTAATCACCCATTCTACTTGTTCTTTCTATCATACATAATAACAAGTCCTTTTCTTATTTAAAATATGTGAAAAGTAAGAACATCATAGATTCTATGGAATTAACCCAATGTCAGTATCACTTTCTTCTTTTTCAGTGTAGAAAAATATTGTCTAAATATCCCTGTTGTGATTGGGTTTATTTGTCATTATTCAAGAAAAGCCACTTTTATCCAATCCAAGTTTTGGATGCACTGGTATAATATCTAGGCATTCATGTCATATTACCACAGAAGTGAGTCTCTGGCCACAAATAAGATCAGTGCCACCTCTCTTGGACTCATAGAGATTGCTTTTTTATATGGCTGTGTCCATATTCATTTTTTAAAAAATGGATTCTTTTTAAAATTGTAAGTTGATATTTTGAGTCAGTTACCTTGAAATTCGCAGGACAAAGGACGACTCTGACTGACATTCAGCTTTTTAATAGAGATCCCTAAGGTCCTCTGGAGAGGCAGGTGTGCTAGGCAAAGGAAACATTTTATAGCATCCAGGAACCCGGCTCTCCTTCAAGCCCCCCAAAATGAGCCTTCTGTTCTCCTCTCCACGGGTGGAGAATCTCTTGAAGTCTGCTCCACGTTGCTGTCCCCGCCCATCCCGCTCCCCCTCTATGGCGCGAGCAAAGGTACTCCCAGAGAGCAAGGAGGTGCAGCAGCAGCTCCAGATCGGGAGGCGAATCAGGGCGTGCCAGCCGACCGTGCGGGGGAGGGGGGAACGTCCCGTGCACCTGTCCGCAGGGATCCACCAGCCACACTTTCGTCTCTGTACCTGAAACTCAGCGAAGTCCACGCAATTTAGAGCCAAGCCGGGCACTGCCATGTTGGAAGGTCTCAATGCAGCCAATTGGAAGACGTGACGGAGGCAGGCCTGCCCCCTCCTGCTCCTTCGCTGCGCCAAGAGCAGGCTTCCACAGGATCCCCGAGGCGGGCCGGAAGTCGTGGGGTGTTTGTTGCGCTGCGCGTTTGGCTGCTCATGGTTCAGTTGGCCAAGAGCACTGGGGTGCAGATGGTTAGAGCTCTTGACCTTGTCACGTAGTGCTTGAGATAAGGTGACCAGATTTTAACATTGGTAAAGCGGGACTTTTTTAAAACGCTGCAGGACGCGAGACAAATTGTTCAAAACCGGGACTGTCCCACCAAAAGCGGGACGTCTGGTCACCTTAGCCATGCTCTGCTAGTCCATCTAGTCTAGCAGTCTATTGTTATAGTGGCCAACCAATTGCAGAAGTAAACCTACTAGTTTCCCAGCAGATGGTCTTTAAAGGCAGTCACACTTCCACCATTGTAATAATCACTAATCCCCATGACTTCTAAAAATTGGTCTAATTCTTAGTCTAATAATGAGATAGAAGCTCTGTGTCACATAACATTGATCATATTATTGTGGTGTCCATCTTGGCTTTTTTGATCACACTGGGCAGACACCTTGAATGACCTAATCAGCCACTTCCTCCAAACATATTATGTGCCTCCTCTTTCCTCGTACCATTTCTTTATGTTAGAGAAATTTCTGAAGAAAAACAGATGTGCCTTTTAAAGGCCTTTATGAAAATCTGTTTCAGCAAATGATGTAATCTTTACGATGATTTTAGTTGTGTTTTATTAGATTTATATGCCACCTTTCTTTTTGGAAACACTCTTAAGTATGGTCCAGATCTGGTTTGTAAAAATCCAGGATTCCCTAGAGATGATAATAAAGAAAACTGTATGCTGACATCTGCTGGTTGTCCAGTTTGAAGCTAGTTGGATAGCCTTACATTGTAATACTGTTCCAATAAGAGGGGGAAAAAATATGAATGGCTGTGCAATGAAGTTCTCCTTCAGGTCTGCTCACCAAAGGAGGTAATGTGTAATTCTATAAGGAACAGAACTTTCTTTGTGATGGATCTCATTTATGGAATTTCTTTCCCAGAGAGCCTCAACTGGCATCTATTTTGGTACCTGTTGAAGATCTTTTCATTTTTCTAGGATTTTTAATTGGTTTTGGATTTTAATCCATATTGTTCTACATTTTGAATAGCCACCTTAATGTTGTATGGCTGCTTTCATTTTGCATTTTATATGAATTTTATTGCTTTTTATATGTTTTTATTTGAATTATACTGCTTTAGTATACTTTATTGTAAACCACCCAGAAAACTTTGGCTATTGGTGGTTCAAAAATTAAAACAAGTAAGCAAATAAGCAAATAAGCAAATAAGCAAATAAGCAAATAAATAAATAAATAAATATAATTTGTATCTATTTATTCCATTGAAATTTATCATCTCTCATTAAAACATGAAGAAACTGTCATCATAGTACTAATAGTTTTATATAGATTGTAAGGGAGTTATAATAAGGTTAGTCAAAAGTAGGATTCAAAATAAGGTTTCTTTTCAGTGAAGCTTGATTTGTGGTGACTTCATAGATGTATTCCTCACTTACAGAGAACTGTAAGAAAGTGTAAGAAATTATCTTTTAGGATATTTGGCTTTCCATCCAGATTGCAACTATATAATTGGTGGTGTCTCAGCTATTTATTTAATTGTCTAACCTTAGTTTTGAGAGAACAGTTAGGTACTGATATTTATCTGGGCTTTATATTTTTATGTCACAATTATTTTGAACCAAAACCTGCTTTGCAATATTTGGAGAAACATGACATTTGTTGAATTGTTGGGCCTATACAGTGGTACTTGGTACTCAGCGTTAGTTGGTTCCGGGAGGCACAATGAGTACCAAACAAAATTTTCCCTAAAGGAATAATCTAGTGAGTCATAAGACAACTGACATCAACAAGTACTAGCTACATGGGGCTCCCCTTGAAGAGCACTCGGAGGCGCCAACTGGTCCAGAATGTGGCCGTGCGGGTGGTTATGGGCGCAACCCAATGTGCCCACGTGACACCCCTCCTGCGCGAGCTGCACTGGCTCCCAGTGGTCTTCTGGGTGCAATTCAAGGTGTTGATCACCACCTTTAAAACGCTTCATGGCATAGGACCCTTTGAGATCGCCTTCTGCCACCAATAGCCTCCTACTGGCCAGTTCGCTCCCACAGAGAGGGGCTCCTCAGGGTTCCATCGGCCAAGTTATGTCAGCTGGCGACACCCAGGGGGAGGGCCTTCTCTGTGGGAGCCCCAGCCCTGTGGAATGAACTGCCCCCGGAAATGCGTAAGATCTCCGACCTCCGGGTGTTTCATTGTGCTCTTAAGACCCTGTTGTTCCGTCAAGCTGGGCTATCAACCTAATTTTAATTGGGTGTTTTAAATTTTGGGGTTTTAAAGTGAGCCAAAATTATTTAAAAATTTTAAATTATTTTAATTGATGTTTGTCTTGTGCTTTTAATAGGCAGTACATCGCCCTGAGTCCTTCGGGAGAAGGGCAGTATAGAAATAAAATAATAATAATAATATTAATAATAATAATAATAATAATAATAATAATAATAATAATAATAATTATTATTATTATTATGCATTGAGTACCAAACAAATGATGAGCACCGGGATACAATTTTTGCATTGAAATGTGTTGAGTATCAAATTTGATGATTTTCAAAGCAGGTGAGTACCAAGATACTACTCTATTATATTAGGAATGCATGGAGATATTTTACAGCTTTTCCTATCTTATAAAATGAACTTTCCACAGGTTACAGTTTATATGAAGATACAAAATCAAACAGAATTACAGTGAAAAAAGTTGCATGCATGGCAGTGATTAGCATATGTTTACACATTGCCTTTGCTGGAGCTCCACAGAGAGATTTTATGAGAAACAGCCGATTAAGTGCTAAGTGTAATTAATCAACCAGAATGGCGAAGCATAGAAGATGACAGTTAGAGTGAAGCAACCAAATCAGCCATGAGATGATGTTATAAATTAGCATACGCAGTAATCTTTCATTTATCTTTGGTATTATTAGTCCACCTCACAGAGAGAATTAAAAAGTCAAACATACCAAGATTTTCCAGTATTAAATTAAGAAATAATAGGCAAGCTGTCTCTTATTTAAGAATTCTTAAACATTTTAAAAAGAACCCAAGTGTTTTTGTGAAAATCTCTAATCCATAAAAGTGTTATAAATGACAATATTTCTACTCTATGTATGCACTACTATTTAATGGTAAATACTATAGTTGATATGTATTTGAACTCAACAGCATTTGGAAACTTTTCTGGTCTTTATCCAAATGAGCACAAACACGCTCCAACATTTAAACGCTTCCAATAAACCCAAGAGCTTTATTTTTGCCAATACATGTGTGCTCTTATTCAACTATTGGAATTGTGAAAATGGAAATTATATTGGGTTTTGATTGCCTATGAAGTAAAAAGCAGTAATAACCACGTTCTCCAAAGGGAAAAATAAAAATCTAGAGAAAGGGTAATTTTGATACTTCGATCAAAGTTTTATAATAGTTGTATTTTTGAGGATTTAGAAAACCTATTAATAGAAAATTTAACAATTTTGCCTGATGAAGAGTGTACGAAAACAGGTCTAAACTAAATGCATTAAATTTACAACCTATTTGCAATTCCTTTTAAATATATCTAAGCAAGTTATCATGAATTAAGTTTTAAATAATTTGCAAATGGTACCATACCATATTTATGTACTTATTTCACTGGTTCTCAACCTTTTCTTCCCTACGGACCCCCTTTAAATACCTTTTGTGGCCACAGCCCATGGCCACACTCTCCCAAGATTTAAGTCAAGATTTAAACCATAACCTTTCTTCACAGACTCCCTGTGACAACATTGACATCCACCAAGGGTCCATGGACCACAGGTGGAGAACCATTGACTGATTTATTTATAGCCATCTTTCTTTCAAGAATTCAAGATGAATCCCACAGATTTTTTCATCATTTTATGTGAGAAAGATTGAGCTAAAAATCCAAAATCTCTCAGTGAATTATCTTTAAAATATTTTTATTAATTATTATTATACCACACAGATAAAATTAATGCAATCTACATAGTATAAAATATATATTCTTCTGTTTGTGTGTCTTTTTGTGATTCATTTTCATCAAATATTATATACAAAAATTGCTCAACAATCATATGTATATGGTTTATCAGTCTTATATTTCAGGACTTACAAATTGGGTGCATCACAAGAAATTAAATTTTTCTTACTAGCTGACAAATCCTGAGTATTCGTCTATGTTGTGATTCATATTATTTATATTTCATTGGACTAGATCCACATTAAGTCATGCTTTGAGTAGACTCAGCAAAATCAGTGGAGACTTAAATTAATAATGTCCCCTTTCTCCCTCTCTCCTTGGACTCATTCCTTCTTATTTCTCTGTGAGATTAATTGTTTATAAGGTGCTTCCTGGTTTTTATTACAATCCTTTCCATATTTCTTTCCTAAAGAAAAAAAAATTGTCACTTATGTCAACCAAAGGAGAATATCAGGAATTAAATCATGTAAAAAACAGTGCTTCCCCCCCTTAGTTTGCTTAACTGTGCTTTTAAAACAAAAAATGTATAATATTCAATCTTTTTATTTATAATAGAGGCATGACCCACATTTTTCATGGACATAGCTCTAAGTCTTTATCAAATGAAATGTAGGAAGAGAATGCTAAAAACATATTGACTCTCAGACAAAAAAAAAACAGTAGAGACTTAAGCTCTACTTATGTGGCTTCCTTAAGAAGCATGAATTAATAAAGAAATTGCAGAGTACGGCATATAAATACACAAATAGTTAAAAGAAAACTCACAACATGGAACTCCTAACTATATTAGGAACATAGAACTATTCCTTTTTAATTTTTGGTTGGTTTTGATAAGATCCTTAGTCTGACATCCATCTTAGAAAACCACACTCAAAAGCACAGAGACAAAGTGAAGTCAGTTCCCATTTTATTTTATAAAAGTTTTAAACTAGTAGTTGGAGAGAACATAATATATTGACAAAATTCAGTTTCCTTTTCTTTTTTCTAGGACTATGCAGATACACCCTTTTTCTTTTACTGCAGCTTTTGAAACAGTGGCAGATAGTCTGTAGCTTCTCTAAAGTTGCCTCCGGCTGTACTTTACTCAAATAAAAGTATCTGTTATAGAAGTTACCTGTTCTGAAGTGTGTCAGTTGAAGAGTAGAGCTTAGGATGTTTGCACAAACAGCAGATAAGCTCACTCTTATGTTTACTGTCCCTAAGATTCCCTTTATTCTCTTCCAGTCTCCACCTGGGACACTGAAGAGTTGACTGAATAATACAAATTCAAGAGAATAGAGGATTTCTGTATCAGCACAGCATTTAGATAGTTGAGGCAGAGACAGGAGAAAATATTTTCTTACTTTAGTGAAATCAGATTATCTGAAGTCTGAATTACAGAGGTTACAAAAAAGAGAGAAAGAGAGAGAGTCCCTCCCCCTGTTCATTTGAGTTCTGAATGCACCCATTTCAGAATGATGGGTAACAAGGCACAGGCCTAGAGATGCTTATCTTCCACTTTCTATCTTTTTTTCAATTCACAAATCCTGGAAAATAGTCTTTGACATCTGGTATCCTGGTATTGGACCAATTCTGCTAATCTTGGTCTACTGAGACCAAAGTCCATGTTTGTAACAATACTAATGTAGGGATTGCAGGTTATAAAGATGGGACAGCTACTAGAAAATGATCCTGCAGGGATGTCTGGTGAAGTTTCATGGCAAAATAGTCATTTCGGAAGGAGCAGAGACAACATTGTGGTGAGATTGGTGACCAGACAGTGACTAAGCCTCTCCAGTAAAAGGAGAGATCATGAGATCACCCACTTGCACTTTGGACAACAGCTCCTTGTGAGTGAACTGCAGGAACGGAGGTGTCTGCAGTTAGCATGTGAGCAGAGCAGGTGAGAGTCAGAAGGATTCCCAGCAAGCTCACAGCCACAATGTAGACATAAGGGCATAAAGTTCTGCTTAGCTTCATCTCTTAATCACTTTTATAAATTGCTCCTTATCTGCTTTTTAACTATTAAAAGTTCAAAACAACAGCATTTTCTTTAATAAAATTATTATAAAGATGAGAAAGAAAATTACCTTACAGAACAATATAAGTACACCAGAGGTGGGTTTCAGCAGGTTCTGACCAGTTCTGGAGAACTGGTAGCGGAAATTATGAGTAGTTCGGAGAACCGGTAGTAAAAATTCTGACTGGCCCCACCCCAATCTATTCTCTGCCTCCTGAGTCCCAGCTGATCAGGAAGAAATGGGGATTTTGCAGTAACCTTCCCCTGGAGTGAGGAGGGAATGGAGATTTTACAGTATCCTTCCCCTGGAGTGGGATGGGAATGGAGATTTAACAGTATCCTTCCCCTGCCATGCCAACCATGCCATGCCCACCAAGCCACGCCACGCCCACCAAACCACGCCACACCCACCAAGCCACGCCCACAGAACCAGTAGTAAAAAAATTTGAAACCCACCACTGAAGTACACTGTTAGAATGATACAGAAAATGAAGATTTAGAAGCAATTTTATTTAAATAAAAAAAAACTTTTGTTTTATAGAATGCTTACCATTAGTCATTGCAAGTTCCATTTGAATCACTGCTAGGGTGAGGCAGACTAATGTGGAGCAAGGACTGAGCAACCCACATCAATAAAGTGCCTATGCAAACACAACCACATGTAAGGTCCTACACAAGGCCTCTTTCCGTATACTCAGAGCATGAGTTACCACATACTACATAAAGAAAATCTGAATACACCCTTTTTCAAAAACACAAGATGTGCCATGGTTGCTGAGAAGAAAAACATAAAGATAATATTTGATTAAATTTTGGAAGGCTGAATGAAATTGAACAGGATTTCTGAAGTCAGAGAGTGGGGTATCATGATTCTGCTGAATCCTTTATCCCATCTGAATGTTTTCAGTTTTTTTATCTCAATAGCCTAGCCTAAATTTAGTCTAGTCTAGTCTAGTCTAGTTCAGGTTATTCATATCAAAAATTGTTGCTTATTCTTGCCAAGTAATTTAAATGAATCTATTGGAGAATTTGGAAACAGTTTTAACTATTGAATGGAAAATTAATTGCAAGTTAGAGATTAGGAGGAAACTGAACAAAGACCGCTTACAATCTTTTAACCAGGACCTTTATCCGAATTCGTTCTTTCTCTCAATTAAATAAAACCTTCACAATTATTACACACATCTAACTTTTGTAGAAATAGTATCAATGTGCCCGTGTCTGTTCCCCCCCCCTTCCAGGACTAGCTAACATTGCGGTAACTATCTATTTATTTCATCACATGATTGTTTTAGTGTTATTTGAAGCACTATTTTGGAGCCAGACATAATCGTATTATATAGTTCTCCACCTTATTAACTGACAGAGAACCATTCCCCATTAGACAATTGATCCTGGGTAGATGAAGCCATTAAAAACAGCACTAATTAGCTGAAGATAGGAGACAGAAATGCAGGCTGTATCCCTTCCTTTCATGCTCCGGGAAGTTCATGTTCCAGACAAATAATAATTGATATGTAGTCTTCTGTAATTGTGGATGTTAACAGCCATCAGCATAATGACAAGCTGACAATCCTCGTCTAGCCTATTGTATGTTTTGTTCTGACTTTGTGGGTAATATTTCTGGTTCAAACTTGTATTTCATAGAATTCATTGTCATATTCAGAGTTTAGCAGATTCCCTTAATTTCTGAGTTACATGCTATATTTGTCCAGGTGTCAGCTGTGTCTAGGAAAATTAGAGGCCTGTAATTATCAAGTGGATGAATTAGAATAGATGAACCAAATAGAGTTCTCTAAGCAGAAACAAAAGCTATTAGCCTTAAATTCTCACCTCAGTGTATAGGGTTAGCATATGAGACAGCTTTAAAAAAGAGTTTGAAGTAATACAATATTATTTCCATTTTCCTGTACCTGTATCTGTCTATTCTAGAAAAATAAACTCACTACAAGAAGGAAGAAGTCTTTGTGATTGCAGAATTTTTACAAGCACAAAATTATAAAGCATTTCATTAGGCCCTGTCATTCTGTGAATCCTATTTAGCAACGCTGGTAGATTTTGATATGAGGAAGCTCTCTATGACAGCCCCCATAATCACATCTCTAGGGAGAATCTATACTCCATATTTAGTCATAATTACCTTCTGCTTTTCTATTGTTTGTATTCCAAAGAACACTGTAGTTAAATGCTTTATGATAAAGCACAGACATCCAAAACAAATAAATTAACATGCTTATAATTGAATGTATGGGACATGATTAACGTTCTATGCAATGTTACCTAAGAGTAGATTCCAACAGAATTCCATGATAACTGAATCACATCCTGAGGAATAATACACTTTGCTTTGTTTGGGTTTATGTGATATATGAACAGAGCTATTGTGCTTTATAAATCATGTTTTATATAAACCAAGATCTTGTACTTTTTATGACTGCATAGATCAATTGAAAAATACATGGAATTTAAGGAACATTTTTTAAATTAGACTTTATTTTATTTATTTTATTAGTTCAATTTATATGCTGCCTTCCTCCGAAGACTCAGGGCGGCTTGCATTTATAGCAATAGCCTTCATTCTTTTGCATATACCTGCTTATTAGGGCTTTTGGCCCCCCATAAGCGGTGTTTCTACAAAGTCAGCTTATTGCCTCCACAATCTGGGTTCTCAATTTACCTACCTCGGAAGGATGGAAGGCTGGGTCAACCTTGAGCCTGGTGAGATTTGAACTCGCACTAATTGCAGGCAGCTAAGTGCTACATAACAGCACTTAGTCTGCTGTACCACCAAAGCTCTTAGACTTCAATTAGAATTGTAAATATATACTGTGAAGAGGAAAGGAGAAGGTGCCAATGTCCCCTTTGCTAAGGTTGTTAGAAAGACTATCATAATTTTGGAGGCTACCTGGAAATGGTCTGGATTTGTAATTTGTCAGGTCAGAAGCTGGCAGGTGAGTCACATGTGAATTAAGTGGGGGTGGGCTTTTTGGGATTGCAGTATTCTGGTCAAACTAACTAGAGGAAACACTGGAAGAGCTTGTTGTCATTGCCATTTATGTATCCGTGCTAAAGAATTAATGGTAGTTTCTTGTCAACAGAGGAACAAGTAATAGCAGGAATAGCTGTCCTTTCCCATGATAAGAGAAGAAGGATACCGTCTTGCTGCAGAGGGCCTAGTGAGACAATGGCTTGGGCATTTGACCGAGTATGGTAGTAGTAGCAGGACCGAATGGACTAGGACAGTGATGGCTAACCTTTTTTCCTTTGGGTGCCAAAAGCGTGTGTGCGCACGCTATTGTGCACATACATGTGCCCACACCCATAATGCATGCCCCGCCCCTCTGAACACGTGCACAACCCCCCCCCCCGCATGTGCACACAACCCCTGCATGCTCGCACAACCTCCCCCCTTTTGGTCTCACATCCCAAAACAGCACTGAGGGGGGGGGGAAAGCCTTTACCTGCCAAAACGGCTGGGGTGGGGGGGAAAGCTTCCAAAATGGCTGGGAGGGGGAAAAAAGCCTTTGCCTCCCAAAATGGCTGAGAGTGGGGGGGGGGGGAGGCTTCCAAAACGGCGGGGGGGGGGAGGGAAGCCTCGCCTCCCAAAACATCGCTGGGAGGGGAATCTCTGGAGATCTGGGAAGGCACAGGCAGCAGAAAGTGAGGAGAAAGGTATGTCTCCCCACGCATGCCGCTTGCATGGCAGACCCAAAAATCAGCTGCCCGGCTGGAAGCGATTGTCCATGCGCAGTGGAGCTGAGCCAGACTACGGCTCACGTGCCCGCAGGGAAGGCTTGGCGTGCCACCTGTGGCATGCGTGCCATAGGTTCGCCATCACAGGACTAGGATTTGAGATTGGGGATAGGAGAAACATGTCCAAATTAGTTTTAGTTCATTGACTTCATTGACTTTCACAGGATTGTAAAATTCCTTTGAATGGTTTGCCTTAGGCATCTTCGGGATTCAATTTGTTTCAGTTGGGGATTTTTCTAGAAATTAAAAGTTAAGAATAGAATTCTTCCAAACAACATTTGGAACATTTGTACACTGAGAGTCATCTAGATTAGAGTGTTATTGGTGGATATTTAAGTTGTACCATTATAAGTACTCTGTTGTATTTATTATTATTCATTTCTTGGATGCTCTGAATAATTGCCCAGAATCTCTGAGAGCTAGGTAAATATAAAGTTAATAAATTATTTTTATTATTACAACATATATGGTAAATGGTGCAGTATCCAAATGAAATAAATAATCAATCAATCTGGCAAATGTTTCCCTATGTATTTGGTCAATCTCTAGAAAGTTTAGATGAATGTGATCTTGTACTTCTCCACATTGATTGCATTAATGAATGTCATCAGGTTGGACTATTGTATCCATTCCCTTGTTTGGGATGAATGGGCAGGATGATCCACTAGGCAGGCTACAGTGATATCCTTCATAAATATTTTGCTGACAAACATACAAATATTGATTTGGGTTTGGACAGAACCCAGTATAGCACATTGTTTTGCACAGTTATAATATTAAATGTTGATGTAGATTTCAATGGCCCCCACGGAGAGGGCTCGCAACTTGGGTGTCCTCCTGGATTCACGGCTGTCTTTAGAAGAGCATTTGATGGCTGTGGCCAGGAGGACTTTTTATCAGGTTCGCCTGATCCGCCAGTTGCGTCTCTTTCTGGATTAGGACTCCTTACGCATGGTCACTCATGCCCTCGTCACTTCCCATCAGGACTACTGTAATGCTCTCTACATGGGGCTCCCCTTGAGGAGCACCCGGAGGCTCCAACTGGTGCAGAGTGCCAGGGTGATTGTGAGAGCGACGTGGCATTCCCATGTAACATCTCTCCTGCACGAGCTGCACTGGCTCCCAGTGGTCTTCCGGGTGCGCTTCAAGGTTTTGGTTACCACCTTTAGAGCGCTCCATGGCTTAGGACCTAGCTACTTATGTGACCGCCTGCTGCCACCAGTAGCCTCTCACTGGCCAGTACGCTCTCATAGAGAGGGGCTCCTCAGGGTGCCATCGGCCAAAGAGTGTCGACTGGCGGCCCCCAGGGGGAGAGCCTTCTCTGTGGGGGCACCTGCTATCTGGAATGAGCACCCCCCGGAGATACAGAAGATCCCAGATTTACGCACCTTCCGCCGTGCCCTCAAGACCTTTCTATTCCAACAGGCTGGCCTGGCCTAACTTTCCCTTTTTAATTGTATATTTTTAAATTTGTTTTAAACATTGGGGGGTTTTAATTTGTCCCAGGCCAAATTATTTAATGGGTTTTTATATTGTCTTTTAAATTTTGTAGTCTGTGTGTTTTATCTTTTTGGCTGTTCACCGCCCTGAGTCCTTCGGGAGTAGGGTGGTATATAAATCTAATAAAATGAAAAAAAGAAATGAAATGAAGTGAATAGGATTTTCTTCATTATGGGTTTTATGCCAGTATGGTTTCTATGGACAAGTAGAGAAGATGAACATGGATGGATATGAAATGCTTCTTTGGGAAAGGGTTTTGCATTTGCTGCCTTGAAAGATGGAATGGTCTCCCTTTCGAGGAGATCATCTAACCCTGGGGTGTCAAACTGGCGGCCTGTTGATGCCCATCCCAGCTCAGTGAAGGAAAAAACATCGCAAAATGTCACATGATGATGCTGTAAGTTTAACCACATAGTGATAGCAATTGCACTTAGACTTATATACCACTTCATAGTGCTTTACAGCATTCTTTAAGTGGTTTACAGAGTCAGCATATTGCTCCAAACAATCTGGGTCCTCATTTTATCGACCTTGGAAGGATTGAAAGCTGAATCAACCTTGAGCCAGTCAAGATCGAACTTCTGACAGGGGCAGAGTTACCCTGCAATACTGCATTCCAATCACTAAGTCACCATGGCTCTTTTATATAGATAACCATACAATCAAACATATACAACAGCATCAGTCTAGTCTCCAGTCTCTTCGGTCTTGGAAATAATAGCACATCATTATCTAGATTTCTTTCTGTCTAAGTCTGGGCATGGGACTGAAACAGCACCGGTAACAGTGGCAGGACTTGGATAGGGAGCATATGACCAGGTTTTGCTTGATCTTTCAGTGCATTTCATACTGTTCATCACGGTAGCTTTCTGAACATCCATAAAAGTTGGAAGTGGGTGGTATTACAGAGATTCCAACTTTTACTCGAGAAGAAGGTTATTTTTCTTGTACTGGGGAAAGAGATTGAATTATTGGTTTTTCCTTTATGTAGCACTCAACTTTATGTAGTCTCACACATGCTCTTTATCACTTATATCAAACTGCCATATGCAATTTCGGGGTGTGTATAATCAACCCCAAATTCTGCTACAGTTAAAACCATGACATGTTGTCTGCACGCTATGGGGATTGAATAGGGAGGAACAAACTACAACTAAATCATGGCAAAAGATACTCATTGTCTAAAAATAATTCTGGTTTTCTGTTGGCTCCCATATTTACTCAGGAAACATATTCTCCCAGAAACAGCTGATCTGCAATTCGGGGGTATTGCTTGGTTTCACTTCTGCCTGGATTAGCAGATGGAGATTATAACCAAACAGACTATGTGTTGCTTCAGTTGGTGCATTAGCTGCAGTTCTATTTGAAGTAGGAGACTCTGGCAACAATAACTCAAACCTTCATTCCCTTGAATTGGCATATGCAATGTACTTTACATGGAGCTACCAAGGCAATTAAATCCTTTGGAAACCTTTGGAAAAACTCAACTGTTTCATTGCTTATATGCTTAACTGCCTACTTGTACAAATAGACTAAAGGAGGAGATGTTCCGAGTTCTTCCTCTTCAAAATTTTAGGACAAAGGCAACTTTTTTCAATTGTTAACCCTACTCTTTGGAATAACTTTCCTCCAGAGTTACAGCTGGTTCCTCTCTTGCTGCTTTTAGAGATGCAGTAAAAAAACCCTACTTTTTTCCACAGCTTTAGAATTGATTATCTTGTCATGTATATAAAGAAAGGCTGATAGATATTGTATGCTTTTACTAGGGGATCTTGGTATACTTTATTAGCCTGTAGTTAAAGATGCTGTTTGTGACTGTTATGCTGTGATTATATATTGGAAATTGTCTGGAATTGGCAATATGCAAAAATTTTAATCAATCAGTATTGTCATTTAAACTGCTTCTGTAAAGTAGTGATACTGCCAAAGAAAAGGGAAGAAGTTTCCAACCTTTAATTATCTTTATTTTCTGTATGGTGATACATCAAAAATAGTAAGCTCGACAGTCTTGCAATTATCACCTTACTTTAAAATGTGGGATAAAAATCTAACAGTAACAATAAGTCAATTATTAGGGTAAGTAGAGTACACTAAACTAAGCATGGTAGCAGATTATATTCTCATTCCTGTTCTGAAAAGTCTTTTGAGCTATTTCCTATGCATCTCTTCTTCCACTGCACCCTTGATAATGAAATTAATATGACTAGGATATTTGTGTGCATATTTATTGTATCAGGAGGCTATTTTGATTTTCGCGAGAATGTTGAGAAAGCAAATAAGTAACTTGCAAGATCAGCAGAATTGACCATGTTGGCTAGGGAATTCTGGGAATTGAAGTCCACACATCTTAAAGTTGCTGAGGTTGAGAAACACTGTATTAGATATTAAGCAGAATTCAGAAAGTGTAATCTACAGAACAACAACATAACATGCCTGGTCATTTGATACCTAGAAGAATCCCTTTGAAACATATGACTGCATCAGCATAAAGATATTACCTGCATTTCTTCGAAAATAAATCAGGAACTGCAAAAAAAGCTGACAAGAAAATAAAATAAAGCACAGGATTTTTTTCCTGCATTCATTGTAGAAAGATCTGACTCTAAGTATCAAATCTGGGAGAGTCATCAGTCTCCTAAAATTACGATGAAAAAAAAAATAACAGTGGGAGGAAGTTGAAAAATTGTGTAAAATAATGGCTGGGGATGGAGCCAAACTCAAAATGAAAGGTCAGAGGCCAGAACCAATTACTCACTTGACTCTTCCCTCAGTGAGCATATATATATATACAAGAACAATGATACTGAAGATCTGAACATAAAACTCTAAAACTACCCAACAGAGAAAGACATGGCTTTTGGAAAGGAGGCTGATTACTATTACTATTTTGCAGAAGAGATTCCCAAGGCTGATTGTGATTTGGACATGGCAAAAATGGCAAATGGCTCTTGTTGTTTCAACTTTTCTATTGTTAAATTATTTTTTCAGAATAATTGTAAATCAGCTAGAGCCGTGATGGCGAACCTATGGCACATGTGCCCGAAGTGGCAAGCGGAGCCATGTCGCCTGGCATGTGCAGTGTCACCTGTTCCTCTTCTGGGTTTTTGGCATGCATGCGCACGTGACAATCAGCTGGCCTTTGTGTGTGCAGCAATGCCAGAAAACTGGAAGAGATGGTCTTCCGTTTTCTGGCGTGAGCATGTGCGCTGGTCAGCTGATTGGTGCATGCACATGAATGGCAGTAACCAGAAGACTTGTTGGTTGGAAGGACCTTATCAGAAGGACTTGCTGACCGGAGGTATCTTATCCAGCAGGCGCATGCCCCCTGGGCAGCTCCTCTTCCTGGTCGCGGCCCTGACGAGCGCACACAAATTGCTCCCTTTTCGGCACTGAGTGCCAAAAAGGTTTGCCATCACTGAGCTAGAGAGTAAACAGAGAATCCTTACTTACCTTCTACCCATTCATGTTCTAAATCACAGGGACCAAAGTCTCCTCGATAGAATATTTATCAATGGAAAAAGCAACCCAGTGGGATATAGTGTTATGGGAAGGTGGAATTATTTGTAAGAAAAGTAATATTCCAATTTTTGAACAGGTGTAGGATAATTCTGTTTCATTTATGCCATGTTATAGGAAATATTCATTATCAGCAAGAAAACAGCATGCATAGATACTCTGAGTGATGGTCCATTGAAGAATCATCAGATTAATATAACATGCATAAAGGCCAAGGCACAAGGACATTATGATTCAAAGAAATCAGAGATAATTGGAATCTATTCTAAAGTATGTCCAAATCTGAAATGCCTCATAGCTATTAATGAAACAAGAAATTTAATGTCCAATATCAGCAACCAGCAAACTTTTCAAACTAATGAGGTTAAACTTTTATAATGCTTCTCTATTTATAAAAATAACAGGGAGAAGCTCATTGAAACAAAGGAAAGAAGATTGCTTTAAAGTATTTTCAGACCATCTCTTTATATGACCAAGGCTGCAATTCTATGTCCATGGGTGTCTGATGTTTTATATCACTGTTCCTGAAAGATTTCTCTTGCAGGGTGGATTCAACTTTAATCCACTCTTTTCTGGCTTCCATGGAAACCTCTGCAGGCCGTACCTCACTGATAACAGAGTTCCCATTTTAATAGGGGTAAAAGAAGCATTTCCTAGAAAGTCAAAAAGAGGATTGGGGCTCCTGCAGTTGCAAATAATCTCATTCCTCTGGCACAGTAATAAAAGGATAGCAAATTAAAGCAGTTCCGAAGTTGCCCTATATCGATTGAAATCAACAGGGATGGAGCTTGAAAGAAGATAAGAAAAAAATCACCAGGAAAATTATGCAGGAGAAATGGATGGATAGGTGGATGGATGGATGGATGGATGGATGGATGGATGGATGTGCAAACAAGCTTGACTTGTATGAATCTGAAGTGACTTTGGTTATGGTTAATCTTCTCTTGGTTATGACACAGTCCTTCAGCAATGATGGGATTGTTTTACACATTTAGTCTCACTTAGTGGATTTAGATTCCAGCTTTAATAGCTAAAATTAATACAGAGCTGTAGAGATGGGTTATCCTTCCAAAAAAAGGAGGGAATGGCTATCCATTAATTTTATTGAAGCTAACATTGCTGTAACAGTAAAATAATCACCTGAATAGAAAACCTTGATCCCATGTAAGCCATTCTGGTCTACTATAGAAATATGGTAAAAAGAAGCGTGAGAGATTATGGAACAATTCCATATCTTTTGCAAAAAGTTTAGTAATAAGGAAAACATGTGTTGCTATCAAAGCACATACATAAATTACAATCAATTTCTTTTGGACATGATTGTACATTCTTCATGAATGTCTAGGAAGTTATGCATTAAAAGTAAAGATTCTCTTGATGTCCGCTTGTCAATATAATTTTCTTGGCAACAATATTGAAGTGGATTGTCATACCTTCTGCCAAGATTTTTTTAAAAATGTTGCTGTCTAATTAACAGCCCCAATAAATTATTTCCTGGTGATCTCCCATCTAAGGACTATCAGATATGACCCTACTTAGCTTTTTCTAAGATTGGGCCAAGATTGGTTGCCAAAGCAAACTAGATACACCTTGTAATTTATTAACTTATGAAACTTTAAAGAATTCTGTTAACTTATATCTATCCAGAAATTCAGGATCACATCATTGGCCAAATGATCAAATAATCCTGGCTTTAATGCTACACTTTAATAGCCATGGATATATATGTTAATGTATATTATATTATATATAAAATATAAATTAACCTCTAACAAAAAGTTAATGAGCACAGGTAGTCCTTGATTTATGATCACAGTTGTTATTAGAATTTCCGTTGCTAAGCCATGCAGTGAAGTGAGTCATGTTGAATTTTATGACTTTTTTTTGGCAATGATTGTTAAGCAAGTCACATGATTGTTAAGCGAATCTGGCTCTTCCCATTGACTTTGCTGCTAGAAGGCTCCTGACAGGTTGTAAATGGCAATCACATTTCCTTACAATCATAATTAATACATATCAGTTACCAAGTGCTTGAATTTTGATCATGTGACCACTGCAGTGGTCATAGGTGCAATATTGGCTGTAAGCAGTGGTGGGATTCAAATAATTTAACAACTGGTTCTCTGCCCTAATGATTTCTTCCAACAACCAGTTTGCCAAACTGCTTAGAAAGTTAACAACCGGTTCTCCTGAAGTGGTGAGAACTGGCTGAATCCTACCACTGGTTGTAAGTCACTTTTTTCAGCACCATCATAACTTTGAACTCTCGTTAACTGAATGGTCGCAAGTAGAGAACTACTTGCATAATCCTTCCCCATGGTGAGTCTCATATACAAAGGGATTTCCTTAGGGTTCCCCTTTATCAGGGTAGGGACTCCCTATGCACGGTCACTCAAGCTCTCATCACTTCCTGCCTGGACTACTGCAATGCTCTCTGCATGGGGCTCCCCTTGGGGTGCACCCGGAGACTCCAGTTAGTCCAGAATGCAGCCGTGTGGGGGATTATGGGAGCGATGGGACGCTCCCATGTGACACTTCTCTGTGCGAGCTGCACTGGCTTCCGGTGGTCTTCCGGGTGTGCTTCAAGGTGTTGGTGACCACCTTTAAAGCGCTCCATGGCTTAGGGCCAGGGTATCTATGAGACCGCCTTCTGCTGCCAATAGCCTCCCACCGGCCAGTTCGCTCACACAGAGAGGGCCTCCTCAGGGTGCCGTCGGCCAGACAATGTCGGCTGGCGACCCCCAGGGGGAGAGCCTTCTCTGTGGCAGCACCTGCCCTCTGGAACAACCTCCCCCCAGGGATATGCACGATATCGGGCCTCCGGACTTTTTGTCGGGCCCTTAAAACCCACTTCATCTAGCCGGGCTGGCTTGATCCCATCCATCGGTTTTTAATTTGAAATTTTAACTGGGTTGTTTTTAAATTGTGGGCCAAAAATATCTAATATCTTTTAAATTGTTTTAATTTTTGTATACTGTGTTTTTACTTTGGCTGTTCACCGCCCTGAGTCCTCCTGGAGAAGGGCGGTATAAAAATCAAAATAAATAAAATAAAATAAATAAGTATATAAATATGCATGCAGGAAATTTAGGAAGCTGTATTATTGAACCATAGTATTGATTTATCAGGGTCACAGTTTTCCACACTGATAGGCACCAGCTTCCAAGGTCACAGACTGGTCTTTCTTGTGATGTTGTGTATGTAAATCATAAGAGAGTGAGGGGAAAGTCCCACTCCTGCATTCCTTCCAGAGCACTTAAACCAGCTCTGGAAGGCTGAAGAGAAGTATCTACAAATTTCTAATTTCTTCAGACGGTCTTCTCACACTTGCATGAATTTCTAAGTAAAGCCAATGGGAGGGAAGGGGTCTTATGGGTAGTGAGTCTTTTGTGAATCTATGGCTACCCAGGTACAAAACTATTGTTCCCCCAAAAGAAAGATCGGACCCCAATTCAATGTGTGATGTAATAATAGATGCTCACCACACTGTGCCACATCGAATTTTATGTGAGTGGACTTCTTGCACAACAGTTTTATTTCCTCTCCCCACATCTATTCCAGTCCAGAGAGTTTTTCAAGATTTTGGAAGACACCGGGCTAGAGAATGAAGCAAGGATGTAGAATTTATCTATGACTAATGCTAGTTTCATTGGCAGAATGACATTATTGGATAGAAGCCATTTAAATGTCAAACAGGATTTTCTAAAAAAATTTCCTTTAAACGGAAATCAAGAGACAGCATAAAAGAGTGGACACTAAAAGAAAAAGAAAAGTCAAGAATTTTCTTTTCCCTTGAGTGTCCACTTTTGCATGCTGTCTCTCAGCTTCCATTTATAGGAGCTTCTTTCTCTTACTTGTCATTCAAATGCACTCTCTAAGAGAAAGAATAAATGCCATGAAAACTAGCAAGATGACATAATGAATGAGTTACCGTAAATGCCTCCAGCATAAAACAATTATGTACCTGCTATTGTCAAAAACATTCAGCGTATTCTTTTGTTGAAAGGGAAGCAGCTATAAATTATTCACAGGGGCACTGAAAGAAGTTCTTTTTTTCTTTTTGGTTGCTACCAATTAATTCTTTCCTGAGTATCCCTAGATATTTAGTTAAGGACAGAAAATTTACATGCAGAGTTTTGATTTTTTCATGAGGTTACCTAAATGAACATCCTTGTTTCTGGTTGTTTCTCTCTTTCTCCCTTTCTTTTTCTTTCTCTCAGAAAAAGCATTTATTATATGAAGTACCAAGTTTGCAAAAATGAACTGCAATCTGTTATATGACTCATTTAGACTTTGCTTGGAAACAGCAAAGCAACACCAGGAAAGAAAACCAATATGTCAAATGTCTTGAATCCAGACTTAGGCTTACAATGGATGCATTAAAACCAGCAGGACAACATTCTGATGGCTGTACTTGAAAGGTGACCAATTCTAGAATGATATCTCTAAGGTATTTTGAGATTTATATTAGCTTTGATTTCTAGAAACTAAAAAAAAAAGAAGAAGATTAGAATGAATTGACCATGAGATAGAATTTTGTTGATCTTAGAATCATGGTGGTGTAGTGGTTAGAATGCAGTATTGCGGGCTAATTCTGTTGATTGTCAGGAGTTCAATTCTGACTGGCTCAAGGTTGACTCAGCCTTCCATACTTCCGTAAGTGGACCCAGATTGTTGGGGACAATATGCTTGTTAAGGATATTCTTGGCTCATAACCGACGTGGGTTATTGAGCAGAGTACCCTTTGAGTAAATGCATGAAAAGTGACTGGGAGTGGTTGTGAACAATCACAGTTAACATGCAAACACACTACCATATTTTTCGGAGTATAAGACGCACCAGAGTATTAGACACACCTTAACTTTGGGGGAGGAAAACAAGAAAACAAGAATTCTGTCTCTGCCTATCAGCATCAGTGACGTCCTCACTTCCATTTGGATTTTGATAACATGTAGCACAGATCTTTTTATCAGTTTAAAACAAATCCTATCTATTTAACTGGACTGGGTAGGGTGGGGTGGGGGATGATTTTCATGGGGGCAGTTATCTCAGGAGGTTAAGGAGAAGTCTGCTGCTATAGGGGGTGGGAATCTCCAGTCCTTGCACAAGTTATGAAGGCAGCCGTCAGAACTGCTGGAGTTGCTTCCAGGCAGATCCTGGGAGAACTCGGAGCTCTCAGTGGCTAAAGGGGAAGAAGAAAACTCTGGGCACGTTGAGAACACACACACTCGTTGCTGGAAGAAGGGGAGAAGGGCTGCTTCTCCTGCAGTCTCCCCCACCCGCCGTCCTTGCACCTTGTTCCTACACTCCTCCTTCCTCAGCCACCTTCTCCTCCCAAACGGTCTTCATGCCCAGAAGGACTCCAGTCGCAGTCGAGGTTGGTTTCCCCCCGCCCCTCCGCTCTCTTAAACTGAACTGCACTGAGCAGCTGGGAGGGCAATGTGAAGGAGAAATGTCTCAGCTCCCCAATCACTTGACATTTTGACCACCCGAAACAGATCAGCGGCGGCTGCTGCTTTCTCCCAGGATCATTTATCAATGAGTCAGAAAAGTAGTGCAGTTCAGTTTAAGAAAGAAAGGGGAGAGGGGGAACCAGCTTCAACCTTCTTCCAGCAACAGGAGAATGTGCTTTCTCAACATGCCCAGAGTTTTCTTCTTCCCCTTTAGCCACCAAGAAGGAGGGCGCGCAGCTCTGCAAATTGCATTGGAGAATCGGGGAGTAAAATGCCAGAAAATGCGATGCATGGAGGCAATGGTTTTGCAAAGTGGGCACTTCTGCATGGAGTGGTGTAAGGCAAGGTGCTCACCACCCAGCCTGCCCCTTCTCCAGACTACCCAGGCTGAGGGCGGTCAGTTTCTGCTCCTGGCCCAGGAGATGGATCTGGCCAGGAGGGAAGAGAAAGTGAGACTGCAGAAAAGGAGAAGGAGGGTGGGTGGTTTTGCAAATTGCTTTGGGGAACTGGGGAGGAAAAACAGCGCTGCCTCCATGCATCACGTTTTCCGCCATTTTTCTCCCCAATCCCCCGAAGCAATTTGCAAAGCCACCCACCCGCCTTCTCCTTTTCTGCAGTTTTACTTTCTCTTCTCTCCTGGCCAGATCCGTCTCCGGGCCAGGAGCTGAAGCTGACCGCCCTCAGCCTGGGTTGTCTGAAGAAAAGGGGCAGGCTGGGCGGTGAGCACCTTGCCTTACACGTCTCATGCAGAAGAACCCACTTCGCAAGAGCAGAGCCTCCATGCATCGTGTTTTCTGGTGTTTTTCTCCTGATTCCCTGATGCAATTTGTACAGCTGTGCACCCTCATGAAAATGCAGTGGCGACAGTTTTCAGCAGGTTCCAAGCAGTACCCTAACCGTTTCCGCCACCCATCTCCCAGCATGCAACATTGCTCATTTTTGGCAATGTGAGGATCCCCACTGCCTGAAACCGCCAGAAAATGCGACGCACAGAGGCCGACAAGGGTGGGGGCCAGTGGGTGGGCGGGGCTACATTCGGTGTATAAGATGCACCCAGATTTTCACCCCCTTTTGGGGGGTAAAAAGGTGCATCTTATACACCAAAAAATACGACAAGTTGTTGTAGTCTTTTACTTTTAGAAAAAAGTAAAGCAAAGTCCAAAAACAATGCAAGTCATACACAGATAAGACGAGAGTTAAAGATCAATCCAGGAATATTTCAAGTACAAAGTCTTCTTACCAGTTGTAGTCATACACAATAAAACAGTTCTTCTTGAGTTTCAAAACAGGAACAAGTTCAATATCAAAACATTCAATAAATAGTAGAAAGCAACATGTAGCTATGATCAAACAGTATCATGCAGAGAGATCAGATAGAGAGTTACAGCAAATAAGAAGGTAAAATGGTGTAGTATCCACTCAAGCCATGAGCCTGACTTCCCTTAAATACATTGGCTACAGAGCTTAGCCAATCAGGATACAAGATGATGCAACACAGTCTTAAAGCAATATAATACCTTTCTAACTGCAAACATACATTGTTGGTTTATATATTGCCTGACCAACTAGTTAGACAAATAACCATTTCCTAACAATGCTGATTCTGTAAACCATTTAGAGAAGGCTATAAAACACTATGAAGCACTACATAAGTCTAGGTGCTATTGCTATTGCTATTAAGCACAGCATACTTCCAAATAGCCCAAGTATTTTCATTTTACACAGGGCCTTATTCAATTATTGAATGAGGACATTAGCAATAGCACTTAGACTTAAATACCACTTCATAGTGCTTTACAGCCCTCTCTAAGTGGTTTACAGAGTCAGCATATTGCCCCCAACAATCTGGGTCCTCATTTTACCCACCTCGGAAGGATGGAAGGCTGAGTCAACCTTGAGCCTGGTGAGATTCGAAATGCCAAACTGCTGGCAGCCGATGATCAGCAGAAGTAGCTTGCAGTACTGCACTCTAACCACTGCACCACCACAGCTCATTAGGATGTGTATTGTCCACCCATCCTTGGAATGGACAGAAAACTATATCAGCATTAAATTTGTTGCCATTATTGTTGATCTTTATCCTATCCGTAGAGCCTCATGACATAATTATGTGGGCTTTTTCCCCAAGGACCTGTAAGAACTAAGGCTAACAGATTTTGTATGCTTTGGTGCTGTCCTAGAATGATGTGACACGTTAAAGAGCAAAATGCTTCTTTAATACTGATAAAGCTAAGGACAACTCAAGATTGTCTCATGCATGGGCTGGGTCAATGTTCACTGAGACATGACATAGGTCTCAACATGTTTTCAAGGTATATTTGCGCTGTAAAAATGGAAATCAGTTTTCTTATCAACTAAAAATAGAATGCAAAAGTCAGAATGGGCCAGCATCTTGCATCCAATCTTCATTCATAGCTCATTGCATCTATTTTCATTACAAAGCAAAAGGGGAAAAACATCCACTCTGTGGAAAAGAATTTTTGCTCAAAGGCTCTTCAGAGAAAAACAGCAATAGGACTGTGATTCCTAAAAAGGGAAGACCTGAGGAACTGGGAAACAGGAGGAGGAGGAAAATTTCACAAATTTCCACAATTTCAAATCCACAGGAACATTGCCATATTGTATTTGCAGAATTTCTTCTGAAACAGCTGCAGATTATCAACAAGGAAGCAGAAATGCTAAAGACCAAATGAATTCTGGGGATGCAGGGTCTGACATCATCCCCAAATTTATAAAATACTTGAATGTGGAAAGATCCTTAGAGAAAGAGACTCTTTCAGATAGCCATACATTTTCCTTTTGTTATATTTCTCCTCCTGGCTTTTCCTCTTGGTTTCTTCTAATAGATTGTTTCTGAATTGGAATAAAAATAAGATTGCTTAAGAGTTACTTCAACTACTATCAGTCAATATGTTGTCTTCCTTATATCTGGCTAATCTAATCCCTTCTGTTCTAGTGGAAAAAAGATTTGAGATTACTGTAGATAAGAATCAACAGTCCCAAATTTATTGACAATAACAACTAGGATATTCCTTAGAACAGTTATGGTTAACCTTTTTGCCGTCGCATGCCAAAAGCGGTAGGAGCGGGGGGGGGGTGTCATGGGTGCGTGTGCCCACATCCATAATTCAATGCGTCCCACCCTCCCACGCATGCACACATGAACACCCCCCCACACTTCCCCCTGCTTTTGGCACAGTGGGCCTGGTAGTCCTGTTTTTCCCCCTTCCCAGGCTCCAGAGGCTTTCTAGGAGCCTGGGGAGGGCGAAAACAGCCTTCCCCATCCCCCTGGAAGCCTTCCGGAGGCCGGAAACAGCCAGTTTCCTGACTTCTGGTGGGACCAGAAGGCCTGAAAATCAGATGGCCGGTGCACGTATGCGCGCTGGAGCTGAGCTAGGGCAACACTCGTGTGCTCACCAATACAGCTCCGTGTGCCATATGTGGCACCCATGCCATAGGTTTGCCATCATGGCCTTAGAATAACACATGGAATGGCCTCTAATTAGACAGATTATGGGAAAATATACGATAGCCTCTTGCTGGGCAATGTTGATGGTGCACGATCATGCACAGATCATTGGTGTTTTCATCATTGTCAATTAAAGGTAGTTGGATATATTTTACCTATTCCATCCATATTAGGCAATGTACACTGGATAAAAGACTTCAGGGATAAAAGACTGCCCTCTCTTGCAGGAAAATTTGTGCCAACCAGGAAAGGCAAATAACATGGTAGAATATCTCTCCAAGTTTTGGGATCAGAGGTGGGTTTTAGCAGGTTCTGCCCAGTTCTAGAGAACCGGTAGTGGAAATTTTGAGAGTTCGGAGAACCGGTAGTAAAATTTCTGACTGGCCATGCCCCCATTTATTGTCTGCTTCCCAAGTCCCAGCTGATTGGGAGGAAATGGGGATTTTGAAGTAACCTTCCCCTGGATTGGGGAGGGAATGTAGATTTTATAGTATCCTTCCCCTGCTATGCCCACCAAGCCATGCCACGCCCACCAAGCCACACCCACAGAACTGGTAGTAAAATTTTTTGAAACCCACCACTGTTTGGGATGCAATGAAATGTTCACTGCCTTGGCTTCATGGTATCTTACTCTTAACTGTCAGGGAATGCTAAAAATGTTTAAATATATTTCAGTTCTATTCTAAGTCACACCCAGCATCTCAGTCAGTAAAAAGGAGGAAAATAAAATGTCTCAATAGTTTTTTTGGGATATCCACATCCCAATTCTACTCATTTGTTGTTGGCTAGATGGTGATTGACTTCATACACTGTATTAAGCTACAATGCAATCTGTTTTCAATTCATTATTTGTTTATTTATATTTCCTATTTCTAAACCACTCATCTCACTCAGATATTATTAGCCTGATCTTTGAAGGAGATTCTTCTAGATTATGTTTGAAACCAAGACATTGTGGTTTTCTGACATATAAAGTACTTTGCTTTTGAGCTCTGTTCAAGCCTCTATCCAATTCCTAGAGTGGCCAAATGAAAGGAGGTTGGAAAAAAAAGGGAAGGAAATACAAAGCAAAATTTGGTGAATGTAGTGGTTTTGGTCATCTTCTGACTTTTGATGGTTCTACAAGCTATAGTTAAATACATCACAGCAATGTGATAAGAGGAGACTGCCCATTCCCTGGACTGGATGGGCCAAGTGTCGCAATTATCTTCAGCAATAAGTCACTTTTGGGGATTAAATAATCTTAGAAAGCACCACGCCGGTTTTCCTTTTGACTTCTGCTTTGGTGTAGCAGACTAGGAAATTCTCCTGTCAATGTTTTGATCCCAACATGGGAACATGAGGAATAAAACTCCTGTGGCAAGAAGATGCAAAAATAGCCTTTCAAGAACCTTGGCACCAGGGGTGAAATGTAAAATCTGTTACTACGGGTTCTGTGGGCGTGGCTTGTTGGGGGACGGTTAATGTGACTGGGTGGGCATGGCCAACTTTTTAAAAAAAAAACTTTTCAAAGCATTTTTTCTAATGCTTTGAAAAGCCTCTGCCGATCAGGCAACTCAGCTGGGATTGTCAGAGAGGCCTTTTAAAAAATACCTCTCTGCCAATCAGGCAACTCAGCTGGGAGTTCCCAGAGACTTTTCAAAGCATTTTTTTAACCACCTCTTCGGCCAAGAGGTTGCAGAAAAAAATGCTTTGAATAGCCTCTGATGATCCCAGCTGAGCCGCGTGAACATCAGAGGCTTTTTTTTTTTAACTTTTAAAAGCATTTTTTCTTCGGAAGAGGTTGCAGGAAAAATGCCTTTAAAAGTAAAAAAAAAAGCCTCTGATGATCACGCGGCTCAGCTGGGCATGGTGGTAGTGGTGGGGGGGGGGCCACAGGGATTTTTGCTACCGGTTTTCCGAACCACCCGCTGCCATCATTACCGGATCAGGTGATCCGGTCCGAACCGGGAGCATTTCATGCCTGCTTGGCACATATTGTGGTAGTCAAGTTTGTAATTTCTTCTATTAGTTCTTTTGACTGTACCAAAGTGGCTATCAGTTTCAGTGAGTAACTACATGGAAGCTGTGTATTGAAACTGATTAGGGGGAAATATATTTTTTTCCTAACAAATTTTTTGTGGGGTGGGGTGGGGTTGGGAGGCAGAGGGCTATAATCTTTATTGGGAAATAATTGCAATCATTTGATTCATTTCACATAGGAAAGCCACTCCACTTATTTGATCATTCAGGTAGCACATTTCAATAGTTTGGAATCTTATTTTTCAACATATAAATGATTTTACTCTTTCCTGGCAAAAGAAGCAGCTAGATCTGCTTCTTCCCATCATGAAAGATGGAATATTTTCTGTGTTTGTTTCCAGAGCACAGTTAACCCTCAGTTTATTTGAATAAGTGAATTCCAGTGGAATTCAAGAATCCCATGCCTAAATGTAATTATTCATATAATTGATGAGCTTGGTGTATAAAAGAATGACAGTTTTAAGCTGAGACATTTGCTTAAAATATTTCTGGAAATTGACTTAATTATCGGGTATCAAAGCCAACGACCACAAACAATGGAAAAGTGAACACTTCATCATCATAAATTACTTAGAAAAGCCTGTTTTATATTAATCTATGGCTACTTAGCAAAATGAGAAAACAAACTGTAAAATCCTCATAGAAGAAAACCACTTCCTTTCTGAGTCTCGAGTGTAAGGGTTGGGTTGCAAAAATGCTTTGTTGTCAATTAAGCATATTTTTCATTCCTTCATTAGTGCAAAAAATCTATTTTAGGAAAAGTTTCTAACAGCATTCTGTTATAACATTTAGGCTTACATTGGCTCTCAAACTCTCCATTAGGAAAAAGAAAACAGAAAAAGAAAAAAGGGGGAAAGGAAAAAAATGTCTTCCTTGGGACATGTGTGTGTGACTTCTGTAACTGATAAATGTAATTAATAGTGCACATTGGTAGAAAGTCAAGATGCAATAATTGATTTCTTCTTTTACTGTGCTAAAGATCAAGGGAATATATCCTTCATCCTCTATTATGCACGCACAGCAACAACAGAATAGATCCTTTGGGAGAGTTTGAATATCCAGTGCTTTGCTGCCCACAAGATCCTTATTATAAAAGGTGTTGTAAGCCAGCCAAGATAGAGCAAAAGCTGCTCCTAGAATTACTGAAACATGCTTAGCTGTTATTCTTCATTATACAAGGAAGGATGTGGAGGAAAAACCATCACCCCAATAAATGAAATGATTGATACCTAGCGGTTAGGGAGAGAATAGTTGGTGCAATGTGAGGAACAGTATAGATTTCCTAGATTGGAGATACTAGATTATATAAATAGTGTAAGCATACTTGGGATAAAGTGAATTTTGGTTGCACTTGAGCCATGTTGCCCCAAATACCTCAAAACTGACTGATTTTGCCTTTTCTGTTATCAAGGAATGTTTGATGTAAAACAGCTCTGATTAAGGCTGCTAAGCTATCAACTCTTTTCCATCCTACTTAAAAGCATTGTCTGAAAGCCTTCATTGACCAAAACCATGATGGGTCAAGAAGGTCAATATTGATAAACCCATCTTCCATTTGGAAGACTTCAATTTGGAATGTAAAGCAAGTGAAACATTAATCAATGCAATGATAGTTATTTTTTAATGATATAATGTGAGTCAGTGACACTAAGGACTATTCTGTACTGCAACTTAACTCTTTTTTATTCCAGGACTAATCTGGTTTAGAAATCAGGCCAACTTAAAATATTCCTTTATGAATTTCAACCTCTTCCTCTACTTTGGCCTAGAGGTCCAGATTGCTGTAAACATGGACCCCAATTGGTCCATGTTTTATTTCCCTGCTTCTTTTTCCTTCCCACCATGCAGGGAAAGTAAACATTTTGAGAACTGGTATAAAAAAAGAGGGAAAAAAGGCAACAATTTTACAGTTTTTGTTATGGGCTAGAAATGGAAACTTGGCAGAAAGCTTGCTGATTTTGCCCAACTAAAAAGCAAAGGCATTGTTCTCATTTCATAATTTAACTGTTGACCGCTTTAAAAAATGGATAGTATTTTACTGTTTTGCTATTAAAATTGTGGTGAATGAGCAGTGGTGGCTCAGTGGTTAAAATGCAGAACTACTTCTGCAGACTGCCAACTTCCAGCAATTTGGCAGTTCGAATCTCACCAGGCTCAAGGTTGACTCAGCATTCCATCCTTCCAAGGTGGTAAATTAATGAGGTCCCAGATTGTTGGGGGCAATATGCTGACAGTGTAAACTGCTTAGAGAGGGCTGCAAAGCACTGTGAAGGGGTATATAAGTCTAAGTTCTATTGCTATTAACTATCTTCCCACAAAAGCCCAAAACTTTCATTTAGTCAACCCAAAGGCTATTAAAGGCAGAACTGCATATTCATCACGTATCACAATTGATGAAGAGTCAGAAAACCTGGTTGAAGATCGCCTTTCCAGCAGGCTAGCGAAGGGATGAGGATGATTTCATTCATCCCTAACTTTAGCAAAACGGGAAAGCTATGCAGGAAAGTGAACGCAGATATACCGTATATACTCGAGTATATACTCGAGTATAAGTCGACCCGAATATAAGCCGAGGCACCAAATTTTACCACAAAAAACCTGGGAAAACTTATTGACTCGAGTATAAGCCAGGGGTGGGAAATGCAGCGGCTACTGATAAATTTCAAAATAAAAATAGATACCAATAAAATTACATTAACTGAGGCATCAGTAGGTTAAATGTTTTTGAATATTGATTTCAAAGAAAAACAGTAAACTAGCTCTGTAAGTGAAAAAGAGGATCAACAAAAACAATATGGTATCAACAATAACTTTAAAAGTACTGTATATGAGTTGGGTAGCTATATAAATTTGTGGCTCCCGGCATCCCGATATAGTCAGTTGACTCCATCACTGACTATCAGGGGCGAGTCTTTGGCCCCTGCGGAAAGGGCTTGCAATCTAGGAGTCCTCCTGGATAGGCAGCTGTCTTTGGAGGAACATCTGACAGCTGTAACCAGAGGGACCTTCTGTCAAGTTCGCCTGATTCGCCAGTTGCGGCCCTTTCTTGATCAGGATTCCCTGTGCACAGTCACTCACGCCCTTGTCACCTCTCACCTAGACTACTGTAACACTCTCTACATGGGGCTCCCCTTGAAGAGCACCCGGAGGCTCCAACTGGTCCAGAACGCAGCCGCGCGGGTAGTGACGGGAGCAGCATGGCGCTCCCACATAACACCTTTCCTGCGCAAGCTGCACTGGCTTCCGGTGGTCTTCCGGGTGCGCTTCAAGGTGTTGGTGATCACCTTTAAAGCGCTCCATGACATAGGGCCTAGTTATCTCTGAAACTGCCTGCTGTCACCGATGACCTCCCATCGACCCGTGCACTCCCACAGAGAGGGCCTCCTCAGGGTGCCATCAGCCAAACAATGTAGACTGGTGACCCCCAGGGGGAGAGCCTTCTCTGTGGGGGCACCCACCCTCTGGAACCAGCTGCCCCCAGAGATAAGGAGAATTCATGACCTCAGTGCCTTCCGCCGTGCCCTTAAAACACATTTTTTCCAACAAGCCAGGCTGGCTTAAGAAGAAATTTTAAATATTTTAATTGGTTTGTTAGTTTTAAATTTTGGAGCCAAATCTATATATATTTTAATTGTTTTTAATATTTGTATTTCATGTTTTTATTTCTGCCTGTACACCGCCCTGAGTCCTCAGGGAGAAGGGCGGTATATAAATTGGAAATAAACTAAACTAAACAATGGGAAAGGTCTTTGGGGTTTCCAGAATTTACATGGCACTAATTGGATTTTTGCACCGGTCAAGAGTGCAAGGACCTGTCAGAAATCACTTTTTTCATCCCTCTGGGTAGTCCTTTTGTGCATATGGACTACTCAGAGGGCTGAAAAAGTTATTTTTGACTGGTCCTCGCACTTTTGACCAGTCCTCGAACTTACGACTGTCCTCACATTTTACATTTTTGCCTTATCTTGTCACCATGGTGAAGAGAAGCAGTTGTGAAATGAGTGACATGGTTGTTAAGAATGCTGCACAGGCATAAATGTGAGGATGATCATAAGTGTGAGGACTGGTCAAAAGTGCAAGGACCTGTCAGAAATGACTTTTTTCAGCTCTCTGAGTAGTCCCTATACACATATATCACATGACCAGCTAACCACACCCACCTAGTCACTGGCTTGATCTAATTTCAGGCAAATTCAAGCCTCTGTTAAGAGATACCTGCATTCTCTCTCTCTCTCTCTCTCTCTCTCTCTCTCTCCCTTCTTTTTCTTTTTCTTTTTCTTTTTCTTTCTTTCTTTGTCTCTTTCTTTCTTCTCTCTCTCTCTTTCTTTCTCCCTCCCTTTCTCCTTCTCATCTGGCATTCTTAGAGCTCCACTACTGATTAGTTTAGCCCAGGGGTGGGCAAATGTGGCCCTTTTACAACCTGTGGACTTCAACTCCCAGAATTCCTGAGACAGCCAAACTGGGAGAATTCTGGGAGTTGAAGTCTACAGGTTGTAAAGGCCACATTTACCCACTCCTGGCTTAGCCTGAGCAGGGATAGCTAGCAGCCAATTACAAGAAGATCTCAATTACAAGAAGCTCTTAACTCAAGCTCAGTGCACATGGAATCTCCCTAAACAGTGAGGATTTCTTTATTTCTTTCTCCCTTGAAGCCCCCCCCCACCCGCGCAGGCCATTTTTGCTTCCATGGGGCTGAAGGAAGTCTTGCTAGGCACCCCCCTCATGCCCCTAGCAAGTCTCCCTGCAACCCCTGGGAGCCAAAAAGGGGCACAGGGGAGGGGCGCCGCACCCCCCGCCCCATTTTGGCTTTAGCGAGCCTCCCTGCAACCCCGGGAGCCAAAACGGTTGCAGGAAAAAAGACATTTTTTTCATCACTCCATTATAAGCCGAGGGGCACTTCTTTCAGCATGAAAAATGTACTGAAAAACTCAGTTTATACTCGAGTATATGTGGTAATTCTAAATCAAAAGCTATATTGCGCTTGTGTTCTTGTTTATGTTGTATTATTAATTAAAATTGTTCAACTACCCATTTCACCCAAGGTGACACTGGGCAGTGTACAACAACAGATAAAAAGTGAAAATACAAAAATAGCAAGTACAAATATAAAAGACCACAATGTATGATAAAATTGAGTGAACATCATTGCACTGTAATCCAGTTTTTCAGATACTAATTTGTAATAAATCTAATCCCATCAGGTGATGTAAGGCAATATGTATCTTCTATAGAGCAGAGGTAATGAACGCTAAACAGCTGAGCTAATGGTTAATTATTTCCATTGCCCCAATGTCATCAGGAGCCTTGCTTAATGTGAGATTTATCTAAGAAAATAGAATTTACCAGAAGCAGAAATACCTATGAAAATTGTTTTACAAAGTCTCTTTCTTTCCTCCATTGTGTCATGCCCATTATGTCATGAACATAAGAAGATATTTAGGAGTTATTCAGAAGTGTGGATTGTTCACACATGCATGTCTGCACACAAACACATACACACATACAGACACAAACCTATAATACACACATACAATATTTCTATAAACTAATTTTCTTTTTAAAGAACATTAGTATTTTAGTTCATCTGCAGTGAGATTATGATATGCAAAGTGATGGAAAAATTTAACGCTACCCACTATAAAAGAATGGTTGGTGAAGATGACAGATTTTGCTGAAATTGATAAATTGACTTCTTTCATTAAAGAAAAGATAATATCGATATTTATTGGTGACTGGAAGCCTCTTACAGACTTTTTGCATAAAAATGAAAAACATAAACTTGTGATTTATGGCTTTGATGATTAGATAGGATATATTAAACAAAGAGGAGTAATATGATGTAACTTTAGAGAAAGAGAGGTGAAAATACAGAATATTCGTACTTCAAAGAGCTGTAGAGAGTATTGGATACCACTTCTTTATGTCTTGTTTCTTTTCTATTCAACTTCTTTTCTTGCCCTTTTTTCTTTTTCTTTTCTTTCATTATCTTTTCTCTTTCTTAGTTTATATTAGTTTACATTCATTTTTACCTTCTTTAAAATAAAAATTACACACACAAACATACACACACACACCTCTAAAATGTGGGATGCCCATTAAAAGAAATCCTGGTCTAGTTCCTTCAGGTGTACCCTACTCTGTTTTGATATCATCTCAACACTGCCTCCATGTCAATGTTTACATTTTTACTGTTATTGTTAGGTTGTCAGAAGCATGCAGAATATTGAAGTCTTTGATTGGAGACTGACCAAAATGTCATTCATTTATAATGTACCTAAAGCATGCTTATAAATAAAGGTAAATACAACTTAATTAAGCAGAAGGTCACAATCATATATTTTAGAATCTTTCTATGAGGTTAGGACTGATTCCTCAGACAAGGCACCATTTGATTATATTTGCTACTATTCATCCCTTTGATTCCTGTAACATTCCTTGTTCTATAAATGCTGCAGAAAAAAAATGTCCTACTGACAGTGTTTTGAGTGGTTCTGTTTTCCTCATTAGGCAAATAAGCAAGCAAGCAAACAAACAAAACATGCAGTGCATCCAGGAATAATGGATCAGTAATGGGATTTTCAGATGTTGCCATGTATTGAAAACATATATTAGATATGCTGTTATTTGATATATGGCATTTTTAGATGTATACCTAAATAGTTTGCCATGGATTCATTTGACCATGATCAGTGTTATTGCTGAGATTATTATATTTTCAGGGCTTATTTAAGAATAGAAACAAAGTTTTTAATATATATGTACATTTTCTTTGTTGCTGTTCCATTGAACACGATAGAGTTATATTAAAGATTATACTAGCTCATTTTCAAGATTCTATCAAATACAAAGAATAGATAGATAAATGGACGTAATACACATGCATGCATGCATGCACACACACATTTCTTGATGATCTGCCCTTAATGACATACAAGCCAGCAGAACCTTTTCTTCCAAAATAGCTGAATATCCACAGGGAGCTTTTTGCTAGCGGGTACAATATTGTGCCAACTTTTACATTTTAATGCATTTCATGCACATAACGCACAAATTCCTAAAATTGAGTGCTTTCCTGGGAGCATAAAATGTTATGGTGAGGTGTTGTCTAATGAGCCTTAGCTTTCATAGAGCAGTTTGTATGGTTGATAAAGACGATGTCAAACCATACAGACTGAATAAATCTAATTTACTGTTTTTCTGACCTCAAGCTGATACTTGAGAAAAGAATTCCACACAGAGCAATTAAATGTTTTATTGAAGTGCTACTCATCTTGTCCATATAAGACAGGTATAGAATAAGGTTGGACTTAAGGGATAAATAATTCCCTAGGGTTTTCTTCAGGGAGAGGATGATGTTTTTGATGGGTCTGGATCTCTTTTTATATTCCATGTGAAACTCCACCCAGAAAAAAAAAATTGGGGGAGGAGTCACTTTAAGGAGGACAATAAGGAGGAGCTTATAATGAAATATCATATTCCTTATATATGTCAAAGAAAATAAAGTAAAAGCACAAGGATGTTCTGGTTGAGGACCAAGGTATTAGGGTCCCTCAGGCAAGCACTAGGTTTTAGTATGGATGAAATATTTATTAAAATTCAGAAAGGGCAACTATTGCAATAGATGACAACTATTGAGCTCTTAAAGCAGATTTTAGAATTTATATCTGCTTTAGATTCATGTCTTCCAGGTTCTCCCCTTGCATTTCCTTCTGTGTAATGATAATTGATTCATTTCTTTTCTATGGCTAATTTGCTCTAGTGTTTCTTAACCTCAGCAACTATAAAATGCAGGGACTTCAACTTCCAGAATTCCCAGCCAGTATAGGGAATTCAACATTCTGAGAATTTTGAATTCTTAAAGTTCTTGAGGTTGAGAGACATTGCTCTAATCCATGGAGAAGCAGGACATATCTGCACTAATAGTTCCAGCTACTGCTGTTCTGTGCTCATGGTAAATTAAGACTAAACTGGCTTCAGAAAGGTGTGTCTAGATCAGAGGTCTGCAACCCGTAGCTCTGGAGCCACATGTGGCTCTTTCATCCCTCTGCTGCGGCTCCCTGTCGCTCAAAATATGTGTCACAACCACTAATGGGCGATACCCGCCGGCATGCAATTTATTGAGGTTTTCAACCCATCTTTTTTTTTCAGAGTTCAAAATGTTTTTGTTGCCTGCAGAAATAAAAATTTGTTTTTTCTGTAGCAGTTCATTGATTGCATAAATGCAACACACTATAGTTTTCTTATACATAGCATAAAGGTAAAAAAATAATACATGCAGTGCTATCTTCATTTTAGATGTCAAAAGGATTTTGTGGCTCCCGGTGTTTTCTTTTCTGTGGGAGATGGGTCCAAATGTCTTTTTGAGTGTTTAAGGTTGCCGACTGAGGCCTTTTGACATCAACTGGCAAAGTCTTCCGTCTGCACTGCAGACTGCTGCCTCCTCTCACTGGATAATTTTCTGCTGTGGTGCCTTCCCATGTGTCTGTTCTTGGAAGCAGCTACAAGTAATGTTTCAGACTAATAGCTTCTCTATCAGGGGCGCCCAATCTTTAAATTGGTGGGCTTCAGCTCCCAGGATTGCAAATAAATGATTGCAAATAAACAAATACCACATACACATATTACAAACCTAGCATTAAATGCAACATGGATGATACTTGCATTCTCGCTAACAACATTTCTTGCATATAAATAGAATAAGACAGAACTATTGCTTCTCTCTTCTCTGATTTTAATCCTTGCCTGCAATTCTCGGTATTGTAAGATTTTGTTGATTTTGATAACATTGTGAAATGCTATGAGTCCTTTACAGAATTAGAGCCAAAATTATCAGGAATTCCTTAAAATAAAATAAATGAATTTTTTTCAAGAGCAAAGTTCATGACCAAGTTTCAATTATACAATTGTCTGGCTTTGATATATTAGAAAGATGACTTGCATTGACTTTGATGTTGGTATCTCTAGCTCAGAATGGCCAATTATGACTCACAGTGGCTGTTAAAAATTCCAGACATGTTTTTCTAGCTCAAGCTAGGCAGTTCAGAGACTGAATCGATGACCTATTATTTTCCTGCCCAACTTTTTTTTTAAATCTTCAAGTCAGCCTTAACTGTTGGTGACTACCTAAACTAGTCTCTACAGTTTTCCTGGCAAGATTTTGGGAACTGGTTTGCCGCTGTCTCTTTCCTAGGGCTGACAGAGAATTGGCCCAATGTCACTCACTGGAATTGGATATAAGATGGAATCACCACTTCTGATCTTCTGGTTTCTATCACAGTGCTGTAACATTACATCAAACTGGCTCTTGTTCAGTGTTTACTCTTATTTTTAAAAAGTCCTATTTCCTTCAGAACACTTTTGTGGGATGGGAAAGAAACTTTAATTCTACCCTTGTAGATTGATCAATTTGCTTTGCAGAAAAATGTTTAACTCAGTCTCTGACTTTGGTTGCAACTACACTGGAAATATATTGATTACTATGAAGTTCTTCAAAATACAAAGCCAGCTTGTAGTACAAACAGAGATGTTTTAGTGGAAATTTATTTCTTTCAATAATTGATTGCTGCAAATTTTATGAGACCAGATATCTTGCATTTTCAGATTTTGTTTGCAGAATATCTGCTTGTGTTCTTTTCTGCAGTTTTTATTTCTTGAAGATACTTTATGCAATTGTTCTGAATTTGATTTTATCTTCCTTCCTTCCTTCCTTCCTTCCTTCCTTCCTTCCTTCCTTCCTT
>WNWU01000003.1:38648837-38665393 GCA_012654045.1 Ptyas mucosa | reverse complement strand
CCTTCCTTCCTTCCTTCCTTCCTTCCTTCCTTCCTTCCTTCCTTCCTCCCTTCCCTTCCCTTCCCTTCCCTTCCCTTCCCTTCCCCATGCCATGCCATGCCATGCCATGCCATTCGATCCCATCCATCAGATGCCATTCGGATTTTGAATTTCAGAGCTGCTATTGGTAATAGCAATTCAGGAATAGGGTTTCTGTGGATGACACCATCCATGCATATGTGCAAACATTTTGTGGTAAACTAGAACTCTTACAAATTAGTTAAGAGATGTCTCTGAATGCTTGTTGAAAAAAAGTTCATAAATACCAATATGTTTTGAAAGTGTTCCATAGACTGCTTTGGCAACACATCATTATTAAAATTACAGCTTTGGGTTTATCCAAGTTTCTTTCAGAAATATTTTCCAGAAAGTGTTTACTTTGAACAAGAAGTCACTGCATACAAGCTAAAAATCTTCGATATAAAGTTGGAATGGAAAATATTACTGTTTTAAAATATCCACTAATAATATTTCGTATGAAGTCTCTCTCTTCTGCTAAGTGGTGATTTATTTTGTGAAAGCCAAACTATACCAATCATGAATACAATGACAAAAAGTGATTCTAGCTAGCCAGTGTATAGTAGGAATCTCTCTGAGTTTTTTGCTTAAAGCTTTCTGATGATGCATTGGTAACGTTTATTAAATATACAGTTCAAATGTTGTATATTTAATCAAATATACAGTTCAAAATGTTGATGGAAAGAGAGTAATTGGCATTGAGCAATGAGTATTAATGAACAGATTTGAATTTTTCTTCCCTTTGGTTGATATTTAAAGCTCTACTTTTGATAATTCTGGGGTATTTCATTATTGTCTTTTATTGTGTATATCTATATATAGTGACTATAATTAAATGCTTGACCCAATTTTAAATGGAAGTTCTTCACCTAAGAAACTGTAGTCATCAGTTTGATTAGCACTGAAGCAAGAAATGGGTTTAGTGGGTGCATTGCATTGACTACATCCAAATGATAACGATTATATATATATATTCCTATGTACATCAAAACTTTTCACATTTAATTAATTATTCTTACATATTTATAACATTATTAATAGTCACTTTATACCCAGGACTATGATGCATTAATGATTCCTTTTCAAATAGGGACATTTTGTATAATAAAGAGGATTTCTGGTTAAATGATGGTAATTTTAACAGCAAATGGCTTGTGGGCTTCAAAAATATTTTGTTATGATCATTAAGAAAAAATAGAGCTTGATGAATTTTAGCATTGGAATGGAAGTCTATCACGGTTTATGACTTTGTATCATTCTTTGAAAAGGCGAATACACCTGGAAAAAAATAGAATTTGTAGACAGGGAAATAGATTCATTGCCTCCTTAATGATAGCCATAAGATGAGCAGGGGAAGACTTTTATTGTGTCTTCTCTTCCTTTGGGATTGGGAAATTTTTGGAGAAGTCAGGTTGTCCTATGTCAGTGATGGCTAACCTTTTTGCCGTCGTGTGCCAAAAGCAGCGGGAGCGGGGGGCGTCATGGGTGCGGGTTCCCACATCCATAATTCAATGTGCCCCGCCCTCCCATGCATGCACACGTGACCCCCCACACACACTTCCCCCTGCTTTTGGCACACGATGGCACGGTGGGCCCAGTAGGCCCGTTTTTCCCCCTCCCCAGGCTCCAGAGGCTTTCTAGGAGCCTGGGGAGGGCAAAAACAGCCTTCCCCATGCCCTGGAGGCCAGAAACAGCCAGTTTCCCGACTTCCAGTGGGACCGGAAGGCCTGAAAATCAGTTGGCTGGTGCACGCATGCGCTCAGGAGCTGAGCTAGGGCAACACTCACGTGCCCACCAATATGGCTCCGCGTGCCACCTGTGGCACCCGTGCCATAGGTTCGCCATCACGGTCCTATGTCATTCTAACCACTCTATGTATCTAATGAAGTCAGCTGTACCTCATGAAGGCTTGTACCTTTTAATCAAATATGTTCTTCCTATTTTGTGGACAGTTGCTCTACTTCAGGCAGCAACTCCTTCAAACATATACTTTTCCATGTTTGTGTTCCCTTAATTGAGAAAACAAAGCTTTGTGACTGTGAGAATGGATTGTGTTTAGAGCAAAAATGCTCTCCGAGAGGAATGATACCAATTGTAGAGGGAAAAAAGCCTTTGATCAAAGATAACTCCTTAACATTAATTTAGTAGATAACCCCTCTTAGTTCTTTTATGAATAGTTGCCTTACAAAGCATACTTTCACCCTATCTCCCTGCCTCATATCTGATCTTTGATATATGTAATACTCTTTGAAATGTTGCCATATTCTGTGCTATCATTTTTATTTGGGATTCTATTGTACAGCAATGTAATTAGCCTAATATATACGAGGGCACATTGTACTTATAAACATAAAATTCTAGATTTGATCTTGTTGTAGCAATTATCTGACCTAAGTGCTTGTTTCCATTTTAGAGGACCATTTCCACTGAAACATCTTCAGAAACGTGTCACACTGAATATACGTATAATTGTATCCTAAACCACTGATAGCACAAAAAACCTCTATTTTTTTGTCTCACATTCTGAAATGAAGTGGATCTGCTTGATAATTTTGAAAAGAGAGAAAAACCCAACAGGAAATGCTAAATTACATAGATTATTAGGATATGATGGTAGTACAATGCTTAAGTGCTGTTTGAACATTTGAATTTATCAAAGGCCAGATTTAGTCTTTTTAGCTGTGTGATATTGCTTTAGAATTCATGAAAAATAATTAATTCTGCCCAAATCTAGTTTTTTTTTCTTTCTTGAATTCTTGTGGAGAAGAAAAGGACCTCGGTGACTTCAAAACTTTGTGATGTGATTCTGCTCATGTTCAATTCAACCTAAGGCTCAACTGCATGCATACATTTCACTCTCTTCTCATAAAACTCACTGTGGACCTGTCAATTGATTCAGCCCTCCGGAATCCCTTTCCAGATATTTTGCATTTTCTGTGGTTCGTGAATCAGCTCTATATATTAGGACCTCCATTCTGAGTTCTCCACATTTATTGTAACTCTGTCAGTTGATGCTACTATCAAGGAATCCTTATTGTCGGTCTGGTAATTTGATTACTTTCATTTAAGTTCTTTAAGTACACTGTATGACTAAGGACTAGACCATATTGTTTTTTTTTAATTTGAAGTTCAATAAAGGATTATAGAATTCAGTATGCAAATCTGAAGGAAAGGAAAGAGAAGTGGAAGAAAGAGAAAAGAAGGATGAACAGAAACTTGGCATGAGGAAGCATCTTATATGGTGGACTGGCGTCATTTCTGTAGTTCCTTTGACATTAAGATATCACCATCAGTTGCAAAATCCTTTCAGAATCCCAGAGCCCTTAATTGGAATGTCTTTTGATCACTCAAAAGCAGAATTGGATGGAGAAGAGGTTATTGGAAAAAAACAGAAGCCGACAGTCTGCTCTCTTCCAGGAAGGAAAGAGCACCAACATTTCTTGCCATTTTGGATGTCTCCCTATTGCTAAATATAGGGCATAATGCCCCAGTTCAGCCAGTCCTTCTCACCGGTCATTTACTTTACTTTTTAATATATGGAGTTCCTTTCCCATCCTCTTTCTTCAAATTTCATCTTCTCTTCCTATACAACCATTTTTCCTAATGTTTATTTGCAGTTATCTGCTTGCTTCCTATTTTTGGTTACTGTATTATAGTTTACTAGCATTATATTGCATAGCTGCAAAATCAAAAGAATACATGAAGAAGGACAGCAATAGGTCAAAAGAGGAGGACATCTTATATAACTATAAAAGAATAAAATATAACACAATTAAAATGGATGTTGTGGCCCAATGGCAGTCAGTGGAGCTGGCAGCAGAATCAGACAGTGAGGAGGTTGAGGAGGAACATGGGCCAGTCCTGGGGGCTGGAGAAAGTTTGGATGAGGGCTCTGCATTGGAAGCAGAGAGGGAGATAGACATCGGTGAGGCAGAGGAACAGCTGGAGCCCGTTCCCAGTGTGCACATGCGCAGAGCTGTCAGAAGACAAGAACAACTCAGAAAGCAGGGTTGACTTGGGAGTAAAGCCACACTTTGGAGATGATTGGCCCCTCCCATAGGAAACAAAAGAGCGATCAGGGAGGGGGCTTTTGCAGGAAACAATTCGTTCATTCGGTAGTTTCAAGAGTGAAAAATTCTGTTTGTGACTCTAAGAGACTCTGTGCCACTTTTTGCCTTACTCTGTGTTTGAAAACAAGTTACATAGCAGCTTGCCAAGCGAGATAAGGTGTGTTGAGAAATATTCCTTTAAAAAACTGTTTGGACAAACCTTGCTGATTGTGAATGAAAATAATTCACAGTCGTGTAAATAAAAGAGGTTTTGTCGGGACCAATTCCTGCTTTTTAAGGGAACCTAGGTCAGAACAGTGGGGTTGTGATGGCTCAGCGGTTAAAGATGCTGAGTTTGTCAGCTGAAAAGCTGACAGCCCAGGTTCAAGACTCAAGCGCCACACAACGGGATGAGCTCCCCTTACTTGCCCCAGCTCCTGCCCACCTGACAGTTCGAAAGCATGCAAATGTGAGCAGATAAATAGATACCACTTCAGAGGGAAAGTGACAGCAATAATGATGAAGGCATAAATTAAGTCACATCCATAGTTCTATCATTTTACTTAATACATTGCCAAATATCAAACTTAAAAATAAAGCCTGATGTAAAATGCTTGAATAAATTAGTATCTTAGGGAGAACAGAACAACTGAAATTTGAAAGGGCAGGTGGATCTTCCTTTGAAATGGGCTTTTGGCAAAGATACTATATGCCAGAATTCTTGAGATTTTTGCGAATGATTGTGTCATGTTGAGTACATGGCATGTATTTGCTTGGTGCCTCTCCTATTTTTTTTTTTTAATGCTCTTGGACAAACTAAAAGAGCAGAAAGTCTCTGGACATGCCCTTAGGCTGCAGTTCTAAAACACTTCCTTCCAAGGAATGTGTTAGAATCCTGGTGTGTTTTGTCTTTGTATGTTCCCTTTTAATAATGCATGAAAAGTAAGGAAGAAAGACAGAGACAGGAAACAAATAAAATGGTCTGTCATATCTGTTGTCCAAATATAGCTTCATAACACAAGTATATGTGAAAGCTATTTCAAAGTCAATAGTAATACCTCAGAATTAAAGAATAAATATGGATGTATAGAATTAATTTAGTGACACTAGGTCAAATTGCAAGAAGAATGGGAATCTCTTTCTGGCTGTCTGAGGTGGTATTTCAGATCGAGAAAACAATATATGTTTGATACATTCTTACACATTTATATGCACAAATAGTTGATCAAGATACAGAAAAAAAAAACATGCCCTTAACATCACTGATTAAAAAACAGAAGACAAATGCAATTAAGGCTGAGCACTGTACATCTAAGTATTTTTAGTTCATTTAAGGGTTATGGCAATTAGATTAAATTCAAGATTTATAAAACCCAGCTGAACAAAACATTGCCCTGAGCACATAGTTCCCCAAGGAAAGGAAAAGAGCATCAATGAAGTACATATATCGGATGTTCTTCTTGTTCTTCAAGGATATTGGAAAAGGTTTGAAAACAACATTACAAGCCATGGAAGGAAAATTTGTAAAAGTTACAGCATTTAAAAAGAAAGCCAAGAAAGTTAAACTAGAAGCCTAATATTTATGTTTAGTTAGAAATTAGTTTAATTTCTTGGAAATTTTGTTATTCAAGTTATTAATATTATTATTAATATTATTAATATTAAGGAAGGAGAAAGTGGAGGAATCCTTTCAATGATGAGGAAAAGAATGCATCACTAACATGGGACCTCAACAAATATATTGGTTAAGTTTTCTATTTATTTATGGCTAAAGAAAAAAAAACACAATTTACATACGCTATTTTATAAAGTTTATAAAATATATATTTTATAAAGTTTTATTAATTTTCTATTGTTTACATTTTCTTAGTGCTTAATAAACATCGTGTCGTCTGGGTTATTTTATTTGCTTACCAGTACAGATTGCGTTCTTAAACTCCACCCTATTTTCCATACGCTATTTTTATAGGGAGATTATATAATCGTTACAATTTAACCAGAAATAGAGAAATGTCTATTTCTATTTTTCTGCGAAAAAATTCACAGAGGAAGATTGTGATAAGTAGCCTGTGTTGGATTTGTCCTCTGTCCATTTTCCAAGAGTTGGCAAGGAATTTCAAGGCTTCTAGAAGTTGCCTTTGTAAAATAAGATATGAGACCAACGTATTTTCCAGTAATTTCTGCAAGGAGACGGCACAAAAGTGAAGATAATAATTGTGGCAATGTGAAGCTCCATTCCTCCTGAATATGCATCAACATCACACACACATACACATAGCTGCAACAACTATCTTACCTTGCCCACCTACAGAACATCCCTGATTTTTTGCAGAGAGGGGTTATCCATCATGAGTAATGGATAAGTCTACTAAAAAGTCCCACTTCTTTTTTTTAATGAAAAGAGGAATATAAATGTTTCAATAAGCAATTACCATAAATTGTAAACCATCAAGTCATGCAAGATGGAAGCAAAATAAGTCCATCCTGTTTTTAAAGACTATTAAAATAGTCTTCTTAATCTTCCATTGTTTTGAATGGGAGGAGTTAAATTAGATCACTTGCAAATTTAGATATACATTTCTATCTGGGCTAGAGGCATTATGGAAGAAACATGGTTCTGAAGTTCATAGTCCTTCCATGTGCAGTGAGTGTATCACATCTACAGTGGCCCTATCCTTCCTTCTAATTTCAAGAAGAACTTTCTACAAAAGTTGATGAATAAGGCAAGATTCAAGATTGAACTTTTTTTTTAACTTCAAGGGGTGGGGTAGGCACCTGATTGACCCTATAGGTCCTGGGATATGCAAACCTAAGAGTATTAACATAAAGCTCGGCTAAATCAAAAGACACATCTCCCTTTTTATTAATTTTATCCCATGAAATAGACATTAAAACCATGGAAAAGATATCTAAATTGGATGCGTGTGTAATATTAGAGCCCTTTTACCTCCTAATTTTCACTCGCAGCAATATTTTGCAGGTGTTTTATAGGACCCTATCATGTTTGGAAATAAAATGTAGCTGTACTATGTTGATAATATTCCAAAGTCATTTGTTTCATCCCTCGCTAGATTATTAAAAGTGAAAAGATCATTCCAAGCAATTTACTTGTTCCCACCTCACAGCCTAGCTGAAAATTGTAATTAAAATGATACATCAGGGGACTGGGTGGATTAAGCATTGGAAAAATGATACAAGGGCTTTCCTTCTCCCCAATGTTCTCTCTCCTTTGTGTTGCACTGCATCTATTGTGAATAGATGTAATTAGTTGGTTGTATTGCTCATAAAACTGGAAGATGATTTATTAAAAAGGTCAAGCTCTGTTTCTCATTGCTGTTGTCAGGATGTCCAGTTTTCAAGTACAATTCCATGCAGGCATAAGGTGTACCAGCAACAGCAGTTGCTGCCTCGTTGAAAGTCAGTCAGCCCCGTGAGCTTTCCATTGTGCTACACACAAAATGACATTATTTTGTGAAACAAACAAAATTTCAAGACGAAATTCTTCTGTTCATGCTTCTAGCCAGTCAGCTGGCTGCTCCTTTTTCTGGAATAGTTCTCCTTTTCTGGTAGAGCCCCCCCCTTTTGATGACCAATGGAAAAATGTGAGGAATTAATTCTACGATCAATATCCTGGTCTAAAAAGGGAACATCAGTCTTCTGTACATTCTGGCAAAACAGAAAGCAGATTTTAATCTGATGGCATTACTACTGTAACCCACTTGTATTTGTGGGGTCATTTTGATCTTGGTGGTATTCTTGCAGACATTTCATTACCAAACTCGGTAACATCATCAGTGCTAGCATCACTGATACCAAATTATAGATAATAAAATGCCTGCAGGAAAACTCTCAAGTTCAGAGAGCTCCAAGGATCCCACAGTTTAACCCTGAGCTACAAATATTCTCTTCTATTGATATTACTTTTATTTGCATGTTTCTTTAGTTTCACAGGAATCTACATTTAAGAGAACTAGTTTGTAATTAATTTATATTACTAAGAACTAATGGTTGATGGTCATTCATTCAAAAATTGAAAAGAAGAGTTCTGTGTTTTTCCAATCATAGTAGTTGATCCCCAAAATTCAAGGTGTTGCATATGATGGTCTATAGCTTTTCAATACCTTCCTTGTTGTCAATTTTCTTCCTCTCATTTACAAACCTTCAACATTAGACAAACTACTTGAGTGTCAATAAATGATTTTTATAAGTGGCTGAAGTGAGAAGGAGAATTGGCAAGTCTTCCCATCATGCATTTGCATGGAAATACTTTTATCTATGAGGCTGTTTTATAGAATGAAATACATTCCTAGGCAGTGAATAGAGGAGACATTTTTTATGGTAAGGAAGAAACAGAAAGAACAGAAACTGAGGGTTTTACACAGGCCACATTTTGTATATTTAGATTTTGTAAATTTATTTATTTTATTAGTCATATTTCTATGCCGCCCACTCTCCGAGGACTCTGGACGGTTTACACCAAAGACAGTATACTAAACAGCATATTGCCCCCAACAATCCGCGTCCTCATTTTACCCACCTCAGAAAGATGGAAAGCTGAGTCAACCTTGAGCCGGTGAGATTTGATCCACTGATCTGCTGAACTAGCAGTCAGCTGAAGTAGCTGCAGTATTGCACCCTAACCACTGCGCCACCTCGGCTCATTAAATAAATAAGTTATTGTTTATCTGAAAAGTTATTTTTTCACTTTTTTTATATAAAAAAGAAAGCCATGATCCCTGAAGTCTCCTACCTTGCCACCTTTGTTTAAGTTGATTTCCATTTGAAGGCGTAAGTCCTACAGTTTTGACATATAGCACAGCAAAATTTTCCTCACAGAACTTTTGATTTCAATAGGCCTCATGTATGGTATGATAGGAAGCAGAGGTTCTCCTCTGCTTCCTATCATATGATTACCCAGATCAAAATGGTAATTTTGTGCTTTAGGTACAACACATCTTTAAATCTTTCAACTTTACTGCTACTGCAGACAAGAGAGACTATTTTCCTATATAGAAAAAAGAACTATGAATATTTTGCATTCAGAAAAACCTGAGCCAGACTGGGAAATCTGTTGAAGCCTATAGTACTTAGATGCAAGCTAAAGCAAATGGCTGTGGGATTAGAATAGAACAAATCAAACCCTAAAGGCAGAGGAACTATGGACATTTTGGTTGAAGATTTATCCTCAAAGATATAGATATTTTAAAATTAGAAGGTGTCAGAATTAAACAAGAACCAGGTTCAGTTTGAAAGAACCTTAATGGCAGAGGTGGTATCCAGCTGGTTCGTACTGGTTAGGGCAAACCTGTAGTGGAGATCGCAGGTGGGCCAGCCCACCCGCCCTGACTCTATGATGTCCTATTTAGGCACGTTTTTGAGGCTGGGCGCATGTGCAGAAGGCACACGTGTGAAGTGAGCGTGCGCGCGTGGGGTGAATGGTGATAAGAATATTGGAAACCCACCGCTGCTTAATGGGCTGCAGGTTAGAACAACCAACCATCCAAACAAGTATATAGAAGAAACAGAAAACTACTCAGACAAACTTATTTTATAATCAAACAATTGGTCTTATTGCAGCTGAAGAGCTCTAGACATACACATTGAGGGAAAGACATACACAGAGTGCTGAATGGCACAAATATAGTAATACAGCTGTCTCTTGTACTGAGAGAAAAAAGATATTGCAGAACATAATGATACCAATAAGTATTTTGGGACCAGCTGTATTGTATATTGACTTTGCTGAATAATGGGAAGCATGTTTGCAAATCAATTATCTTGTAGTAGGCTTTAAAACTGATACATGAGCTGATAAAACTATTTCAGAATCTGTTTATAAAATTTCCAGAGCCTGCCTCCAATGTAACAGACCATTTTATACCGTACAGCTTGTTAGCAAAAAAAAAAAAAAAAAAACACCTTACATTGCTCACAATATTTTGCAGCCAGTACCCAGTACATATACAAAGAACAAGGGTTTACATTATATGTCAATATAGTCATAAAACAATATTCTGGACTGAGAGCCCTCAGACATAAAGGACTTTACTGTGATGAAAGGATGATATTATTCAATTGACAATGTAAAATTAATTTTCCTTATCTTCAAGTACAAACCAATGACGTAAACCATAGACAGGCTGATTTAGAAGCCTTGTAGAAATACATTGGATAAGTAGAAATAGCAATCATTAGTTTAACAGATTTGTTAAACAACAGGGGTGTTATTCAAATTTAGGTTCAGAGTAGTCAAGTCATAGGATCTAGGCCTATGGTTTAAAAGTGCCTGAGCTTATAGAGTGTTGATTATGTGGATAAGAGATACTGAGTTAATATGAGCCTATGTACTCATTCTAAGAAATATCTCTACTTATATTATTGAGAACAGAATTGAATTGAGGACAGTAAACTCTCCCTCATATTCTATGCACATCACGGGTTTCCCTTCCACCGTTTTCCATTCTGATCCTTCAGAACAAGAACTTGTTATCTTGGGAGTCAGTAGAATATTTTTTTCTGAGAAACTGGATGGATATTGGGCCACTCTTTCCTAGCTAGTAGCAAGAAATTTTGAGGGAGTGGATTCTTCAACAGACAATGGTGATCAAATTACAGCTTTCTCATTCTGAATAGAAATTTATAGTCAGTGAAAGGTCTCACAAGCCTATATCTGATTTTCATAAGGTTCTAGTTGTTCACTTTTTTCTAATGTACCGTGTCACAGATAGGTCCTGTTGTCATGATACCTTTAATATGTTTTGGGACTACAGAGGGAGTTAATTGACCCTGCCAATTAGCCCCGAGACTATTAGATTTAATCCTAAACAATTTCTTTACATAGGGTTAAACAAATTGGCCTTCTATCACTTATGTTATGGGAACAGCTGATTTAGGGATTAACTAATCTTTACTTTACCCAAGGACAAGTCATAGACCTCATTCTAAGCGCTTCATCTCCATGGCTGCCTCAGTTTTCGTCTTCCAAGCTATACTGGTGTGTGTGTAAAATGTGCAGAAATAAAGTTCAAGCTCCATGAAGCTGTTCATGGAATTGCTGACCTTGATATCACATGTTTATTCATTTCTTCATCCACATATTTACATTGTCTTGAAAAAGAAAAAAAGGAATAGGAGCAGGAAAGTGACATCCTTCCAGCCTCCACTTCACTATAAAAATTGCAACCTATATCGTACCATTCCTGACTGCTGGTTTCTGGGGACTGAGGATGAATTGACTGATTGGAAAAGAAGATAAATTTGTGTTTATGTTGCCAGAATAAGTAACAAATTTTAAGGTGAACAGACAAAAATAATAATCAGGAACTGAGTAATTATTGTTAGTTTTGAAATAAGTGCATCTCCATGATGATGATGATGATGATGAAGATAGATAGATAGATAGATAGATAGATAGATAGATAGATATCAAAAGCAGGGAAAATCTGTAGCTCAAGGACTGCAATATGACAGAAAGCAGAAGACTAATGGAGCACATCTTTGATCACGGAAGATATGTTGCAAAACTCTTAATCTCACAACACATGGACAGATTCAACCATAATTTCAACTGGAAAACTGTGATTATCTAGACCAAGCCAAATCCAAAAATGCTAGGGAATTTCTGGAAGCTTGGCATTCAGACAAATCAGCCATCAATAAACCCATAAGAATAAACCATATTTATATAAATAAATAAGCTAAGAAGGAAACAAAAAAACTAGAATGTACCGTATTCGCTTCAACAGCCAACATCCAGAATAGCAGAGATTTACACCAGGCAAATAATTAAGCAGAAAATAATATCCTAACGAAGGAATTTCCAAGGAGAAAACCACCCCCACCCACAATGGCAAGCAAGCTATTGTCTATAAAAAGTATGCAAACCAGTGGTGATATTCAGCCGGTTCTATCCGGTTTGGGCGAACTGGTAGTGGCGGCTGTGGAAGGCTCCACCCACCTGCCTGGATGTCATCACGTCCCGTTTTTGATGCTCTGCACACGCACACTCTCACATTTGCAAACCGGTAGCAAAGGTAACTGAACACCACCAGGGGTGGGTTCTAATTTTTTTTTACTACTGGTTCTGTGAGCGTGGCTTATTTTGTGGGTGTGGCTTGGTGGGGGGGTTAATGTGACTGGGTAGACATGGCCAACTTTTTTTTTTACTTTTAAAGGCATTTTTTCTACAATATTAAGAGGCTGCAGAAAAAAATGCTTTTAAAAGCCTCTGACGATCCCAGCTGAGCTACACTATCATCACAGGCTTTTTTTTTACTTTTGAAAGCATTTTTTCAGCCAAAGAGGTTGTAGAAAAAATGCTTTTAAAAGTAAAAAAAAATAGCCTCTGATGAGGTGGGTGGGGTAAGCGAGTGGCGACCAGGCTGGGGATCGGTTCAGGGGCGTAGCCAGCCAATGTTATTACCAGTTTTCCGAACTACTACAAATTTTTACTACCGGTTCTTGTGAACCGGCGCGAACCGGGAGCAACCCACCACTGAATACCACCCCTGATGCAAACCCACACTCACTCATACTGATGTTACCTAGTTGGGTAATTAAACATCTGCAAGCAAGCTCAAAGAGCCCCAAGGACTTCTACAGAGATAGACCGGCACACAGAAGCACTTGGTACAGAGGTGACTGTTCTCAGAATATATCCCTCATATAACAAGTAGGTAGCTATTCTACATCATATTTGCATATCTAAGTCTAACTTTCAGACAGTTCCAAATATACTTTTGTTGTGGAGTGTTAATTTTTTTTCTTTTCAAGTCTTTGCATTCTACTCTGTCCTTCAGGGCCCCTTCTCAAACATGAAGATGACACCCAGGAATTTGTAACTAATAACAATACCTTGGGGATCATGTTAGCATTGCCTGGGGCCAGTTTAACATCTCACTCGAGGGGTTCATAATTACATTTCGATATATGAATCATCTTTACTTATAAATTGGAGCCAAGAGATGAGCTTATCTGGTTAAGCTTGAAAAAAGTTTTGTGAGAAAATGTGGGGAAGATATGAAAGCCAGGGAAGTCATGTAAAAATATTGGCAACGCTTGTTTTGAACAGACCACAGTGTATGAAAGACTCTGAATTCTCTGTGGACAAATACATAATTATTTGAGATGTATGCCCTGCAAAAATCACTGCATTCAATGTTAATGTACCGTCTTTCATTACCCTGTGTCCATTGAGATACATGGCCCCATAAATAGAAGTGCATACCAAAACTATTGATTAGATTCTCTGCCCTGAAACAAAATAATTGATCAATTTAATAATTTCAAATAGTAAAACATACTTTGGAGGGACAATTATCCTCTTTAAAATTGCCTATAACCTGGCCAATAATTCATGTATATGTATTTATTTGTAAGTTGATTTTTTTGGCTACCCATCTCAGAAATATAACTGTGGGTGGCTGACAAAGATTAAAACTATAATGCAATATATAAAAATACACTTCCTAACCAACCCGATCCCAAAGTGGGTCCCCAAAATGTCATAAACCAACATTGTGGGCTCAATTACTTTCTGAGAGAATATTCAGGTCATCAAAGTTTCCAAAAGGTGAATTACAGACACAGAAAAGGCACACTTCCTGAATCCCACTGGATGAAAATCCCTAACTGATGGTATTTCAAGCATGGTCTTACTGTCTGACTTAATGGAACAACTGGACACAATGCGAATAAAGCTGCCCCTCTGGCCCCATGCCATGCAGGGCTTTATAGAAAATGACTGATTAGCACACTGAATGGCACCTGGAAGCAAATTGGGAACCAGTGTAGGTCATAGAGCAACAGTTAAGCTTAAAAAAAACCTTATCTGGTTAAGCTTGGAAAAGTTTTGTAAGAAAATGACAGAAAGATTTGAAAGCCAGGGAAGTCATGTAAAAATACTGGCAACACGTGTTCTGAACAGACCATGGATGGAAGATTCTGAGCTCTCCGTGGACAAATAAGCACAATTATTAAGCACTTACTAAAAAGAAAAAGAAAATATATACAGTATATATTGAAAACAATAAGTAAAAGCAGGAGAAATTTCCTGACAGAACAATCAGTGGAACAATTTGCCTCCAGAAGTTGTGGGTGCTCCAACACTGGAGGTTTTTAAGAAGAGATTGGACAACGATTTGTCTGAAATGGTATAGGGTTTCCTTCTTGAGCAAGGAGTTGGACTAGAAGACCTCCAAGGTCCCTTCCAGCTCCATTATTCTGTTAAAAGCAATTTTTTTAAATTCTAAATTTCTTGCCAAAATACCTGATTTGCGACAACATCAAATTAAACATTAAAATTGCTTCTGGTCGCATGAAATATTTTCCACTTAAAAATTGTATTCTAAGTCTCTATATTTGTCTTGTGTTTCGTAGATAATATATAGGGAAGTTATTCTTGCTTAAATTTAATACTGTTAATTTTGCCATTCCTGTGCATTGTTGAAGCTTGGTTTCCCAGTCTGATATTATTGGCCAAGTATTTCTTGCCCATTGTTGGGCTAAATTAATCCTTGCATACTAAGGATTTTCAGCAATAATCACCACGCTCATAATTCTTAGATATCTGAATGACGTAATCACTTATTTTGTATTTTTTTATTTCATTCCTGTCTACCATATAACATATTTCCCCAGATTGCTTTAGTTCTGAATGCTGCACAATATTTCCAAAACTCATATATGGATCCTTTATCATTACAATTCATGAAACGTAACTACCATCAATCTACTTTCATAACTACCATTATTTCTTTCAGACACATTCACCGTAACATAGATTTCATGAATCCATACTTTGTGACATCTATCTTAGCTCTTCCATTCATAATGACACCTATTTTTCACTTACAATCATGTATTCAGCATCTCCATTCATAAGATCAGACAATCTTTATCCAGAACTATTATATCTTTCTCCTTTCTATTAGTTCTACATAGTTTTCTTTTACCATTCTTTTAATTTATTCATTCTCTTTATGCATTTAGTATCCCATGTTGTCCTGCTTGTCTTCATATTGGCCTAGAGCAGGAGTGTCAAACTTGCATTGTCATGGCAGTGTCACGTGACGTATTGGGACTTTTCCTCCCTTTGCTATACCAGGTGGAGGCGGAGCCAGCATGTGATGCATCCGACCTGCGGGCCGCGAGTTTGACACTCCTGGCCTAGAGAATCTGAGTCTTCCACATATCATAGCTTTGGACCGTCATTGCTTTCACATAACACATTTCAGTAAGATAGAAGAAAAGAGTAGATCAGCAATCTTAGCTGTACCCTTATCACATGGAGCATTTCTTGCTAACAGGGCAATGCTTATCACTAAGTACCATTTAGCCAGTATGTCAGTACTGCAATTAAAGACTAATTAGCCTCGCTAAGCCATAATAATCAATACAATGTAGGAACTCTAAAACTGTTTTTCAGACCAACATGCTATTATTGAAATTTCACCAGTTAGGAGGTAAATGCACTGTGCTAAGCACTGAATTTCAGCTTGAGTATATATATCAAAATGTCCACATACTGTAGATATTTTGCTGTGAACTTACTTCAAAAAAGATTGGAGATCAGTATCAGCCCTCTGAAGAATATAACCACATGGTTACTTGTCAGAGATCTGATGCATTTCCCCATCACTTAGCTAATGCATGAAAAGAGTAGTAATTAATACAGATTAGAGCCTTTCAACATACAGCAATAGCATTAGCATCTGACATGATCAAGCAAATTCCAGTATCTGGTCCTGTAGGACCCACTAAGGTTAATGCAGATGTCTGAATATTCCAATTTTCTTCTCATCTTCATTTATCAAATGCTCTGAGGCTGTGCATAGCATTTGAATGAAAGGCTTTGCAACAAGTATGAGTGCAATCAAAACACTTCTCTTTGAATAATTAAAACAGCTGTTAAAACAGCTGTGTTTTTGCAAGGTTCATAAAATTGCTTTGAAAGATGGTCCCAGCTGTTTTCATGTGCTTGCATGTTCAGGGACACTAGCGTGCATGCATAGTTCTAGTGTAGATCCCTTCTCATCAGGTACAGAATCATAAAAGATGAAAATAAAATTATGGATGGTTGCAATCTTGGATAGGTCCTTAGACTATAGACTGCCAATCCTATAACAAATAGTCCATTGTCTGCTGAGTTTATTGCAGTGTTACAGGGTATTTTGTTCAATCTTGAATGAAACCCTTTGATTTTCATTTCCCTGTACTGAAAAATCTTTTTGTGATGCCTTTATCTGAAAGTAGAGCCACTGAAATGTAGAGTCCTTTCCGTAGTGAATTTACAAATAACAGTATTAGTGATAGCAGAATCTGGAAAGGCTGGAATGAAAATTAATAACATTTTAGCTCCCCTTGAATATTGCCAAAACAATGTGAAAAATAGGAAGGAAGGAAAGAAGGAAGGAAGGAAGGAAGGAAGGAAGGAAGGAAGGAAGGAAGGAA
>WNWU01000003.1:38622822-38634945 GCA_012654045.1 Ptyas mucosa | reverse complement strand
CCTTCCTTCCTTCCTTCCTTCCTTCCTTCCTTCCTTCCTTCCTTCCTCCCTCCCTCCCTCCCTCCCTCCCTCCCTCCCTGAAGAACTATTAACCGTGAAGTACTATATAATGATACAGATGTGATAACCAGCAACTTTGGCCTACATGCTTATCTCTAAATGGTGTCAAATGTTATCTGATAATCAATATCGAAGCATATGTGGGTTATGTGCATGTGTTTCTAAATGTGCAATTGTTTATATTGCTGACAAATGCTTGGGTCCCCCCCCCCCCCTCTTCTTGACTATAGTTTTCACATACAGAATCCATTAGTAACAACTTTCAACATTATTGCATTTCTCTTACTGCTCTTAAGATTCCAATAGGCCTAGATTTATTTATATTCTAATTTGGAAAATTTATAAAGGGTTTGGAATTAAGCTTGGGTCAATTGTAAGCTGTTCCTAATTTCTAAAATAAGATGGAATACCAGTGTCAGGCTTGCTTAGAGGTAATTCTTTCTCATCTGGTAGCCTTCTCATCTAATCCCTCAACTCAGAGAACTCTGGCCTGATTCCAGTCCTTTTTGAAGGGCAGCTTTCACAGGTAGATGCTGAGCAACTCCTGCTCATTTTTTCACTGGCTGAGGGAAGTCTACAAGGTTACATTTTGTCCCATGGACTGTGAACATTTATATGAAAGCACTGAGATTGTTTGGTTTTTTTTTTAAAGGGAGGATGGAGTGGCCAGAGATTTTAAATCTGGAAGTTTTCTGAAAAGGTATGAATTTTCATATTTTGATAAAAATGTAACAAAATTCACAAATATGTTTATACAAAAGAACTTACAATTTAAATTAAAATATATTTAAAAAAGCATTGACTTGGGGAGAAAAAAAATGCAGATTTGGCTGTCAGTCAGAATACTTTTAGGTTTTAAAACATTTTAGGTTTTAAACGTTTGGGTTTGAAATGGTACTAAACGAAGATTATCAGAACCAGTTGGTTATGGTGGTTAGGTCACCGGGCTAGAAACCCAGAAAACGATGAGTTCTAGTTCTGACTTAAACACGAAAGCATAAAACATAAATGCAGACTATGTGCCTAGATTATGCATATGAAGGAGAATGAATGTTCCTGAATGTGCAGAAAGAAATGGCTGGGTGTAGTGTTGGAGGTATTGGAGAACCAGATTGAGGTCTACTTTCTGCCACTGAAACTAATTAAATGATTTTGGCCTAGTCATTAGTTTAATGTACTCTACAAGTTTGTTGTGTTGATAACATTGTAAGCTACCTTAAACTCTGAAGGAAAAATCAGATTTAAATGAATTAAATAGATAAGGTCTTTATGAATTCTTCTACCTTTTCCTACCTTGTCTGTCTATTTTGTAAGCATGTAGTATATCTGTGGATCTATGTGACGTCTTGCATGTGGGCTCAACAGTAAAGCACAAATGTTCAGACATTTAACCCTTAATTCAACCCTTGGGACAAGATTTTCAGACAGTTCGGCCAACTTAAAATCTTTACTTTTAATTACTGTCTGCAGAACAAAAAATTTAGAGCCTTTATATATTTTTCTGTCAGAATTGAAATTCTGTCATTTTTCATCATGCTTTTCTGAGTTAGGGCCAATCTTGTCAGGCATAAAGAATCAGGATTACTTGTAAGTCCCACTTACAAGTCCCACTTTCAGATTTATTTCTCAAGCCTATGCACAAGATTCTAGTCAACTAAGAACCAGCATTAAATTGGCACTAGGTAAGCGTTAACAAAATTCAAGGGGGAGGCTAGACTTGGAGTGTTTGTGGACACATAGCAATTCTAGGCTGAGTCCTTTCTTGATTCTGCCCCCAGGTTCTGCTACTTCTTTTTCTACATATTTCATTTGAAGTGCATTGCAAGAGTTGAGCCTTGAGGTAATTTCGCCATGTGTGACTATCTGAAAGACTTCCTGATTCAGGAATGGGTGGACTTTATCCCACCTGCGTTTAAAGCAGGAACTCTGAATCCAAGACAACTCATAGATTGTGCACTACTCTTGAAAGGACAAGTACCATGTTTCCCTGAAAATAAGGCAGGGTCTTATTTTCTTTTGAGCCCCCCAAATAAGGGCTTGGCTTTATTATTGGGAGGTCTTATTATTTTGGGGGTGCAGGAGGCAGCAAGCGTGGGACTGTTCTTTGCACCAGCCGAGTGGCCCAACACATCCCACCCCACCCCAATGGCAATAACTGCTTCCCTTCTCCGCTATCTCTTTATTGAGAGAGGGGGCAGGTGGGGCGGGGGCAGGGGTGAAATGCTCCCGATTCAGACCAGATCGGGCGATCCATTAGTGATGGTGACAGGTAGTTCAGAGAACTGGTAGCAAAAATCCCTGCCCCCCCTGCCCATGCCCACCCAATCATCCAGTTCCCACTTGCCTACTTGGCAGCTTGCTGCTTCTTTTGGGCTCGCTCACTTTTCCTGCCTTGCTTCGGCTGCTGCAATCCATTGCATCCACTAGCAACTTAACCTGCCTCCCTGCAATCAATGCAATCGGTGAACAGCTCAAACTGCCTGCTTGCCTGCCTTGTGCCTTCAATTTGGTAAGTAACTGGGAGCTTTAAAAAAATAGTTAATTGGGTTTTTATTTAGGAGTTTAATTTTTTTTAATAGACATAGCAATTAAAAGTTAAGGAAGTTTTAAATTTAGCTGCTTTTATCTAAAAATATTAATAAAATAATAAAATAAAATATTTGTGCAGTTTTCTGGAATTTTTTTTAAAAATTTGATTTATATGCCGCCCTTCTCCGGAGACTCAGGGTGGCTTACAATGCATTAAGCAATAGCCTTCATACTTTTGTATATTTATACAAAGTCAGCTTATTGCCCCCCACAATCTGGGTCCTCATTTTACCTACCTTAGAAAGGATGGAAGACTGAGTCAACCTTAGGTGTGTGTTTTGGTGTGTTTCTGTAGTGTTTCAATCTAACTACACAAACATACAAAATCTCACAAAGCTGTATGTGAGATTTTGTGTGGAAAAGTGTGAAAGTTGGTTTTTGAGCTTTTTGAGTGAAGTGCAGCTGCTTTTACATTGTGTGTGAGTCACTTGTGTTGTGGTGTGTTGTATATGTGTAAAGTGTGAAAGTTGGTTTTTGAGCTTTCTGTGGCTGTGTGAAGTTCCTGCTTGTTGCAGGGGCCATTTTGAGTGAAGTACAGCTGCTTTTACATTGTGTGTGAGTCACTTGTGTTGTGGTATGTGTGTGTAAAGTGTGTAAAGTGTGAAAGTTGGTTTTGGTACCTCTTATTGTTTTGTGCACTTTGTTTATTATTTTTATTATTTATTATTATTGGCCACACCCACCAGGTCACCTGAGCACCAAGCTATGCCCACCAGGTCACCTGACAACCAAGCCACACCCACCAAATAAGCCATGCCCACAGAACCAGTAGGGAAAATTTTTAGATTTCACCCCTGGGCGGGAGAGAAGCGAGACGTGTGGCGTGAGATGTGGCCCCCCTTACCATCTCTTCTCCCCCCTTCGCCGGGCATGACAGGGCTCCTGCTCCTTGCTTAGCCATCCATCCCCTTTAGGGATGCAATTTGGGGGTGGCAGGTGGGGTGGGTGAGAAGCGGGATGCGTGTCTTACCTTTCCAGCTCTGTTGCATTCCCCGCAGTTGTGTCCAGGGAAACACGCTGTAAAAGAAAACCTCACGAGTTCAATCAAACTTCTCGAACTCGAGATAAGGTTTTCTTTTACAGTGTGTTTCCCTGGACACAATGGTGAGGAAGACACGTATCTCGTGGCCCAAAACGTCCCACCCCACCCCAATGGAAACAGCAGCCTGGCTGCTTCCCTTCCCTGCCATCTCTTTATTGAGAGGGGTGGCAGGTGGGGCGTGGGAGAAGTGAGACACATGGAGTGAGGTGTGGCCCCCTTACCGTCTCTTCTCCCCTCCCCTTGCAGGGCATGACAGGGCTGCTGCCCCTCGTTTAGCCACCCTTCATCTTTAGGGATGCAATTTGGGGTGGCAGGTAGGGCAGGTGAGAAGCGGGACACGCGTCTTACCTTTTCAGCTCTGTCACTTTCCTCACTGTTGTGTCCAGGGAAACACACTGTAAAAGAAAACCTTGCGAGTTCAAGAAGTTTGATTGAATTCGCGAGAAGGTTTTCTTTTACAGCGTGTTTCCCTGGACACAATGGCAAGGAAAGCAACAGAGCTTGAAAGGTAAGACCTGCATCCTGCTTCTCGCCTGCTCCACCTGCCACCCCCAAATTGCATCCCTAAAGGGGGCAGGTGGCTAAGCAAGGGGCAGGAGCCCTGCCATGCCCAGCGAGGCGGGATGGAGAAGAGACAGCAAGGGGAGCCACACCTCACTCCGTGCATCTTGCTTCTCCCCCATCCCACTTGCCACTTCTCTTGATAAAGAGATGGCAGGGAAGGAAAGCAGCCAGGCTGCTGTTGCCATTGGGATGGGGTGGGACATGTTGGGCATCTCAGCTGGCACAAAGAACAGGGATGGGAGGGCATGTCCCCCCTTTCCACCCTCTGGTCTTGCCTCTTCAACTCATTTTGGTTGCGCAGCAAGCAACCAGAGGAAATGGCGGGACTGGCTGTGCATGCATGTATGTAGTTTATTTATTTTATTTTATTTATTACATTTTTATACCACCCTTCTCCTGCAGGACTCAGGGCGGTGCACAGTTAGGATAAAAAACATAACATATAAAATTTAAAAACAATTTAAAAAACATTAAACAATTTCGGCCTGGCAATTTAAAACAACCCAATTAAAACTGAATTCAATTAAAACTGGGAGGACGGGATCAAGCCAGCCCTGCTAGATGGAATAAGTGTGTTTTCAGGGCCCGACGAAAAGTCCGGAGGTCTGATATCGTGCGTATCTCAGGGGGTAGGTCGTTCCAGAGGGCAGGCACTGCCACAGAGAAGGGTCTCCCCCTGGGGGTCACCAGCTGACATTGTCTAGCCGATGGCACCCTGAGGAGGCCCTCTCTGTGCGAGCGAACCGGGCAGTGGGAGGCTATTGGCGGCAGAAGGCAGTCTCGCAGGTACCCCGGCTCTAAGCCATGGAGTGCTTTGAAGGTGGTTACCAACACCTTGAAGCGCACCCGGAAGACCAGAGGAAGCCAGTGCAGCTCGCGCAGGAGAGGTGTCATATGGGAGCGCCCCGTCGCTCCCATAATCCCCCGTGCGGCCGCGTTCTGGACTAACTGCAGCCTCCGGGTGCACCCCAGGGGGAGCCCCATGTAGAGATCATTGCAATAGTCCAGGTGGGAGGTGATGAGTGCTTGAGTGACCATGCATAGGGAGTCCTGATCCAGAAAGGGGCGCAACTGGTGTATCAGGTGAACCTGATAAAAAGCCCCCCTGGCCATGGCCATCATATGCTCTTCTAAAGACAGCCGTGCATCCAGGAGGATGCCTAAGTTGCGAGCCCTCTCCGTGGGGGCCAATGATTCTCCCCCAATAGCCAGCAATGGCACCAGCTGGCTATATCGGAACACTGGAATCCACAGCCACTCGGTCTTGGAAGGGTTGAGTCGGAGCCTGTTTCTCCCCATCTAGCCCCGCACAGCCTCCAGACACTGGGACATCCCTTCAAGGGCATCGTTGGGGTGGCCTGGGGTGGAGATGTACAGCTGAGTGTCATCAGCGTACTGATGGAACTCCACCCCAAAGCCATGGATGATCTCGCCCAGTGGCTTTACATAAATGTTGAACAGAAGGGGCAAGAGGACTGACCCTTGTGGCACCCCACAAGTGAGCCGCCTTGGGATCGACCGCTGTTCCCCTGTCAACACAGATTGCGACCGGTCGGAGAGGTAGGAGGAGAACCACCGCAAAATGGTGACCCTCATGATACCATGGTCGATGGTATCAAAAGCTGCTGAGAGATCTAACAGGACCAGGATAGAGGAACAACCCCTATCCCAAGCCCTCCAGAGATCATCCACCAACGCGACCAATGCTGTTTCCGTGCTGTGCCCAGGCTGGAAGCCGGACTGGAGTGGGTCCAGATAGACAGCTTCATCCAGGTACTGGGGAAGCTGCCGCGCCACCACACTCTCAACAACCTTCGCAACAAAGCGAAGGTTGGAGACTGAACGATAGTTAGCCAAAACAGCCGGGTCCAGAGAGGGCTTCTTGAGGAGGGGCCTCACCACCGCTTCTTTCAAAGTGGCCGGCAGGACACCTCACTCAAGGAAGCATTAACAATCTTCTGGAGCCAGCCTCGTGTAATCTCCTGGGAAGCCAGTACCAACCAGGAGGGACACGGGTCCAATAAACATGTGGTCGCATTCAGCCGTCCCAGAACCCTGTCCACATCCTCAGGAACCACAGGATCAAATTCCTCCCAGCTAACACTCTCAAGACCAGCCTCAATCATCCCGTCCAGACTTACCCAGTCAGAGGCCAGACCTTCCCGAATCTGAGCGATCTTGTCATACAGATACTGCACAAAGTCCTCAGCTCGACCCTGCAAGGGATCATCCCGCGCTTCCAGATGGAGGAGGGAGCGGGTCACCCTAAACAGGGCGGCTGGGCAATTATCTGATGACATGATAAGAGCAGCAAAATAGCTAGATTTTGCCGCTTTTATCGCCACTAGGTAGGTCTTAATATGAGACCTCACCAGTGTTCGGTCGGATTCGGAGTGGCTGGTCCTCCAACCACTCTCTAGGTATCTTTTACAGCGTGTTTCCCTTGGAACCCGTATAAAAAGTGTTCCCCAATTTCCAACTCCAAGCAGCTGGTTAAGAAGAATACTATTGTTGAGAGTACTGAAAGTCACCGAGAGATCAAGGAACCATTTTGGCTTTACCACACTCATCAGCAAGTGTGATCAAAGCACTCTCAGTACTGAATCTTTGCCTGAAATCTAAGTGAAATGTATCTAGATAAACCATTTCCTCCAGGTTTCTATGAAATTTCAGATTAATTTTACACTTAGGATTCATCAGAGATTTAAGGGTATCAGATAAATTGTAAATAGTGTCCATGTTAAGGATTGATAGTTAAATAATCAAAAGTAATTGAATTATTGTTTAAATCATTAATTTCCACATCCTGTTTACTTTTTACAACTTTTCAACTTTTAAGTTGAAGTTTTAGCAATTATTTTTAATGTATGTTGTTCAAATGCATATTTATTATTTTTCATATATCTCTTTTCATGTATCTCTTTCCCATTACTTGAGCAGCCAAAAAGAATGGAAAGTAACTAAGCAAAAAGCAGAGGGAGTATATGACAAAATGGAAAACTTCAGGCTTGAATCTATGCTGCAAAATGATTTCTTGGGTTTTTTTTTAATAGATTGAATTATGACATTGTAAAATTAGCCCAATCTGAATTCACCATTTTATGAGCCTATTTCTATTAAGGAGAAAAGTTTTAGTAGAACTGACTTGTTTTAAACATGGCATCACGGAAAATTGTTTCCAGAATGATGATGTTCTTTTCACAGTGGAGTATTTTAAAATTACCGATGGGACAAATTATTATAAAAATACAACTCATTTTTAAACATAGTTGTATGATAGGATCCTTGAGGTGGGAAATGCCCTGCAGAAATTTCCTAATCATTGTACAATTAATCCAGTTTTATGTTCACTATCGGTAGAGGATGAAAGTTAATATTTCCAAATAAAATTGTGTAATAGGCCAAATGTCAATAATTGCAATATTCCCTATCAATGCAAAAAACTGTACTGTACTTGCTTAACTTACTTTTGTGCAACATTTTGCCTCTTCAAGAGGAAGAAAAGGACAGCTTTTGTTGAAAGTCCAAATAGACCCATGGGCATGTTAAATGAGATTATCAATGCTGCCCTTAAGAAGCAATCCTTTGCTTGAAAGAAAAGCAAACAGTGATTCTACCAACCTTATGGAAATGTTCCAGCAGCCTAAAGAAATTGTGCTTTCTTTGGCCAGGGAGGTAACCTGTAGTTTGATCCATGCTATGGTGTTGGCCTATGGTTACTCCTTTTGTCCGGAATCTGACCTTGGACCCAACAAATTTAGGAAGCTGCCAAACTGCAGACTTATTTGAGAGCAAATCCAAATTAATTCAAAATCATATTTTACCATCTAATCGCTTGGGCTGTTTTTTTACAAGGTATTTTCATTTCTTTGCCCATTTTATTGAAAAAAAGAATGCAATTTGAGAGTTTATGTTGATTGATTGCCAGGGCTCCAAAATAACTCTGACATTGATTCAGCCAGATCTGTTTAGGCATAAACTCTATTGAAGATACTGTACAGAAACTTGAGTAGAAAGATATTTGATTGGGCAGGGAAGATCTTTGTACAAGATCATAGAAGTATAGAATATCTATACTTTTCTATCAGAGATTTTCAAACAATTTAAAATGGAAGTTATACACATTGGTAGGTGGTATATCACCATTATGGCTTTGAAATGAAACAATAAAATTGTTAACTTGCCACATAACTGTCTTATAAGGCATATTAAATTCCTTACATGCTTAGGGGGAAGTCTAACTTTAAACCATGTTAATCTGTGGCTATATCACTGGGTCCAAAGGGGCAAAGGTCACAAGTAGGGCTTGGAGACTACATGTGGTTTATTTCAATCTACTGGATTTGTCAGCTGAAGACTGTAGAAGCAGACTTTCCTTTTTTAGTAGGGTAAGAGGGGAGAAAGATTCATTGCAAATAAATCACTGTCAGGATGCACTAATTCCTGTGATTAGTATGATCTTTACTCACTGACCTCTATTTAATTCTTAGTTTGACATTTTCGACTTTAGTGAGACATTCAAGTTACTTTTAAAATCAACTCATTAACCTGCATATTTTAATTCATTTAATCTGCTTTTATGGAACTTGATCTGATTGCTCTAATGTTAATGATACCATTGATTTGTGCAAGTTGAATTGCATCAATTTGAATTGCATCCTAGAATGTATATTCTGTTCACTTTCAATAGTGTAATCTGTTGCAAGACCATTTCAGCAATAGATCCTTGAATCTGTAGATTAGTTGATACTAACAATCCACAAGTTGTTGACATCTCTACAAATTGCTTTTTGTGAATACAAGTCCTTTTTCTAACAATTCCTGAAAAACATTCACTAGATTTTTATAGATTCTTACCTTAATAATAAGTCTCTAGCAAAAATGTGATTCCATTAAAGCAGTACGTACTGAAACCAGGACTGTATGATTGGTACAATATTATAGTTTTGGACCTGACTGTATCAACCATTTTGCTGAGACAGAGATCAGACTTTATCTGAAGCAGTGTAAGTGTAACATCAACCATCTTTTCCCCCCACTTGATGCATTGCTGAGCTCTGAATTCATTAAGATTCTTAAGAAGTGTCTAATGGGTTGTCTACTGGCATTTAGAGACACGTATTTATTCTATTCTCTTTTTCACTAATTGTCAAGGTTTCATGGGTAACTAAACATTCCAAGGGCAGGAATGCCAAGAATGTAAGAATGTGATAATCACTTTCTAGTGTATATGGGAAAAGAAAAACAGTTTACTTTTATACAGAAGAAAAGGCTGGAAGAGAAGGCACACTTTTTTTAAAAAAAATATTTGTAGGGCAATGTGCTGCTGGAGTTCTTATCAAATTGATAAGAAGTGTAGCAATACTTCCCAAAACAATCAATTAATCAACAAATTCAGAGCTTTCTGCCTCTTCAAAAGTGGCAGCTTTACTTATAAGGGTACAAAGAGAATCTGACGGGATAGAAGAAGTATGTCGAAACACTGTATAGCAGATAGGTCAACGTTCCAGATACCTCAGAAGATATTCATTATTTAGAAAAACCTCTAGTTCTAGAAGATGAATTTATATCAGTTGAAAGGCTACACAAACTGATGGAATAGCCACTGAAATATGGCAAGCAACAGAAAAAGAATTAGTCAAGGTTCTAACCAAGTTATCTCAGCAAATTTGGAGATTTTGCCAACAGATTTGAAAAGGTTAATACCAAAAAAAGGAGAGTATACAAACTACAGCATTGCACATTATTCTTCACTCCACATGCAAGTAAAATAACACAAATCAGAGCTCTACATGGAAGAAAAGATGCCAGATGTTTAAGTTGGCTTTTAAAAAAGGCTGCGGAACATTAGACATTATTTCAGATGGACATTGGATAATTGAGAAAGCCAACGAACACCAAAAAGAAATCACTATGTGCTTCATTGATTATAGAATGGCCTTTGATTATGCCAATCATATCAAGCTTAGATTGTACTCTGAGAAAATAAGAATCCCAGAACATTTCATTATATTCGTGAGAAATGTATACATGGGTAAAAAAGCCGTAGTACAGGCTGACCATTGTGAAACAGACTGGCTCCAGGTTGGTAGAGGAATACACAAGGTTGTATACTCCCCCTTTTTATTTAACCTTTATGCTAAATATAAATTTAGGGAACCCGGATTGGAAAAAGATGAGAATGGTTTTAAAACTGGAGGGGGAAAAAAGCCAATTACCTGTGATATGCTAATGATGCTACCTGATAGCTGAAAATGTAAAGGATTTATAAACTCTGAATGAGCACAAATGAAAAAAACTGAATATAAAGAAAACCAAACTAATGACAATATGTGGAACAACTGGTCTTAACATTGACAATTAAGGTATTGGAGTGGTAGACAGTTGGTAGGATCAGCCATCAACAGTAAAACAATAAACAGTTAAGAAATACACTACAGACTAGTACTTGGTAGAGCAGCATAAAGGCCTTGGAAAATAGTTTTAAATTATAATGATATGTCTATACTTACAAAGATCAGAATTGTACAAGCCATGGTATATACTGTGATACTCTATGGATGTGAAAGTTGGATTTTGAAGAAGCAGGATAGGAAGACTATGATATGTTTGAGCTTTAGTGTGGGAGAAGACTCAAGAAGATACTGTGGAGACAGTCAAGAAGACAAACAAGTAGATTGTCAAATAAATCAAGCCAGAATTGTCACTTAAGGCTCAAAGTTTTCTGGAGAAGGCTCAGATGCTGAGAATGATAAGAAAAAGAAGAGTAAGATATAACAGTAAAGTGAATGGACTCAGTTCAGGGGTTCTCTGCCAGGTTGCTGGGTGGTGGCCATGGTGGACATACCCTAGTCGGCCTACTGCACCATGGTGGTGGGGTATTTTTGCCCCTCCCTGGCTCTCCTCCTCCCCCCCGGACACTTTCCTCAAGCATCCAGGGGGGCGAAAACGGCCTCCCCAGGCTCCAGAGACCTCTGGAGGCTGGAAACGGGCCAGTTTCTGGCGTTTTCACCCTCCCCATGCCTCTGTGTGCGCCTTGAACTTACCTGCATCCAAAATGGGTCGCGTGGGGACTCTTGGGAGGGACGGGGCAGGCGGGGTGGGGCGGGGCCAGCCAGGAATGGGATTTGGGAGTTCTCCAAACTGCACAGAATCTTAGCTAGGGGTTCTCCAGAACCCCTGCGAACCCCCAGCAGCCCACCCCTAATTCAGTTATAGTAGCAACGAATACCTGAAAGACCAGGTTAGAGACAGATTGTCATGGAGAAAATCAATCTGTGTGGTCACTAATGATCAACATTGATTTGATAGCATACATTTAAGTATTCAATTAATCAATAAGTGAAGCTGATCTTGAAGCCTCCAGCATGAGAACCAGAAGAATAAAAATTAAATAAAAACTATTTAATATATTGAGAAAAACATACTTCTGCACATCTTCTGTAAACTGTTGTCTTATCATCTAATTTGGAATATTCATTTGCAGCAGTAATAGTAGGATTTTATTTATTTATTTATTTTTGGCCATTTTGACTGCAATATGAGAGAATGAATTTGAAAATCCCAAGAACTAAATTTGGGGCTTCTAAATGCAAATGAATGAATTGTATAAAATTGAGCAATCCTGTTTGGAGAAAAGCTATATTTTGAACTGAATGTGCCAATTTTCTTTTTATTGGTATCACATTATGTATACAAACCAGAAATCTTCAATTCAGACTTGTCTCCAAGTCATTCCACTTGAAATTATGCTATGTTTCAGAGAAACAACCCTAGAAAAAAAGTGGTTTCCTTTATAATTGCTGAACTTTAATAATAATAATAATAATAATAATAATAATAATAATAATAATAATAATAATAATAAT
>WNWU01000003.1:38584302-38622812 GCA_012654045.1 Ptyas mucosa | reverse complement strand
ATAATAATAATAATAATAATAATAATAATAATAATAATAATAATAATTTTATTTCTATACCGCCCTTTTCCCAAAGGACTCAGGGCAGTGTACAGCCTATTGAAAGCACAAGACAAATCATCAATTAAAATTATTAAAATTATTAAATAATTTCGGCTCAGTTTAAGACCCCAAAAAATTTAAAACACCCAATTTAAAATTATTACATTGATAGCCCGGCCTGGCGGAACAACAGGGTCTTAACGGCACAGCGAAATACCCGGAGATCTGAGATCTTACGCATTTCCGGGGGCAGTTCATTCCATAGGACTGGGGCTCCCACAGAGAAGGCCCTCCCCCTGGGTGTCGCCAGCTGGCATAACTTGGCCGATGGCACCCTGAGGAGACCCTCTCTGTGTGAGCGAACTGGCCGGTGGGAGGCTATTGGTGGCAGAAGTCGGTCTTGAAGGTACCCGGGTCCTATGCCATGGAACGCTTTAAAGGTGGTAACCAACACCTTGAATCGCACCTGGAAGACCACTGGGAGCCAGTGCAGCTCACGCAGGAGGGGTGTCACGTGGGCACAATGGGTTGCACCCATAACCACCCACTTGGCCGCATTCTGGACCAGTTGGAGCCTCCGAGTGCTCTTCAAGGGGAGCCCCATGTAGAGAGCATTGCAATAGTCCAGCCGGGAGGTGATAAGGGCGTGAGTGACCGGGCGCAAGGTGTCCTGATCTTTAAATGGGTTCTGTGCAATGAAGTTTGAATTGGCAAAATAAATACAATCTTTCATCAAAATCCTATATATGTTTATATAGAACTAAGTCCAGCTCTTCAGTGGGGCTTATTCTCTTATAATGAATACAGTTATAATGAATATAAAGTTAACTAATACATTTCGTTCATTTACCATTATATATTTTACTTTCTGATTGATAATTAGGTACTTACAATTCAGATCAAACTAAATCTAATTTTCCACAATTGTTCACAACGAAGTTTTATTATTAATATTTATTTTATTTTATTTATTTAATAGTCTTGTAGTATACAGGTCTAGAAAATTCATGCCAGCAAGACAATGATGATTAAAACAAAGAAACAAAATTATGAAGTACAAAACTCCGACCCAAATTCAATTTAAATCTCATTGCTACAAGAGAATGTCTAAGATATTTTTATCTGTTCCAAAAACAAAGGAAGTCAGTAGGAGCTGTAGCCAGACTTTGCACAAAAGGTGAATCCCTCTATTTTATGGCTTGGATGAACTGATGCAGCAAGTGGTGAATGTGTTCTGATTTGTCTTCCCATTTCCCCCAGAGAGGATTCAGTCAACCCAACTTGGCACTGACAATCCTTCTTCAGGACACTAAACTGTTTCTAATTGTTTTCTTTTCCTGCCACGTGCCTCTTCCTGCTATTGCTCATTTTTGATATTGATACCTTGCTTCCCTTCTGTCTAATGATGTAGATGTCAAAACAAACCACCTTTCAAAGCTGCCCATGAATGAACTGGGGGAGGGCGCAAGTTAACAGCAGTCAGTCTTTGAAAAATGGAAATGGAAAAATCCTGAGCCAAAGGTATGATGTCAAATATCCAATTAATGAAAGAGCTAGGAATAATGGAATACAGATTCTGCATAGTGACAAAAGGAGGCAAAACATCACAGCTCCCTGTGCTCATCAGACTTCTTTCTAGTATGGTTTTTTTTGCCTCTGATTCTTTTTTGATCTCCCTTGAAAAGAAAGAAGCATTGCTGGTCATATTCAAACATTCCTTCCTTTGCTATTATATTAATGGGTGCTAATCAAATATTTTAATAGTCATTTGCGGTGTGTGTGAGCATATGGATTTTTCATAATTATAGGAAAGAGAAGAAAAAGCTAAATGTTCTGTCATTCGCGAGTTCACCCTGGACTGGTTTCTCCTAGGTTTGCTTTCAATCTAAACACAGCAAACAAAACCTTGAAATTACTGCAAGCAAAACATGTTATAGGGCATCCCAGAGATGGTATTCAGCTGGTTTGCACTGGTTTGCGCTGGTAGGGGAAATTTGGCCTGGGTTGCCGAACCAGTAGTGACCTCTGGCTGGCCCCACCTGGTCACCCGGTAACCGCTCGCTCACCCTGCCCATCTGCTCGATGCTCGCTTGCCCCACGTGCCCACTTGATGCTCGCTCACCCACTTGACTCTCGCTCTCTCGTCCTGCCTGCTCGACACTCGCCCTGTCCATCCCAGCCCTATATATGTTGCCTTCGCTTATATAAATGTCAAGAAACCTCTGTAGACAAGTTGCTATCTAAACTAGAATTCTCAAGATGTTTTAGATTATGATCCCTATTGCTACTTCCCTATTGCTAATGATGATGGTACTTGTAATCCAGGGCATTTGTAATAGATTATAGTATATGATGTTGAATTAGATGGGCAAATAGAGTCACTTTCTGTTTTCTTAAGGACAGGATTTGTTACAAAACAAATTGCTATTTTTGTTGCTGTATTGACAAAATGTTAAATGACTTTTTTCCTATTCAGTGGATTCAAAATGGTAAAATAACTAACTGGAAATTATTAGCAAAGTTAATGAAAAAGTCAATATATAGAAAACTATTATTTATTAGTTTGAGTTTCATTTATTTATTTGTTCCTACATTTTTAGAGCCCCTTCATGGATTACTGCCTTGTTGTGGTGAAGGGGCTTGTATAGTTCAATGAAGCTATGAGCTATGCCATGCAGGGCCACCCAAGACGGACAGGTCATAGCAGAGAGCACTGATAAAAACGTGACCCATTGGAGAATGGCAACCCACTCTAGTATTTTTGCCATGAAAACCCCATGGACAGTACCAAAAAGAAAAATGGTATGACATTGGAAGATGAGCCCCTCAGGTTGGAAAGTGTCCAATATGCTATTGGGGAAGAGCAGAGGGCTAGTACTAGTAGTACCAGAAAGATTGAAGTGACTGGGCCAAAGCTAAAAGGACGTTCAGCTGTGGATGTATCTGGTGGTGAAAGGAAAGTCTGATGCTGTAAAGATCTATACTCCATGTTCTGACCTAGGCTTCCTGAGTTAGTAAAACACACGAGTAGTCCCAAAAACCTCTTTTATTGCAACAGCTGTGAATTCTGTTCATTCACAGATGAGTCCCAAATAGCTGTAAAGAATCCTTCAGGATAAGGCTGGTAATCACCCACCTTTAACTCCCTTGATATGCTGCCAAAGACCTAATTGGCAAAGCCACACAGAATCCGGAATCAAACAAAGCTTCAGACTTTAAACTGAACAGAATTAGCAACATTGCTTCCTGCAAAGGCCCATGTGCCTTTGCTCCTCTTTTAAGTGTTATGGGAGGCCCAATCATCTCCAAACCCTACTCCCGAGTCATCCCTTGTTCTTGCCTTCTGGCAGCTCTGTGCATGCAGATGACCATCAAGTATACTACTGCAGGCAAGAATCCCTCAGAAGAAATGGACTGCCTTCATAGTCAATACAAGAGTAGGAAAAGCAATACTGGGATACAATCCCCAAAATGACAGAATGATCTCAGTTTGAATCCAAGGCAAACCATTCAATATCACAGTTGTCTAAGTCTATGCCCCAACCATTGGTGCTGAAGAAGCTGAAGTTGACTGGTTCTATGAAGCCCTACAGCACCTTATAGAATTAACACCAAAAAATGATGTCCTTATCATCATGGGAAATGGAATCTAAAGTAGGAAGCCAAAAGACAACTGGAATAATAGGCAGGTTTGGCCTTGACAGAATATGATGGTCAGAGCAAACACTCTTTTCCAACAATCCAAGAGACAACTATACACATGGACATCATGAGATGGTCAACACAGAAATCAGATTGACTATGTTCTCTGCAGCCAAAGATGGAGAAGCTCTTATACAGTCAGTAAAAACAAGACCAGGAGCTGACTGTGGCTCAGATCATGAGCTTCTTGTTGCAAAATTTAGGCTTAAATTGAAAAAAGTAGCAAAAAGCACTAGGCCACTCAGGTATGAACTAAATCATATCCCTGATGAATATACAGTAAAGGTGACAAATAGATTTAAGGAATTAGATCTGATAAACAGAGTGCCTGAAGAACTATGGATGGAGGTTCACAACATTGTACAAGGGGTAACAACTAAAACCATCCCAAAGAAAAAGAAGTGCAAGAAAGCAAAATGGCTGTCTGAGGAAACTTTACAAATAGCTGATGAAAGAAGGGAAGTGAAAGGCAAGGGAGAAAGAGAAAGATACACCCAACTGAATGCAGAATTCCAGAGAATAGCTAGAAGAGATAAGAATGCCTTCTCAAATGAACAGTGCAAAGAAATAGAAGAAAACAATAGAATAGGGAGGACCAGAGATCTCTTCAAGAAAATTGGAGATATGAAGGGAATGTTTCATGCAAAGATGGACATAAAGGACCAAAATGGCAGGGACCCAGCAGAAGCAGAAGAGATTAAGAAGAGGTGGCAAAATTACACAGAAGAACTATACAAGAATAATCTTAATGTCCCTGATAATTACGATGGGGTGGTCACTGACTTTGAGCCAGACATCCTAGAACAGTGATGGCTAACCTTTTTGCCATCGCGTGCCAGGAGAGGGGGGGTGGGGGCGGGTCATGCGTGCACGTGCCCACACGCATGCACGCGCAACCCCCTCCCCCCCCACTCCTGGCACATGAGGGCCTGGTAGGCCCGTTTTTCTTTCTTACCTGGCTCCAGATCCTGTCTATTTATCTGGGAAGAGCGAAAAAAGCCTTTCCCACTCCCTTGGAGGCCCTACAGAGGCTGAAAGGGCCCATTTCCTGACTCCCGGTAGGACAGGAAGTGACTTTTTTGCTGTCCCCAGCCTCCAGAACCTCTCTAGGAGTCTCTAGGAGCCTCTCTAGGAGTCTTTGGAGGCCAGGGACAGCAAAAAAGTCACTTCCTGTCCCACCGGGAGTCAGGAAATGGGCCCTTTCAGCCTCCATAGGGCCTCCAAGGGAGTGGAAAAGGCTGTTTTCGCCCTTCCCAGATAAATAGGCAGGATCTGGAGCCAGGTAAGAAAGAAAAACGGGCCTTCCCCACCCACCCACCCCATCCCTCCAGAGGCAGGAAACAGCCTGTTTCCCTACTTCTGGTGGGCCCAGAAGGCCCGAAAATCAGCTGAGCTGGCGTGCCCACTAATATGGCTCCGCGTGCCACCTGTGGCACGCGTGCCATAGGTTCGCCATCACGGTCCTAGAATGTGAAGTCAAATGGGCCTTAGGAAGTCTGAGCAACAATAAAGCACATGGAGGTGACAGTATTCCATCTGAGCCATTCAGAATTTTGAAAGATGATGCAGTAAAAGTGCTACACTCAATTTGCCAGCAAATTTGGAAAACTCAACAGTGGCCACAGGATTGGAAAAGGTCAGTTTACATTCCAATTCCAAAGAAGGGCAATGCCAAAGAATGCTCAAACTTCTCTAGTAGGAAGTGTTTGACGAACTGCATGTAGTATGCCTTCTGGTTTCATCATCCTTCCAGCAAACAAAGACTGAATAATGGCTGTCATGGATAGATCACAAACTATACAAACAAACAAAGAATTACAGAAACACAGAGAAGCTTACATCACAATAAACACCAATCCATCAGAGAAAGTAGACAACCCAATCAAGGGAATCCTTAAAGACCTAATAAAAAAAGGTCTAGTCAATGAAGGAAGTACCAATGCAGACAAGCAAGTTAATGGTAAACAGCTAATCAAGGAATCACTAAGAACATTCCAACCAACATTGACATGGCAAGCCACTAGAATATAAAAATAAGAGCAGACCCTACTCTTTTCCAAAACTGATATCACCTAGTTTGTAAATGAATCATCTGCAAGAAAACCACCATACTTAGAGAACACCAAGTTACTCATTTGCTTCCTTATATTTATTTAACACAGGATCTTCTTTTCTTTTTAAAAACTTACTTTGGACATTAGCTGAAGGTGTAATGCTGCAGTATAGAAAGGAGGAGGGCCATTGAATCACTACACTCATGAAAATGTCTTCATCCTGAACATATTAATCAGCAAAGGGAGTCCAATGTACATAGCAATGAACAAATATAGATTTTTATTTTACCAGAAATATTGTGTGATCAGAATTCTGAATTGTGGAATTTATTGCTGTCACACAGTGTGTGGTAAATGTAGATGGTTTAAAAAAAGAATTGGACAAATTCTGATAGCAGATAAAGGTATCAGTGGCTATCTAATAGCCTTATTATGATGACTATGTACCACCACCAAACTCACAGATGATGCAGTTTAAATATAAGCTTCTACGAAGCAGTCATATAAATGACATTAATCGTCTGCCTATGTTTTTGAGATTCCTGAATGCAATTGATTGGCCATAGCACGACACAAATGCTAGATTGACTTGGCTGCTGCCTTGATCCAAGGCAGCAGGTGTCTTTTTATGTTCATATAAGTCTATCGTTGCATCTATGCGACTTATAGTTAGGTTTTTGCAGATATCCATCTATAATCTATGGGTATCCAATGGATCCATCTTGCATGGTGTGGGAGCAGAGGCAGAAAGTTTTGGTTTGATCTCCTACCCATATTAACGTTTCAGTGCTTGAAAATAACTTTTGAAACAAAATATATAATTTTCTCCCTAAAAAATAATGGAAAATCTCATGGGCCAGAAAATCTGGGCTGTAGATATTGAAAAGTCTTATGCTCCAGAATCATCTGAAATTCAATCCTCTTTGTTCGCTGCAATCATATACCAGATTTATTGGGGTATTTATGCAATTCCACTGTAATGGAATGCATGAATGACTTTGAAGAGAAGAGTTGCTGCCTAGGAAACAATTAGAAAAGAGAGGCAGGCACTCTCATTGGCTCCCATTGGTTTCTTCTAAGAAACAAACGTAGAAGGATCCACCCCTAATGGATCAAGCAGCTAAAAGTGGCAGTGGGAAGTTTGTGCCTTTAGATTTGCAAAATTTTGTAAATATAGCCTTACATTAAAACAGAATTAGTTCACCTAATCCTGTTTCCAGTCTGGTTACCTGGGAGACCTGACAGCCAATGAGGTATAACCACTCAATTGGAACCATTGCTAGAGGTAGTTAGCTACTGTGGGGTCATTGTTGTGGTTTGAAACTGCTGATTGTATGTATTTCAAGCAATTATTTTATACAAGGCGTAATACCCAAGTGAGGCCCTACTATTGAAAATGGCAGTTTGATGTGCCGGTATATTGATTTAATTAAATTCAGCTGAAAATGGTTTAATTAATTTAACTAATTAATCTGACACAGCTTTCCTATCATTCAAGATTTATGCATTGATCATTCTGTAATGAAACTTACCTTTCAATTTTCTGAAAGTTTTCTTGTTCTTTGAAGGAGACTGATGTTTTGGCTCCACTTTCTTTCATAACATAAAATGTCAATTTTTCCTTGTGTTGCTTTTGAATTACTGTATTTTTCGGACTATAAGACACACTGGAGTATAAAACGCACCTTAGTTTTTAGGGAGGAAAATAAGAAAAAAGCTGATTGGCGGGTGGATTGGCGTCCTGGAATACCCCCAATCAGCTGTTCCCAGAGGTGAATTTTAGCAACAGGTTAATTGGTTGTAAGCTCTGTGCCTTACTTTTTTTTCCCAGCCTCTGAAATCTCTGTTTTCCAGCCTCTGTTTTTTTTCTGAAGCTCCGCTTCAAAAGCTTTTTTCAGCCTCTGAAACCTCTATTTTAGAGGCTGGGTGGAGCTACATTCAGAATATAAGATGCACCCAGATTTTCACCCTCTTTTTTGGGGGGAAAGGGTGCATCTTATACTCTGAAAAATACGGTACTATTGCAAACTAGTGACAAATGTTGCTGGATGCTACACATTTCACTACCATTCTGTAGCTTGCCTGGCTGCCTACTTCTTGATTTTAAAACTCCCATAAGAAAAAAAAATGCTTCACTTGGAAATTAGTTGAAGTTGGAAACCACTGAATAAATTGTGCAGTGAGACTTCCGGTGGGACTGCGACATTGCCGGATGCTTCTTTTTGAAGCGCCAACCCAGGGCTCCGTAGAACCGCAAGAACAGCGACTATCAACTGTCTTGCGGTTTGAAAACTTTCCCCCTGGTATGAGGGGGGAAAGTGAGTAGACGGGTGGGGTAGAGCTCCCTGAGAGTGCCAGATTTTACCCATAATCTGGAGCTCAAAGATGAGAGCTCCCCGTTAAGCCTGTCAGTACTCCGGACCCTGGATGTCTCTGCTTTGCAGAGCTAGATGTCATTACCATCCCAGCAACCAACTTTAAACAAATATTCTTTGAATCAAGCTGGCGGAGCACAAGCTGCATGAATGAAACAGCAAGTATTTTTTTTTCCTTTTAACTCCAAAGATTTACTTTCTTTAAAAGACTTTCCCTAAGCTGAAAGTGAAAGCAAGATGGCATTTGAGTTTTAACAGGGCGTGAAGAAGTGAAAGTTAAAAGTAATTATTGACAAGCCCCTGTTTGAAACGTAAAACTCCTTTTTGAAAAGTGGATGAAACAAGAAAGGACGTAATAATAATAATTGAAGCAGCAATACAAATTACAAATTGTAAAGGGTCTTTTTTTTTCTTTTTGATACTCTTTTTTTTTTCTTTTTTTTCTGTCCTTCTGGAAGGGAAGGAAGAAAGGGGGCAAGATGGCTGGTCTTTTTGAAAGCAAAGAAAGCAAAGAAAGGTTAACTAACCCTCAGATATGGTCTGATTTTGAGGAAGCTTGGAATTCAATTACCTCTGCTTTATTGGAAAGAATTGATACTATATTTCAAGCTTCTCAAGCTGGAAACAATGAAATACATGGAAATACTGAGTTGCAATCTAGCAGTGGGGGATTGAATGAAGAGTTGGGAGATGGAAAAGAACAACAACAGACCATAGCAGTTTTTACTGAGGAGAGAAAGATGAATGCTGTGCAGAATAAGGAGCAAGAAATTTTGGAAGCTGATGAGATTTTGGTTACATGAATTTTTTTTTATAAAACCCAATCTGCATTTAAAGAGCTGTTTCCAGAAGAAGTTACATTTCTGCAAAAATTTTATAATATGCAATCCCAAAAACTGCAAAATTTTACTGGAGTTAAAAAAGGCAAAGGGATCAAAGTTAAGAAGAAAGTTCGTAAAAAGGAAAAGAAGAAAGACTGGAAAAATGGAAAATAACCCTGCTTGATGAGATGATGATCCTTAAAAAGTATTGTTTAACTGTTTAAAGATTTTGAACTTTTGGGGAAAAAAAATAGACAGCAGTTTAATGCCAGTTAACTAAGCGATGAGCGACGATGAGGAGGCAACCTACAGCTGTATTGGAATATTTTGAGAAGAATAAACAGATCACAGCAATGCTGGTGTGTTGGGCTATGAAACATGCCCTGACTTGAATGATTTGGAATATTTTATTAAGGACTGTAATAAATTTGGACTTAATTGCAATTGCAGAAGTTTTATTGAATATAGAAAATTGGAGTTTCCTGTTTGATGGTAATAAATATAAGGCAAAAGGACTATGGACCTAGGGCAATTGCAGGTGATCTGGTGGTTTTCCTAATACGTCTGATGAATTTATTAATCTAATTTTTGACTGGATTTGATGGATACTATTTCAAATATAATTATAAAGTCACTCGGGGGGGGGTTATATAAAGAAGCAATTTTTATTTAGGTGGGTAGACCCAAATGAAGATATTCTATATGCTTTTGGAAGATGTGAAGATAAGAAGATTAGCAACTGGTTTAATCTAGTATGAAGAATTTAAATGTTTGATATAGTTATTAAATGATGTTTTTAGTTGATTTGTTAATATGTATTGATAAATTAATAAGAGGTTTGATTGTTATTTTTTTAATTAAAAAATTATTATTATTTTTTGTTAAGTGTTTTAATTATAATTGGACCTTGATGGTTTAAAAGTGGAGGACGGAAGAGTTTATATAGTATTTTATTTTAAATTTGGGGTTTTTGAATGAGGGTTTCTTTTTGTTGTTGTTGTTGTTGTTTTTTGTTTTAAATGAAAGAAGTTATAAAATATCTTGTTAAATTGTATAGACCTAATAATTTGTTAAGTATCAATTAGCTAAATTGAGTAATGATAGGTTTGATTAGGTAATACTTAATTGTTTTATTAACTGCTGTAATTATAAATGGATATTAATTTTGTTGAATTAGATGGAATAAGAAGAAAGAAGACTTGCTTTCCTTTTATCTATTTGTTTAATGATTATGATTATGATAAGTGTGAAATGGAGTTTAATTTAGAGAATCTGAGCTGTATTTTATCTTGTATCTGCTCTGGGAAGTCGGGGGTGGTGGTTGGGGAGGGGGGAGAAAACGTATGTAAAACTTTTAAAACTTTTTCAATAAAAAAATAAATAAATTGTGCAGCTGTAAAGCCACAAGGAAGGGACGCGGTGACTCAGTGATTAAGACACTGAGCTTGTCAATCGAAAGGTCAGCAGTTCAGTGATTCAAATCCCTAGTGCCGCGTAACAGGGTGAGCTCCCGTTACTTGTCCCAGTTTCTGCCAACCTAGCAGTTTGAAAGCACGTAAAAAAAGCAGAAGTAGAAAAATAGGGATCACCTTTGGTGGGAAGGTAATAGTGTTCCGTGAGCCTTTGGCATTTAATCATGCCGGCCACATGACCATGGAGACATCTTTGGACAGCACTGGCTCTTTGGCTTTGAAACAGAGATGAACATCGTCCCCTAGAGTCAGGAACGACTAGCACATATGTGCGAGGGGAACCTTTACCTTTACCTAAAGCCATAAGGCTTTGTTCTATTGTAATTAACTGGAGTGCAAAAAGTCCTGTACACTATCCATGAGAATTTTACACATAAATGCAAGCATACACATGTGTACATACATATATAAGAGCCCTTGCTACCTTGTAGCAATAAGAGTGATAAGAGTACCAAAACATTTTTCTGTTCTTATTGTGGCCATAGATCACTGGCTGACGGTCTTGTTCAAGCCAACTATTTCCCTTTTGGGAAAGCAAGGGACACAAAAACATCTGGCAGACTGCTGTGAAGAAGCATTTGGTGAATTAAGTTATCCAAATAGCTCTAAAGTGGAATCCAGCTGTGCAGATCCTATGGGATGGACGAAGTCATGGTCTAATTTGGTTGTTTGGAAATAATTCAAGTCTGTTGCTTTAAGTCTGTGGACAGGATCTTGGATAGTATACATGCATCTACTTATGTGTTAGATCCATGTTCCTCCTCAATAGTTAAGGCCTGTGGGTGAATCCAGTTAGTAATAAATTCATCGTTGGATAAGAGGCTGTTCCCCCTGGCATTTAAGAAGGCAGTGGTCTGTCCCCTTCTCAAGAAGTCATTGTTGGGCTCAATTAATTTCGATAATTTCTATCCCATCTCAAATTTCTGTTCTATTGAGAAATGATTGGCTTACAGCTTCAGTAGATTATTGTACCCTTCTAGACGAGGTGGTTAGAAGTGAAGGGCATGGTGTTGTGATGGTTTTCTTTCTTCTTCCAGGAATGGTTCAAATTGATGTTTCTTAGGGGAAGAGGTCTAATTCTAGGCCCTTGCTTAGTAGAATTCCGCATAGCTCTACTCTCTCTCCATTCCTATTTAACACCTACATGAAGCTTCTGAGTAAGTTCATCCATTGGCATGCAATTAAGTATCATCAACATGCTGATGTTTAGCTCAACATTAGCTGCCCAGAGTTAGAGTTTGCAAATGTAATAGCGGTATAAAATTAATAAATCATAAAATACATGCACACATACCTCAAAACGTTCTTTTTCATCAAAATTGAATTAGAATTTTTGGCTGGCTATCCTTTTTATCATTTCAAGAAAGGCTGAGCTACTCCACAGATATTTATTGCACTGTGGATTTAATTCCCTGAAAGCTAATCTAGATGCTGAAGATGCTGGTAGCACTGTTGCAATCATTGATTAATGGCACCCCATTTTACACTTTCTCCCTTCTTTTTTTCTGTGATACTTGTGAAGAACAGGAAGAAAGATGGAGAATTGTATTCTTTTAAAGGGACCACTCAGGATAGTAAGAGAGAAATAAAATTTCTTTGTAATTCAACACAAATATTATTTCCTCTGACAAACTTTTGCTACTTCAGACAGTTGTCAACATAGTAGACGGAAACGCTCTCAAAGGGAACTTCAGTTAGCTTAAAAACCCAACATTTATATTTCTAAGTGCTCATTTTAAAAAGTTTTTGACCTGCTTCCTTTCAAGGCAAAGCTGGAGAGGTGCAAATGGTTGGCTATAAAGAGGAGCTATGATCATTCACACTCAAATCATATGCTTTGCATTAAACACTCTCTTTCAGCCACCTGGCTGTAATCAAATGATATGCATCTATATATTAGTAAGAAAGACAAGGAAAAAGCTGTGAATATATTAGCAGTGCAAAATTACATTTTTATTGATAGCGTTAATGCTAGTTTCAGCAATATATTCTGCTTTTCCTTTTAGGAATCTTACTCTTATGTTTCCTGAGGATTTTTTTTTCAATTCATTAACATTTTTTCCATATATGTTTCCTTAGTTGCAGATTACTTTGGGTGACATTGAAGGAACAGCATGTACAAAGGGGAGAAATGCAAGTTCCAACAACAATGTGCATATTAGCACCTCTAAAACAGTGACTGGTATTTACAGGTAGTCCTCAATTTGCGACAGTTCATTTAGTGATTGTTCAAAAGGACTTCACTGAAAAAAAGGGACTTATGACCATCTCTCATACTTACGAGCATTGTAGCATTCCCGTGGTCACCTGATCAAAATTGGGCAATTGACTCATATTTATGATGATTGCAATCACCTTTTGCAACCTTCTGACAAGCAAAGTCAATGGGGAAGCCAGATTCATTTAAGAAACATGTTACTAACTGAACAACTGTGGTAATTCACTTAAGAACTATGGCAAGATAAGTCGTAAAATGGGGCAAATTCACTTAACAAATGTTTCACTTAGCAACAGAAATTTTGGCTGTGGACGTAAATTGAGGACAACCTGTACATGCAAAGGAGTTCTATTAACACAACTTCTCTTTACTGGCAGGATAGTGCCAGTGATATAAAAAAGCTTTTTATTACAATTGGAATTTCTTGACTTAATGTTTCCTTTGAGTTGGATCTGATTTCTGACGATTTCATAGCCATTTCAACCTGCCTTTCTGGATCACAGTAGAGAGGTGATTGCCATCAGGTAGTCCTTGATTTATGGACACAATTGGGACTGAAATGTCCATCACTAAGAGATACATTTAAGCGAATCTTGCCCAATGTTATGATCTTTTTGCCACAGTTGTTAAGTGAATCACATGGTCATTAAGTGGTCTGGTTTTTCTCCTTAACTTAACAAGATTTAAAATTTTTTTTAAAATCATTAAGTTTGATTTGTATGCCGGTATCAGCCTAGTAGTTGAAAGTGATAGAGCCCTAAGCCAGACTAAAGTCATACATTGAGATATCATTAAACACAGTGAGTGGCTGTGAATCCACTTTGAAATGAAAGGAATGTGTTTGATATAGAAAACATTAATATGCCAGATCCATAAAGAATTATACTTGGGCTAGAAATGTTGGAAATATTGTAGAAATATTGGAAAAGTTAACAAATACATAACTCAGTCAATTCAGAATGATTACAAAAACAAAATAAAACCCAAAAAATCCAACCCCATCTTCATGGATATAAAGATGACTATTATGGCCCTGTGTGTCCTCCAATTACTCATCCAATTACTATTAGAAAGATGCACAATTGGTAATAATACTAGGAGAAATGTAGCTCTGTGAACAAAACTGAAAAGCAAAACTGAAAAATGTGGAAAGAAGAGGAATTATCTACCTCACTGAAGAATCAACAGAATGGCTGATTCCTTACCTTGTTAAAATTTTCTAGTTTTCTTTTGAAGCTGATGGATCAGCTGGGTTTTAGCACATATCACAGGACAAAGAAAGCTTATATGTATACCGTACAACCAACAGTCAATGTGGCTTTAAATACATATTCTTGGGATTGTGTTATAATCCTGAATTGTGCTACTGTTCCTTCCACAAGAAATGGACCCCCCTCCCCCCAGGAACCATGATATATATGATTACATACTTTTATGGGGCACCTCAGAAGAAAAACATGATTAAACCTAGGTTGTCAAATATTAAAGAGGAAAAAAAAAGTGTTTCAGGTTACAACAACAATTGTGTAGGTATACTAAAACCAAACTACCTGAAAGAACATGCCCCATCTCAACTCAGCACTTCCATTAATCCAATTTGCAAACTAAGCCGCCCTCAAAGCTGCTAAATAATTATTCATAATGGTAATTGTTAAGATTACTATTTTTATGCAGCATTCTAAAAGCAACAAAGCAAAACTGAATTCAAAACTTTATTAGAAAAATAGAGGAAAATGAAAATAGATCTCTGTAATATAGAGAGAAAATTTAAGAACATGTTACTGATTGAGTATATTTCTGTTGTGTTTTTAAAACATTTTATTTTTGGCATTGTTGTCACAACTAGAAATCAACTACTTGAATGTTTGATCTATGATTTTAAGAATACATATCTAGGTCCTTTTAAGTAGGCTACCTGTGAACTAAAACTACATTATCTATAGAAGGATGACATTAAAAATATGGATTAGAGTTCAGTCTTGTAGGTTTGAGCTGCAGTTTTGTTATGAGTGCAAAGAAAAAAGAAACAGAGATAAAAGAAATTGAGCAATGATTAAGAGACTGCATAGATCCTGAAGGTGTAGTATTTTGAAAAGTTAGAAAAAGGTTCTCATTTGATCAAACAGGTTAAGGTAGGCAAATGAAACTACCTCAAAGATTTCATTTTGACATTAAATCTCTGTAACCTCTAGAAACAGAAAATAATGAGGACTTGCCATTCAGGGTATCAAAAGTGGAATCTGCAAACATTTATTTAAAGAGAACAAGAAAGAAGGAAAAGGAGACTGATAAGATATGACATTCATTTGGATCACAATGTTCTGCACTATTTGATTTGTAGAAAAATATTTTTTTAAGTTTCTTTACAGAGCAAATATGGATTGGAGGGGATGGCCTTTTTGACTTGCAGTGTGCTGTTTGAGTGCAATTAAAATTTCCAAATGTGACTGCATAGTACATCCTTGTCAGCTATCCAGATGTCACTCTGGAAATTCAAATAACTTTTTATGGTCACACAGTATGAAATATCATACAAAATTATTCCAGATCCACGGTTAAGGACATGAAATCTCTTGCAAATAAAATGCCTCCTCTGGTAGGAATAACTTGCTCGCTGTATCATTATAATTTAGCCTTTTTGTGTACCTTGAACTACTCCCAAATAAAATTATAGGCTAAACAGAAGAAACTCTTAAGATTAATGAAACTGAAAGATAAGCTTGAGCTGTATCTGAAATGGGTGGGTGGAGAAGATGCAACAAAACATAACTAGACTGCCAGAAGTATGTTGTGCTGTGCAGAAGCCATGTTAAGAGTGTAGTTATCTGGTTCAAACAGGCTTCTGATACATCATCTGCTGCAAATAAAATCAAGTGTCTGTTTGCCCATAATTTCAATAAAAAGAATTTCTCCCAACTGCTGCATCACACACACACACACACACACACACACACACACACACACACACAGCAGAGCATAGTATATCTTCAGTTAATATCAGACTGAAGTTGACATGTTGTCTTCAAAAACCCTGATAGTAGAGCTGATCATTAGTCTTGTAGAGAGGAAGACTGTGGGACACCATCTTCAGGGGTCTCCATCCTGTCCAGGTATCATTTATCAGGGCCTTTTATACACATATAGGTTCCCCTTGTCCTGCAGAATCAAGGTTGCAAATCAAAATGGAAGCCTACCTATTATGCATCTAAACAGTTTTCCTGGAATGTGTGCAAGTGAGTGATAGTGCCAGAGAGAAGAAGGGCTCGTAATTCAGTATACATTCAATTGTATAGAATGTGAAGGATGTGTGTTTGTGTTTTATTTTTATAATTATAATGTATACTGTGTCAGGGTTCTGACCAATGCCCTAATTAAATCATGAGCCTCAAGCCAAAGAAATCCAGTTATTCATTAGGAGTTTCATATCCTTCAAGTGAAGCCAACTCTGACCTCACTTAATTCACGTCCAGACTTTGACCCTGTTTCCCCCTCCCCCCAAGGTGTGTCATCAGTTACATTCTCCGACAAAGCAATTTTGCAGGTTGTAGAGGTCCCTCCTTCCAGCCACTGTGGGTCTGCATGGATATGACCTTGACGTGAGTGGCTGGAATGTGCTTTGTTTTGACTGAAGTGCAAGTTCCTCAATGCAGTTGCGATGTTCGATTCCCCATCCCCCTGCCTATGGCAACTCGAGAGCAGGTCAGGAATGCTTTGCAAGTTGACACACTGAAGATGGCATTTAATTTTCTTGTATGAGGTGCAATAACAATAAAGTAAACTAACATAAAATGACTGTGAAAAATAGGGTTTGGTGAGGAAAAAAAATGATTTCCTCTCAACAGTAATTGTATTAAAAATTACAACTATAATGATAAAAACTAATGCAAAAAAATGAAAAAGGCAAAATATAAGTTGCAGAAAAGAAAGAGGATATAAAAAATAGAAAACAATAAGAATATAGTAAAGAAAAAGAAAAGATATATAAGGAAATGATCTCCCCCTTAATAATCTTGATCTTTAGGCCCTTCAAACAAAATCCTAAAACTTGATTTCTTTTAAGTTTTTCTTTGCTTTCCACAAAATTCTTTAAAGCTTTAACCAGCTTCTTTTGTAAACCCAATATAGAAGATTATTCAGATCACTATTTTGGTTTATTATTTGTATATCCATTTTAATCAGCTTGTTTCTATGTCCAGTGTAGCATCTTTTTCCATATCATCCTTGTAACTTATCATTTCTAAATCCACTTTAAAGATCAGTAACAGATCTTGTATGTTAAAACTTATCTCCTATAACATCTTTTAAATACAGTCTATCTATAGAGGCAGACAGTTTTAAATTGACTTTTAAGTCCACTGTTCAAAAATCTCCTTCAGTTTAACCTATGTTAAGATATGTTGTTCCATTCTGAATTAATAAGTCAAACTTAATTTAGTTCCTTCTAGTTACCTCTAGTGTTCAACCTTCAAAGTCCCATCCCATCATATATTTTTTTAAAGAATCCAAAGCAATAACATTTTCCCATGGGAAAGATTATTATAATTAATTCCAAAATCTTATTTCAAATTTATTTGGACCTTAGTCTGTTGTAACTTTCTAAAATCAAAATTTCAATCACCCCTTTGCTGATTATTTCATTTAATTAAGTTCTTAAACTTCATTTTAAAACTTCTGTCACTAAAGATTGAAGAAAGCTCATATGGTGCTATAAAACTTGTTGATCCAAATACTGTATTTTTAATAGCTGAAAAGCAGTTAACAGGCAATTTCCAAAAGTGATTAGCAGAGGAAGTATGTAAAACCAGTATTCTTAAAGACTATGGTTGAACAAGGTAGTTATTCTGTCATCTCCCAGAATTCTAAATCTTCCAGAGACTGCTGCCTTGTAGTCTCATCACAAGAAGCAACTGTCTGGAATACTTGTGGACAATCTTAAGTCTTCTCTTTGTCCAGCTTTTCATACCACCATGGTTGTTGATTTTGTTTCTTATGGAACCAACTTCAGTTCACCATTTCTTCTTTAGAAGTCCAAAAACAAATGATTTCTGTAGGCAATCGCTTCTGTGCCTAACTTCATTTCTTCTAATTAACAGAACAGAGGGATTGGAGAGGGAAGGTTTACAAGAGAATACGCTAGCATACAGTGGGGAATACACCAGGCTGTTTATGTAGCATGCTATTGCTATTCAAAGTGTCAGACTGGTAAATTTGATTCAGATCTTCCAATCATATTTGGATAAATGGTTTTTTCATGTTTATTTTGTTTGTTTGTCACCCTGAGTAATGTTTGTAAAATGGGTAGCTATATAAATGTGAGAAATAAATACACAAATAGATCTCATCCAAATTGCTGAATCAATTCCAATGCATCAAATTCAGTAATCTGATTACTAGAAATTATTTCAAGATATATTAGTGTACAGTAATGTGCAATATATATTACAGTACAGAATAGATGGAAGACATGGAGAGAGATTGGTACACATTCTGTGAATATAAGAACACAAGGAAAATATTAATCAAATTACATGTTTATCTAACTAAGCCAGCATTCTGCAAGCACAGAGGACAACAAATATCTCTGGGAAGCTGAGAAGCAGGTTATGAGTCTGAACTAGAACACTTTACTAGAAGTGGCTATGAATTTTTAGTATTGAAATAAATGTTGGCTAGAGATGAAAGTACTGGACTTGGGTATATATCATGGCCATTGACTGGAAAGTATATGGCATATATCTTACCAAGGAATAAATCTTACTTGCAGTAAGCTTTTCATAGTTGTTATCTTTAATTCCTCTTATACCAATCCCTTTGTCATCCAAAGGGCACATGAATACACAGAAACCTACCAATCTTCATTGATTTATTATATACTATCTCATCAGTGCTTACTCTGAATGTCAATCAATACATTGGTGGAATGAAGGCAATAGTCTATTGACTTTCAACATCTAATGGATTAGAGATCCTAGTTTGCTTAGAATAGTCTAATTATACTTGGGTATCAGTGGGATTTCATTGTTCTTATTGCAAATTTATTTAATGTTCTTATCATTAGCAGGTAATGATGTATTGGCATATTTCAGATATTCCAATCTATTCTTTCTCTTACACATTTTACCATTTTCTTTGTTGCCATTCAACAACAACAAAACCCTTCAGACATATTTTCTTTTATTTGAGAACCTTGAAAATGCATATGGAATCCCACTGCATCCCTCAAATTAAATGCATGTATGTATCAGCAGGATCATAATACAATACACAGTTGTCAGCATACTCCTATTACAGCTCCAATAGAGCACACATTATATATGTGAAAATTAGAATGTCATGGCTTTAGTCTCTCCCCACTAGCAATTTACACCAATATTTCAAGTGTAATGCAGAAACCATTAGAACACAAATGTCTGTAGGCTTAGTTTCATGTGTTCATTCTTCTCTTAAACAAAGATTATGGAGTGGAAAGCAAATGATGGAAAATGCTACTGCATCAAGGGGAAGAATAGACCATAAAATTAGAATTTAAAACTGATCAAGGGCTCGGATACATTTCTTTCACTGCTATCCCCACTCCTCTTTTTTTTCTTTTTGGCCACCGTCTTTGTTACTGAAATATAAAACATCATGAATGTGAAAATAAAGCATCATGGCATTAAGCTTCATTGATAGTTCATTCACATGACAATGGCTATACTAAGAACAGAGCATTTCACAGAACACAGCTATTCTTACGGCAAAAGATTATAATGATGGGGAGAAACGGCGCAAAATTAACCAGTTCTTGCATCTTTAGAGAATAATCTTACAAGCCTCCTTGTGTGCTATATAATGAGAGGAAATGAAATATAGGACGCCTCTGACAGCAGGAAAGGTTAGCAGCTCAGCAAAGCTATGGGAATCTCTGAAGATGATTCAGACACTACCACTAGGTGGCATTGAAATTATCCCCAAATACCTACTGGTTCTGGAGGAACCATAGTAACGTACCAATGAAATAGAATTGTAGAAAAAGCATTAACAATTATTAACATTTGAAATATCTGCTGTCACTCCCAACACGGAACATGCCTTCCTGTTTCTTGTGTTCAAAACTAAACATCCTCTAACCAGTGTGGGATGGTCTACTTCATCTCCATTTATTTAATTAAAAAGAAACCATCTTCTCTTTTTTTATGTAAGATACATAATGTCAATAAAAATGCAAGGGCCATCCTCTGGAAACAGGGCCATAATCACACACAAAATAAGGTGCATCTAAATACATTGGTTTTAGTTGATCTAAGCACATAAAATATATTGGCTTGTATCCAGAGGAACCCCAGTGTAGCTCCCCCAGCCTTGTAACTTCTACACGTATTGGGACTGAAACTCAGACAGTATTCAGCCAGCATATCTGGAGATACCTGCTTTGGGAAGACTGATCTAAGCATTTGATTCCGAGAAAGAGATTTACTATATAAGTCAGCACATATGGTTAAATAAATAAATGAACAGATACATACACATAAAAGTTTCTATTATTGATACATGTACATACCAGAGGTGGTATTCAGCAGGTTCTGACCAGCTCTGGAGAACCGATAGTGGAAATTTTGAGTAGTTCGGAAAACTGAGAAATACCCCCTCTGACTGGGCCCGCCCCCATCTATTCTCTGCCTCCCGAGTCCCAGCTGATCGGGAGGAAATGGGGATTTTGCAGTATCCTTCCCCTGGATTGGTGTGGGAATGGAGATTTTACAGTATCCTTCCCTTGGAGTGGGGTGGGAATGGAGATTTTACAGTATCCTTCCCCTGCCACGCCCACCAAGCCACACCACGCCCACAGAACTGGTAGTAAAAATTTTTGAATCCCACCACTGGTACATACCCATCATACTGTTCTCTTTTGTGGTAAACTAAGTTAGAAGAAAGTAGAAAAGAAGAAAGAAATAATAAGCCACAGGAATTCAGAGTTGATTTAAAAAAAAGATGAGGAAATAGAGCTAAGTTTTGTTTATACCAAACCATACCAGAGTTGCACTTCTGTAACTTTCCATTTTAGCAGAAGAGCTATATTCTACTATATCAAATCCATATACTGCTTGTATTGTTTGTTACACTTTTCACTTTCCTTTTTTAATGTTTTCATTAAACTTATCCAAACATAATTTTCTGAGTCTTCTATTTCTCAGTCTACTTATGTATATCTATCCATATTTATTTCTTATGACAAACATTCATTCCTGAGAACAGATCATATGCATGCACTACTTTTTTACCATCAACTTCAGAATGATGATGAAGATAGATGAGAGGCAGAAAGTAGAACATTCAATTGAAGACCTAAGCAACCAGTTTCTTAGGTGTCCTTGATTCAGGCCAATGTTTCCGAATACCAGGTCTGTCTGCAATAAATTAATCTTCAACTATGATTTAATCATGGATGAGAGGATAGAACTCGTATGTCACTGAGACTTTCTTGTATCCCTTTTGTCATATGATTTCTCCAAATGAACAAACATACCAAAAAAACTTTCTCCATTGATGAATTTCTAATGACCTCCTAGAGAATAATAATCTTGTCTGAATACTTTTCTACCCAGCATAAATTTCACTACACTTCTAAATGTTTTTCATTATTATTTCTTATATGCTTTAAATCAGAATTCCTTCAAACCTTTTTACCCTAGGAAATTGAATAAACTAAAATCCCCTGTAGTTTTTGCATTCATTATTGTTACCTTTCCCTTTCTATAGGGATGAAATAATGGCATTCTTCTAATTGTTGGAAAATAATGCAGTCTTCACATACACATTAAACAAGTTGCACAGGCATTCCGCAAGCCAACTACATCCATATTTTAAGACTTCTCCAGTTACTCAGCTACACCTGCCGCCTTAGTTTTTCATCATTTTCATAACATTGTGACTTCCTTTTCATCATTTTTCTTTGATCCTAACATTTATAGAATTCATTTAAATGCAACTCTTTGACATATTACTATCATTCCCATAGAAATTCATTCCCGTATTCCCTCGTTTCATCACTCTTATTTTTAATTCCAGTCATTTTGCCAGAGATTCTTTGTTTAGTCCTTTTAACCCAGGTCGAAAACAACTTTTATCTCCACCAACATTTCTCTGCAATTTCCATCCCTCTTTTAACCATTCCTTGCTCTTATTCCAGCTCTTTTTCTCTATATATACATTACACAATATCTCTCTCTGAGTCCTGATTTTTTGAAACAAGTCTTCTCTTGTGTTATTTTTTTTCCTTCGTCCATTTTCTTCACTCACTCTACCAAACTTCCTTTCTAGTTTTCATACTTTCCAGTATATTCAGAAATACATTTTCTCTGTAGTCATCTCACTTTAGTATTTTTCACTTATCTTTCCTTTCATGTCCATTTTGCCCAGGACTGACTCTTGATATACTAAATAAAGACTTGTCTCACATTTTGAATTCTCATCTCTCCTGTATCCTTCATTAATTTTCATAATTTTTTATCACAAATCTGTTTTTTGCCTTTTCCAAATGCACTTATCAGCAGTCTTATGTTTAAACCATGTATCAGAACTAAGATACATTTTTAAAGCAAATCTAGCAATTGCTATTATCATTAATTCATGATTCTTTGAATGCCCCAGTTAATTCCTTTCTGCTCTCTTGTCTTGCTCCTATTATCCATTCACATGACAACATAACTTTTTTCTCCTGGATTGTATTAATTCAGAATATTGCACAATTTTCCTCTGTTTCTGACACTTATCACCATTTGTAAGTACATGACATGAAATAAGGATCAAGCTATGGATTCCTAGTTTTATATGTATCCACAACCACCAAGATGATCCATATTTCTCATATACATTTTCATTTAGTCTCGTGTATTAATTAACCTGATTCCACATTATCAGATCACCTTTATTCATACTGGTTGCCTACTTCTCCTTTCTTTTATTTTTGCAGATGCACAATATACAGTGATCTATTTTTCTATCTTATGTTTTCTTCATTAATTCATGCTCTTAACTATTTTCTCCATATACCATGGTCATCATCAGCTGGGCCTAGAAATGTTGACTTCGGCCTTCAGTCATGGCCTTGGCCAACTGAAGCTTTCACAAAATAATTTTGATAAGGTAAAATGGAGAATAAGATACATTATTTTCCGTATATCATGGCCATCATCAGCTGGGCCTAGAAATGTTGACTTCACCTTAATCCCACCCATATAGCATTCCCCTCTTTATATAAGGGAAATATAAATCTTCCCCTTGCTGACACGCCACCATATTTTGGCTAACAAGGCAAAAGTACAGTGCTCACTTTTACCCAAAACATGTGAAGCTCTTCTGTGCAAGCTAAATCTCTAATTTTATTTGTCTCTGAGTTACCTTCAGAATAGTCTCCTTCAAGCTGAAACTCTTTGATGCAATCTACTTGAAAGACATGCTTTGGGTTCCCTCTTCCTTTGGAGAGGTGCATGTGTGCCTGGGGGCAGAACCTCTCCATCACAATCCATTGTTTTTGACATATTCTTTTCAAAAAGAAGATCCTCTTCCTTTGCTGTCATTTAGACAGGCGGGGGAAACTACTTTATTTTAGAGGACTTTGGAAGTGATGGACTGTTTGCATGGTCTTTATAAGATGAACATTTTCTACTGACGATTTTAGTCTGTTTTATAATGTTTCAATTGAATTGTGATACGAATGATATCATAAACAATCTAGAGATTACCTTGCAAGCCCACGTACGGTATTGCTGCCCACATCACACCAAATACTGAACCACTCAGGATACCGTGCCATTGATTTTTTAGGTATGATGTAAATGAAAAAAAAGAAAAGAAATATATAATATGGAAAAACTTCAATTTTTATTTATAAAACAATGTAATATCCCTAGCATCATTTTACTGTTCAAGTTAAATTATTTATTTAAACGCATTAGAAATGTATGACCGTATAAGCATAAAATGCGAGAAAGAAAAAAAAATCATAAAATAGGCTGTAAAAATATAGTAAAACAGTTGTGCCAATTATAATGCAGGGGCAAACAGAAAAATAAATTGACTATCTAAGTGGAAGTGCTTCAAAGCAACCATGCTGAGCCTTTAAATTGCTTCAGGTGCTTTGTGGTTTCCAGGAACAAATCAAATGCCGGCCTAATATCTATGTTAAACTGCACTCCTATTGGCTACAATTTCTGGTCTATCAACATTTTCATGAATATTAAAGGCTTGCAATCCAAATAAATAAATAAATAAATCTTAGACCCAGAACCTTTCCTGTTTCCTTTTTCTGAATTGGGCCCATTTAGCAAAAAAAAAAAAAAAATCTCTTCACTGCCTTCTTGTGGTAATCCAGATGTGAACTATTTGAGTTTGCAAATTACCAGCCACAAGCTATGAAACTCTTTCCACTTTTTAATTGCACCAAGATCCTCCAGTTGTACCTGGAAACAAACTAGTGAACAATCTAGGAGTCAGAACTGAGGTGAATCACTAAATAGTATATATGTTCACCCAGCAGTTAATTTTCTTCTAATAAGTTAAAATTTTCATCACCTTCAGAATGTCTAAACCAGGGGTCTGCAACCTTAAACACTCAAAGAGCCATTTGGATCTGCTTCCCACAGAAAAGAAAACACAGGAGCCACAAAACTCCTCCCGTGCCTGACTATTTCTTGTGGGGCCACAAAACTAGCATATGTAGTTCAGTTAAATGTTCTGTTTTCTTCTGAAACTTTTCTTTTCTTGGATTTATCCATGATTGGCCTACCGGGGGTTGAAAAGCTCAATAAATTGTGTGCCGGCGGGTGTCGCAAATTGATGATTGTGACACATATTTTGAGTGACAGGGAGCCGCAGCAAAGGGGTAAAAGAGCCACATGTAGCTCCAGAGCCACAGGTTGCTGACCCCTGGTCTAAACTATACTATACATTTTGGAGTGATTCATTTCATTTTCACCAAATCCTGTTAGGTCTCCATAAAATGCCATAATATTATTAAACTCACCACGTATTGTTGTGTGTGACTTCTTGTGACTTTAAATCTGATGATAACTTCTGTTCCATCTCATTTATTCGCTAAAGTATAAAGAAAATTTTCAGACATTGCAGCATAGTTTTATGTACTGTTCAAAAGAACAGAAGGACCCAAAGGTCTGTACATTTTAATAGACTATTTGAAGTTACAATGGCACTGAAAAAAGGGACTTATGATAAGTTTTCATACTTATGTCCATTGCAGCATCCCCATGGTCATGTGATCAAAATTTGTACACTTGGCAACTGGCATGTAACAATGCATGTTGCAGTGTCCCAGGATCATGTGATCACGATTTGTAACATTCTCAGGGAGCTTTTGACAAGCAAAGTCAATGGGGAAGGCAGATCTGCTTAATGACTGCATGTTATATGAGCCCTGGTGCCACAGTAGTTAGAATGCACTACTGCAGGCTAACTCTGCCACAGCCTTGAGTGTGATTCTTACTAGCTCAGAGTTGATTCAGCCTTCCATCCTTCAGAGGTTGATTAAAATGAGGACCCAGATTGTTGGGGGCAATGTGCTGATATTGTAAGCTGCCCAGAGTGTGCTGTAAAGCACTATGGTGCAGTATATAAGTCTAAGTCATTGGTGGGATTCAAGTAATTTAACAACCGGTTCTTATTGTGGCCCGTACGCGGTCTGTGCAGCTAGTAGCTGATTCCGACAGCGAGGAGGCTGGTGTGGTGCTGGAGTGCCTGTGCAGTACAGGAATGCCTGTGCAACTGGCACTTGAGTCAGACAATGAGGAGGCTGGAGAAAATGTGGTGCCAGAGGTGGGGATTCAGCCAGGGCCTTCAGAACCTCCAGAAGCTCCCATAAGTGAAGAGGAAGAAGAGGCAGAGCATGGGCGTGCAGAGCTGCCAAAAGGCTCCTCAAGAGGGAGGTCTCCTTGAGAGTAAATCTTGGGGCTAATTGGCCACTCCCTTAGCCTGTTTAAGGAAGGACGACAACTGAGGCAATTTGCAGGGAACATCTTTGTTCACTCTCCTTCGCGTCTTTATCTTAATTCTCTTATCAGTTTCCTGCAAATTGCTTCTGGGCTTTCTGCCAACTATAGTAAAATTACAATTATTTATTCTTTGGATTCTTGTAGGCTGTTAAGAAAGTTAATTAACAGCCTTTGTTTGAAAAAGGCTGATTTAATTTAGTAAACTAAGGTTTGTATAGACTTTGTGTGTGCTGCATTCTTTGGGGTCCATAGCTGGGACAGAACAGTTCTCTGTCCTAATGATTTCTTCCAACAACCAGTTTACCAAACTGCTCATAAAGTTAACAACCAGTTCTCCCAAAGTGGTGCGAACTGGCTGAATCCCACCACTGGGATTGTGGTTGCTATGATTCACTTAACAACTTCAGTGGTTTGCTTAACAATTGTGATAAAAAAGGTCAGTGGTTTGCTTAACAATTGTGATAAAAAAGGTAATAAAATGGAGGAAAACTCATGTGATAACTGCATTGTTTAAGCCATGGGCAATTTTGGGCTCAATTGTGATCATAGGTCTTAGACTACCTGTAACTTATGTAGGTGATAGCTTTGTGCAGCCTACATAGCTCTTTTATATTCATTTAGAATGTTTTAGGCTATTTTAGGGTGATCAGATTTCCAAACCAGGAAACAATTATTTTTTTGGATTTATAAGTATTAATGTATAACTCAATTTTCCATGAATACTGGAAAAGAAGTATGAAGAGAGACTGCCAGAGAAGGAAGACTGGAAGTAAATCTTTATAAAGCTTTTCTTCATAGAAGCAGATTTCAGTAACAACAAACATTTGTATTCTTATTGTGCATTCATGCTGCATGCAAAATGATTTCCAGATCAACCTGATAGTCAGGCTATAAAGAAAAGTAGACCAATTTCTCCATTCCCATCTCCCATTCAACTGGAAGATAATTCCAAACCTTTGAATAGAAGACTACCCATGCATCATCAAATGAGACTGATTACCTAATGCCATTTCCATATTTATTACTTTACATACTGCCATTTCTGCTATACTCATAGATATCATATCTGAATAGCAAATACCTGGATGATCATTAGATGTCAACAAAGAGAGCTATAGTAGTTGTGATTTTTTGTGGTCCAGATATTGTAGCTTTGCCTCAAGTATGCTTATAGATGAAATAAGAAACAAACACTACTGTTGCTGTACATCTACCTCTGGAAGTTGAATCATTTAACTAATGGAGTAAGGGAAGTATTCAGTACCGAGAATATTTCCCAAACATTTGGGACCGTCCTGGAAAAACTAGTAATCTGATTAGTAAAGGTAAAGATCCAGTCATGTCCAACTCTCGGAGGGCAGTGCTCATCTCCATTTTTTAGTAGAGGGAATTAGCGTTGTCTAAAGACATGGTCATGTGGCCAGCCTGACTCTGGGCCAAGGTGCATGGAATGCTGTTACCTTCCCCTTAAGTGGTACCTATTTATCTACTTGCATTTGCATGCAATCAAACTGTTAAGTTTGCAAGAGCTGGTGAAGAACGGGAGTGTATCCCGTCACATCACACTCGGGTCGCAAACTCAGGCTGTCAGCTTTCCAGTTAACAAGATCATGGTCTTTAACCTCTGATCCATCACACCCCCTATAGAAATATGATTACCTTGCGCTATGTTTGATATTTGAGTATAATATCAAAATTCTATGAATATCTATGACAGAAGACATTGGCTCTGGACTTCATAATTGCAAACTTAGGACTCAGTGCTTCTTCAACCCAAACTTCCCACATAGAAAGCCAGCTGCTCCAAAGAAAAGTCCTTTCTCCCTTTTAGCTTTCATTGTATGAACACCCTTACATCCACTTTTGGTATTAGGTAAACATTTGTTGTGGTTAGTATATTTTAATAAATCAATGATACTGAATATCATGGGTATTTGCAGTTAGATAGTAACACCATAAGGTTAGCCCTTTTTTTTTCCTAAACAAAACTCCCAATAAAGAAAAAAAAACTCGTGGCCCTCTACATATTTCAGAACTTCAAACCCCATCTTGCTGGTAGTCGTACTGGTGTTGCTGATGGTATTCATACTGTGTTTCCCCGAAAATAAGACCCTGTCTTATATTTTTTTGAACCCCGAAATAAGTGCTTGGCCTTATTTTTGGGGAGGTCTTATTATTTTGGAGCGCATGGAGCAAGGCGGGGTTCCTCTTGCCATCTTACCGAATTTCCACCTTTGCATTTAAATATTTTCGGGAAGGATTTATTTTTGGGGGGGAGGCTTATTTTAGCACATGCACTCAAAAGCCTGATTGGGCTTATTATCTGGGGATGTCTTATTTTTGGGGAAACAGATCAGTAATGTCTAAGAAGAGATTGGACAACCATTTGTCTGAAATGATATAGGATCTCCTGCTTGAGCAGGGAGTTGGACTAGAAGACTTCAACTCTCTTCCAACTCTATTCTGTTAGTAGGCTATTTTATACTACACCCAGTGGTGGGATTCAGCCAGTTTGCACCACTTCGGGAGAACCGGTTGTTAACTTTCTGAGCAGTTTGGCAAACTGGTTGTTAGAAGAAATCATTAGGGCAGAGAACCGGTTGTTAAATTACTTGAATCCCACCATTGACTACGTCTAGTATAAAATAAATGCTACATAAGTCTTAATTAAATCTATATTCTTCTTATTGAAGATAATTTGGGTACAGATTCTGTTGCTGCCCACCCACCTATCTCAGATTTTCTGACATGGAATCATTTTCAGTTTCTGTCTCTCCTCTCTTACCATAAATAAAAACAGTAGAGAAAGTTAGTGATAACACTCATGAGTTCAAAATGTAATTCTGGCATCACTTGAAATAAGAATAGTATCTGGAAGTAAATATTCTGACATTGCAAATGTTAAAATAAATTCCCACTTCAAACAGATTTATTTAATTGAGACGTTTCACAAACACAAAGACATCATACCCCAACTAACACAACTATTACGTTAATTGCCATGTCCCCCTTGCAAGTCTTGAGTGGATGTGAAATAAGTAGTTTGTAACTGCCTTCTTTTCCAACTACACTCATTTTGCTAAATTGCATTTAAGTGAGTGAGCTGATATGCTGCAAGTGTTACTAATTCCATTGGATTTCTTTCTTCTCCTCTCTTTTGAAACAGAAGATCAAAACCTCAAGCCACTTTTTATTTTTAAAATGATGTGTTTCCATAAACAAAACAAAACTTTTGAAATAACCACTTGATCTTAACTTTATTAAGATTAGGTGTTCTTGAAAAGTTTTGTTTTTGAACAGCTGCTGTATAAAAGTGTATGCAAATCCTAGAAGTATACAAGTTTAAAATAGGCCAATTTGGAAGATATCTTAACTACGGAGGTTTAATCAATACTCCTCCCTGAATTCATATATTTTTTTTAAAATTTGATTTATATGCCGCCCTTCTCCGGAGACTCAGGGCGGCTTACAATGCGCTAAGCAATAGCCTTCGTACTTTTGTATATTTACAAAGTCAGCTTATTGCCCCCACAAACTGGGTCCTCAATTTACCTACCTTAGAAAGGATGGAAGGCTGAGTCAACCTTGAGCCTTGGTGAGATTCGAACCTGCAATAATTGCAGGCAGCTGATGTTAATAACAGGGCTTTAGACCACTGTATTATCCAAGGCTCTTTTTTTTATTATCTTGCATTTTACCAAAGTATAATGCAGGGATGTCAAACACCTGGCGTCACATTATCGTCACATGACGTCTCGTGAATTTCTCCCCTTTGCTAAAATGGGTGTGGGTGTGGCCAGTGCATGACGCATTTATCCCACAGACCGCGAGTTTGACACCCCTGGCATAATGGGAATTGCAGAGCTAGATCAAATGAATATGCTTAGTTTGGAGGAAGCAAGACAATGCTGTGGAATAAATATATGCTCATGTTTGTATATGTGTACTTTGGGATGGCTGATGTTTTAATGAGAGTTTAATCCATGACTGCAGTAAGCCATGTGAGATATTATACTAGAAATCAATCAATTAAATGTACAAGTTAAATGAAAAATTTTTTTTTTTACTTGCTTCATAAGTTGCTATTTTCTTACTTAATTGTATCTCTCTTTAGATACCATTCATTCTCTGTACTGTATTTTCCCAACAGATGTGTCCCTAAGTTTAAAAACAATGTTTGGTTTTTGTCTGACTTATTCACCTTTAAATTCAGGACTGATCCCACTATTAGTGGAAAATCGAATTGGTTCAGATACTCTTATAGAGAAGCCAGAATTCATATGGTGAGTTTTCTGCTTCCTTTCCAGAATATAGACAGACAGACAGACAGACACACACACACACACACACACACACACAGGGGGGAGGGAGAGAGATGGATGGATGGATAGATAGATAGATAGATAGATAGATAGATAGATAGATAGATAGATAGATAGATAGATAATAGATGATAGATAGATGATAGTTAGATCGATTGATCTAGGGCAGTGATGGCTAACCTTTTTGCCGTCGTGTGCCAAAAGGGGGGGAGCGCAGGGAATCGCGCGTGTGCATGCCCACACCCATAACTCAATGCCCCATGCTTCCCATGCATGCACATGCGACCCCCCCGTGCTATCCCCGCTTTTGGCACGCGATGGCACAGTGGGCCTGGTAGGCCCATTTTTCGCCTTCCCCGGACTCCAGGGGCTTTCTTGGAGCCTGGGGAGGGCAAAAACGGCCTCCCTCCCCCTCCCGGAGGTCCTTCAGAGGCCAGAAATGGTGTGTTTCCCAACTTCCATTGGGCCCAAAAATCAGCTGGCGGGTGCACACATGCTCGCTGGACCTGAGCTAGGGCAACACTCGCATGCCCACAGATATGGCTCCACAGGTGGCATAGGTTTGCCATCACAGATCTAGGGTAAGAAAGAAATTTACTTGCCTTTAAAGTTATAGTTCATTCATCTTAATGGCAGTGGGGAAATTACAGGAGAAAAATACTTCTGTGTAAAAAATTCAAAGAGAAAATTGTAACAATGACAAAAATGGGAAGGGTTACATAATGTTATTCTTCCAAAGATGAACCTTTGCAAACTTTTGCAATTCACATTTTTGGGTGAGAAGAATAGCTATTTAACTAGGTGGGTTTATTTCTAAATATTACACAAGAAAAGTTTTAAAGCATGCAGAGTGGTACCCATCTTCCCTCAGTGAGTTGGAGAAACGAATGACTTCCTCTGCTTGTTTTTATGTCTAGCCTGACTTGGACCAATCATGTAGTTTCCATGGCTACAATATTGAAATGGTTTTTCATTTGCCTTCCTTTAGAATATTTTTTCTTTTCTTTTTTTAGTTTCCTGATCTGGCCTGCAGCCCTAGAATTTCCAAGTGTTCCATCTAAATACTAACCAGGGCAACCCTGCGTAACTTTTCCAGATCTGTCAAGATAATATAAACATTTCTACAGCAGTTTTGGTAGCAAAGGAGAGGGTAAAATGTTATTATATACTGAAGATAATATTTGGTTGCCCACTATTTTTTTTACCTGAAATCTGTGACCAAATCAGTAAATTAAACCTACTTCAGGGTTGCTGTTTAGAGTCCTAGATTATTATTTGTTTCCATATACAGTATTTCTATCTGTAAAAAGCTAATGAGATGTGTGATAAACCTTTGAATGTCTTTCTATTTCTGACTTGCCACACTGATCAAATATTGTATTAAATGTACAAACAATAATTTACAGGTATAAATGGCATGCAATGCTTGTTCTGAATAAATCTGAGAGAACATTTTGATAGTCACAGCACACTCTGTTCTGCAAGGCTGAAAAGGGAGAAAAATAATTGACATGATTCAAGGTTACCAATAAACTTGACGAGGCTATTTCATATTTTCCTAAGTACTATCCAGCTCTAGCAGCCAAGGACAGGTGGACCTTCTCTCTGGTAAAAGAGAATTTGCTTTAGAAATTCTGTCAATTGAGAAGATATTTCCAGAGAAATTCTTGTTAGTGGGATGGGATGTTCTTTCACTTATTTATTTTGAAGGAGCTATAAGGACTGTGTGTCCTGTCTTTCATTATGTAATCATTTTTTTCAGCTGTCTGCAGTCTGTGATTTAACTTACTTCCCATTATTCAATTAAATCCCAAGAGAAACCATTACCAATGAACTCCACTCATTGGTCATTTTCTTAAAGGTGTCATTAACTAAGTGTCATTAACTTAGGAGGAGTCCTGCCCTTGATAAATTATTAGGTATTTTCTCCTGCCTCTACAGCAGTGCTTCTCAACCTTGGCCATCTAAAGATGTGTTGCCTTCAACTCCCAGAATTCTACAGAAAGTCAGGAAAATTATTCACTTTGATTTCTTTACTAACAAATTTGAGAATTTCTGAAAACCAACACTACCTGTGCCTAGCTCAACCTACCCTGACATACTACATGAACTGTGGACAAGAGAAGGCTAGCATTGCCATGTCTACTTACAAAATGTTAGGTTGCCTGGACTGCTTTCATACTAGAAGGAGATTCAAATTTCTATCAACTTCTTTTTCATGTCAGTGATACATTTTCATGCCATCTGGCCTGCAGTCCATATAGTTCTTCAACTTGAAGTTGAAGCTTTTTACTCAAGAGTTAATTAACTTTGTCCCTCAGGCTCATACTCTTACATTTATGAATGCTCTATTTATTAACCACTAGCTCCCTTATTTCAAAGAGTTAGGATTGTGAAGTTTGTCCAGACAGCAGAACTGATTCTGTTCCCATTCCTACTATAAAGTTTGTATGCTCGTGGCACAAGTGAAGTAGCATCAGAAGTAATTCCCTATATTTAATCAAACTGACTTTATATCCAGTTGTAACAGCATTCAAGACTAACAGGCACTTGAAGTAGGAGCATGTTGGAGAGTCACACTGACTGCATTCACATATTGTGCTAAGCATAAATATGGTTTAGATTAGCATGCTGTGTGATCCAGTCAATTTTGGCATTTTATCACGTTATAGTTAAGCATATGGTGGCTCAGGAACAATGCAAAAAAGAAAAAGAAAAACAATCTGTGAATCAAACCAGAAATTAGGATGATATGGATCCGCTAACCACAAATGCTTGATTAGGATCCAAGGTTTAATTTAGAATCAGAAACATCAAAACTTTTAGACATTAAAAATATGAAAATGAATGTGGCTATAATTCTCCTTAGAACATGAATCCTGGTAGATACAAGAATGCAACAGTGTTCATCCAAACATGTTTATCCTATATGTACAGATTTTCTTTGTCAGCAAAGGAAGGTCTAAAGGAAAAGGTACATGCAGATCTTTCATTCTCTCATACAGTAATGCTTAGAGGATCACTTGTTCCAAGCTTTTTTTGTGGCTTTGGTTCAGTGGCAGCTATTAAACTAAAGATAGATATTTAGTGAGACATTGACTAATAATTATAGGTTAGTTAAATCTTTAGAGCAATACAATTTGATTATCATTATAATGATGGTAGAAAAAAAATGGTAAGAAAACACATGGAATTTCTGAATGGTTAAATACAATGTAGAATGCATATAAAGAAATTTATAAACTAACCTATTATGTCAATTGGGGATAAACATAGAATTCACAAATGATCTTCTGTCAAGAAATGGAAGCATTTTATTAAATTTTGAAGTGCACATTACATTGATCACATTGTGCAAGAAAATATTTTGTCATTACTTTGAACTTCATATTTGCAACTACTATTGCTTGTTATGGATTTTCTGATATTCATGATAAAATAGAGCTTTTACAAGGTTCATAGTGGAAGTAAATTGTGAATATGATGCCATACACCAAATTTTGCTGCTCTCCAACACAATATATGTTAAATCTTCTACTATAAGTATCATACACCAATCACAAATCCTATTTCAGCAGCAAATGTCTCTCACCAACTATCTCTTTTAAATATAGGATTCTCAGTGATAAACTATATTAATACATAACTATGTACTAAGGTTTTTATGTGCGATATGTGTGAATTTTAAAAATTCATTTAGATTATTAATCTTCTGGTCATGCAATTTATAAGTGCAATACACATTTGTGACATATAAAGATATCTCAAGTCAGGGGAAAGCAGGTTCTTTTAAAAAATTCAATTTGCATTCAAATCTCATAGGTAGTTGATGTGGGTCAGAACATATGAAGACGTGATTTCCAAAGTGGAATTATGGGTGCTTATTAAAGTAGTGTTGAAGGGAAAATGTGCACATTTCATTTTTCAGCATGTCACTTCCCCTTGAAGAAGTGAGCAATATGTATTCCAAGTTTGAAAGGCTCTGACAAAATCACTTTTGATCTAATCAATAACCCATGTACAACCACTGATATTGAAGAGATTACATGCCCACCTAAATGTACAATAGTTATTGAACAGCTTACTTTATGTGATTGTGTATTTTCACCCTTAGTAAAATAGGAAAGTATTTTTTTTTCCAATCAACTCTACCTTGAAGTCTTCCTTGATATATGTTTTGGGCAGGAGTTGTGTGGAGAGATTTGGTTTTTCAAATCATAAAATGCGGGTTTTTATGTATTCTCTTTTGAGAGCAGAAAACTTAATGGTCAAGAATATTGGATGGTTTGTTACATGTTTTAATTAATTAATAAAAGTAAATAACCTATTATTAGGCCACAATTTTGGGAGGACTTGGCCTCTCCAACCTCCAGTTTACCATTCATTATGAACTATTATCTGCTTGCTAGCCTGCTTGTTGTTTTTTTTATAAAATCCAGAAAGCAAAAAGTGAGTAACCTACCTTATGGCCCTCATTATTCTATTTATCTTGCTAAATTACAGGTTATTAAGAAGCTTAAGTCTTATGAGGTAAATTCTTGGACCAATGTGTTGATCCCTGAATAGATGCAATCTGGTGTAATATCTAGAAGGCTTATAATAAATGACAGTATAAATCTGACCTAAGCATAGTACATAAAATTATCTGCTACGATGTCCTACCTGTCAATGACTACTTCAGCTTCAACCACAACAATACATGAGCACACAATAAATACAAACTTAAAGTGAACCGCTCCAAACTCGATTGCAGAAAATATGACTTCAGCAACAGAGCGGTCAATGCCTGGAATGCACTACCTGACTCTGGTTTCTTCCCCAAACCCCCAAAACTTTAACCTTAGACTGTCTACTGTTGACCTCACCCCATTCCTAAGAGGTCTCTAAGGGGCGTGCATAAGTGCATCAGTGTGCCTACCATCCCTGTCCTAATATTCCTTTTTACTTACTCTTTTCATTATTCAAATTATGTTTATACTTTTATTTGTTATATATGCTTGACAAATAAAACAAACAAACAAACAAACATGGCAACACTCATCATCATTCTCCAAGTCAAGAGGCTTCCAGAACTATTTTCAACACAGAGACACAATATTGCTGTTCAGCACCCCATAGTGCTGCTGATGTCTCTACCTTATGCTCTGTATTCCTGACGTCTATATTGTTGATGTATTGTCTCTACTACACTACACAGCCAAGGAGATATATGCCTGTGTCTATTTGGTAGGTCTTCATGACTGACGTACATTAGGGGGCAATGCATTTGTTTTTTAAATTATGTATGTATGTATTCACTGTAGATCTGCATAATGCTTCCAATGCATGCACATGTGTGAGCATGCCACAGTGAAGTAGCTGATATATTAAGTATATTCAGGATACCTGATACTTTTGGGTGCCTAAACCATAAAGCCACAGTGTAAAAGAATATACTTCTCAATGATTATTTATGCCTAGACACCCTGAACTGCCCACTTAGTTGCTTTCCTGCTATTTGATCCCCCTAGAATTTATACAGTCTTCTTTCCAAAAATTCCTGATTTCCATATTGCCACATGGAAATTTTATGAGTTTTGCTGAAGCCTGTAGCCCATCCCTAGCCTTAAATCTTTTGTTGTATTTTGAGTCAGATTGCTTCAGGAAAGGGTAGTTTGTTTTCAGAGGCATGCCTTTGGGTTCAGCAAGTTCCTCAACAATAATGCCTTAATTTTGTGGTGTTGATGGTCAGCCAGATTATATCTCTTGAAGACATTTACTGCATTTCTTACAAATTACTCATGTTTCAGAAAGCTTGCTCCTGGCTTTTACTTTCTTGTTTTGTTCTTGGTAATAAACGTTTTCAAAATTTTCTCCACCCTATTTTTCTTAGGAAGAGGATCAAATCCTAATTCAAAAACTGACCCAGGCTGCAATATTTGGAATAGGAAATAATGACAATGTTCTGTAGGCTTCTTTTTATGGTTCATTCTCTTTTAGTCTCCTCTTTGCAAATGTATTTTAATAGCTTTCATGTTTGCAAAGGTAGACATAACAGCATAGGTGATATTTATAGCTAATGATTTCAGAGCAATAGGTTTCCACCATTCTACCTTGACTTTGAAAAATCTATGACAAATAGATATTTTTAGTAATAGTCGCTAGTTAAAGTTTCTGTTTGCTGGCACTGGATACTTTTTTTCCTTCTCTCATTTTGCTCGTTGGTTTTTAGAACTTGCTTTCCTTTCTTGGTTATGTTTATAAGTGAATTTTGTTTTGAGATAAGAAAGGTAAATACTTCCTCAAATTAGGTTTTACTCCTGCTAAGCATCTGAACTCAATTGTGCAGTTTTCTTGGCAATAATATTCTTTCACAATGTGTTCTGATTTTCTAGTCTAATCTCAAGCTATCTTGGTCTCCTGTCCAACCACCAACCACATCTGATGCTGCTTAGCTTCCAAGCAGATGCTGCTGTCATCAAATCACACCTTGGCAGGTAATCCTTTTACTTTGTATATTGTACATTTATGGAGAATCTGGAACATTTTTATAAAGCTGATTATGGCTACTATAATTCTGTTCCAAAGGCTATTTTAGAAAAGAGAATCCAGCTTTATGTACTCATTTCAAGGATAGATGCAATTTATACTTGAAACTATTGATAATTCTCTTAATTTTATTGGCAATTGTTTTAGTTCCCATAGATTTACTGTACTAATAGTGAGATTAAAATACTCCTTTGTTCTTCTAAATTAAGATGATAAAATTAGGAAAACTTTGAGATGAGACAGAACAAAAGCAGACGTGTATATGGTAATATATAAGTTCAGTACAAATTCAGGAAATACATTTATGGGGTAGTCACAGACATCTTAATTTGAGGTTTGTGCTCAGTTTCTTCAGTCATCATTTTATAATCAACTGGTAGATTTCATTGTGGTAATTAGATATCATTGAATCAGCTTAAGCTGCTTGTAACTGCATTGATAGAATAGAATAGAATAGAATAGAATAGAATAGAATAGAATAGAATAGAATAGAATAGAATAGAATAGCAGAGTTGGAAGGGACCTTGGAAGTCTTCTAGTCCAACCCCCTGCCCAGGCAGAAAACCCTACACTACTTCAGACAAATGGTTATTCAACATCTTCTTAAAAATTTCCAGTGTTGGAGCATTCACAACTTCTGCAGGCAAGTTGTTCCACTTATTAATTATTCTAATTGTCAGGAAATTTCTCCTTAATAATGATAAATAGTCATCATCTTTGCTTCTGGTAGTAACTCATAGCTCTTTCAAACATTCTTCCAGTAGAACCATAGAAATCTAAGAGTTCGACAGGATCTTGGAGATCCTCACTTTCAATCTCCTGCTTGGTACAGGTACTATAGTATCGTTGACAGATCGCCATCCAGCCTTTCCATCATCTGAAGCAATTTTACCATTCTGAATAACTCTTACCATTGGGAATTTTTTTTCATTATGATCAGCCAAAATCTGTTACCTTGTATTCATTACGACCAACCAAAATTGTTTCTTGTCCCGTCTTCTGAAATATTTCTAAAGGTTCTGCCCCTTCAGAAATGTGAAGACAATGTCATGGTCTTCTTATTTCCAGGCTAAATATATCAAACATCTCAAACTCTTCCACAGCATTTTTCCCTAGCAAGCCCCTTCCTCTATTTTGCCAACATCCTTCTTAAAATATTGAATATTAGTCTTTCTTTTCTTGTATATCACCCGATCTTGCCATCATGCTAGTGGAAAAATAAATTAGGTCACATCGACCTAAAATCTGCCTACCTATAGGAAGACTTAAAATTAACTTCCTGATTCTTTGTCAGAGAGATTTCAGATTTTCTAGTTACATCACGCCCAGCAACACATTGTTAGTATATAGCAGGCAAAATTCCATCTAAAATGGGAATAAACTAGGCAAAAGCATCTCTACTGCCTGCTGTTTGAGGAATGTGGTAGAAGGAAAGGCATGTGTAGTTTACAGAAACAGAATCTATTCCAGATGTTAACTCTGCAACCAAAATTGTATATACCAAAAGTGTTTTCCCATTGCCTATATTTAATTTCCACACAAAAATGGGAGCGTTCTAAAAGCATTCTCACACATGTGCCATCATAAATCAGATGTTTTTCATCAAGAATCACATGTCTAGAAAATGAGCTCCGCCCACACAAGCTTGCATTGATTTACAAATGTTTATTCATTAAGGTGAAAGGAAGCACTAGAAGTCTGTTAGGTGATTTTTCTACTTTCATTTACTAAACTGGCATGATTGGCAACAGGGCAGTGAATGCTTTTTTAAAAAAATTGTGCAGTGCAAGTGGCTGGATTTGATTACAGTAAAATGTGTATAGTTTGGAAGTATGATCCCAAAAGGAATATTCTCTCACAATGGCAGACAGTCTTTTCCACAAGGGTGACTCAAATCAAGTTCTAAATAGATAGTTTTGATTCCAGTGTCCAGAATAGAATAGAATAGAATAGAATAGAATAGAATAGAATAGAATAGAATAGAATAGAA